>OU342741.1:475968606-476568606 GCA_910589775.1 Avena eriantha
TGTTCTTCTCAAAAACCATATAAGGATACACACCAGTGTAATTGCATGTCTGTTCTTTTCATGAACCACATCTAGAGTCATTGCATGTCTATTCTCCTCAGAAACCACATATGGCTCCACCAGTGTCATTGGATGTGTGTTCTTTTCATGAACCACACCTAGTGTCATTGCATGTATGTTCCTTTCATAAACCCCACATGGATCCACCAGTGTCATTGGATGTGTGTTCTTTTCATGAACCACACCAAGTGTCATTGCATGTATGTTCCTTTCATAATCCACACATGGAACCACTAGTGTCATTGCATGTCCGTTCCTTTCATAAACCACGCATGGATCTACAAGTTTCATTGCATGTTGGTTCTTCTCACAAACCACATAAGGATACACCAGTGTCATTGCTTGTCTGTTCTTCTCATGAACAATAGCTAGTCATTGCATGTCTGTTCTTCTCACAAACCACATAAGGATACACCAGTGTCATTGCATGTATATTCTTTTCATGAACCACAGCTAGAGTCATTGCATGTCTGTTCTTCTCACAAACCAATAAGGATCCACCAGTGTCATTGGATGTGTGTTATTTCATGAACCACACCCAATGTCATTGCATATGTGTTTTCTCACAAACCATATATGGATCCACCAGTGTCATTGGATGTGTGTTCTTTTCATGAACCACACCCAGTGTCATTGCATGTCTGTTCCTTTCATAAACCACACATGGATCCACCAACGTAAATGCATATTTGTGTCTTTCATAAACCACGCATGGATCCACCAGTGTCATTGCATGTTTGTTCTTCTCACAAATCACATAAGGATACACCAGTGTCATTGCATGTCTGTTCTTCTCATGAACCAGAGCTAGTCATTGCAGGTCTATTCTTCTCACAAACCACATAAGGATACACCAGTGTCATTGCATGTCTATTCTTTTCATGAACGATAGCTAGAGTCATTGCATGTCTGTTCTTCTCACAAATAACACAAGGATCCACGAAAGTCATTGGATGTGTGTTCTTTTCATGAACCACACCCAGTGTCATTGCATGTGTATTCTTCTCACAAACCACATATGGATCCACCAGTGCCATTGTATGTGTGTTATTCTCATAAACCACATATGGATCCACAAGTATCATTGTATGTCTGGTCTTCTGATGAACCATAGCTAGCGTCACTGCATGTCTTTTCTTCTCACAAACCACATAAGGATACACCAGTGTCATTGCATGTCTGTTCTTTTCATGAACCACAACTAGAGTCATTGCATGTCTGTTCTTCTCACAAACCACATAAGGATCCACTAGTGTAATTGGATGTGTGTTCTTTTCATGAACCACACCCAGTGTCTTTGCATGTGTGTTCTTCTCACAACCCACACATGGATCCACTAGTGTCATTTCATGTCTATTTGTCTCACAAACCACACATGGGTCCACCAAGTGTGATTGCATGTCTGCTCTTTTCACAAACCACACATGGATCCACCATTGTCATTGGATGTGTGTTCTTTTCATGAACCACACCCAGTGTCAATGCATATGTGTTTTCTCACAAACCATATATGGATCCACCAGTGTCATTGCGTGTGTGTTCTTCTCATAAACCACATATGGATCCACCAGTGTCATTGTATGTCTTTTCTTCTCATGAACCACAACTCGAGTCCTTGCATGTCTGCTCTTCTCAAAAACCACATAAGGATACACCAGTGTTATTGCATGTTTGTTCTTTAAATGAACCACAGCTAGAGTCATTGCATGTCTGCTCTTCTCAGAAACCACATATGGATCCACCCGTGTCATTGGATGTGTGTTCTTTTCATGAACCACACCTAGTGTCATTGCATGTGTGTTCTTCTCACAAACCACACATGGATCCACCAGTGTCATTGCATGTCTGTTCTTGTCACAAACCACACATGGATCCACCAAGTGTGATTGCATGTCTTTTCTTTTCACAAACCACACATGGATCCACCAGTGTCTTTCGATGTGTGTTCTTTTCTTGAACCACACCAAGTGTCATTGCATGTCTAGTGTCATTGCCTGTCTGTTCTTCTCACAAACCACATAAGGATACACTAGTGTCATGGCATGTCTGCTCTTCCCATGAACCACATCTAGAGTCATTGAATGTCTGTTCTGCTCACAAACCACATATGGATCCACAAGTGTCATTGGAAATGTGTTCTTTTCATGAAACACACCTAGTGTCATTGCATGTCTGTTCCTTTCATAAACCACACATTGATCCTCCAGTGTCACCGGATATGTGTTCTTTTCATGAACCACACCCAGTGTCATTGTATGTCTGTCCCTTTCATAAACCACACATGGATCCACCAATGTAAATGCATATCTGTTCCTTTTATAAACCACGCATGGATCCACCCGTGTCATTGCATGTCTGTTCTTCTCATGCACCAGAGCTAGTCATTGTAGGTCTGTTCTTCTCACAAACCACATAAGGATACACCAGTCTCATTGCATGTCTATTCTTTTCATGAACGACAGCTAGAGTCATTGCATGTTTGTTCTTCTCACAAATCACACAAGGATCCACCAAAGTCATTGGATGTGTGTTCTTTTCATGAACCACACCCAATGTCATTGCATGTGTATTCTTCTCACAAACCACATATGGATCCACCAGTGTCACTGTATGTGTGTTATTCTCATAAACCACATATGGATCCACAAGTGTCATTGTATGTCTAGTCTTCTCATGAACCATAGCTAGAGTCATTGCCTGTCTGTTCTTCTCACAAACCACATAAGGATACACCAGTGTCATTGCATGTCTGTTCTTTTCATGAACCACAACTAGAGTCATTGCATGTCTGTTCTTCTCACAGACCACATAAGGATCCACCAGTGTAATTGGATGTGTGTTCTTTTCATGAACCACACCAAGTGTCTTTGCATGTGTGTTCTTCTCACAAAACACACATGGATCCACTAGTGTCATTGCATGTCTATTCATCTCACGAACCACACATGGATTCACCAAGTGTGATTGCATGCCTGATCTATTCACAAACCACACATGGATCCACCAGTGTCATTGGATGTGTGTTCTTTTCATGAACCACACCCAGTCTCATTGCATATGTGTTTTCTCACAAACCATATATGGATCCACCAGTGTCATTGCATGTGTGTTCTTCTCATAAGCCACATATGGATCCACCAGTGTCATTGTACGGCTATTCTTCTCATGAACCACAGCTAGAGTCCTTGCATGTCTATTCTTCTCACAAAGCACATAAGGATACATCACTGTCATTGCATGTCTGTTCTTTAAGTGAACCACAGCTAGAGTCATTGCATGTCTGTTCTTCTCACAAACCACATAAGGATCCACCAGTGTCATTGGATGTGTGTTATTTCATGAACCACACCCAGTGTCATTGCATATGTGTTTTCTCACAAACCACACATGGATCCACCAGTCTCATTGCATGTCTGTTCTTCTCACAAACCACATATGGATCCACCAGTGTCATTGTATGTCTTTGCTTCTCATGAACCACAACTCGAGTCCTTGCATGTCTGCTCTTCTCAAAAACCACATAAGGATACACCAGTGTTATTGCATGTTTGTTCTTTAAATGAACCACAGCTAGAGTCATTGCATGTCTGCTCTTCTCAGAAACCACATATGGATCCACCCGTGTCATTGGATGTGTGTTCTTTTCATGAACCACACCTAGTGTCATTGCATGTGTGTTCTTCTCACAAACCACACATGGATCCACCAGTGTCATTGCATGTCTGTTCTTGTCACAAACCACACATGGATCCACCAAGTGTGATTGCATGTCTTTTCTTTTCACAAACCACACATGGATCCACCAGTGTCTTTCGATGTGTGTTCTTTTCTTGAACCACACCAAGTGTCATTGCATGTCTAGTGTCATTGCCTGTCTGTTCTTCTCACAAACCACATAAGGATACACTAGTGTCATGGCATGTCTGCTCTTCCCATGAACCACATCTAGAGTCATTGAATGTCTGTTCTGCTCACAAACCACATATGGATCCACAAGTGTCATTGGAAATGTGTTCTTTTCATGAAACACACCTAGTGTCATTGCATGTCTGTTCCTTTCATAAACAACACATTGATCCTCCAGTGTCACTGGATATGTGTTCTTTTCATGAACCACACCCAGTGTCATTGTATGTCTGTCCCTTTCATAAACCACACATGGATCCACCAATGTAAATGCATATCTGTTCCTTTTATAAACCACGCATGGATCCACCCGTGTCATTGCATGTCTGTTCTTCTCATGCACCAGAGCTAGTCATTGTAGGTCTGTTCTTCTCACAAACCACATAAGGATACACCAGTCTCATTGCATGTCTATTCTTTTCATGAACGACAGCTAGAGTCATTGCATGTTTGTTCTTCTCACAAATCACACAAGGATCCACCAAAGTCATTGGATGTGTGTTCTTTTCATGAACAACACCCAATGTCATTGCATGTGTATTCTTCTCACAAACCACATATGGATCCACCAGTGTCACTGTATGTGTGTTATTCTCATAAACCACATATGGATCCACAAGTGTCATTGTATGTCTAGTCTTCTCATGAACCATAGCTAGAGTCATTGCCTGTCTGTTCTTCTCACAAACCACATAAGGATACACCAGTGTCATTGCATGTCTGTTCTTTTCATGAACCACAACTAGAGTCATTGCATGTCTGTTCTTCTCACAGACCACATAAGGATCCACCAGTGTAATTGGATGTGTGTTCTTTTCATGAACCACACCAAGTGTCTTTGCATGTGTGTTCTTCTCACAAAACACACATGGATCCACTAGTGTTATTGCATGTCTATTCGTCTCACGAACCACACATGGATTCACCAAGTGTGATTGCATGCCTGATCTATTCACAAACCACACATGGATCCACCAGTGTCATTGGATGTGTGTTCTTTTCATGAACCACACCCAGTCTCATTGCATATGTGTTTTCTCACAAACCATATATGGATCCACCAGTGTCATTGCATGTGTGTTCTTCTCATAAGCCACATATGGATCCACCAGTGTCATTGTACGGCTATTCTTCTCATGAACCACAGCTAGAGTCCTTGCATGTCTATTCTTCTCACAAAGCACATAAGGATACATCACTGTCATTGCATGTCTGTTCTTTAAGTGAACCACAGCTAGAGTCATTGCATGTCTGTTCTTCTCACAAACCACATAAGGATCCACCAGTGTCATTGGATGTGTGTTATTTCATGAACCACACCCAGTGTCATTGCATATGTGTTTTCTCACAAACCACACATGGATCCACCAGTCTCATTGCATGTCTGTTCTTCTCACAAACCACATATGGATCCACCAGTGTCATTGTATGTCTTTGCTTCTCATGAACCACAACTCGAGTCCTTGCATGTCTGCTCTTCTCAAAAACCACATAAGGATACACCAGTGTTATTGCATGTTTGTTCTTTAAATGAACCACAGCTAGAGTCATTGCATGTCTGCTCTTCTCAGAAACCACATATGGATCCACCCGTGTCATTGGATGTGTGTTCTTTTCATGAACCACACCTAGTGTCATTGCATGTGTGTTCTTCTCACAAACCACACATGGATCCACCAGTGTCATTGCATGTCTGTTCTTGTCACAAACCACACATGGATCCACCAAGTGTGATTGCATGTCTTTTCTTTTCACAAACCACACATGGATCCACCAGTGTCTTTCGATGTGTGTTCTTTTCTTGAACCACACCAAGTGTCATTGCATGTCTAGTGTCATTGCCTGTCTGTTCTTCTCACAAACCACATAAGGATACACTAGTGTCATGGCATGTCTGCTCTTCCCATGAACCACATCTAGAGTCATTGAATGTCTGTTCTGCTCACAAACCACATATGGATCCACAAGTGTCATTGGAAATGTGTTCTTTTCATGAAACACACCTAGTGTCATTGCATGTCTGTTCCTTTCATAAACAACACATTGATCCTCCAGTGTCACTGGATATGTGTTCTTTTCATGAACCACACCCAGTGTCATTGTATGTCTGTCCCTTTCATAAACCACACATGGATCCACCAATGTAAATGCATATCTGTTCCTTTTATAAACCACGCATGGATCCACCCGTGTCATTGCATGTCTGTTCTTCTCATGCACCAGAGCTAGTCATTGTAGGTCTGTTCTTCTCACAAACCACATAAGGATACACCAGTCTCATTGCATGTCTATTCTTTTCATGAACGACAGCTAGAGTCATTGCATGTTTGTTCTTCTCACAAATCACACAAGGATCCACCAAAGTCATTGGATGTGTGTTCTTTTCATGAACCACACCCAATGTCATTGCATGTGTATTCTTCTCACAAACCACATATGGATCCACCAGTGTCACTGTATGTGTGTTATTCTCATAAACCACATATGGATCCACAAGTGTCATTGTATGTCTAGTCTTCTCATGAACCATAGCTAGAGTCATTGCCTGTCTGTTCTTCTCACAAACCACATCAGGATACACCAGTGTCATTGCATGTCTGTTCTTTTCATGAACCACAACTAGAGTCATTGCATGTCTGTTCTTCTCACAGACCACATAAGGATCCACCAGTGTAATTGGATGTGTGTTCTTTTCATGAACCACACCAAGTGTCTTTGCATGTGTGTTCTTCTCACAAAACACACATGGATCCACTAGTGTCATTGCATGTCTATTCGTCTCACGAACCACACATGGATTCACCAAGTGTGATTGCATGCCTGATCTATTCACAAACCACACATGGATCCACCAGTGTCATTGGATGTGTGTTCTTTTCATGAACCACACCCAGTCTCATTGCATATGTGTTTTCTCACAAACCATATATGGATCCACCAGTGTCATTGCTTGTGTGTTCTTCTCATAAGCCACATATGGATCCACCAGTGTCATTGTACGGCTATTCTTCTCATGAACCACAGCTAGAGTCCTTGCATGTCTGTTCTTCTCACAAAGCACATAAGGATACATCACTGTCATTGCATGTCTGT
The DNA here is from genome assembly GCA_910589775.1 of Avena eriantha. NCBI lineage: Eukaryota > Viridiplantae > Streptophyta > Magnoliopsida > Poales > Poaceae > Avena > Avena eriantha. Next base: position 475,975,666 of record OU342741.1, read on the forward strand.
TCTTTAAGTGAACCACAGCTAGAGTCCTTGCATGTCTGTTCTTCTCACAAACCACATAAGGATCCACCCGTGTCATTGGATGTGTGTTCTTTTCATGAACCACACCCAGTGTCATTGGATGTGTGTTCTTCTCACAAACCACACATGGATCCACCAGTGTCATTGCATGTCTGTTCTTCTCACAAACCACACATGGATCCACCAAGTGAGATTGCATGTCTGTTCTTTTCACAAACCACACATGGATCCCCCAGTGTCTTTCGATGTGTGTTCTTTTCTTGAACCACACCAAGTGTCATTGCATGTCTGTTCTTTTCATTAAGCCACACATGGATACACCAGTGTCATTGGATGTCTGTTCTTTTCATTAACCACACCTAGAGTCATTGCATGTTTGTTCTTCTCATTAAACCACACATGGATCCACCAGTGTCATTGTCTGTCTGTTCTTCTCACAAACCACATAAGGATACACTAGTGTCATTGCATGTCTTCTCTTATCATGAACCACATCTAGAGTCATTGAATGTCTCTTCTACTCACAAACCACATATGGATCCACCAGTGTCATTGGATATTTGTTCTTTTCATGAACCACACCCAGTGTCATTGCATGTCTGTGCCTTTCATAAACCACACATGGATCCACCAGTGTCATTGGATGTGTGTTCTTTTCATGAACCACACCCAGTGTCATTGCATGTCTGTTCCTTTCATAAACCACACATGGATCCACCAACGTAAATGCATATTTGTGTCTTTCATAAACCACGCATGGATCCACCAGTGTCATTGCATGTTTGTTCTTCTCACAAATCACATAAGGATACACCAGTGTCATTGCATGTCTGTTCTTCTCATGAACCAGAGCTAGTCATTGCAGGTCTATTCTTCTCACAAACCACATAAGGATACACCAGTGTCATTGCATGTCTATTCTTTTCATGAACGATAGCTAGAGTCATTGCATGTCTGTTCTTCTCACAAATCACACAAGGATCCACGAAAGTCATTGGATGTGTGTTCTTTTCATGAACCACACCCAGTGTCATTGCATGTGTATTCTTCTCACAAACCACATATGGATCCACCAGTGCCATTGTATGTGTGTTATTCTCATAAACCACATATGGATCCACAAGTATCATTGTATGTCTGGTCTTCTGATGAACCATAGCTAGCGTCACTGCATGTCTTTTCTTCTCACAAACCACATAAGGATACACCAGTGTCATTGCATGTCTGTTCTTTTCATGAACCACAACTAGAGTCATTGCATGTCTGTTCTTCTCACAAACCACATAAGGATCCACTAGTGTAATTGGATGTGTGTTCTTTTCATGAACCACACCCAGTGTCTTTGCATGTGTGTTCTTCTCACAACCCACACATGGATCCACTAGTGTCATTGCATGTCTATTTGTCTCACAAACCACACATGGGTCCACCAAGTGTGATTGCATGTCTGCTCTTTTCACAAACCACACATGGATCCACCATTGTCATTGGATGTGTGTTCTTTTCATGAACCACACCCAGTGTCAATGCATATGTGTTTTCTCACAAACCATATATGGATCCACCAGTGTCATTGCGTGTGTGTTCTTCTCATAAACCACATATGGATCCACCAGTGTCATTGTATGTCTGTTCTTCTCATGAACCACAGCTAGAGTCCTTGCATGTCTGTTCTTCTCACAAACCACATAAGGATACATCAGTGTCATTGCATGTCTGTTCATTAAATGAACCACAGCTAGAGTCATTGCATGTCTGTTCTTCTCACAAACCACATAAGGATCCACCCGTGTCATTGGATGTGTGTTCTTTTCATGAACCACACCTAGTGTCATTGCATGTGTGTTCTTCTCACAAACCACACATGGATCCACCAGTGTCATTGCATGTCTGTTCTTCTCACAAACCACACATGGATCCACCAAGTGTGATTGCATGTCTGTTCTTTTCACAAACCACACATGGATCCACCAGTGTCTTTTGATATGTGTTCTTTTCTTGAGACACACCAAGTGTCATTGCATGTCTGTTCTTTTCATTAAGTCACACATGGATACACCAGTGTCATTGGATGTCTGTTCTTTTCATTAACCACACCTAGAGTAATTGCATGTCCGTTCTTCTCATTAAACCACACATGGATCCACCAGTGTCATTGCCTGTCTGTTCTTCTCACAAACCACATAAGAATACACTAGTGTCATTGCATGTCTGCTCTTCTCATGAACCACATCTAGAGTCATTGAATGTCTGTTCTGCTCACAAACCACATATGGATCCACCAGTGTCATTGGATGTGTGTTCTTTTCATGAACCACACCCAGTGTCATTGCATGTTTGTTGCTTTCATAAACCACACATGGATCCACCAGTGTAAATGCATATCTGTTCCTTTCATAAACCACGCATGGATCCACCAGTGTCATTGGATGTGTGTTCTTTTCATGAACCACACCCAGTGTCATTGCATGTTTGTTGCTTTCATAAACCACACATGGATCCACCAGTGTAAATGCATATCTGTTCCTTTCATAAACCACGCATGGATCCACTAGTGTCATTGCATGTCTTTTCTTCTCACAAACAACATAAGGATACACCAGTGTCATTGCATGTCTATTCTTCTCATTAACCAGAGTTAGTCATTGAAGGTCTGTTCTTCTCACAAACCACATAAGGATACACCAGTGTCATTGCATGTCTACTCTTTTCATGAACGACAGCTAGAGTCATTGCATGTCTGTTCTTCTCACAAATCACACAAGGATCCACCAAAGTCATTGGATGTGTGTTCTTTTCATGAACCACACCCAGTGTCATTGCATGTGTATTCTTCTCACAAACCACATATGGATCCACAAGTGTTATTGTATGTGTGTTATTCTCATAAACCACATATGGATCCACAAGTGTCATGGTATGTCTGGTCTTCTCATGAACCATAGCTAGAGTCATTGCATGTCTATTCTTCTCACAAACCACATAAGGATACACCAGTGTCATTGCATGTCTGTTCTTTTCATGAACCACAACTAGAGTCATTGCATGTCTGTTCTTCTCACAAACCACAGAAGGATCCACCAGTTTAATTGGATGTGTGTTCTTTTCATGAACCACACCCAGTGTCATTGCATGTGTGTTCTTCTCACAAACCACACATGGATCCACTAGTGTCATTGCATGTCTATTCGTCTCACAAACCACACATGGATCCACCAAGTGTGATTGCATGTCTGTTCTTTTCACAAACCACACATGGATTCACCAGTGTCATTCGATGTGTGTTCTTTTCATGAACCACACCTAGTGTCATTGCATGTCTATTCTTTTCATTAAACCACACATTGATACACCAGTGTCATTGGATGTCTGTTCTTTTCATGAACCAAACCCAGAGTCATTGCATGTTTGTTCTTCTCATTAAACCACACATGGACAAACCAGTGTCATTGGATGTGTCTTCTTTTCATGAACCACAACTAGTGTCATTGCATGTGTGTTCTTTTTCACAAACCACATAAGGATCCACCGGTATGATTGCATGTGTGTTCTTTTCATGGACCACAGCCAGAGTCATTGCATGCGTGTTCTTTTTCACAAACCACACATGGATACACCGGTGTCATTGGATGTGTGTTCTTTTCATGAACCACACCCAGTGTGATTGCATGTCTTTTATTTTCACAAACCACACAGGGATCCACCAATGTCATTGGATGTGTGTTCTTTTCATGAACCACACCCAGAGTCATTGCATGTGTGTTCTTTTCAAAAACCACATAAGGATACACAGTGTCATTGCATGTTTGTTCTTCTCATGAACCACACATGGATCCACTAGTGTGATTGCATGTCTTTCTGTGTTCACAAACCACATATGGATCCACCAGTGTCATTGGATGCGTGTTCTTTTCATGAAACACACCCAGAGTCATTGCATGTCTGTTCTTCTCACTAACCACATAAGGATATACTAGTGTCATTGCATGTGTGTTCTTCTCAAAAACCACACATGGATCCACCAGTGTCATTGCATGTCTGCTCTTTTCATTAACCACAGTTAGAGTCATTACATGTGTGTTCTTTTCACAAACCACATATAACAAGTGTCATCGGATGTGTGTTTTTCTCATAAACCACATATGGATCCTAACCTTAGGAGAGCCCTAACCTTAGCCCCCCAATGGTGGCCATTAGAACGAGTCTTCTAGAAGGCACGCCCTAACATAGTTGTTCTACTTGACGATAATTACATACCATTCGATCGGGACGCTAGGACGGTTGGGATGGTCTTTGTGAGAGTTATCCGCGAGTAGGCTGTTCTGCGGCATGATTGGCCACGCTTGCTGACCGCTTTCTCTAGACGAACAGGCAAAACCGGGCGCTCCCCTGTTGCCAGTGTCACGACTCACGAGTTCAGTGGGCCATATTCCAGTGTCACGTCCCCATTACTTCTCTTCCTCCCTGTACTTCTCTTCCTTCCCCTCGAAGCCACTTTCTCCACTTCACTCCCATCCTGGACGCAACCAGCTATCTCTCCGGCAGCCACCCCCCTCTCCCTCTTTCTCTCGCCATGGGTTTAAGGGGAGACTTTGAGGAAATGCGTCATGACGACACGTATAGTGATTTCGATGTGAGTCATCTCATCTCTATCTCTATCATCTATGGCTATTTATCTATTTTGAGCTAGACCTACTCTGTTTACTCATGTGCGTATGATGTGTTAGGCCAACCAGACGCTGTATGACTCCGACTATCACGGTTTAGCGGATGGAGATAGTCCTTAGCTATGTAAACATGGAAATGTTCCCGCTAAATTTGTAGCGTTCGAAGGATGAAACGCAGGCAGGAGGTTTCTACGGTGTCAAGGACATCGTGCAATGATGCAAGGCGGAAGTTGTGGTGTTGTCAAATGGGTAGATCTAGAGTGGCCCAAATCGATGCAGAAAATGCTGGACATACTATGGGATATGACTGTTGAGTTGAAAGAATCCGTAGTCATCTCACTTCTTGACAGTGTTGAGATGAAGCTATGGGACCAAGTTGACACGACCAAGCTTAACCGAGATCTCAGGAGGGTGCAAGACATGGTTAGAAAAGTCGAGAAGGAGAGGGACATGTCGTTGGCCCTAAAGGCTAAAGCAGAGTAAGAACTGACTCAAGCAAGGAATGATCTTCACCAGGCCAAAGTCCTGCAGTTCACAACTACAAGTATTGACAAGTGCATGAGGAAAAATACAGAGAAACAATTGAAGCTATGCAAGGAAGATGCTAAAAGGAAGGAGTAGATGAATTGATCCTTGCTCTCGCAGGAAGATGCGCATCGGGCTAAGATTAGGAAGATCAAGGAGATGTGTGATAACTAGTTCTATTTAGCTTGAGCTCCGTGCCTTTTTAAGTTGTAATAGTAGTACTTGTTGACCTAGCGGTCTGAACTAGTGGTCCCGGAGTCCTAGGAGGAAAAAAATTGGTCTCCCGTTAATCTGTCTTAACCCTTCATTACTTCCTTTTTTCTGATCATAGTGGTATTCTGACATTGGTGGTTTGTTTAAACATAATCTACGTGGATTGTGCCGCATGCAAATGGCACATCCACAATTTATAAACTGGAAGCATGTACACCCGGTTAATGGAGACCCAGGAGCTTCGCCAGATGTAGGGGATACAGGAGCACGGAGGCGGTGAGATCGACGGGCTCAAGCATCTGGGCATTATCGGTTGCCATTGCTATTTATGTTTCCACGTTGTTGTGCAGCATCTGAAATAAGTTGCTACTTCGTGGAGTGTGGCAGCTTAAATAATTTATTTCCGTGCCACTTACATTCCATCGAATTTGGAGACCTCCTGCCCCTCAGCAATCGCGGAACCGGTGCTGCGTGTTTTCAGATTGTAGTGGCACAATCACAATTTCGGATTCAACTACTGACTGGACCGTTTAGAAACCCTAAGTTGCCATACATTTTACTTAGAGAACATGGGTAGATTGTTTCGCCCAGCAAAGTGCCACACACAGGGCTCCAAAATTTAACCGAATTACATATATAGGTTAAAGTTCAACACATTACTATGCATCTTCATTGCCAGCAGCCTTCTTCCGCAGCCTGGGTGCCAAGCCTTTACATCCACTGACTTCTTCATTTCCTGCCTTCTTCCTCTTCCTCGGTGCCAATTTTCTTAGCTTCACGTACTCTACACCGCCGGGACAATCAGCAACAGAATCGTGTACAACATCATCTTTCCACTCGTTTTTACCTTCTTCGGGCAGCAAAATGACTGACCCGGCAGTCATGTTTCTAACCTTGTGGCGCTTCCTGTCAAAGAAACAGGACTGTTGCATAACTGCCCAATATCTATAGAGTAAATGAAACAAAAATTACAATTCAGCACAAACATGCGAACCCCAAGAGACTTTTACTTACTAGGAGCTAATTGGGTTCGAGCGACCATCCTGTCTAAGAATAGAAGGGTGACTCCCAGTTGTAGCAGCTTCCACATCCAGTACATCACAATTTAGCTCAAACATGCAAGCCGAAGCATACCTTTTCATCAACCCAATTAGCTGACTGTCACACGTTAGAGGAACCATGATGCCACATTCATCCATGAAGCTGAACTTTGCAGTCTGCTTTGGCCATAATTCATCATGATTACACAGAGCAGCAACCATACCAGATATAGTGTAGATCTACGCAGGCGCTTCTTCCATCATGATACAATGGTGTCCATACCACTTGCCCTTCACCCTTGCTGATCTAGAGTCGTACCCGAAGAGGACTACCGTAACCAGGTAAGGGTGGTCCGCGGAGATCCCACTTGACAGAAAATTGTGGACAAAATATGTTTGTCAGCATTGGGCTAACAAACAATGGTAGGTTCAGTAGCCAGCTAGCAGTTATAATTAGTGCGGATAGCAAAGAGAAGGGTAGCTCACCCGCATGTAGCTAGAACTTCTTCTTCCTTGGTAGTAGGATCTGCCATTCCCCGAGCTACTCGACTCATCGGTGGCGAAGCCGGGCTAGAGCCTCGCAACGGCGGCTACGTCATGCGCCATTGGAGCTCGGGACCAAAGACTAGGTGCAGCAACTTGGCGTTGGAAGTCAAATGTCCGAAGGGATTGATGGCTCGTGTTGATGTAGAGCTCGTTGGGGAACCCCAAGAGGAAGGTATGATGAGCACAGCAGCATGTTTCTCTCAGTTATGAAACCAAGGTTTAATCTAACCAGTAGGAGCAAGGAAACACCCCAAAGGTGTTGCTAGCTGAGCCTTGGCAGGACACACTACCGGTGCTAGTAGCAACGTGGAGACCTGCACAACACAACCACAGAACTTTGTCCCCAACTTGCGATGAGGTTGTCAATCTCATCGGTTTTGCTGAAAATAAAGGATTAAATGTATCGAATAGAAAGACGTAAAAGTTTGCAGAAAGTAAACACAAAACAGTAAACAGTTTGTAGATTATATGTAAAGAAAAGGACCGGGGTCCATAGTTCACTAGAGGTGGCTCTCCTTAAGATAGATAACATGCTGGGTGAACAAATTATAGCGGGGCAATTGACAAACATCGAGAAAGCAATACATGCATATACTAATCATCTTGACTCCTTTGGAACTTGATTGGGCATTACAACATTATACATAGACCGTCATCCAACTGCATCTATGACTAATAATCCACCTTCAGGTTATCATCCAAACCCCCCAGTATTAAGTTGCAAGCAACAGATTATTGCTTTATGAATTGCGTGTAATGTAAACAATACGATTGTTCTATGAACAACGGATTGTTGTTTTCTCCCTAGTAGCAACAACACATCTAGTACCTTAGAGATTTCTGTCACTTCCCCAGATTACCAGAGGCCTGAACCCACTATTGAGCATAAATACTAACTCTTGGAGTTGCTAGCATCTACGTGGCCAAGATAGCTACTAACAATGGAAAGCATGCAAGATCACAAATAACAAAGACATGATAGAATCAATAATCAATCTGAAATAGCATCTCAATATCCATCGGATCCCCGCAAACACAACATGTAGAATTACAAATAGATGATCTTGATCATAAACGGAGCTCATAAGATCTAGACATGAAAGCACAAAGGAGGAGAACCAGCCATCTAGCTACTACATGGACCCGTAGTCCAAAGATGAACTACTCACGCATCACTCCAGGGTGAATTCCCCTCTCTGGCAGGGTGCCAGGAAGAGCTTCAGATCCCTCCCGATCTAGGGATGGAGATGCCGGCGGCTACAGACTCTTTCGTGGATTTTTGATCGGGTACTTAGGGTTTTCGTCTCGAGGGCAATATATAGGCGGAAGGAGAGGCCGAGGGGGTGCTAGAGTCGGCCAGACCACCCCCTGGCGCGGGCCAGGACTAGCCGCGCGACCAGGTGGTGTGGCCGGCCCCCAGCCCTACTCCGTCTCGTATTGTGGCATCTGATGACTTCCAGAAAAATAGGCACTTTGGCTTTTGTCCCGTCCAATTCTAAGAATATTCATTTTCTGATTTTCCTGGAACCAAAAACAACAGAAAACAGGCATCTGGCACTGTGGCTCTTGTTAATAGGTTAGTCCAAGAAATCATATGAAAAGTACTCCAAAGTGTGGACAAAACACAAGAAAGTGGATAAAACCAAGCATGGAACATCAAAAATTATAGATACATTTGCAATGTATCAACATCCCCAAGCTTAACTCCTGATTGTCCTCGAGTAGGTAAGTGATAAAAAGAAAGAATAATTTTTGAGGTGACATGCACCATAAAAGACTTGATCAAGTATTTGTAAAACATTCAAAGTTGGGATCATAGTACTTCAATCATAACATGAAAGACAAAGTTCTCGCAATAAGACAAAGAAACTATGATGCAACATGAAAAGGCACAAACAAAAGATTCATGAATAACAATGCTTTGCAAGACGTTTGTTTGTTTCACATAAAGAAAACATAGCATAATAGTATTCAGCTTGTCCCTCATAGAGTAGCAAATATAAATGCATAGGACACCTTCAAAGGTCATAAGAGTGACTAGATACAAATAGTTTAAAACAAGAAATATCAAGTTATGCATCAATCAACTAGTCTTGGGACAATGCACATAGAACTAAGAATGGCCACTATGCTCTCAAAGGAGGTGCATAAAAGTAGAAGGTGGAGACTCAATATAATGGTGGAAGAAAGGCCTTCATAGAAGGAAGTAGGGATTCAAGTCTCATAAAGAGCTTCCAAAAATTATGGTACTTATAGCTTTCAGCTCTCATTCCCCCTATCATAAGTATCTTGTAGTGATTAAGGTTAAAGTGAACAAACTATGGTGTACATGCTTGACGAAGTATAAGTTAGAAATCTCATGTCCCTTGAATACGAGGGCCGCTCCTCATGCTACTCAAGTTTAGTTACCGGTAAGTTCTTGTCATCGTAAGTACATGTGTATCATAGAGAACCGCCAACGGGTACCCCTTGCCCGATGATACGGAAGAATACCCATATCAAAATGACAAGCCAAGCAGACATAGAGCATCTCAGCAATCTTCTTTACCATGGGAATATGGTGCTTTTTTCTATCTTTTTTTCTCAATATAGGACTCTTTTTTATAAGAAGAATGCCTCATAGACAACTCATTATGGTTACGCTGCAGGTTTCCACCATGTCAGCATGGAGTAGACCAGCGGCCCAGGCGTTGCTCTAACACATATACATAACTCAATGGACTTACAAGCTCCCCTTTCATTCCACACCGACGACATCCATAGACAAAAGAGCATGATATCAACTAGGTACAAGTACCAAGTGCAATGTTGAAAGTGTTCCCCATGACAACATGGTTTTGCTAATCCCCAACAAATAAGTCCAAGCATATACAACATAGACGACACAATGGTTCAAGTTTATTAAGGGCAAGAAAAGTAAAGTGTGCCATCAAGTTCGTGAGAGCTTTAATCACTAGTTTTCTCATAACAAGTTTAATTTGGAAGGTAGACAAAAACATGAATATACTTGGAATAGCATATGCTAATAGGTAGGTATGGTGGACTCTTTGTAATAACTTTGTTTAGGGAGTTGGATGCATGAGTGGAACTCATACTTGGTTGTGGAGGCTAGCAAAAGACTGGGAGCGACAAACTAAGAGAGCAATAATGGACATAATCATGTAGAGCGACAAAACATCATTGATCAAAGCATAAAGTGATACTACAAGTTGAAAACTAAAGGATCATAAAGGCTTATGGTGACTTGGTATAGTCATTACATGGTGTGAGCATGCGCCAAGTTAACCCAATTAAAGCATCAAAGGAGAATACCACTATACTTTGCTTTAATATGCTAAAACAACGCATGATTCATCCAAGGAACATTAAGAAATCTCAATTTTTTATAACAAGTCATGCTACATCAAAGAATACTAAGCATAAAACAATATCGACGTTCAGAGATTTTACACGAATGTTTACGGTGAAGCACAGAAATCTGTTTCGGGACAACAACTTTCCCAATCATTACTTCTCTCTCATTAGAGATTACTCTTGGCACAAAAAGCAAATAATAAGGACAAGGAGCGGTTATTACTGAAGTAATAACTTCCAAGACTCATCTAAAACTTTTGGGTTATCTCCCAATAAGTACTTTTCTTTAACGCCTTTAAGTTAGGCATAAGAAGCAAGAAAAAATCAAGTGTTCTCAAATGAAGAAGCATTAAGACCAAATTTCTTGCCCTTACCTCTCTTACTTTTATTCTTAACCTTGGGGAAAATATGTTTGTTTGGTGGAGAAGAAAGGTGCATGGTCCCCTTTCCCACATCTATTATTGCTCCAAGGAGTTCTAATAGGGACCTTCCAAGTGTAATTTGTCCTTTTCCTACACATTCAATAACAAGATAACCAGTAGAAATCATTTTCCCAAGGATCTTTGTAAACACTCCTTCAGCTATTCCAATAGGTAATATGGTATCATTATTAGCAAGAGATGTTTCTTTTCCTCCTTCAGTAAGCCCCCAAAGATTCAAAGATTCATAAATATCTTTGGGCATAAGACAAAATTCAAACATGATATCACAGCGAGCTTGAAAAGTTTCAGTATTTATATCAATCTTTACTGTGGGGAGCCACTTTGATGGTTCAGAATTTATTGGAACATAACTATGATGCTCCCTAAGCATGTTATAGCAATCTTTTAAGCTAGTAGTGCTAGTCTCAAGAGTGTTCAGTCTAGCAAATATTCTTGCAAAAGAAATATCAGTTTGGCTAGGAAAGTTGTAAGTAAGGATCAATTTTTTTATAGCATTAATAGCATCATCCTCATTACATTGGAGGAAATCTCCTCCCACAACAGCATCTAAAGCATATCTATATCAAAGAGCAATTCCAAGGTAGAAACTGCTAAGGAACAAGCTTTGAGTCATTTTAGGCTTAGTTTTTTTATGTAGTTCAGAGATTCTAGACCAAGCTTCCTTGAAGCTCTCCTCAATTCCTTATTTAAAAGTGAAAATCATTTCCTCGGGTGACATAGTGATTGGAGCAAGGCTAGGGATCATACTTTCACTAGTGAACACTCTCATATAAATATATTCTCTTTATGATACTACTCTTAACTACTCTCCGGCTGGACACTCTAATCGATGGTAGGGCTATAACAGCACACCTCAAAGTAAGTCTTTCCCATCTAGAAAACCCCACACTGTCACCTTGAGTACTAGATGAGTCCAACAAACACCACAATTTAATAAAGACATCCAACTCCAAATATAACTCAAAACAAGTATTTGTAATCTCTAGCCTAAGTGCCACCATGGTGTGCACGCTGTCACTTTCACACACATGGGGAGAGCAGAGATCTATTAAAGCACTTGAGTAGCAAGGTAGATCTATAGATTACAAGCTCATGAGCACAATATGATCATGCATAGAGAGAGAGATGAACACATAGCTACCGGTATAACCCTTAGCCTCGAGAGAGAACTACTCCCTCCTCATCATGGGAATCAGCAATGGTGATGGAGATGGTGGTGGAGATTGATGGAGATGGCTCCGGGGGCACTTCCCCGTCCCGGCAGGGTGCCGAAACAGAGACTTTATGTCCCCTGAATCTCCCCTTCCGTGGCGGCGGCGCTGCGGAAATTTTCGTGGCTGGAGGCTTGATTCTCTAGGGTTTATGCATCAGGAGGCTTCTTATAGGCAAAGAGAAAAGGTCGGTGGGTGGCCAGGGGACCCACACCACCTGGTTGCGCGGCCAAGGATAGCCCGCGCCACCACATTGTGTGGCTGCCCTCTGGCCCCTCTCCTTCTCGTCTTTTGGCTCCGTGAGTCTTCCGGTAAAATATCGACTTTGGATTTTGTCTGGTCGAATTCCGAGAATATTCATTTTCTGACTTTCCTGGAACCAAAAACAGCAGAAAACAGGCAACTGGCACTGCGGCTCTTGTTAATAGGTTAGTCCAAGAAATCATATGAAAAGTACTCCAAAGTGTGGACAAAACATAAAAAATTAGATAAAACCAAGCATGGAACATCAAAAATTATAGATACATTTGCAATGTATCAGAGCCCCCTCGCCAGGAGGATCTGCGGCATTGCCCTTCGCCACATTGCGATGGTAAATCGCCAGGAGGGAGTCCACATGCTTCCGGGTCTCCTCTATGAGCCCTCCAATCACGCTGGAGCTAACAGGAAGGAGAACAACAACAAGTTTGAGCTTGGGAGCTCACAGGCAGCGGAGGTTGCCGTAGATGTGTCTACGTGCCATGCCTAGCAGATGGCAGCACTCCTGCTTGATGGCCTTGTCAAGGACTTCCCGTAGCTGGTCAAACTCGTTGAGGGCTTCATCTCTAGCTATCTCGACCTGCTGGGCATTTTGGAGCTCGGTTTCCAGTGTTTTCCTTGCTTGGTCAGAGGATGGCTACCCCTTGAGGGCCCTTTTTAGAGCTCTTGATTACACCCCGCTAGTTGAGTCTTCATATCCTCAAGACGTTCGCATCCCACGTCTAGCTATTTCTCCCTAGCTGCCAGGGCGGACGCGTGGAAAGAGGTGGCCTTCTCCCGCTCATGAATCCCTTGCTCCTTGGCATTAAGCTCATGCTCGTACTGGCGGAGTGCCTGTGCCTCTTGCTGGAAAGCCACCTCCTTGTGGCTGGCCAAGACATCTCCCTCACGGACGGCTATGGCTTCCTCGTGCTCCTTGAGCTTCGTGCCCCGATCGTGAGCCTCCTCCAGAACATTCACGACCTCTTCGTGGAGAAGGGGCCCAGCTTCCTCGGCTTCGCGATTGGCATTGGCAACATCATAAAGTTTGGACCAAGCATTGTCAAGACGGGAGTGCTTAGACTCCAACACTTCGCACGTCGTGACCAGCGCCTTGCCTACCTTTATGAGTCCTGCGCTAGGGGTTTGAACTGCACCAAAAGCTGCACCAGCCTCTGTTGAACACAATATTTTGTCTACCGTGGCCTGTCAATGTTACTCAATGATTCTCTGTGTAATGGGAGCCCCTAGTTTAGCGTCACTTCCTGATAGTTAGGATCGCTAGCCCATCGTGGCTTATCTCAACACTATTTGTAACCTCTCCTCAATTATGCAATACAACCAATCTTTTCCCAATTCTGCTTGGTATCATAGTTTTTCTCTCATGGCCAACGACACTTCCTACTCCGCTCCGGAAACTGCTCCAATCTTCCACTCCACCCTGGATATAGATCCTCTCACTCCCCTCCAGCAGCGCGTGCCTACTATACCGCGCGCACCTCCCAGCCCCATCACCTATGGTGACAGAGCCGCCATGTTTGGAAATAAGGACGTTGTTGGGTCCGCAGCATAGAAAACAAAAAATTTCCTACGATGAGAACTACATGCCAAGATCTATCTACTAGATACAGAGCAACGGGCGAACATACATCCATCGAGAACTTACCATCGAAGACAACGAGTTTTGTTAATGAGTAGGAACTCGTGGTTGATGTAGTCGTACACTTGCCGATCTCAAGATCGCGTGGAAGTCCGAGCGCCACAAATCAGCAGCGCATCCGTCCTCGCACACACGTTCAAGCCGCCGGACAACCTCCACCTCCTCGCTCCAGCAATGCAGCGGAAAGAGAAACTTCTTCCAGATGAAATGCCACCGGGAACATGTATCTCGCTAATCCCAGACCATGGGGGAATAATTCTTGAGGGGGAGAGATATCCTTCATGAGGAGGTGTGAGGAAGGAGGAAGAGGGGGGACTTTTATAGGAGGAGGGGGGTACCCCTCCCCATGGCCGGTGCCCCATGGGGGGTGACCCCTCACCTCCCCCATTCATGTGGTGGTAACTCCTCCACATTAAAATGCCCCTTTGCATTCTCTTTTAAAGTCTCCACTTTAAATGCATTAAAATTCTCTAAGTTTAATGCTCTCTCATTGAATAAAACTCTTTTATTATATTTATTAAGAATTTTGTTAATTACTTTAATTAACAAACATTCACATAAAACCCCTTGCAACATTTCAATATTACATGCAGAACCACTTGCTGCAATTTCACCCGAAACAATTCCGGTTTCTATCGAAACAATTCCTGCACTTTGCAATTCTTTCGTCTGAAACATATGTGCTCCAAAATGGTGTCTGATAACTCTTAAGTGTGTCACCCTACGGTTCGCGAATAATGCAGACATGATTGAGACTCCTCTCAGATCAATAATCAGAAGCGAGACCTGGAGATCCATACTGACTCCTGCATTTTCAATGATGACTTCTGTGATCGTGAGAACCTTTAACACTAGTAACTTAATCCCTTTGTCTCCTGATATAATACATTTCCGAGTTTCGATCATCGGTATCCAAATACCTAGTTTGATCCCGTTACTGACATGCACTTTTTTCTCGTTCCCGTGATATAACATTCTAGTGATCTTATCACTTGCTTGCAAGCTATCTCAATGTGATATCACCGAGAGGGCCCAGAGTATATCTATCCATCATCAGGATTGACAAATTCCACTCTTGATCCATGAGCCTCAACATAACACCTTCGTAGCACTGAATCCATCTTTATAGTCACCCTGTTACGGTGTGACGTTTCATGTTATCAAGATACTCTTATGGTGTTAGCAATTAACATGATCTCATGGTCTAAGGATAAAGATTACTTCGTATGATGCTTATAGCAATGTAAACATAATGAATTGATCATAATGCTATACTTTGGATGAATGTTCTTCACATCATTTCACAAATGTTGTGACCTTGTTATGAACAACATCCAATGTCTATGATCAGGAAACCTTGATCATCTTGTTAATCAACAAGCTAGTCTATAAGAGAGGCATAACTAGGAACCCTTTTTGTTTATTAAACACACATGTATTGACGTTTCCGATCAATAAAATTATAGCATGCAAAATAAACATCTATCATATACAAGGAATAAATAATAACAACATTATTATTGCCTCTCAAGGCATATTTCCTTTAGTCTCCCACTTGCACTAGAGACAATAATCTAGTTCACATAGTGATAAATCTAACACCCATGGAGTTCTAGGGTTGATCATGTTTTGCCCTAGGGAGAACTTTAATCAACGGATCTGCTACATTTAGGTCCGTTTGTACTTTACAAATCTTTATATCTCCATCCTTGACATGCTCGCGGATGGAGTGAAACCGGCGCTTAATATGCTTGGAATTCTTTTGAGACCTCGGTTCCTTGGCGTTGGCTATGGCTCCATTGTTGTCACAATAGATCACCATTGGGTCCAATGCACTAGGAACCACAACTAGCTCCGTTATGAACTCCTTCATCCAAACCGCTTCCTGCGCCGCTTCTGAAGCAGCAACATATTCCGCCTCCATCGTTGATCTAGCCACCACAGGTTGTTTGGAACTCCTCCAACTAACTGCTGCTCCGTTCAAGAGATATGTATCCGTATTGAGACTTAGGGTCATACGGATCGGTGTCAAAGATAGCATCGACATAACACTTAGCGACTAGCTATTCTTCACCTCCGTATATGAGAAATATATCCCTAGTTCTTCTCAAGTACTTCAGGATATTCTTGACCGCTATCCATTGTTCCGAACCTGGATCAGATTGGTACCTACTAGTCAAACTAATAACATGTACCACATCCGGTATTATACATAGCATGGAATACATTATAGAGCCTATGGCCGAGGCATAGGGGATCTTATCCATTATCTCTCTTTCTTCCGCCGTAGCCGGACTTTGAGTCTTGCTCAATGTCTTGCCTTGCAACATAGGTAAGAACCCCTTCTTACTTCCGCCCATATTAAACTTCTTTAATATCTTATCAAGGTATGTACTCTGCGATAGCCCAATTAGGCGTCTTGATCTATCTCTATAGATTTTAATGCCTAATATATATGAAGCTTCACCAAGGTCTTTCATCGAAAATTTGCTGTTTAGATAACTTTTAACACTATTTAAAAGATCTATATCATTTCTCATCAATAATATGTCATCCACATATAATATCAGAAATGCCACATTGCTCCCACTCACTTTCTTGTAAATACAAGCCTCTCCATAAGTTTGGACAAATCCAAACTCTTTGATCACCTCATCAAAGCGGAGATTCCAACTCTGGGATGCTTGTTTCAGTCCATAGATGGATCGCTGAAGTTTGCATACCTTATCAGCATCCTTAGGATCGACAAAACCCTTAGGCTGTATCATATATAACTCTTCTTCAATATTACCATTGGGGAACGCAGTTTTGACATCCATCTGCCATATTTTATAATCGAAATATGCAGCAATTGCTAACATAATCCTAACCGACTTTAGCATCGCTACGGGAGAGAATGTCTCATCGTAGTCAACTCCTTGAATTTGTCAAAACCCATTTGCGACAAGTCGAGCCTTATAGATGGTCACATTACCATCAGCATCAGTTTTTCTTTTGAAAATCTATTTATTCTCAACGGCCTTTCATTCACGAGGTAAGTCTACCAAGGTCCAAACCTGGTTTTCGTACATGGATTCCATCTCAGATTTCATGGCTTCTAGCCATTTGTTGGAATCCGGGCTCATCATCGCTTCTTCATACGTCACAGGGTCATCCATTTCATCAACCATGAAATTCACAATAAGATTGCCGTACAGTTCAGGAGCTGCACGTGTCCTACTTGACCTACGAGGTTTGGTAGTGTCCTCTTTCGGAGTTTCATGATCAATATCATTAGCTCTCTCTTCCATAGGTGAAGTCAACTCCGAAACAATTTCCGGTGCTGCGTTACTCGCCATTTCATGAAGAGAAGGTTCAATAACCTCTTCGAGTTCTACCTTCCGACTACTCACACCTTTCGCGAGAAACTCCTTCTCAAGAAAGGTTCCATTCTTGGCAACAAAAACCTTGCCCTCGGATCTGTGATAGAAGGTATACCCAATCGTTTCCTTAGGGTATCCTATGAAGACGCATTTTTCCGCTTTGGGTTCGAGTTTATCCGGCTGAAGTTTCTTCACATAAACATCACATCCCCAAACTTTAAGAAATGACAACTTAGGTTTGTTTCCAAACCATAATTCATACGGTGTCATTTCAACGGATTTAGATGGTGCCCGATTTAAAGTGAATGCAGCGGTTTCCAGTGCATAACCCCAAAATGACAGTGGCAAGTCTGCCAGAGACATCATAGATCGAACCATATCCAATAAAGTACGATTACGACGTTCCGACACACCATTAAGTTGTGGTGTTCCGGCAGGCACGAGTTGTGAAACTATTCCACGCTCTTTCATTTGTGTGCTAAACTCGTAACTTAGATACTCACCTCCACAGTCGGACCACAGAAATTTGATCTTTCTGTTACGATGATTTTCCACTTCATTCTGAAATTCCTTGAACTTTTCAAAGGTTTCAGACTTGTGTTTCATCAAATAGATATACCCGTATCTACTCAAATCATCCGTGAAAGTAAAAAAATAATGATATCCACCTCGTGCCGACACACTCATTGGTCCACACACATCAGTATGTATGATTTCCAATAAATCTGTCGCCCGTTCCGTTGAACCGGAAAACGGCATTCTAGTCATCTTGCCCATAAGACATGGCTCACATGTATCAAATGATTCAAAATCAAGTGATTCCAAAAGTCCATCAGAATGGAGTTTCTTCATGCGTTTAACGCCAATATGACCTAGACGGCAGTGCCACATATTTGCAGATATATCATTATTAAGTTTAATCCTTTTAGCATCAACATTATGAATATGCGTAATACTACTATCGAGATCTAATAGAAATAAACCATTCAACACAGGTGCATGACCATAAAAGATATCATTCTTATAAATCGAACAACCATTGTTTTCAGATTTAAAGGAATGACCAGTTTGCATCAAACAAGATCCGGATACAATGTTCATGCTTAGTGCAGGCACCAAATAACAATTATTCAGATTTATAACTAATCCCGATGGCATATGGAGAGGTAGCATCCCGACGGCAATCACATCAACTCTTGATCCATTGCCGACTAGCATCATGACCTCATTCCTTGCTAGTTGTCGCTTGTTCTATAGCCCCTGAACCGAGTTACATATATTAACAACTGATCCCGTATCAAATACCCAGGTGCTACTATGAGTACTAGTCAAGTACACATCAATAACATCTATATCACATATACCTTTGTTTGCCTTGCCGGGCTTCTTCTCCGCCAAATACTTGGGGCAATTGCACTTCCAATGGCCAGTCCCCTTGCAATAGTAACACTCGGTGTCATACTTAGGGCCAACTTGGGGTTTCTTTTCAGGTGTGGCAACAGATTTTCCATCCTTCTTTCCCTTGTGCTTGCCTTTCTTGTCCTATTGATCATCAACACTTGATGTTCTTTCCTAATCTCCACTTCTGCAGTCTTAAGCATTGGCAGAAGCTCGGGAAGAGACTTCTTCATGCACTGCATGTTATAGTTCATCACAAAGCTCTTGTAGCTAGGTGGCAGAGATTGTAGAACACGATGTATGCCTAATTCAATGGGAATCGTTATTCCCAAGGACACAAGGTTATCGCCGTACCCAGACATTTTGAGTATATGCTCACTAACGAAGCTGTTCTCCTCCATCATGCAGCTAAAGAACTTTTCAGTAGCATTATAACTCTCTATGGCAGCATGGGTATCAAAAATCATTTTCAATTCTCCCATGGTATCAAAGGCATTGCCATTTTCAAAGCACTTTCGAAGTTCTGGCTCTAGCCCATATAGTATGCCGCAATGAACTAAGTTGTGGTCCTCCTGACGAGTCACATAGACATTCTTTTCCTCGTCAGGGGCAGCAGGAGCTGGTGGGGAGCCTAGCGGCGCCTCTGGCACATATAGCTTTTGTGCAGAAGTGAGGAGAATCCTCAAATTCATAGCCCAGTTGGTGAAGTTGCTACCATTCGCAGCAAGTTTCTCTTTCTCCATGACCACATTGAAATTAAAAGCAGGTGGTGCCATCTACAACCGAATTTGTAAAGTTTATTTAGACTAAGTTTATGATAGAGTGAGTTCAACTAATCCAAATTCCTAATGAACTCCCACTCAAAAACGATAGCCCTCGTGTCCTTTTGGTGATTACATGATGTGAGTTGATGTAGCTTCAAAGGCGAGCATCTTTATGGGCATCATATCAACTATATGACTCATGCTCAACCTTTCGGTCCGTGTTCCGAGGCCATGTCTGTACATGCTAGGCTCGCCAAGTAAGAACCTTAGTATTCGCGTGTGTAAAACTATCTGACACCCGTCCTTATGAAAGCTAGAGTCGATTACACCTGATCATCACGTGATGTCTCGAAACACGATCCACATAACGGTGTATACTTAAGGAAGAACACATTTTATCTTGATATCTAAATGAAGGATCATCTTACAATGCTACAAAAAGCGCCAAACTAGCAGTATAAGATGCTAACATCTAATGTGTAAAGTGAGATGATATGGTCCATGCACTTAATCTCTATCATTTGCATCGTGGTATGATCTCTATCATTCCTTTGTGTGTAAGGCCAAGGTCTATGGAACTTACACGTTGAGTGTCTTGTAAGAGTATCTATCATACATCTACTTACAACAATACCATATCAAGACACTAGCTGATACATTGCAAATGTATCTATAATTTCTGATGTTCCATGCTTGGTTTTACCCACTTTCTTGTGTTTTGTCCACACTTTGGAGTACTTTTCATATGATTTCTTGGACTAACCTATTAACAAGAGCCATAGTGCCAGCTACATGTTTTCTGCTGTTTTTGGTTCCAGGAAAGTCAGAAAATGAATATTCTCGGAATTGGACGGGACAAAAGCCAAAGTGCCTATTTTTTCGGAAATCATCATATGCCAGAATATGAGATGGAGAGGGGCCAGAGGCCGGCCACACCACCTGGCCGTGCGGCTAGTCTTGGACCGCGCCAGGGGGTGGTGTGGTGGCCCCTGGCACCTCCTCGGCCTCCCCTTCCGCCTATAAGATGCCCTCGGGACGAAAACCCTAAGGACCCGATCAAAAATCCACGTAAGAGTCTGTAGCCCCCGTTATCTCCATCCCTAGATCGGGAGGGATCTGAAGCTCTTTCGGGCACCCTGTCGGAGAGGGGAATTCACCCTGGAGGCTTTCTTCATTAACATGCAAGCCTCCGGTGTGATGCGTGAGTAGTTCATCCTTGGACTACGGATCCATGTAGTAGCTAGATGTCTGGTTCTCCTCCTTTGTGCTTTCATGTCTAGATCTTGTGAGCTCCGTTCATGATCAAGATCATCTATTTATAATTCTGCATGTTGTGTTTGCGGGGATCTGATGGATATTGAGATGCTATTTCAGATTCATTATTGATTCTATCATGTATTTGTTATTTGTGATCTTGCATGCTTTCCATTGTTAGTAGCTATCTTGGCCAAGTAGATGCTAGCAACTCCAAGAGTTTGTATTTATGCTCGATAGTGGGTTCATGCCTCTGGTAATCTGGGGAAGTGACAGAAATCTCTAAGATACTAGATGTGATGTTGCTACTAGGGAGAAAACAACAATCCTTTGTTCATAGAACAATCGTATTGTTTACTTTACACGAAGTTCGTAAAGAAATAATCTGTTGCTTGCAACTTAATACTGGAGGGGGTTCGGATGATAACGTGAAGGTGGATTATTAGTCATAGATGAAGTTGGATGGCGGTCTATGTATAATGTTGTAATGCCAAATCAAGTCTCAAAGGAGTCAAGATGATTAGTATATGCATGTATTTCTTTCTTGATGTTTGTCAATTGCCCCACTATAATTTGTTCACCCAGCATGTTATCTATCTTAAGGAGAGCCACCTCTAGTGAACTATGGATCCCGGTCCTTGTCTTTTACATTCAATCTACAATCTTTTACTTCTTTGTGTTTATTTTCTGCAAACTATTACTTCTTTCCATTCGATACGTTTAATCCTTTGTTTTCAGCAAAACACGGTGAGATTGACAACCTCATCGCAAGTTGGGGACAAAATACTATGGTTGTGTTGTGCAGGTCTCCACGTTGCTACTTGCACCGGTAGTGCGCCCTGCCAAGGCTCAGCTAGCAACACCTTTGGGGTGTTTCCTTGCTCCTATTGGTTCAATTAAACCTTGGTTTCATAACTAAGGGAAACTTGCTGCTGTGCTCATCATACCTTCCTCTTGGGGTTCCCAACGAGCTCTACATCAACACCACACCGGCACTTTCCCGGCGCCATTAAAGAGCCATCAAGCATTTTTCTGGCGCCGTTGTCGGGGAGTCAAGGACATCTTCACAAGGGGAGTCCCTCACAACCAATCTCTTTACTTTGTTATTTTTATTTTGCTTAGTTTCTTTTTGTTTTGTTTGCTTGTTTCTTTATCAAAAACACAAAAAAATTAGTTTTATTAATTTGCTTTCTTATTTGAAAACACACACAAAATTAGTTCCTTTCTTAAAGTTGCCACTATGTCTAGCCTTGCTGCAATCACTATGTCACCCGAGGAAATGATTTTCACTTTTAAATAAGGAATTGAGGAGAGCTTCAAGGAAGCTTGGTCTAGAATCTCTGATCTACATAAAAAAAAACTGAGCCTAAAATGACTCAAAGCTTGTTCCTTAGCAGTTTCTACCTTGGAATTGCTCTTTGATATAGATATGCTTTAGATGCTGTTGTGGGAGGAGATTTCCTCCAATGTAATGAGGATGATGCTATTAATGCTATAAAAA
Source organism: Avena eriantha (assembly GCA_910589775.1). Classification (NCBI taxonomy): domain Eukaryota; kingdom Viridiplantae; phylum Streptophyta; class Magnoliopsida; order Poales; family Poaceae; genus Avena; species Avena eriantha. The sequence continues at coordinate 475,997,859 of OU342741.1, forward strand.
AATTGATCCTTACTTACAACTTGCCTGGCCAAACTGATATTTCTTTCGCAAGAATATTTGCTAGACTGAACACTCTTGAGACTAGCACTACTAGCTTAAAAGATTGCTATAATACGCTTAGGGAGCATCATAATTATGTTCCAATAAATTCTGAACTATCAAAGTGGCTCCCCACAGTAAAGATTGATATAAATACTGAAACTTTGCAAGCTCGCTGTGATATCATGTCTGAATTTTGTCTTATGCCCAAAGATATTTATGAATCTTTGAATCTTTGGGGGCTTACTGAAGGAGGAAAAGAAATATCTCTTGCTAATAATGATACCATATTACCTATTGGAATAGCTGAAGGAGTGTTTACAAAGATCCTTGGGAAAATGATTTCTACTAATTATCTTGTTATTGAATGTGTAGGAAAAGGAGAAATTACACTTGGAAGGTCCCTATTAGAACTCCTTGGAGCAATAATAGATGTGGGAAAGGGGCCCATGCACCTTTCTTCTCCACCAAACAAACATATTTTCCCCAAGGTTAAGAATAAATGTAAGAGAGGTAAGGGCAATAAATTTGGTCTTAATGATTCTTCATTTGAGAACACTTGATTTTTTCTTGCTTCTTATGCCTAAATTCAAGGCGTTAAAGAAAAGTACTTATTGGGAGATAACCCAAAAGTTTTAGATGAGTCTTGGAAGTTATTACTTCAGTAATAACCGCTCCTTATCCTTATTATTTGCTTTTTGTGCCAAGAGTAACCTCTAATGAGGGAGAAGTAATGATTGGGAAAGTTGTTGTCCTGAAAAAGATTTCTGTGCTTCACCGTAAAAATTCGTGTAAAATCTATGAACATCTTTTTGAGGCGTGAATTTTTGTGCTTCTGCCCCATGTTGTTATCTAACTTTCGTTAGTTCAACACGTTTTGATATGAGTAACATAAGGTTTTCGACAAAATTCGTCTTTACATGCTGGTCTGTTTTGACAGATTTCTGCCATTTTCTGCATTTGCTTTTTGTTGGTTCCTTTTTGAGTTCTTTTGGGGGATTGAGCTTTTTGAGGGAAGTGGTACAGTAGCTAGTTTTCTACTAGAAGTTTATTTGGTGTTAGCACTGAACCTTAAGACGTTTTATCTTGAGTGCACTAATGTTGCTAATAAAGATTGTGTGAAGTTTTGTATGAAAGAAAAAATTCAGGTGTATGGAAGGAATGAGTAATGAGATGAAGGATGGACTAAAGCTTAAGCTTGGGGATGCCACACGTGTCACCCCAAGAAATATCCAAGAAGTACAAGCGTCAAAGCTTGGGGATGCCCAAGGCATCCCCTTCTTCATCAATAAAAATCCCAGGTTTTCTGCCAAACGCTTCATTTTTATTGTTTCATGCACAGTTGTGGTTTGCTTGGAGCGTCTTCTTTTTCATTTTCGTTTTGTTTTTCTGTTTGCTTTTGTTTGCTTAGTTTTCTGAATAAATTGGTTGGACCCCCTCTTTCATACATTGGTTTGCAAATAGTTTGGTTTGGTTTGGAAAAGAGTAGGAAAGTTCATACTTATGTGGTAAAAAGAGCTTGATTTTGACTGTGGCCTATGCTCTGTCTTGCCATGCTTGATATTGTTTTGGATTTATGCTTAGTATTTTTTTCTCTAGCATGACTTGTTATAAACAATTGAGATTTCTTAATGTGCCTTGGATGAATCATGCGTTGTTTTAACACATTAAAGCATAGTATAGTGGTATTCTCCTTTGATGCTTTATTTGGGTTGACTTGGCGCATGCTCACACCATGTTATGACTATCTCAAGTCACCGTAGCCTTTATGATCCTTTAGTTTCAACTTGTAGTATCACTTTATGCTTTGATCAATGATGTTTTGTTGCTCTGCATGATTATGGCCATTATTGCTCTCTTAGTTTGTCGCCCCCAGTCTTTTGCTAGCCCCCACAACCAAGTATGAGTTCCACTCATGCATCCAACTCCCTAAACCAAGTTATTCCAAAGAGTCCACCATACCTACCTACTAGCTTATGCTATTCCAAGTATATTGATGTTTTCGTCTACCTTCCAAATTATACTTTTTATGAGAAAACTAGTGATTAAAGCTCTCAGGAACTTCATGGCACACTTTAATTTTTTGCATCTTATAAACTTGAACCATTGGGTCCTTCTTTGTTGCGTATATGCTTGCGCTTTATAAGTTGAAATTATCAGAACCATGTTTCATGGGGAACGCTTTCAACATTGCACTTGTACTTTGTACCCCGTTGATATCATGTTCTTTTGGTTATGGATCCCGGCGGTGTGAAATAAAAGTGGAACTTGTAAGATCATGGAGTTTTTATGTGTGTTAGCGAAACGTCTGGGCCGCTAGCCTAAGCCATGCCTAATCATGGTGGAAACTTGCAGGATCACCATAATGAGCACTCTATGAAGCATCCTCAATAAAAACCTATGCAAATAGGAAAATAAAAAGATCACTGAGATGCTCATTGTCTGCTTGCCTTGTCATTTTGATTATGGGAAAGCTCTCGTATCATGTGCAAGGTGTACCCCATTGGTGGTTCTTTATGATACACATGTACTTACAATGACAAGAGCTTACTCGTGACTAAAGTTGAGTAGCATGAGGTTCGGTCTTCGTAAGTAAGGGGCATGAGATTTCAGTTTATAACTTGTCAAGCATATCCTCTTAGTTGTGTCACTTTAACCTTAATCACCTTAAAGATGCTTATGATAGGGGCAATGAGAGATGAAAGCTATAAGTACCATAATTTTTGGAAGCTCTTTATGAGACTTGAATCCCTACATCCTTTTATGAAGGCCTTTCTTCCACCATTATATTGAGTCTCCACCTTCTACCTTTATGCGCCTACTTTGAGAGCATAGTGGCCATTCTTAGTTCTATGTGCATTGTCCCAAGACTATTTGATTGATGCATAACTTGATATTGCTTGTTTGAAACTATTGTATCTAGTCACTCTTATGAACTTTGAAGGTGTCCTATGCATTTATATTGCTACTCTATTGAGGGACAAGCTGAATACTATTATGCTATGTTTTCTTTATGTGAAACAAACAAACGTCTTGCAAAGCATTGTTATTCATGAATCTTTTGTTTGTGCCTTTTTCATGTTGCATCATAGTTTCTTTGTCTTATTGCTAGAACTTTGTCTTTCATGTTATGATTGAAGTACTATGATCCTAGCTTTGAATGTTTTACAAATACTTTGATCAAGTCTTTGATGGTGCGTGTCACCTCAAAAATTATTCTTTCTTTTTATCACTTACCTACTCCAGGATGAGCATGAGTTAACCTTGGGGATGTTGATATATTGCAAATGTATCTATAATTTTTGATGTTCCATGCTTGGTTTTATCCACTTTCTTGTGTTATGTCCACACTTTGGAGTACTTTTCATATGATTTCTTGGACTAACCTATTAACAAGAGCCACAGTGTCAGCTGCTTGTTTTTCGCTGTTTTTTGGTTCCAGGAAAGTCAGAAAATGAATATTCTCGGAATTGGACGGGACAAAAGCCAAAGTGCCTATTTTTCCGGAAGTCATCATATGCCAGAATACGAGACGGAGAGCGGCCAGAGGCCGGCCACAGCACCTGGCCATGCGGCCAGGCTTGGCCCGCGCCAGGGGGTGGTGTGGTGGCCCTTGGCACCCCCCGGCCTCCCCTTCCGCCTATAAGATGCCCTCGGGACAAAAACCCTAAGGACCCGATCAAAAATCCACGAAAGACTCTATAGCCGCCGTCATCTCCATCCCTAGATCGGGAGGGATCTGAAGCTCTTCCCGGCACCCTGCCGGAGAGGGGAATTCTCCCTGGAGGCCTTCTTCATCACCATCCAAGCCTCCGGTGTGATGCGTGAGTAGTTCATCCTTGGACTACGGATCCATGTAGTAGCTAGATGGCTGGTTTTCCTCCTTTGTGCTTTCATGTCTAGATCTTGTGAGCTCCGTTCATGATCAAGATCATCTATTTTTAATTCTGCATGTTGTCTTTGCGGGGATCCGATGGATATTGAGATGCTATTTCAGGTTGATTATTGATTCTATCATGTCTTTGTTATTTGTGATCTTGCATGCTTTCCGTTGTTAGTAGCTATCTTGGCCAAGTAGATTCTAGCAACTCCAAGAGTTAGTATTTATGCTCGATAGTGGGTTCATGCCTCTCGTAATCTGGGGAAGTGACAGAAATCTCTAAGGTACTAGATGTGCTGTTGCTACTAGGGAGAAAACAACAATCCTTTGTTCATAGAACAATCGTATTGTTTACTTTACACGCAGTTCGTAAAGCAATAATTTGTTGCTTGCAACTTAATACTGGAGGGGGTTCGGATGATAACCTGAAGGTGGATTATTAGTCATAGATGCAGTTGGATGGCGGTCTATGTATAATTTTGTAATGCCAAATCAAGTCTCAAAGGAGTCAAGATGATTAGTATATGCATGTATTGCTTTCTCGATGTTTGTCAATTGCCCCGCTGTAATTTGTTCACCCAACATGTTATCTATCTTAAGGAGAGCCACCTCTAGTGAACTACGGATCCCGGTCCTTGTCTTTTACATTCAATCTACAATCTTTTACTGCTTTGTGTTTACTTTCTACAAACTATTACTTCTTTCCATTCGACACGTTTAATCCTTTGTTTTCAGCAAAACACGATGAGATTGACAACCTCATCGCAAGTTGGGGACAAAGTTATGTGGTTGTGTTGTGCATGTCTCCACGTTGCTACTAGCACCGGTAGTGCGCCCTGCCGAGGCTCAGCTAGCAACACCTTTGGGGTGTTTCCTTGCTCCTACTGGTTCGATTAAACCTTGGTTTCATAACTGAGGGAAACTTGTTGTTGTGCTCATCATACCTTCCTCTTGGGGTTCCCAACGAGCTTTAGATCAACACCTTACCAGCACTTTCCTGGCGCCATTACAGAGCCATCACTAGCCCAACAACGATTAAACTAGACGCCTCTAATTTATCAATTGCAAGTTTTATGTGGCTTATGGCATTCGGAGATAGAACCGGTCTTACCTACGAACATGAACGACAACGAGGATAACCAAGTGATTAGCAACTCATTGTAAATCAGATATTGACTATAGTAGGAGAGACAGACACCCGCTAGACACTTATGCAAATCAAGTTGCATGTCAGTCGTGGAACCGGTCTCATGTACGATGACATGTAAGGTTGGTCCGAGTCGCTTCATCCCACTATGCCACCAATATCCAAAATACATAGAAGATGCAATAACATGATCATCATCGCCCACATATAAACATATGTGTACTACCTTTGCAAAGCACCTACGCATAGAAAAAAAAATTCCTAGATGAGAACTACACGCCAAGATCTATCTATTAGATACAGAGCAACGGGCGTACATACATCCATCGAGAACTTACCCTCGAAGACAACGAGTTTTGTTAACAAGTAGGAACTCGTGGTTGATGTAGTCGTACACTTGCCGATCTCAAGATCGTGTGGAAGTCCGAGCGCCACAAATCAGCAGCGCATCCGTCCTCGCACACACGTTCCAGCCACCAGACAACCTCCACCTCCTCGCTCCAGCGATGCAACGGAAACAACAACTCCTTCCAAACGAAATGCCACCGGGAACATGTATCTCGCTAATCCGAGACCATGGGGGAATAATTCTAGAGGGAGAGAGAGATCCTTCACGAGGAGGTGTGAGGAAGAAGGAGGAAGAGGGGGGCCTTTTACAGTAGGAGGGGCGGGGTACCCCTCCCCATGGCCGGTGCCCCATGGGGGGTGAGCCCTCACCTCCCCCATTCATGTGGTGGTAACTCCTCCACATTAACATTAAAATGCCCCTTTGCATTCTCTTTTAAAGTCTCCACTTTAAATGCATTGAAATTCTCTAAGTTTAATGCTCTCTCATTTAATAAAACTCTTTTATTATATTTATTAAGAATTTTGTTAATTACTTTAATTAGCAAACATTCACATAAAACCCCTTGCAACATTTCAATATTACATGCAGAACATCTTTCTACAATTTCACCCGAAACAATTCCGGTTTCTATCGAAACAATTCCTGCAGTTTGCAATTCTTTCGTGTGAAACATATGTGCTCCAAAATGGTGTCTAATAGCTCTTAAGTGTGTCACCCTACGGTTCGCGAATAATGCAGACATGATTGAGACTCCTCTCAGATCAATAATCAGAAGCGAGACCTGGAGATCCATACTGACTCCTGCATTTTCAATGATGACTTCTGTGATCGTGAGAACCTTTAACGCTAGTAACTTAATCCCTTTGTCTCATGATATAATACATGTCCGAGTTTCGATCATCGGTATCCAAATACCTAGTTTGATCCCGTTACTGACATGCACTTTTTTATCGTTCCCATGATATAACATTCTAGTGATCTTATCACTTGCTTGCAAGCTATCTCAATGTGATATCACCGAGAGGGCCCAGAGTATATCTATCCATCATCAGGATTGACAAATTCCACTCTTGATCCATGAGCCTCAACATAACACCTTCGTAGCACTGAATCCATCTTTATAGTCACCCTATTACGGTGTGACGTTTGATGTTGTCAAGATACTCTTCTGGTGTTAGCAATTAACATGATCTCATGGTCTAAGGATAAACATTACTTCGTATGATGTTTATAGCAATGTAAACATAATGACTTGATCGTAATGCTATACATCGGATGAATGTTCATCACATGATTTCACAAATTCTATGAACTTGTTATTAACAACATCCAATGTCTATGATCAGGAAACCTCGACCATCTTGTTAATCAACAAGCTAGTCTATAAGAGAGGCATAACTAGGAATCCTTTTTGTTTATTAAACACACATGTATTGACGTTTCCGATCAATACAATTATAGCATGCAAAATAAACATCTATCATATACAAGGAATACATAATAAAAACTTTATTATTGCCTCTCAGGGCATATTTCCTTCAGACGTCTCCACCTCTGCCATGCCAACGCTGCCCGTTATCGCCACCTTCGGCACCGATGCCCCAAGTCTCGTCTTTCCTTCCCAGCTCGCCACCACTCTCTCCTCGCCAATTCTTGGCATCAACATCAAAAATCACATCAAATTCTAAGTCAACTCGGCAGGTACAAATTTCACAAAGTGGCGAGAAATCATCGTTCTTTTTCTCACCATGTACATGGCCATGGATCATATCACCGAGGGTGCTTCCCCTCGAGCCCCTGACGCCGCCTGGATGGCGGTTGACATCCACATATCCTTATGGTTCATGGCGATGCTTGTGGACGAGCTCTACCGCCTCGTCAAGGGCAGCGACGGTTAGGCGTGCACAGCATGGACATGTCTCACCCACTTCTTCCTCGACAACGAGGACTCCCACTACATGTACCTCAGCAAGGCTATAACATGCCAGCATTAGAGATTAGAAATAAGCTGAGATGAGGTGTGTGCATTGCATTCATGCATAGAAAATCTGGATAATTTTCGCGCTTTTGAATAAAATTTGTCTAAGTGATTGAAGCTCCTCTTAACTTGGTGGAACTAAAGTAGATCATCAAGTTGACTGCGATAAGTTTCAATATGACATTTGCTAAAACCCTAATTTTGGGTAGTATAATTTGATCTATGGGTAGATCAAATGGAATCAAGCTAAACCCACAACACATTAATTAATTAACAATAAGGGATCTTATAGAGATCATATCATGGTATTCATTGCAACAACTCTTGAATAGCAAATTAAGTATATAATCCAAGTAAAGAAACCCCATAACTAAATCTTGATACACTTGCTTGCCATATTTATTCCTGCCATGGGTATCATGGTAGTTCCTAAACACAAACTTCTTATCACAATTAGAGAGGAAAGGAAGTAGATCCAAGACCATTCATCACATATCTTTATTGTCATTTTAACACATGACATTCCTATTTAACCAAGTCCTAGTGTCAATTGATCATCAATGTTGAGTGATCAATTCTTGACCTAGCACTTATCGACTCTTAGCCTTGACCTATTATATTGACCTTCTAAAGACCTTAAGTAAATTAATAAGGAGGAGGAACTAGATATGTTGAGTGTGCCATCATCAATGGAATGTGATCCTTAGTGGAGATTAAACCATCTGATGTTGGAGGAGATAACTCACTCATGAGTTAACTAGAAGAAATATCTAATACTAAGAGTTAATCTAGAAATTATGAAGCTATGAGAAAGCTAGTAGTGCTACAGTATCAAATGATAATATTGTTAAGCCAAGTAGGTATACACTTAAAGTAAGCTTACTTAACAAGATAAGCCCATAAAGAGATTAGTACAAGTCTACTACTTAATTGATAATAGATCTTGATCCAACAATTAGAAGCCTAAGCTTAGTGTGATCAAAGGATGGTGGTCATGATTCTCAAGTCACTTGAGAATAGATGACTATATGATGAAGTGTTGTGAGAATACCAAATTAAGAAAAACCTTAGTGACGAGGGGTAACCTCGGCAATTCCCATGGTGATGGACTTGGGGTTTCCCAGAAAAGAGAATGGTAGGGATTTCGTCGGATGTCAGGGAAAGAATGGAATCAAAGTCGCCTATATATTGAGTAATTTCACTATTACAAGTTGTCTCCTAGATTTCGGTACGGTCGCTTGGGCTTCTCCCATCCTATATATAATAGGCCGGGTCTCAAAGCTATATGTGGATAGGTTTCATAAATGCGTGATTACAATACCAACACAATGTTGGTTTATAGTCTCTTTCCTAATACAATCAAAGCCTTTGTTTATTGCTTCCTTGGGCTGTCGTCTAGAATTTTCATAGGCCGTAAGCCTTTTACCCAATATAGGGTAGTGAACCAAAAGCATTCGAGTAATCATACTCATGTCAGTACCCCCCGAGACTCTACTTGAACCGCAGTTTCTGGTTGAATCTCAAAGTTTCTTTTTTCTTTATATCTTTATAGGGATTTTGGTACAACGAGTCTGATGCTTCTGACGGGTCGGGAATCAGTTAATTGCTCCTAGGAAAAAACAAGGTTGTCCTACATCAAATTCAAGTCCCTAGGCTCGAATCTAGAATTTGCTACTGGTGTAACTCAGTTCGAGCCGCTGAGGTCTTACCGAATACTGAACTCCATTTTCTATTTTATCGGGTACCCAACACGTCCGTCGGTATTTTTCATTGTATCGTTGATACGGATATTTTACTGGCAGAGCGCATTCTTGTGTGATTACCAGGCCACACAGGACGAATCCTGGGGTCTTACCTTCATGTTTCTGAACACGGCATTCGGATTTTTTGTCGCGTCTGAGCATGATCCGAGATTTTTGGCTTTTTGGCGGTTGGCCTGCTGGGCCGCCAAGGTTTCAGATTTTGTCATATAGTTTCAATGCTTCATACTATCTCCCGATGGGAGTAATACCATTTTGAGGATACACTGCTGTAAAACTCAAAGGTGTTTGCAATCATGAATATATTTTATGCACAACTCGATTTCTATCGGGTGCGCGCCAGCGCTCCCGATGGGAGTAGCCCCCGAGGCTATGTTCGGATGCCTGTATCTAGACATAGGCTCATAGTTGTTGTTAGCTTGATAGAAAGCATTGATCTTTTGAACAATAAGAAGATTAAGGTACAAATAACTTATCTCTTTATATGTAAGGCGAAAGATTGATGATACATTATTCTTTGAGCGAATGGCCTTTAGCCAATGTCCTGGATATTCTGGCTTAATAAGACGAACTATAACTCTTATCATATTCTAAATAATCTTATGCGTAAAAGCATCGTAGCTGTGCTATGTTCTATGGATTTGCGTAATTTACTCATATCTTCTTGTCTTGTAGTCGATATGCTCCTCCGGGAATAACTTCTGTGACGATGTATGGTCCTTTCCATGGCGATTCTAACTTCTTGTCGCCATCTTGCTTGAGGAGAAGAACTAGGTCCCCTACTGCAAAGGACCTAGGCCGCAATCTTCTGCTATGTTAATTGTGCAGGTTATGCTAGTACATGCTCTTTTGAGGGCTTCATCTCGAGCTTCATCAAGTGCATCCACATCATCTTCAAGTGCTTCTTTTGATTCCTCTTCATCATATGCAGCTACTCTTGGGGATTCGCGTGACACCTCAACAGGAAGCACGGCTTCCGCACCGTGGACCAAAAAGAAAGACGTCGCTTGTGTTGAATTATTTGGAGTTGTACGTAAACTACATAATACAGATGGCAATTCATCCACTCATGCTCCTTTTGCTCTGTCAAGTGATGCTAGTAGTATTTTCTTGAGTCCAGTGGTAACTAGTCCATTGCCTTTTTCTACCTGTCCATTTGTTTGCGGGTGAGCTACCGAAGCGTAGCTTATTTTGATGCCCATCTCCTGGCAGTACTCCATGAACTCATTGGAAGTGAAGTTGGTCCCATTGTCCGTGATGATGGTGTTTGGTATGCCAAACCGAAATACTATGGATTTGATAAAATTCATAGCCAAAGTTCCGTCTTGGGTGGTGACAGGAATTGCTTCAATCCATTTAGTAAATTTGTCGACTGCTACTAGTAGAAAGACGTGTCCTCGTGGCGATGATCTATTAAGTATTTTCAACCATATCGAGTCCCCACTAAGCAAACGGCCAGGCTAGAGGTATAGGATTCAACTCAGCGGCGGGTGCTCTAGGCTTTGTTGCGAACCATTGACATGCCTCACATGTTCTGACAATGTCTTTTGCATCTTGAACTGTAGTTAGCTAGTAAAATCCTACTTTGAATGCTTTTGCAGCAATTGCTCGGCTACAATCATGGTGACCACAAACTCCTTCGTGTATATCTGTGAGTATGATTTTTCCTTCTTCAGGTGTTACGCAACGCTGCAACACACCATAAATACTTCTCTTGTATAGTTCCCCTTTGATTATCCTGAAGGTGTTAGACCATCGGGTGATTTTCCAGGCTTCTATCACATCTTCTAGTCACTCTCCCTTAGTCATATATGCTACGTATGGCTGCATCCAGGTGGGTTCAATTAGCATGACCTCTTCAATTTATTGTTCTTCTTCTTCGATGGCTTCTTCTATGTTCTTGGCTTCTAAAGTAGCCCCCGAGTCTTTTTGGGGATGTTTCTTTTTCCCTGTTTTTGGTGCTACAACCTCGGAGAATCTTTTTGCTTTGATCGATCGCTCCGTTATTTCCTCCCAAAAAACTCTGGGTGGTATTGGTAAGCACAAGGATCTGATGTTTGCTAGATTGTCGGCTTCCTCGTTGCTTTCTCTTCCTATATGTAATACTTCACACCCATCAAATTGAGCTTCCATAACGCCATATAGATCGCGATAAGCAACCATATTTTCACTAACGGCGTCGCACTTATTCATTGCTTGCTATGCCACAAGATTAGAATCTCTGAATATTTTGAGGCGAGTTGCACCACAAGCTTTGGCCATTCGCATGCCCTTCAACAGGGCACCCTATTCTGCTTCGTTGTTGGATGCGTTCGTGAAGCTCATCCAAAGTATATAGCGCATTTTGTCGCCTTGAGGTGATATTAGTACGACTCTTGCTCCTGCTACCTCCGTTCTTTTTGATCCATCAAAGTACATTGTACATGCACTAGAAAGTTCTGGTGGACCTGCACATTGAAACTCCATCCACTCTGTGATGAAATCTGGCAAAACTTGTGACTTAATTGATTTGTGCTTATCATAGGTGATATCCCGAGGGGATAATTCGATGCCCCATAGAGAGACACGTCCAATTGCTCCTAGATTGTTGAGGATGCTTGGCAAAGGTGCTTCGTTGACCACTATGATTGGATGCTCCAAAAATAATGGCGTAGTTTTCGTGCTATCATAAATACCCCGTATGCTAGTTTCTGGTAGTGTGAGTACCTTAATTTGGATGGGGATAGGACCTCGCTCAAGAAGTAGACTGGGCTCTGCACACCGTGGGTCTTCCCTTCTCCGGGTCGCTCTATGACCAAGACCGTGCTGACCACCTCATTTGTGGCAGCGATATAAAGTAGTAAAGGCTATTTCTATTTTGGCGACACGACGACAGGAGATGTCGAAAGTGTCCTTTTAAGATATTCAAAGGCGTGCTGAGCTTCTTCTGTCCACTCGAGTTTTTCTGATTTCCCCATGAGGGTGTAGAATGGCAGCGCTTTTTCTCCTAACGTTGCAATAAAATGACTGAGTGCCGCTACTCGCCCTGCCAGTCATTGTATGCCATGCAGATTTGTTGGCTTCTTCATAGTGGATTGCTTGAATTTTTTCGGGATTAGCCTCGATTCCTCTGGCTGATACCAAATATCCGAGGAGTTGCCCTGCCAGGACTCCAAAGGAACATTTATTCAAGTTCAGTTTGATGCTAAACTGGTCAAGATTTTTGAATGTTTCTTTGAGGTCCTTGATCAGCAGAGATCCTTGACCTATTGTAACTATGACGTCATCAATATACACTTGCACATTTGTGCCTATTTGGCTTCCCAGACACTTCTGCATCATCCGCTGATATGTTGCTCCGGAGTTCTTGAGGCCAAAAAGGCATTGTTGTATAGAAGAATACACCATAGGGCGTGATAAATGTTGTTTTCTCCTAATCTTCTTCCTTCATCATAATCTGGTGGTATCCTGAGTAAGCATCCAAGAAAGAAAGATGTTCGCATCCCGTAGTTGCATCGATTATTTGGTCAATTCGCAGCAATGGGAAGTGATCTATTGGGTAATGCTTGTTTAGTGCAGTAAAGTCGAGGCACAACCGAAGTTATGTAGTGTTTTTCTTTGGAACACATACTAGGTTTGCGAGCCACTTCGATTTCGTTAGTTCTTTGATAAAATTGGCATCAGTGAGGCGATGGAGCTCCTTTCCAATGGCCTTGCGCTTTGGCTCTGCGAAGCAACGAAGTAGCTGCTTTACTGGCTTCGCCTTTGGATCTAGATTTAATGCGTGCTCAGCGAGTTCCCTGGGAATTCCCGGCATGTTAGAAGGTAGCCATGCAAAAATCTCCCAGTGCTCACGGAGGAACTCGATGAGCGCGCTTTCCTATATGGGATCAAGGTTATAAGCCACGAATGTTGTTTTCGTCCGGTCGGCAAGGTGGATCTGAACTTCTTTTGTGTCTTTTGCCGTGTCAAAAGCCTGATCGAGATTGACACGTGTTACCTCCAGAGGTTGTGCGTTTGCTGAAGTTTTGAGTTGTTCAAACTCCGTTGCCATCCCGAAAGATTCAGAAATTTTGTTGAATTCCCGATCGCAGCTGTCAGCACGTGTGAAGCTTCCTTTTACCGTGATAATTACCTTTGGTGATGGCATTTTCATCACTAAGTATGCATAATGTGGCACTGCCATAAACCGTGCAAAGGCTGGTCGTCCTAGGATTGCATGATATTGTGATGGCCAATCCATGACTTCAAATTCGAGTTTTCCTCGCCTAAAATTTATCTTGGAACCAAAAACAACATCAAGAAATACTTTTCCTAAAGGGATTTTGGCTTTACCTAGTACTATTCCATGGAAAGATGTTTCTGTTGGCGCAATATTTTCCAGGGGTAGCCTATTGTTCTCAGTGTTTTTGCATAGATCAGATTTATGCTACTTCTTGCATCCATGAAGACCTTGCTCATATCGAACCGACCAATTTGTGCTTCGACTATCAAGGCTGAGTGACCCGGTCGTGGGACCCGAAGTGGGTGATCGGCTCTGCTGAACGTGATTTCTTGCTCTAACTAGTGGAGATATTCGGGTGTGGTTGATGTTGTTGTTTCCGCCATATTGATTTGTCTTGTGATGAGCTTCTAAATTCTGTTGGATGGACGCCCTTTTTGAATCATAGACATTGCTCCTTTTGATCTAGGGTACTCGTTGTTTTGATCGTTTGTGTTTTGTGGTGGTTCTGCTGGTGGTGGTGCACCGATGGCTAGTGTACCAGGCATGGATGTGTAACCTCGATTTTCCGCTTGGGTTGCCTTTGCGCTGCACAACTCCTGCATCTTCAGGAATGTTTGACAGTATTTCATGAGGTGATTGGATTGTTGTCTGCCTACTGAGTCGATGTAAAAATGCATATTACAGGGTCCTTCCAGCATTTGCATTGCGGACATAGGTGGGTCTCGTGCTCTTGGCTAATACCGCTATGCGGACTGGCTTCCTCCAAAGTCGTCCCTGTTCTGGTGGTATCCGCCGTTGTGGTCGTTGCTTATGTTGTTGCCTTCACCCGAAAAACCTAAAGCGACATGATTTGGTCCCGTATTTCCATCGTTGTTCCTTCTTCTTGTATCATTGCTACGCTTATCCCTATCTTCCTCGGGTGACCGTGCGCGCTTATTATGCAGTGCGTGCTCTCCATCAGCCCAATGATTTGCTATTTCCATTAGCTGTGATATTGTCCTGGGTTTAACCCGTCCCAATTCTTCTATGAATTCTCGGCGACAGAGGCCGTCGTTGAAGGCGTTGATGTCCCTTTCGTCGGATATGGAGTCAGCTGAGTTTTTGATAATATTCCACCACTGTATGAATGCTCTTATTGATTCTCCAGATTTTTGTTTGCACGCTCTCAACTGCTCCAAGGATGCGGGTTGTTTGAACGTGGAATGGTAATGACGGATGAATTTATCTTCCAGATCGTTCCAGCTACCAATTGAATCTTCGGGTAACTGCTTGAGCCATGATCTTGCGGCACTGGTGAAATGTAGTTGTAGACTTTGCATTGCGGTAGTTGTGGAGCCACCCTGTAATTTGATGGTGGCCAAATAGTCTGCTAACCAAGCTTTGGGTTCCTAGATGAAGGAAATATGCCCTAGAGGCAATCATAGAGATGATTGTATTTCATGTGTATCCATGAGTTATTATAATGTTCCTTGAATATCCATATACCAGGCAACTTGTATTGATTGGCAATTATGTGAATTGTTTGTGAAACTCTTTACTTGTATGGTTATCTAATAATTGTCCCTAGTCGGAGTTCATGCGAGGACACACGTGAATATTAGACTAGCACATCGATTGGTTAATGACTATGTTTCGCAAGTCATTGACATAGAGATGTCAAACCAATGATGTGGACATATGTTATGAACATGGGGTTGGACTGACCCAACATGAGACTAGCAATAATACTTGCAGCTCTCTCTACACATCGTGTACGTTTTGTCCTTAGACCTGAGATTGTCGCATGTACTTGAGATGTGGATCGACCTACTTTGGGGCTATCAAACACTACTCCGTAACTGGGTAGTTATAAAGGTAGCTTTCGGGTTTGTCCTGATACATGCTGCAAGGCATCGGTCAATCAAGATGGGATTTGCCCCTATCTACTTGAGAGAGATATCTCTGGGCCCCTCGAGTGATCGGATCCAGAAATGCATGGCCGTGCTACATATGGTTAAGAGTTAACCTAGTAAAGGGATTCTGAATCACAGTATCGAGAAAGAGAGGTCAGCTTAGAGCTAGACCAAATATCGTGAGGCAAAGGGAAAGACATGTACTCAACCTTGTGATGGTTCGTCCGAATGATCTTTATATGCGTTTAGGAGTTGGCACGTCTTGCTAGAGGCCGCTACCAACTATTGACGGAGTAAGTGTACTCGCGTCATGTCTATACGTGTATGAACCTATAGGGTCACACACTTTAGGGGCTGGAAGCCTAATGAGGATTGGATCCGAATTAGACCAGGCTTAGGCTGCTAATGGGCTGCTAATGTAGAAGCCCACCAGGGATGCCTATATAAGAGGGAGTGAGGCGAGCTGAAAAGGAGAGAGCATTCCACCCAGCCGCCACTCCTTTTCCGCCTGTGTTGCACGCGCAGACCTAGCAGTCTGGCGTGTGACGGCTTCCACTCCGGACGTGTGGATACCTCAGAGGTGCTGCATCTGTAGCACTTGGACGAGCCGCGCAAAGGGGAGCTGCTCGTGGGACGAGGATGAGGAGGAGACGTAGAACATCTACACTGCCGCAACGTGCTTCATCGAGTTCCGCACCTGCGCGTCTAGCGGTAATCCCGTGATCTATGACCATAGTATTCCTGGTTGACGCGGTAGAAATTTTTGATTTTACGCTAGTGTAGCATACCCGTTACCCTACACTAGAGTCCATCGTATTTGTGGCGGTCGTGTTGAAGTTTGAAGTCCTTGGGCGCTGAGGCCTTGCGAATCCTCTATGTGAAACAGCTGGCCCCGCATAGCTCGTGATCGTCTTCGTCGTATCCATCCTGATATCGTCGGCTACGGCTTTCATCTCTAGATCCGCTGCTCCTATGTTGGGTGTTGTTGTTTGTTTTATTGCTTCACGGCTCGAATCCTACGAGATGCGCCTGGTGTGGTGATCGATATCATCGGGTGTGTCCTACTTACCGAGGACTGTTGTGGCGGCGTGGGGATCTTTATGTGATTCCTTGTTCTGCTTCCGCGAGAGAGGCTCCTACCATGCCAAGGTTCATCAGGGTGGAGCGGTGAAGGGCCACACGTGGATCGTCGGGCGTGGGTTGAGTGGTGACCAGATATGTTTGTGCGGCCACAATGGCTGCCTGAGCTGTTTTTTCCTTGATGTTTCCTGCTTGATCAATTGACATGAATGATAGGTCGAGATCTCGGATGGTTCCCCTTCTTTCTACTTCAGGGATATTCTGTAATCGAGATGTTGCCCTTCTTAGTGGTGCTGCTCCTGTTACACTCCTTGATCCTCGAGTAGAGCTTAATTGTGCCCGTCGTAAGCTGGATTCATCGGCTAATCTCTTTCTTTCATCAAGTTGCCTTTGCATCCGAAGTAGGTCTCTCTTCTTGTGGTGGAGCAGATATTGGTATGCTAATAGATCCTCATGGGCAGAATCCGCTGTCACCAGGACTGCTCCCAAAATTTCCTCCCTTGCTTTTTTCCATGCCGACACTGGTACCGAAGTCCTTGTCTTTCTCCTGCGTGTAGTGCTCCGCCTCTTCCTTGGACTATGCGGTTGTCTGCTGTTTTGAAGGGTTCGCAGCATAGAAAACAAAAAATTCCTACGATGAGAACTATACACCAAGATCTATCTACTAGATACAAGCAACAGGTGGATATACATCCATGGAGAACTTACCCTTGAAGACAACAAAGTTTTGTTAACGAGTAGGAACTCGTGGATGATGTAATCGTATGCTTGCTGATCTCAAGATCGTGTGGAAGTCCTAGCGCCGCAAACTAGCAGCGCATCCGCACTCGCACACACGTTCAGGCAAACGAACAACCTCCGCCTCCTTGCTCTAGCGATGCAGCGGAAGCAACAACTCCTTCCAGATGAAATGCCACCGGGAACATGTATCTCGCTAATCCGAGACCATGGGGGAATAATTCTAGAGGGGAGAGAGATCCTTCACGAGGAGGTGTGTGGAAGAAGGGTGAGAGGGGTCTCCTTTTATAGGAGAAGGGGGTGCCCCTCCCCATGGCCGGTGCCTCATGGGGGTGACCCCTCACCTCCCCCATTCATGTGGTGGTAACTCTCTCCACATTAAAATGTCCCTTCACATTCTCTTTTAAAGTCTCCACTTTAAATGCATTAAATTTCTCCAAATTTAATGCTCTCTCATTTAATAAAACTCTTTTATTAAATTTATTCATAATTTTGTTAATTACTTTAATTAACAAACATTCACATAAAACCCCTGCAACATTTCAATCTTACATGCAGAACCAATTTCTGCACTTTCACCCGAAACAGTTTAGGTGTCTATTGAAATTATTCCAGCGCTTTGCAATTCATTCGTTTAAAACATATTTGCTCCAAATGGTGTTGGTGTACCTTAAGGGTGTCACCCTACGGTTCGTGAATAATGCATACATGATCGAGACCCCTCTCAGATCAATAATCAGAAGCGGGATCTGGAGATCCATACTGAGTCCTACACATTCTACGATGACTTCTATGATCGTGAGAACCTTTAACGCTAGTAACTAAATCTCTATGTCTCGCGATATATTACATGTCTGAGATTCGATCATCGGTATCTCCATACATAGTTTGATCTCGTTACCGACATGTACTCTTTTCTCGTTCCCGTGATATAACATTCTAGTGATCTTATCACTTGCTTGCAAGCTAACCAATGTGATATCACCAAGAGGGCCCAGCGTATATCTATTCGTCATCGGGATGGACAAATCCCACTCTTGATCCATGAGCCTCTACATAACACTTTCGTAGCACTGAACCCACCTTTATAATCACCCTTTCACGGTGTGACGTTTGATGTTATCAAGATACTCTTCCAGTGTTAGTGATTAACATGATCTCATGGTCTAAGGACTAGTATTACTTTGTTAGATGTTATAGCAATATAAACACAATGACTTTGATCGTAATTCTATACTTTGAATGAATGTTCATCACATCATTCCACTAATGTTGTGACCTCATTATTAACAACATCCAATGTCCATGATCAGGACCTTGATCATCTTGTTAATCAACAAGCTAGTTTATAAGAGTGGCATAACTAGTAACTTTCCTTTTGTTTATCAAACACACATGTATGAACGTTTCCAAATTAATACAATTATAGCATGTAAAATAGACATCTATCATATGCTTGGAATATGTATAATAACAACTTTATTATTGCCTCTCAGGGCATATTCCCTTCATGTTTCTACTCCATTTCCATGGTATCCTTCTTTGTTGTGGTTTCCTATATGGTCATCTGATAAAATATCATCGAGGTTGAGGATAGGATTACCGTTTTTGTCGCGTGGTATTGAGGTATCTCCGTTAATCATGTATAGTTGACCGCGTGTTATGCGTGGCATAATGGAGTCATCTTCTGCTTCTACGGATGTGCCAATGGTATTCCGTGATCGTAGTCCTGGATAGATCTTTGCCATCCTTTCTTCGAAGTCGATGTTTTCACTGCTTTCTTCGGTTCTGAGTTTGTCGGGTTTGCTTCGTGTGGTGGGATTGGCTGGTGACCTGCTTCGCCTCCTTCGATTTGTGTTGTGATGTCCGTGGAGGATCCGACAGAAGATGATGGTACGTCCATATGCGTAGATTTTCCCACCGATGGTTCTGATGCGATCAGGGCTAAAGGGTGTGATTCTTGCGGGTTGTCTTCCTGGAAGAGGAGGCTTCTAATGATTAGATCAGATCCACCATTAAAATCGGTGGGTACCAATACAAGGGTGGGCGGGCATGGATCTGCTTTCGTTGAGTTGATGCTTGGTAGAGTGCTCCGTTGAATCCATGGTTCCAGCGTTCAGGTTTCCCATAGACGGTGCCAATTGATGGGGGGTAACCTCGGCAATGCCCATAGTGATGGACTTGGGGTTTCACGAAAAACAAAACGCTGGGGATTTCATCAGATGTCAGGTAAATAATGGAATCAAAGTCGCATGTATATTGAGTAATTGCACTATTACAAGTTGTCTCCTAGATTTCAGTACGATCGCTTGGGCTTCTCCCGTTCTATATATAATAGGTCGAGTCTCAATGCTATATGCTGATAGGTTTCATACACGCGTGATTACAATACCAACACAATGTCGGTTTATAGTCTCTTTCCTAATACAATCAAAGCCTTTGTCGGTTGCTTCCTTGGGCTATCATCTGGAATCTTCATGGGCCGTAAGCCTTGTACCCAATAGGGTAGTGAACCATAAGCATCCGAGTAATCATACTCATGTTACTTAGTAAGATAAATCATCTAGCTTAATCATGAGAAGTCAAGCTAGAGTTTTCTGAAGTATATAATATGAGCTTTATGGAGTAGTTGGAGGCTTAGTAGTTTAACCAAGATAATACAAGAACAAACTTGTATTATGAGAGTAACACCCTACCTATTCAGAGGATTGATATCACATGTGATATAGAGAGAGTTGTAATCTTGCAAGACTTGGAAGTAGATACAAGGTGAGTAAAGGAGTTAATGGATGGAGTTAGAACTAGCTACATTGATGGATTCATCAAAGGTAGCTAAGAAATGGAAGTTAGATAGTAGAGTAAGAATAGAGAATGATTATTGTTGAAGTGGCATGACCATGTCATCAGATGATGATGGATATGGTGGAGTTAGATGATTGACTTATTCAGGAAGATGTGATCTTTGTGAATAAGATAAGAGAGAGATATAGAGTATATTTAGGAAAGGAATTCCTTATCTAAAGATAAGCTTAGTGAGGTATTAAGGTAGGAGTGCTTGAGAAACCTTTAACCAAGGTCTTGTCAAGCCATGAACATAACCATGTTTACTTGAATGGTTATAACCCTAGGATGAAGTTGGTAGTGGGGCCATTTCCTATTTCTAGGCAATCATTGAGTAACATCTCCTAGCCAAATGGAAATTATAAGAAATAAGTAGAATACAACTTTAGTATTACATTGATGAAAGCCTTGTCCACCTTATTATCTTAAACCCTAATAAAAACCTAGTCTCATGGAATTATCAAGACTACATTAAGAAGTAATATTTATAGCTCACTCTAAGTTGAGATATCATTTCACTACAAGAAAAGTTGGCTTTTACAACGGATGATTTTCGTGGTTGAAGGCCCATTTTTTGTGGCCAAAAAGTCTTCCGTGACGGATAGCCTTCGTGGTAAAAGCCTCGTCACAAATGAATTAACCACGGGTTTTTTCAACCGTGGCGGATCATACCCTTTAGCCACGAAAACTTGTTCCATCGTAGATCTATGTACCAGCCGCGTTGACTGCTGCCGTCATGCAAAATGCCACGTGGCAGCCACCATTTCCGGCCGGTTGCCGCCGTTAACGGTCACAGAAACTGTGGCAGAGCCAGGCCGAGCCAAGGCCTGCTAAATACTAATAGGGCTAGCCCATGAGACGAGAGCCCAATAAGAAGATGACCAGTTACTGTTTTGTCCTACACTGCTTGAAATGGGCCCAACAATGCAGCCAGTAGTGGCCCGCAAACTTTCAGGCCAGATTCTGTTTCGGACTACAGAAGGCCCATGTTGGTCCAACACTATGCGACCCATTAGCAGCCTCCGCCAAGTCACTCCTATACACTTAAGGCCCGCGGTCAGCCCATCACTATTAACATAGCCCATCGTGGGCCGCCTACTAAAGGCCCTTCTTTGAGATGGTCCTTTACTGTATTGGCCTTTTACTGTTTTGGCCGTTAACTGGTCAGGCCCACAAGCGGCCCGTTACTATTCTAGCCTGGTAAATTTGTCGGTCTGTTACTGCCCTCGTCTAGAAATTTGACGGGCCCTTACTGTTTAGCCTCGTATCTTTTCTAGCCTTTAACTGTTTTGACCTTTTACTGTTGCGGCCCTTTACTATTGAGGCCCGCTACTATTTTGGCATGTTATTGTTATACCAATTTACAGTTTCCTGCCTATTACTGTGATGGGTTGTTTCTGCTCTGGTCTGCTACTGTTATGGCATGTTACTGTTACGACGTGTTACTGTTATGACCTATTACCACATGTGGGTCGGGCAATTACGTTTATGGCTTTTTACAGTTTCAGCCTTTCTGAAGCCCATGCCAATATCATAAAACGTGTATAATAATCCAACATCTTTTACTGTTCATCGTTGGCCGAATACAAGACGGGCCAATAACAAAGCACGGTACTATTCCCTAATCGACCTGCCAGGCGTAGTTACCGTAACGACTACCGCCATGTGTGGACGGCGTCAACTAAATGCCTACATGGTCTATGCGAGTTATCTAGATATTACATCAGCTACAAACTAATTATTACATATTATCAAGTCAAGGGAAAGAAAAATCGGCATTTCAGTTGACAATCAAGTTGATAGTAGAGTCATGAATTTGCTTTCTCAATCATCAGTTGCATCTTGTTTTGAGTGTCACAGCTACATTGGAGGAGACATGATCTTGCAGCCCCCTCTTTGGTGGCGATAGAAATAATTACAGTCTGAAACTAAGAAATAACAAGTTAATACATCAAACAAGACAAACTACTCATTTGACTGACATGATAGGAGCTATGAACTGGAGTTTACAACTGGTCAATGGTTCAATTATTGACCAACACGTCAAACAAACAGGACAAGCAAGAATGCATTAAACAAGTGTGCCTACTGTGAAACTAGCAATCAAAAAATGTGTGTGTGGCTTAGAATTTCAACAAATATAAACTAGCTAGGTTAATTCAACAAATATATATGGAAACAGGAATATACCCTAAAATGCAAGAGACACTGGGTGACTCAGAATCTGCGCTGAGCCATGATACATTGCAAATGTATCTATAATTTTTGATGTTCCATGCTTGGTTTTATCTACTTTCTTATGTTTTGTCCACACTTTGGAGTAATTTTCATATGATTTCTTGGACTAGCCTATTAACAAGTGCCACAGTGCCAGTTTCCTGTTTTCTGCTGTTTTTGGTTCCAGGAAAGTCAGAAAATCAATATTCTCGGAATTGGACTGGACAAAAGCCAAAGTTGATATTTTCCCGGAAGACTCACGGAGCCAGAAGGAGAGTCGGAGAGGGGCCACGGGGTGGCCACACCACCCCACGGAGCGGGTCCCCCAGGCCGCGCCAGGGCATGGTGTGGGCCCCCTGGCCACCCACCGACCTTGCCCTCTGGCCTATAAAATCCTCTTGATGCAAAAACCCTAAAAAATCAAGCCTCCAGCCATGAAAAGTTCCATAGCGCCGCCGCCACCGAAGGGGAGATTCGGGGGACAGAAATTCTCTGTTCCAGCAACCTTCCGGGACGGGGAAGTGCCCCCGGATCCATCTCCATCGATCTCCACTACCATCTCCATCAGCGATGCTGATTCCCATGATAAGGAGGGAGTAGTTCTTCCTCGAGGCTAAGGGTTCTACCGGTAGCTATGTGTTCATCTCTCTATCTATGCATGATCTTGTTGTGGTCATGAGCTTTGTAATCAAGTAGATCTACCTTGCTACTCAAGTTCTTTAATGAATCTCTGCTCTCCCCATGTGTGTAAAAGTGACAGCGTGCTCACCATGGTGTCACTTAGGCTAGAGATTACAAATACTTGTTATGAGTTATATTTGGAGTTGGATGTCTTTATGAAATTGTGGTGTTTGTTGGAACCATCTAGTGCTCAAGGTGACAGTGTGGGGTTTTCTAGATGGGGAAGGCTTACTTTGAGGTGTGCTGTTATTGCCCTACCATGGATTAGAGTGTCCAACCGGAGAGTAGTTCAGCGTAGTATCATAAAGAGAAGATATTTATATGAGAGTGTTCACTAGTGAAAGTATGATCCCTAGGCCTTGTTTCTAAGCATTGATACATCGTATGCAATTAGATCTGTTACGTGTTTGCTTGCTTCCATCTTTATTTCAGTTTGCCTTTAGTCTCTTCCACGCCATCAAGCTATTTTCTGGCACTGTTACCACTTATAATTATCCATACCACTTGTATTTTACTATCTCTTCGCCGAACTAGTGCACCTATACACCTGACAAGTGTCTTGGGTGTGTTGGGGACACAAGAGACTTCTTGTATCTTGATTACAGGGTTGCTTGAGAGGGAATACCTTTGACCACTTCCTCCCTGAGTTCGATAAACCTTGGGTGATCCACTTAAGGGAAAACTTGCTGCTGTTCTACAAACCTCTGCACTTGGAGGCCCAACAACTGTCTACAAGAATAGAAGTGCATAGACATCAAGCCACAAAATGGCATGCTGTTACTGTCATAACGAAGAATGAACCAGATAGAAATTATAACCACATCATACGAGAAGTTGTATAGCAGGAATGCAAACCACATGAACTATATATTGCAGAGGATAGTTATGTCGTGTCTTAGGAAGAACCAGAACCAGAAACAGATGCGAGATATAATGGCGTTGCTTGTGAACCTATAGAGGATGCCAAACAAGCATTAGACAAGTGTGCCTAGAATGAAATGAACAATCAAACAAAGTGTTTCTTAGAATTTCAGAAAATATAAACTAGCGAGGTCATTTTGGCAAATATATATGGATGCAGTGGCATCTCTTGGAATGCAAAGAGTCATTGGGTGACTCAGAATTTGCGGTGAGCTACACAATGTCATCTAATGTCTATCATAGCTAAGAAACAACTAGATAGAAATTGTTGGAGATATGCCCAAGAGGCAATAATAAAGTGGTTATTATTATATCTTTATGTTTATGATAAATGTTTACATCCCCTGCTATAATTGTATTAACCGGAAACATTAATACTTGTGTGTTTTGTAAACATAAAAGAGTCCCTAGTAAGCCTCTTGTTAAACTAGCTTGTCGATTAATGGATGATCATGGTTTCCTGATCATGGACATGGGATGTCGTTAATAACAAGATCATATCATTAGGAGAATGATGTGATGGACACACACCCGTAGTAAGCATAGCATAAGATCAAGTCATTAAGTTCGTTTGCCATAAGCTTTAAAATACATAGTAACCTAATCCTTCGACCATGAGGTTATGTTAATCACCATCACCGGATGGGTACTTTGATGACATCAAACACCGCTTCGTAACTGGGTGGTCATAAAGGTGTCATTGGGTATTCTGAAAGTATGTGTTGAAGTGCATGGACCAAGATTGGGATTTGTCCATCGATATGACGGATAGATATGCTCTGGGCCCTCTCGGTGGAATGTCATCTAATTAGCTTGCAAGCATGTGACTGGGTCACAAGGGATGACATAACATGGAACGAGTAAAGAGTACTTATCAGTAACGAGGTAGAACTAGGTATGGAGATACCGACGATCAAACCTCGGATAAGTAGAGTATCGCATGACAAAGGGAATTGGTTTCGTATGTTAATGGTTCTATCGATCACGAAGTCATCGTTGAGTATGTGGGAGCCGTTATGGATCTCCAGATCACGCTGATGGTTATTGATCGGAGAGGTGTCTCCATCATGTCTGCATATTCACAAACCGTAGGGTGACACACTTAAGGTTCGAAGTTGTTTTAAGTAGATATGGAATGTGTGTTGGAGACCGAATGTTGTTCGGAGTCTCGGATTGGATTCGGGACATCACGAGGAGCTCCGAAATTGTCCGGAGAATAAGATTCATATATTGGGGATCATTTTCTAAGTTAGGAAATGTTCCGGAGTATTTGTATGGGGATTCTAGAAGGTTTCGGAATGTTCCAGAAGGTTCTGGATGATTTCTTGGAGTTTACTTGAAACCAAGAAAGGATCAAGGAATCCTTGTGGGGTAAGACAAGGATTCGTGGGGGAGTAGGACTCTCCCCCCACCTCCTTGATCCGCCGGCCAAGCGAGAGGGGAGTCCTACAAGGACTCCACCTCCCCATGGCGCCTCCCTCCCATAAATAGAGGGGGTGGAGGTGCCACCCCTTGCCCCCTTCCACTCCAAACCCTAGCCGCCTCTCGACTCCTCCTTCCCTCTGCTCTGGCTTAGGCGAAGCCCTGCAGAATTCTCTACTCCACCACCACCACCATGCCGTCGTGCTGCTGGGATTCCGTGGAGAGATCTACTACCTCCGCTGCTCGCTGGAACGGGGAGAGGAAGGGCTGCTCCGACTTCGCACGTGTGACCGACTGCGGAAGCGCTGCCGAAACGCTGCGTCAGAAGGATCATCTACTCGATCTTGAGATCGGCAAGTGATCGACTACATCAACTACGAGATCCGAATCCCGTAACGCTTTCGGATCTACAAGGTTAGTACAGATCTATCTCGTTGCACATGTCTAATAGATTAGATCTTGGCTTTTATCTAGATCAGATCTGGGTTTTATTCGTTCTTGCGGTAGAAATTTTTTGTTTTCCATGCTACGAACCCATCAGTGGTATCAGAGCCGTATCTATGCGTAGATCTGTTGCACGAGTAGAACACAATGGTTTTGTGGGCGTTGGTGTTCATGCCGTCTTTTGTTTTGTGTACTTTGCATCTTGTGGTATGGTGGGATGAAGCGGCTCGGGCTAACCTTACATGTCATCGCACATGAGACTTGCTCCACGCTTGACGTGTAACTTGCTCTGCACAAGTGGCTTTGCGGGTGTCTGTCTCTCTCACCATAGTATAGATCCAATTTACACTTTGCAACTTGATAGCACTTGTATCAACGTTGTGGTTCAGTTTCGTAGGTAAGATCCGTTCTTATTTGAAAGCCTCAAGCCACGTAAAACATGAAAAGAAAATTAGAGGCGTCTAACTTGTTTTTGCAGGGGTTTTGTGATGTGATATGGCCATCATGTGATTGTGATTATATTTGATGTATGCAATGATCCTTGTTGTAATATGGCAACCGGCAGGAGCCTAATGGTTGTCTTCAATTCTGTTAAGACATGCATGTCTATTCATCTTGTAATAGCTTTGTTCCAAGTAGTTGAAATAGTTGCTAGTGATGATGGACAACCATGAGGCGGCGCCACTGACCTTGACGCCATGCTGGTGATGATGGAGATCATGTCCGTGCTTTGGAGATGGAGATCAAAGGCACAAGAAGAAAGGGCCATATCATATCACACTAATTATGAATTGCCTGTGATGTTAATCCTTTATGCATCTTGTATTGCTTAGATCGTGACGGTAGCATTATAAGATGATCCCTCTCACTAAATATCAAGTAATAAAGTGTTCGTCCTTAGTTGGCACCATTGCTAAGACTCGTCGTTTCGAAGCATCTCGTGATGATCGGGTGTGATAGACTCTACGTGTGCATACAACGGGTGCAAGCCAGATTTGCACATGCAGAAACTAAGGTTAACCTTGACGAGCCTAGCATGTACAGACATGGTCTCGGAACACGGAATACCAAAAGGTAAAGCATGAGTCATATGGATGATATGATGAACATGTTGATTGTTCTCCTTTAAAGCTACATCATCTCACATGATGATCGGACTTGGTGTAGTGGATTTGGTTCGTGTAATCACTAAAACAACTCGAGGGATGTTGTTTTAAGTGGGAGTTCATTTGTAATTTGGATTAGTCGAACTCAATTTATCATAAACACAATCAAAGTGAATTTGCATAGTTTGTTGTAGTCATTGGCATCCGTTCACCACTTTACGCTTAGCTATAGTTGAGATAGTGGAACTATAGAAATTCTGGATATTTACTTTACGAACTGGTATCGTATTTTTTTGAATATCAATTTAAAGTTTATAAGTCCTATTGCAAACTTTCTCTATTTACTCCATGAAGTTTAATAAATAGTATTAAATCAAGAGTAACAATTCCAGTGTTAGTATCTAATGTATCATGTTTGCCTCCATGATTCTTGATACTCAAAAGATTGTTTTTAATATCAAGTTTATCTAAGAGCTGAAAGCAATGTTTCAGAAACCATCATATGTGAAAGGTATTGCGATATCTAAAACAATGTGTTGGTTACAACATGATAGAGTATACGTCCTCATATTTGATGAGAATTTGTGAAGGTTGGAGACGCTAGTCGTCCTAATCCTCCAAAAGGTTTTGAAAAAGAAACATTATACTCGCAATTCACCTTTATAAGCTATAGTAGCTTGATCATGAAAGTTGTCATGATAAGGATGAATAGAAGATGTAAGTAAAATGTTTACTACACTAAAAGATTACTAAAGAATGGATTTTTGAAAGAACACCAAACATTTGATGATGGTGATCCACCTAAAAGTGCAAGTCCAAAGGTATTAGTAGTTGACTATATACGCTTTGTACCATGTGTCATGTTGATGACACCACTATTGATGTTGATAGATTCTTTTAAAAGAAAAGGAATTGCTGAAAGAGAATCTATAAAATATTTGGTAGAAAATAAAAGGTTGGAGATGTCCAACTTAGGCATATAGAAGATATACATGTTATGGTTGTATTCCTTGCTTGTTAAACAATGTGGTTCTTAGGTATTGGATACCGAATTGGTTGGTATGAAGTTTCATACAGGACAACATAATTCATGAACTGCAATGGCCTAGGTAACTAGCAAGAGAAAATGTGATGATGTTCATCGAAAACAAACAAAGGGTTGTTGTGTTGCTCGTTAACATCAAAGCTTGCCTTCAAGATTTGTTTCAATAATTGTTATTTTGATCAGGTATTATGACGACAAAAGGTTGTTCAAATAATTACTGTATTTCCATAATAGATGGATAATATACAAGTCTGGTAGGAGAAATAACGACCATAAAACTAATGCTAAAATGTCGCAAGACAAATGATTGAAAGATCACTTGCGAAGTGGCATCGCCGTTTAAATTATATTGAAAGGATATATGAAGAAACTCCATGTTGATGGATTTTTGGAGTCTTTGATTTGGATCAAATGACGCTTGTGATACTTTCCTGGAGATAATTAAAACTCCGTTCGTAGGCCAAAAGAGGAACGGACGACTAACTTATTGGAATTTGTACATATTGATGTATATAGTCCATTATGTGTAGTCGTGGGTGATGGATTTCAACTTCATATGCTTTCTCCGAAGATTTGAGTGAGTATATGTATATACTTACTCAATAAGGAAGAAGTATGAAACATTTGAAAAATGTTCAAAGACTTTGAAGATGAAGTGGAAAATCATTGTAACAAGAAAATAAAAGAGTTTATGATTGGATCATAAAGAAAGATGTTTGAGTTACAAGTTTAGCAAAACACCTAAGATTCGAGGAATCGTTCCATGGATTTGCATTTCCCAAAAACACCATAGGAGTATGAAGTGTTCGAGATATGTAATGAAACCTTGTTTTACATGGTAAGATCAAAGGTGTCATTTATAAAACTGCCATTATATTTTAAAGATTAAAGCTTTAGTGACTACCGCTTTTACACTGAAAAGAGCTCCATCGTGATCCGTTGAAATGACAACATATGAGTTATGGTTTGGGATAAAACCCGAATTGTCTTTTCTTAAATTTTGGTATGCTATGCATAAGTAAAATGTTTACAACCAAAGTCGGATAAGCACGTCTTTGTAGGTTATTCCAAAGAATTTGTTGGGAATTTCTCCATAACGCCGAGGACAAAAGAGTTTGTCGCTTGGAACGTCAAGTTTCTTGAGAAGGAATTTTTCGTGAAAAGTTAAGTGGGAGGACAATAGAACTTTGATAAGGTTGTTGAACCTTAGCTATATGTGCTAAGTAGCGCAGCGCCGGAAAGTGTCCCGGTGGCGGCCACAATGCTCATGGCTCTCGTGATTACAAAAGGTGTGATCTCGGATATTAGAGTTCCTATAGAACCGTGTGGGTCGGTAAGAATCAAATAGTAAGATTTGATAAGCAAGTCGTTATTGTTTTGACAATGATGAACCGACTACATGCAAAGAAGCGATGATGGGCCCTGACTCCATAAAATGACTAGAAGTCATGGAATCCGTGATAGTATCCGTACACGAGAAATCAAGTTTCTGAACTTAGAAGACCCTCCGAAAAGGCGTGAAGCCTATCGGTCGTGTTTGGATCTATAAAGAAATAGACATGGATGTTTCAAATCTATGAAATAGTCGACATGTCGGAAAGAGTTTACAACAATGTTCAAGGAATTGACTATGATAAGATTTGATCTTTCATAGCGATATTTAGTCTGGACGGATTAATGTAGCAACCACTACATATATTTTGGTATATGGTAGTTGAACAAACAAAACAAGTTCTTCTAATAGAATGGTTACCTAGGACGTGTACATGACACGATCCAAAGGATTTTGTTAATTCAAAGGATGCTAAAAGAGTATGCAAAACTTCAATGGTTGAAGTTAGCATCGTGGAGTTGGAATCTTCATAGACGATGAAGATGTTTGCATTTTGCAAGAAATTAAGTGGGAGCGCTAAGACATATTTCTAATACATTATGCGAAAGACATATTGTTGATTAGAAATAATGTATCTTTTATTGACACAGGTTAAGAATTTCATTTCGATGAAAGACTTAGGCATAACTCAAGAATTAGGCATCAATGTCTATATGGATAGATTGAGGCGCTAATATGGTTTCGCCAAATGTACATAGATAAGATGTTGAATGAGTTCAATATGGAAACAACAAGAAAGATTCTTGATGCACGGAAAGGACTGAATCAAGATTCAAGTGTGTTGACACGAGATTCAAGTGTTTTGACACTTGGTGAAATCACACGAATATTTTGATCAATCATTCTTTGAGATGTACACATCCAGATATGTCCTATGCTCTAAATGTTATGAGCATATACCAGAATGATTCATAAGATGATCATTGGACAATAGTAAAGATATTCTTATGAGCTTTGGAAGAACTAAGAATATATCATGTATAAGTGACAAATAGTTAAAGGTAGTTCATTGTAAAGTGTTACATTGATACTAGTTTTGTCACAAGATACAAATTAAATTTATCTCAATTTAGATTATGGGTGGCACAATATAATGGAAAGGATGTTCCATGATGGATTTGGATGAGTTCCAAAGTTGAGATATTGTGACGGATACTACAACAAAAGGCTAAGTATATAACTGCTATAGTAGCAGTAAAGGAGGGCATTTGTGTTAAGTAGTTTGTTATCAAACCAGGCGTGGTTCATAGCGGGATAATAATATGAAGATACATTGTACGACAATTGTATCAACATGATTTAATCCCAAGGAACTAAAGGTCTCACCAAAGGACCAAATTTATACAATGCCATCTCATTGGAGAATGAGTAATGCGTAGAGACGCAAGGACATGCAAATACACGACCTGGAAGTGTCAGATCCGAAGATTATGTTTACCACTAGCAATAGTGTCTATACAACACTAGAAAGCCATAGGTGTTGAATGCACAAGTTTTTTAACTAGATTATTGACTCTAGTGCAAGTGGGAGAGTGTTGGAGATATGCCCAAGAGGCAATAATAAAGTGGTTATTATTATATCTTTATGTTTATGATAATTTTTTACATCCCATGCTATAATTGTATTAACCAGAAACATTAATACTTGTGTGTTTTGTAAACATAAAAGAGTCCCTAGTAAGCCTCTTGGTAAACTAGCTTGTTGATTAATGGATGATCATGGTTTCCTGATCATGGACATTGGATGTCGTTAATAACAAGATCATATCATTAGGAGAATGATGTGATGGACACACACCCGTAGTAAGCATAGCATAAGATCAAGTCATTAAGTTCGTTTGCTATAAGCTTTAAAATACATAGTAACCTAATCCTTCGACCATGAGGTTATGTTAATCACCATCACCGGATGGGTACTTTGATGACATCAAACACCGCTTCGTAACTGGGTGGTCATAAAGGTGTCATTGGGTATTATGAAAGTATGTGTTGAAGCGCATGGACCAAGATTGGGATTTGTCCATCCATATGACGGATAGATATGCTCTGGGCCCTCTCGGTGGAATGTCATCTAATTAGCTTGCAAGCATGTGACTGGGTCACAAGGGATGACATAACATGGAACGAGTAAAGAGTACTTATCAGTAACGAGGTAGAACTAGGTATGGAGATACCGACGATCAAACCTCGGATAAGTAGAGTATCGCATCACAAAGGGAATTGGTTTCATATGTTAATGGTTCTATCGATCACGAAGTCATCGTTGAGTATGTGGGAGCCGTTATGGATCTCCAGATCCCGCTGATGGTTATTGATCGGAGAGGTGTCTCCATCATGTCTGCATATTCACGAACCGTAGGGTGACACACTTAAGGTTTGAAATTGTTTTAAGTAGATATGGAATGTGTGTTGGAGACCGAATGTTGTTCGGAGTCTCGGATTGGATTCGGGACGTCACGAGGAGCTCCGGAATTTTCCGGAGAATAAGATTCATATATTGGGGATCATTTTCTAAGTTAGGAAATGTTCCGGAGTATTTGTATGGGGATTCTAGAAGGTTTCGGAATGTTTCAGGAGGTTCTGGAAGATTTCTTGGAGTTTACTTGAAACCAAGAAAGTATCAAGGAATCCTTGTGGGGTAAGACACGGATTTGTGGGGGAGTAGGACTCTCCCCCCACCTCCTTGATCCGCCGGCCAAGGGAGAGGGGAGTCCTACAAGGACTCCACCTCCCCATGGCACCTCCCTCCCATAAATAGAGGGGGTGGAGGCGCCACCCCTTGCCCCCTTCCACTTCAAACCCTAGCCGCCTCTCTCCTCCTCCTTCCCTCTGCTCTGGCTTAGGCGAAGCCCTGCAGAATTCTCTACTCCACCACCACCACCACGCCGTCGTGCTGCTGGGATTCCGTGGAGAGATCTACTACCTCCGCTGCTCGCTGGAACGGGGAGAGGAAGGTCTGCTTCGACTCCGCACGTGTGACCGACTGCGGAAGCGCTGCCGAAACGCGGCGCCGGAAGGATCGTCTACTTGATCTTGAGATCGGCAAGTGATCGACTACATCAACCACGAGATCCGAATCTCGTAACACTTTCGGATCTACAAGGGTTAGTACAGATCTATCTCTTTGCACATGTCTAATAGATTAGATCTTGGCTTTTATCTAGATCAAATCTGGGTTTTGTTCATTCTTGCGGTAGAAATTTTTTGTTTTCCATGCTACGAACCCATCAGAAATTATAATGGCATCATAAGAGAACTTATAGAGCAGGAATGCAAAGCACGAGTGAACTACATAGTAGAGGATAGTTATGCCGTTGCTCAGGACGAACCATCACCAGATAAGGAAGTACTGACATCCCTTGTGAACCTGTAGAATAGGCTATGCAAACCAACATGTTCATTGTTCCATTTTGAGCTCTATGAAAGAAAAAGGAAATAGTTAGTGATGCACCTTTTGAAGAACCATATGGAAACAACAAAATTATAATTGAATTAGTACGATGAGTTTAAATGGCTACTACAGGATAGGAAAACGATGCCAATGAGGAAGTAATAGCAGGAAATGATCTCAAGATGAACCAGATAGATTCATCAACTATAGAGCAGGGAATCTACACTAATATTTTCCACTAACTTCAGATTGTGCAAGAATTACATGGTAGCAGGCAATTACTGTTGTATGGAGTAGCTAAGAGCATGTGCATGAAAAAATAACAAACAAGTACATGACTTGAAATTTGTGGAGCAGCGAATGCAAACCAACATGTCTAATGAACTTGTATATACTAGCACGAAGAATAGGCATGCCTAGTGACTTGTATGTACTAGCAATATTACAAAAATGCAGTTCAATGTGACAGGCTTGAACCTACTATACTGTTGACAAAACAAATACAGGTTGGAGATTTGGTTAACCTTGGTCGGAGAGGCATCTAAGCATCATCGGTACCGTGCAGGTGACGTCCAGGTCACCGAGGGTGATGCGGTTGCGGTGGCTGTTGGCGTCGGAGAACGAGATCTTGGGCGGTCGACACTAGCTTAAGCGTGGTGGATGAGAGCGTTGATGGGGCAGGTCTAGTGTAGTGAACGGGGATGGCCGAGCAGCTAGTCTAGAGCGGTGGACATGGAACTCCTTGAACTAGATCACATCCGGTGTACACCTGTGAAGCGGATCCGGTACGGTTGGGTAGCTTTCGGTGGCAAGGAAGCAAAACTTGGTCGGTCGATGACGCCATCGGCGTGGTAAAACAACACCGCAGCTCTGATGCAGTGGCAGAGAGACCCGGTGAACTATATCCAGTGGGTGAGTGTCGGTGAAGTGGCTCCGTGGCGGCACACGAGACAGCAGATCCAGTCGGTGCGCGTGGTGGACGTGGAGGCGATAGAGGAGCTTGGGATTTTTGGGAGGGCCAGCGGGAAAAACTGCGCGAATCGGGACCATATAGGTGAATAGCGATATAATTACGACCATGCCCCCGAGCTACTTACTTTAGCATGCCCATCTACCATCTGAACAATGGGCACAACAGGAAATTTAAAGAGAACAGTTTTTGAAACAGACGGGCGCGAAATGCTTCAAGGTCGGTGTGTGATATTATCGCTCGATTGAGATTTGAATTTTTCCCGCATTCAGCTAATAATAATAGAAAAATGGTACTATCCTGTCGGTGATTTTGGCTCAAAGATTTTGAATCGGTAGGGCGGTAAATGCTTATTTTGCCGCTCAGTTTAGATTTCGAATTTTGCTAGTGTCCATCTAGTAATAGAAAAAGGTAGTAGACCGTAACCTATCTGTCTAGGAATTCAAGGCCAAGAGTCATATTAACTGATCATCCATATCCCTGCTAGTAAAAGGCACATGCCACACATGTATATACTGTAGTATAAAATTTGATTTAACAAACATTAAGTCAATAGTCAATAGTCGTTAAACCTGTTGTCCAAACTCTCAGTAGTTTCTGATATACTCCTAACTGAACCCCGATGGGTACCACCAAAAGCTTTTTCGTAAAACTTTCATAGAAACCTATGATTACATGTAGTTCAAATTTGAAAGATTCAGCAGTACATAATAAGACAAGAAAATATCACAGATTCATATTCAGTAGCACTATACAGATTCAGTAGCATTTCAAAGGGACCGATTCAGCAATACAGACATTGAAATTCAATAGCAGTACAGCGAGAAACAGTTCATGTTTCAGCTCTCAAAAATTTGGCATAGGATGAGTTTTCCCTTTTTCTCCGAACACACTCCTTCATTGGAGGAAGAAAAACTGACAATCAAGTCTGCATTTGTGTGCATACCTTGTTCTTACATCAATGCATGTCTGGCCAACATATCTGCAACCCAAGAAGCCAAGACCTCATCTAGATTGAGAAGGCCATGTTTCAAAAGAAAATCAAAACAATCTACTTCCATTGATCAAAACAAGTACCAGTACAATAGTATTAGTTCTACAAAATACATTAATAATAGCAACATCAGCACATTTGAGAAATACGGTTGCTTTTGAAAGATTTAGTAGTATAGGACATATTCTGCACTCGTTCTGAACAATTCCCAGTACATAGGAATTATTACAAAATATATTAGCAGTTGTAGAACTCCATTCAAAATACTCGATAGAAGTACAAAACTACTCGTAGTAGTACCTTAAGCTAGCTAGGGACGATTACATGTCCCATCATATACTCCAAACATGCATGAGAAAAAAGAGAGAGAGGTCAGAATCACCACAAGATCTGTATGCCAACAATTCAACGTGTCCAAGTCGTGTCCGGGTAGCGCTTGCTTTCCGGCCTGGCACACTTCTCTCGTTTTACCGTCATCTATGGATCCTCGTAATAGGCTTTCGCCAATTCACTGTTAGCAAGATAGATGTAAAATTCACGGATCTTCCACCAATTTCCACCACTCCGATTGTGAAGGGAATCTGCCACTAACACAAATAAAATAATTAATATTCAAACAGAGGGACTAGAAAATTACATACAGTAGTACATTCATATTAGGATCATCGAGAGAAAATTAATATGCGATACAATATCTCACAATGGGTTGATGTCATCGTCAATCCAATACTGGAACTCCACGAGGAAAAACAAAAATTGCATCCAAGTCCATGCATTTAGCACAAGGACCGTGAAACTGCATAATGAAGTGTGTGTTGTGAGGTTTGCACATACTAGCGTTCATCGTGCTGAAGACTATCAGTAGAATCTTTCTAGTTTCTAAGAATGGAAAAGAAGATCCAACACTTATTAGCAATGTTTGGATTTGCCTGTTTGGATCTCAACACCCAGATTTTTAATCCCAGATGCCTGTTATGCCATACCTCGCAATCCCAGGATTACCATTTTTGTGAGACATAACAGAATTGGTACCACAGTACATCATCCATCACAAACCATAATAAAGGTCTTACAAATAAAGGATCTCATGATCCAATCTTAATACAATCAAAGGAGCAGAAAGTAAACGTAGTTCGGGCTCCATCTTCAAGGTCACAGGCAATGCTGACAATGGGAGATGATCCTAGTTGTCATAGACCTCCTGTTGTCCATCTTCCTGGTAGTCCTCCTCATAGTTTGGCCACGGGAATAGCCAGGGACAAAGCCATGAGTACTCTTTAAGTACTCGCAAACTATCACTAACAAGTAAGGTAGATCTAGTAGGAATCTTAAGCTCTAGGTTTATTTTCAAAAGCTAGGTTTATCTAATAAGGAGTTCAAAAGTAAAAAAACCTAATATAATTTTCTACATCACCTAAGTGGGAAACTAGTTTTCATATCCACAACCCTGTTGTGGTCAAGTCAAGGTCATAGTTCAATTCACAGGTCATTTTGAAAACATCTGACAACAGAACAGTATGGTCACTCCAATTGTCCATGACCGCGGACGCGGCTATTCGAATAGTTTGACACTCTGCAGAGGTGGTACACTTCCACCACAAAATTCGATACATCCGTCAGGGATAACCCTGAATCATCATACTTGGTATGCGGATAATCAGTCCTAACCTTTCAATTACACACTCTAGTATAGGAACCTCCCCTATGAGCTTGGCCTCCGAGCCATGGCCATCTGCCATCCTGGGCACTTCATAGGTGGACATTCACACTCACGAGGTAGCCTCAGCTCAACCTCTTTCAGCGAGGGAACCCATACTATGGCATATAAGCTTCCAGTTAAGCCCTACCCAATTCAGGTATTATGGTTGTACAGTAAAATTGGAATGGTATCGCATCCGAACCCAACCATCAGTTTTTATCAAAACCAAGGCTCATGCCTCAAGTAGTTTGATCCTCAATTCCTTTTCTGTCTATAACACATGTAAAACATTTCAATAGATTGAATCATCATTCCAAGGTTTTCATAATCATTTTCTCCAAGTATTCCCATCTAAATGAACTTTAGTAGTTTAGCCTAGCAACTAGTAATGGGGGTGTCACAAATGAGGGGTGCTAATCAAGTTTAACTATCCAAATCTAGTTTTATGATTCTTAATGGCATCGAAGTATAACAACTTAGGCCTAGTTTTATACTCTTTATGGTATCTATCGTATTTTTTCAATACTCACAAATCACTAACTAAGGTAAAGAAGTTTGGTAAAAGTAAAAGAATAAAGCGTGCAAGTAAAACTTGGGATTGGTATAATCAAGGTTGCATAACCAAAGTATGCCTAATGCATCTTCATAGGTTATCTTGCAATGGTAGCTTGCATAGTTCTAGCTTGCAAGTGTTAGCTTGCATAGTTAAGTTGTAGTGTTAGGCTTGCCTTGAGTTGTGTAGTGGTTGAAGTTCTCTTCTTCTTCTTCTTCTTCTTCTTCTTCTTTGTAGTACTCCTCCTCCTCGTAGCTTGGGTCGGTACTAGCATCTATAAATGAATACGAGGTACACAATCACCAAAAATTCCTTAACTACTTCTATTTAGCACACAAAGGTTCATATTAGATGATCTAGCATCATCACAATCATCACATGAAATAAAGACCTTGTTTTATTTATCTTATTTTGGAAAAGTATATTCTACTCATTGAAAATATTTAATATTTAATATTCTCCCATTAAAATATGGGATCATGTTGACACATGTCATCACCACATATTCTAATACTTAGGAATGTGATTTAAATTATTGGTCATATTTTATAAAGTTTAAAATTACTATTCAATACAATTAAAGTAACTAGAAATGCCTATATATCATTATTTTAGTACTTGTCCAAGATCACTGCATGTAAACCTAAATATTTTTACATATTCAGATACATATTGTCAAATGTCATTTTTGAGAGTTGGAATCAACTCAAAATCATTTATGGTTGATTTTTGAAAAATGTTTGAATGTGGAAAAGTCTATGTCTTGTTATTTTTACTATAGGTGATCTATAATTTCAAATGGTTTGAATCCAACGGTCTTGGATAGATATTTTGAATACCTTTCTAAAAAATTGGATTCATGCAATTTGGTTTGGTTAATCTCTTTGAATTGATTTTAAATCTACTGACAGAATCTAGTTTTAACTAAAATGGAAAAGATTATTTGAATCTACGGGCTCTGCACAAGAAACTAACTGGGCCGGCCCATCTACGCGGCGCGCATGCAGCGGGCTGTTGACATGCGGGTCCTACTCGTTAGTGACTCATCTAAACCAAAACGGTAAGTTTCAGTCTAGGCCGTGCGATTAGAGCGCGATCAACGGCTAAGCATCATCGTGTCCGTCGCACAGCTCCGGCGAGACTGAACCCTAGTCACGACGGTGGGGGTACGTGGGGGCTCACCTGGGCTCCAGGTAGGGTTGGCTATGGGGGCGAATGGGGTTGTCATCGACGGCAGTTCGAATGGTGGTCGCGGAGGCTCCTAGGGTGGTCGCAATTGACGTGCTCCTTTCTCCTCTGCAGCGGCGGGCTCCGATGAAATTCCGGCGATGTGGTGCTCGCCTTTCACCGGGGAGAGGTGTGGGAGGTGTCTGAGAGAGAGGGGAGTGAGTTGGTGAGGCAAATTGGGGCTGGGGTGGCTTCTATTTATACACCAGCAAGAGGGACATCTCGGCATGGTCTGGCTCCTCCGGTGACGCCGTTATAGCGAGCTATCATCATGGCTGCGGGTAGGGGTCGACGTGGTGCTTTAGGGCGATCATCATGTGAGTGATGGCATGGCAAGGGGTGGTCGAGAACGGTCGGGAACGGTCGGTTCTCTGTGCGGGGACGGCGGCGATCAAGACGGCGCACAGTGGCTACGGTCTGCACGGCGGCAAACGGGCGTGTCTAGGGGGTAGTTGGGGTCACGGTGAGTGCGGCCACGGGCGGAGAGGGAGGCGCCCGGCGTGTGCACGCGTGTCGGCTGTGGCACTCTGGTGCGCTCTCGGCATGGCAGGCAGAGAAATGGGCGCGTCGATCATGGCTGGTCCAGCGTGTGTCTTCGGTCAAGGGGTGGACAGAGGGTGGCGGTGGACGGTCACCTGTCTCCTGGTCATCGTGGGAGAGGGCGGTGCTGACTGTGGCATGTGGTCCATGGTCGGCCGGCACAGCGAGCTCGGGCGGCACGGCACTAGTGTAGACAGCAAAGGGGGGATGTGCCCACTGCACTGCTTGGTGCTGGGGGAGACCAGGGGAGAGAAATGGGGCACTAGTGGCGATTGATCACTACACAAAACAGTAGAAGTTAGGCAGTGTTTGATTGTGTCTGCAAAGTGCTCGACCAAATGGCCGCATGAGTTTAAACTTGGAATTTTTGAAATATTTTTGGTGAGTGTGCTTGTCACAATCTTGATAGTCTATGGTTGCTTGGAAAAGTCAAGGTGAATTGATTTGAGTGGTTTTTGCAAAATGGTGATCTTAGTACATACACTTGATTCAATTTTGAATTGTCTCTCAAATAGATTTGAATTTAGTTTCTGTCTTTTTGTAAAGTGGGCTTGGGTTCACTTTTACTTGGTCTAGCAAGGGGTGAAAAGAATTGGGAAAGTTTTTGATAGAAATCTTTTACTAGGACCACTCAAAGTGATCTAGTGATTAACTTTGGTCAAAATGACCATTTGATCATATGGTTCATATTTGAATTCATTTTCTTTTGATTTTGTTTTTAAATGTCCTAGATGATGTAGTATTCATCTTTAAACCATTCTTTATCATTTGTAGCAATCAAACATGGAAATTTCACTCAGTCATATACTAATGCAATTCACACATACACTCATATGAGATTTAATAATAAAGGTTTTTGTTAACCCTAAACTTGGGTGATTAGAACTTGATAATGTTTATTAATGTTTTTGGGGTGTTACAAACCTTCCCACCTTAAACAAACTCTCGTCTCGATATTTAAGAAAAACTAGGAACTAAGGAGATTAGAAACTCAGTCCTAATGTAATCTTCTCGCTCCCAAGTAACTTCTTCTTCAGTATGGTTGCTCCACTTGATCTTGAGAAACTTGATACTCCAGGTCCTGGTGGTTCTGAAGGCTTCTTCCAAAATACGAATGGGTACTTCAGGATAAGTGAGA
Organism: Avena eriantha; assembly: GCA_910589775.1. Classification (NCBI taxonomy): domain Eukaryota; kingdom Viridiplantae; phylum Streptophyta; class Magnoliopsida; order Poales; family Poaceae; genus Avena; species Avena eriantha. Next base: position 476,037,508 of record OU342741.1, read on the forward strand.
TCCTTGTAGATATATATGGCTCAGTGATCGATGTTCTAGAAAACTTCGGTCTTCTTCGGAACTTCTAAGCATTTGCGAAGTAACGAGATATGGAACACATATCTTGTATGGCTGACATTTCCTCTGGCAGTTCCAGTTGATATGATACTTCTCGTCGGTGTTTTAAAATCTTGAAGTCTCTAATATATCTGGGGCTAACTTCCCTTTCAGTTGAAAATGTTGCATTCCTTTCAAGGGTGATACTTTGAGATACACAAAATCTCAGACATTGAAGGTCAGGTCTCGACGTCACTTGTCAGCCTAACTCTTCTGTCTAGATTAGGCGGTCTTGAGGTGTTCACGGACTTTTTGAACCTTCTCTTCGGCTTCTCATAGGATGTCGGGTTCGAAAATCTGACTCTCTCCTACTTGCGACCAATTCAGGGGGGTACGACACTTCCTTCCATATAGAAATTCAAATGGGGCCATTTGCAAACTGGCTTGATAACTATTGTTGTATGATAATTCTGTGAAAGGCAGACAATCTTCCCATTTTGATCCATATTCTAGCACACAAGCTCTCAACATATCTTCTAGTATCTAGTTTACTCTTTCAGTTTGTCCATCGGTTTGCGGGTGATAAGATGTGCTGAAGTTTAGTTTGGTTCCTCACCCTTCTTGGACTTTGTACCAAAATCTTGAGGTAAACTGGGTTCCTCGATCTGACACTATGGTCTTAAGGGTTCCATGCAAACTGACTATTCTAGCAATGTACAGCTCTGCTAGCTTCGAACTCTGTTAGGTGGTCTTGATAGGTATAAAATGGGCTACCTTAGACAGTCTATCCACTATGACCCAAATAGAGTCATTTCCCCTAATAGATGTAGGAAAACTAGTGATGAAATCCATTCCGACATAATCCTATTTCCATTCCAGAATCTGCAAAGGTTGCAAAAGTCCTGCGGGTCGCTGATGTTCCGCTTTGACTCTTTGACAGATATCACGCTTTCTATGTAGATTCTGATTTCTCTTTTCATTTTGTGCCACCAAAATTGCTCCTTCAAATCCTGATACATCTTCGTTCCTCCGGGGTGGATAGAATAAAGAGTATCATGAGCGTCCTGCATGATGACTTGCTTCAACTCGGAATCTACTGGTACACAGATATGTCCTTTGTACCACAAAACGCCTTCTTCATCTTCGGTGAATCCGGGTACCTTCCCTATACCGATACGACGCTTGATTCCGTCGATACTTGCATTTCCTTTGTGGGCTTCCTTGATCTGACTGATCAAAGTAGGTTGAAGTTCAATACTAGCTAGGAATACTTCGCTAACTAGCTCTACTCTGATTTTCTCCATATCCTCATGCAAACTTGGCTGGGCTTCTTTTATCATGGTGTTTAATCTACACGACAGTCTATAAGAGCATCCGCTACCACATTGGCTTTGATGGGGTGATAGTGAATGTTAAGGTTATAATCCTTGATTAACTCTATCCATCTCCTTTGCCTCATATTCACCTCCTTATGGGTGAAAATATACTTCAGACTCTTGTGATCCGAATAAATCTCACAACGGTTACCCATAAGGTAATACCGCCATGTCTTCAAAGCTAACACTACGGCTACTAGGTCGAGATCATGGGTAGGGTAATTCTTCTCATGTTGCTTCAGTTGTCGAGACAGATATGATATGAATTTGCCTTCTTGTATCAACACACATCCGAGACCAATCTTGGATGCATCACAATACACATCAAAATGCTTCTTGATATCCGGCATAATCAAAATTGGGGCTGAAATCAATCTCTTCTCGAGCTCTTGAAAACTTGCTTCACATTTGTCCGTCCATTCAAACTTCTTATCTTTCTTCAACAACTAGGTCATTGGTCTTGCGATGCTTGAAAATCCTTCTACGATACTACGATAGTATCCGGCTAATCGAAGAAATGCGCGTACTTCTATTTGGGTGGATGGGGCTTTCCATTCTTCAACATCCTTAATCTTGGTGGGATCGAAAGCAATTCGTCCTGTCGACACGATATGTCCTAGGAATCCTACTTCCTTTAACCAGAACTCACATTTGCTAAACTTTGCATACAACTAATGCTCTCTAAGGGTTTCACGGATGGTTCTCAGGTTTAGCTCATGGTCTTCTTCTGACTTGGAATAGATTAGAATACCGTCGATAAAAAAATGACAAACTTATCCAGGAAGTTCATAAATTTTTTATTCATGAGATTCATGAAATAAGCGGCGGCATTGGTTAATCCAAAAGACATGAAAGTGTACTCATACAATCCATATCTGGTGGTGAAGGCAGTCTTTGGGATATCCGTTGCACGAATCTTGAGATGATGATAACCAGTTCTAAGATCAATCTTAGAAAACACCCTGGCACTAGTCAACTGGTCAAACAAATCTTCTATATTCGGCAGTGGGTACTTGTTCTTGATGGTGACATCATTCAGCTTCCGGTAATCCGTACACAAATGGTTACCTCCATCTTTCTTATCCACAAACAAAACATGGGATCTCCATGGCGATGCACTTGGTTGAATCAGACCTTTCTCCAGGATAGCATCAAGTTGCTTCTTTAGCTCCACTAATTCAGATGGGTTCAAACTATAAGGTCTCTGAGCTATGGGACCAGTTCCAGGAACTAGTTCAATGATGAACTCGATATCCCGATCTGGGGGCATACCGGGTAATTCATCACGGAACATGTCGGGGTATTCACAGACTACTCTGACTTGTTCTAGGGTATGTTGGGCTAGACTCTTGTTACATTTGAATTGACGGGACAGTGTCTCAGATACATTCTCTATTGATACTCCGGTGCTACTGGTCATGGTTATGGCTTTCTTGGCACAGTCGATTAATCCTTTATGTTTCTACATCCAATCCATTCCTAGTAGTACTTCCAAACCTTTGGTTCCAAGTACTATTATATTAGCATAAAAATCTATTCCATGTATTCTGATAGGTACAGCCTTGCAAAATTTTCTAGCTTGTGTAGTTGAACCAGGTATTTGAATTATCATAACATCCTTCAATTTTGTTGGTTGAATCATACTAGTGCATGCAAATTCTTCTGTAACAAACGAGTGCGATGCTCCAGAATCAAACAATACTCTTGCAAGTACTGAGTTAACAGAAAACATACCAAGCACGACATCTGGCGCTTCTTGAGCTTCCTCAGCATTCATGTGGAATAGATGGCCGTTGCGGTTGAGCGAGTTCCCTGGGGTAAACTCTTTCCAGGCTGGGCACGGTGTTGCTGCTGAGCGGGTGCATTCACATTGGTGGCTGCTGCAAGATTCTTGGGGCACTCCTTGGAGTAGTGACCCTTGACTCAACATTCAAAGCAAGTAATCTAGGACTTGTCTTTTCCTGCAACAGGCACAACATTGCTTCTAGTCCTTGGGGCTGTATTGTTGTTGGTGGTGTTGTTGTTGGCCTTGTGCGGTGCACGATTGAAGTTATTGGAGTTGTCGGGTTTATTGTTGTGGTTTCCTCTAGACCTCAAGTTTCCTTCGCCACGATTGGGATAGTTTGGACGGGACATAGGGGGTCTGTTGTTTCTCGGGGCATAATCTACAGACGGGTTGGGGCGATACTTCTGGGTATGGTGGGATCCTGGTTGGTGCATCATCCTACGCTTGCCGTTGTCATTGCCTTGGTTTATCTTTCCTTCCATCTGAATGGCGGAATCAATGGCGGAATCCACCCAAGCTTCAATATCATCAAAGGGAATGTTGACTAGCACGGTTTGCATCTCATCATGCAGTCTGTTCAGAAATCTCTCTTTCTTCTTTGCTTCTGTGTCAATCTCATAAGGGGCATATCTAGCTAGTGACAGAAATCTATCATGGTACTCAACCACAGACATCCTTCCTTGTTTCAATTCTCTGAACTTGTCCCTCATCCTCTTAATCAGACCTAGGGGCACATGGGTCCCGTTGAACTTGATCTTGAATTCTTCCCAAGTCATCATCTGACCTCCGTTCATGGTACGGGTGCTATTCCACCAGGCTCTTGCATCACCTGCCAGATAATGGGTGGCAAACAGTACTTTTTCATTGGCTTCAACTCATGAGACCTCCAAATTGTTCTCCATGGTTTGTAGCCAGTCATCAACATCTAAGGGCTCTTCAGACTTATTAAATATAGGGGGTTTTGTATTCTGAAAGTTCTTGAGCTTTTTTCCATGGTTATCCTGGTTTCCGTGGCCTTGATTATTGTGGGCCATCTGAGCTATCTGTTGAAGAGTGGCTAAGTTGGCTTGGTGTTCGGCTCTACTAGCTTCACGGTCAAAAACTAACATATGCAGAATCTGCAGCATTGGGTCCTAAGATGAACTGTTTCCTCCAGGATTTCCGCGAGTCATCTGAAGATTGAGATAGATAATGAGACAAGGGGAAATTCTAGGGTTTATGGGTTTGTTTTAGAAACTTTAAACTGGGAGTATAACTCAGTTTTTGAAAACAAACAACTTTCTCGCATTGATTCATTCCAAGCACACAGTACAAACTCACACCACAACACAAATATAAAACATATGGTTTTAAGAACCATTCTGTGAAGCTACGATACAAAGGGACCGGGTACAATTCACTCCTACGGTAGTGCTCAAATGCATCTAATCATCATCAATGAAGCCGGAATCATCATCGTTAGTGTGGAACTCCATGGCATCGTCCTCCAGGTAGTCATCATCATCACTGTGGTAGGAGTAGAGATCTTTGTGGATATCTTCACATTCCTCCTCCTTCTCTTCAAGTTGGATCTCCTGCTCACGGATGATCTTCTCAAGAGTGGCCACCTTCTTGCAAAGATGATCGATGGTGCGATCCTTCTTGTCATACTGACAACAAAGTGAATAGCGCTCCTTGGCGAGGATGGAGAGGGTCTGGTCCTTCCTGACTGCAATGGCATGGTTGTGGTTAGCGTAGTCGCGGGCGTTGTCCAACTCCTTCTGTCGATCATACAACATGAAGTCGAGATGATCCACATGGTGCTTCAGCTCCGGATGGCCTAGCATCTCCAAGGGCATTCCCATAGAATCACGCCTTGCATAGTGAGCAAAGCGAGTTCTATTGATCTGGTTGATGTTTTGTCCACACAGATGGGCGAGAGCCTCCTGCATAGCCCTGGCTAGTCCGTCTAGCCAGTTGTTATCCCCCAAGCTAAATTGGATCTTCTCTGAGGTGGGTGCATCCATCTTGCCTCTGAGCTCTGCAACTATCATCCACTGTAGTTCTCCTCCTTGCTGATCATTGAGTTGCGCTGCGAAGATCTCGGGGTGTGGGTGTTCCAGAAACTCCAAGAGTTGTCTTAAATGCTGCTCAAAGATGAGCTCTCCTCCGTTGCCCAACTGGTAGAACTTGCTATATGTGACTTCCATCTACAATAATTTAGGGTAAGCAAGTTAGTGAGGTGATCAAGTGTGTCAAATTTTATGTAGGATTGTAAGAATTTTTGAGGAACATAATTTTTTTCTAAAAGAATCTCAAGGATAAGAGTGGGAATAGGTTTTCATAAATACTCACTTCTTTAGTTTTGAATCTAAGTTTTTGGTTTAAGCGTCCATTCTAACTAGGGTCTCCTATGGTCAGGATGGCTCTGATACCAACTTGTCAACACCCGGATTTTTAATCCTAGATGCATGTTATGCCATACCTCGCAATCCCAGGATTACCATTTTTGCGAGACATAACAGAATTGGTACCATAGTACATCATCCATTACAAACTATAATAAAGGTCTTACAAATAAAGTATCTCATGATCCAGTCTTAATACAATCAAAGCAGCGGAAAGTAAACGTAGTCAGGGCTCCATCTTCAATGTCACAAGCAATGCTGGCGATGGGAGATGATCCTAGTTGTCATAGACATCCTGTTGTCCATCTTCCTGGTAGTCCTCCTCATAGTCTAGCCACGGGAATAGCCAGAGATAAAGCTATGAGTACTCTTTAAGTACTCGCAAACTATCACTAACAAGTAAGGTAGTTCTAGTAGGAATTTTAAGCTCTAGGTTTATTTGCAAAAGTCAGGTTTATTTCATAAGGAGTTCAAAAGTAAAGAACCTAATATAATTTTCTACATCACCTAAGTAGGAAACTAGTTTTCATATCCACAACCCTGTTGTAGTTAAGTTAAGGTCATAGTTCAATTCACAAGTCATTTTGAAAACATCTGACAACAGAACAGTATGGCCACTCCAACTGTCCATGACCGCGGACGCGGCTATTTGAATAGTTTGACACTCTGCCGAGGTGGTACACTTTCACCACAAAATTTGATACAACTGTCAGGGATAACCCTGAATCATCATACTTGGTATGCGGATAATAAATCCTAACCTTTCAATTACATACTCTAGTATAGGCACCTCCCCTATGAGCTTGGCCTCCCAGCCATGGTTCATATTAGATGATCTAGCATCATCACAATCATCACATGAAATAAAGACCTCGTTTAATTTATCTTATTTTGGAAAAGTAATTTCTACTCATTGAAAATATTTAAGATTTAATATTCTCCAATTAAAATATGGGATCATGTTGACACATGTCATCACCACATATTCTAATACTTTGGAATGTGATTTAAATTATTGGTCATATTTTATAAACTTTAAAATTACTATTTAATACAATTAAAGTAACTAGAAATGCCCATATATAATTCTGTTAGTACTAGTCCAAGATCACTGCATGTAAACCTAAATATTTTTACATATTCATATAGATATTGGCAAATGTGATTTTTGAGAGTTGGAATCAACTCAAAAGCATTTATGGTTCATTTTTGGAAAATGTTTGAAGGTTGAAAAGTCGTTGTCTTGTTATTTTTACTATAGGTCATCTATAATTTCAAATGGTTTGAATCCAACGTTCTTGGATATATATTTTGAATACCTTTCTAACAAGATTGGAGTCATGCAATTTGGTTCATTGAATCTATTTGAATTGATTTTTAAATCTACTAACAGAATCTAGTTTTAACTAAAATGGAAAAAGCTTATTTGAATCTATGGGCTCTACGCGGGAAACTAACTGGGACGGCCCAGCTACACGGCGCGCGCGTAGTGGGCTGCTGACAGGCAGGTCCTACTCGTCAGTGACTCATCTAAACCGAAACGGTAAGTTTTAATCTGGTTCGTGCGATTAGAGCGCGATCGACGACTGAGCATCATCGTCTCCGTCGCATAGCTCCGGCAAGACTAAACCCTAGTCGTGATGGTGGGGGTACGTGGGGGCTCACCTGGGCTCCAGCTAGGGTCGGCGATGGGGGCGAATGGGGTTGTCATCGACGGCGGTTCAAATGGTGGTCGCGGCATCTCCTGGGGTGGTCGCAATCTACGGGCTCCTTTCTCCTCTACAGCGGCGGGCTCCGGTGAAATTCCGGAGATGTGGTGCTCGCCTTGCTCCGGGGAGAGGTGTGAGAGGTGTCTGAGAGAGGGGGTGTGAGTTGGTATGGCGAACTGGGGCTGGGGTGGCCTCTATTTATACACCGGCGAGAGGGACATCGCGGCATGGTCTGGCTCCTCCAGCGACGGTGTTACAGCAAGCTATCTGCATGGCTGCAGGTAGGGGTCGACGTGGTGCTTCAGAGTGGACGTCATGCGAGTGATGGCACGAGAAGGGGCGGTCAAGAACGGTCAGGAACGGTCGGTGCTCTGTGCGGGGACGACGGCGTTGGAGACGGTGCACAGTGGCTACGGTCTGCGCAGCGGCGAACGGGCATGTCTGGGGGGTAGCTGGGGTCACGGTGAGTGCTGGCACGCACGGAGAGGGAGAGGCACGGCATGTGCACGCGTGTCGGTTGCGGTGCTCTGGCACGCTCTCGGCATGGCAGGCAGAGAAATGGGCGCAGCTATCACGGTTGGTCCACGGTGTGTCTTCGGTCGAGGGTTGGACAGAGGGTGGCGGTGGACGGTCACCTGTCTCCTGGTCATCATGGGAGAGGGTGGCGCTGGCTATGGCATGTGGTCCATGATCGGCCGGCATGACGAGCTCGGGCGGCGCGGCACTGGTGCAAACGACAAAGGGGGGATGTGTCCACTGCACTGCTAGGTGCTGAGGGAGACCAGGGGAGCGAAATGGGGCACTAGTGGTGATTGATCACTGCACAAAACAGTAGAAGTTAGGCAGTGTTTCATTATGTCTGCCAGGTGCTCGACCAAATGGCTGCATGAGTTTAAACTTGGAATTTTTGAAAGATTTTGGTGAGTGTGCTTGTCACATGCTTGATAGTCTATGGTTGCTTGGAAAAGTCAAGGTGAATTGATTTGAGTGGTTTTTGCAAAATGGTGATCTTAGTACATACACTTGATTCAATTTTGAATTGTCTCTCAAGTAGATTTGAATTTAGTTTCTGTCTTTTTGTAAAGTGGGCTTGGTTTCACTTTTACTTGGTCTAGCAAGGGGTGAAAAGAATTGGGAAAGTTTCTGATAGAAATCTTTTACTAGGAACACTCAAAGTGATCTAGTGATTAAGTTTGGTGAAAATGACCATTTGATCATATGGTTAATATTTGAATTCCTTTTCTTTTGATCTTGTTTGTAAATGGCCTAGATGATGTAGTGTTCATCTTTAAACCATTCTTTATCATTTGTAGCAATCAAACATGGCAATTTCACTCATTCATGTACTAATGCAATTCACACATACACTCATATGAGATTTAATAATAAAGGTTTTTGTTAACCCTAGACTTGCATGATTAGAACTTGATAATCTTGATTAATATTTTTGGGGTGTTACACTTGATCAAACGGTCAATGTTTCATACACTGTATAGTGATGGTATGGTATTGTAAGAGATAAGACAAGATAAATATAAGATAAGAAGTATTATAAGTGGTCGATCTAATGGTAGGTCTCGTAGGAGCGAGGTGCTTGAGAGTTAACATGGTGGGTGGAAGTACAAGTTACATCAAGGACCTCATAAAAATGATAATTGCATCCAAGTCCATGCATTTAGCACAAGGACTCTGAAACTGAGCAATGAAGTGTGTGTTTTGAGGTTTGCGCATACTAGAGTTCATCGTGCTAAAAACTATAGGTAGAAGCTTTCTAGATGCTAAGAATGGAAAAGAAGATCCAACAGTTGGCAATGTTTGGATTTGCTAGTCTTGATCCAGCAGTCAATGTTCAAAGTTAATTCGTACACTATGCCATGGTTTATTGTATTGTATTGTAAGAGATAAGACAAGATAAAGAGAAGATAAGAAGTACTGTGAATGGCCTATCAAATGGTATATCTTGTAGAAGAGAGGTGCTTGAGAGTTAACACAGTCAATAGAAGTACAAGTTAGATCGAGCACCTCATAAAAAATGAAAATTGCATTCAAGTCCATGAATTTATGAGCACATGGACCCTGAAAACTGAGAAATTAAGTGTGTGTTTTGAGGTTTGCGCATACTAGCGTTCATCGCCCTAAAGACTATCAGTAGAATCTTTCTAGATGCTATGAATGGAAAAGAAGATCCAATGGTTGACAATGTTTGGATTTGCTAGTCTTGATCCAACGGTCAATGTTCAAAGTTAATGTGTACACTATGTAGTGGTATGGTATTGTAATAGATAAGACAAGATAAAGATAAGATAAGAAGTACTACGAATGGCCGATCAAATGGTAGGCCTCGTAGGAGCGAGGTGCTTGAGAGTTAACACGGTCAATGGAAGTACAGGTTACATCAAGGATCTCATTAAAAATGAAAATTCCATCCAAGTCCATGCATTTAGCACAAGGACCCTGAAACTGAGCAATGAATTAAGTGTGTGTTTTGAGGTTTGCGCATACTAGCATTCATGATGCTAAAGACTATCAGTAGAATCTTTCTAGATGCTAAGAATGGAAAAGAAGATTCAACAGTTAGCAATGTTTGGATTTGCCAGTCTTGATCAAACGGTCAATGTTCCATACAATATATAGTGGTATGGTATTGTAAGAGATAAGACAAGATAAAGATAAGATAAGAAGTACAGTACTGCGAATGGCTGATCTTTTGAATAACCTTCCCTCCTGATGTTTGGGACGCAAGTGAAAATTTCGAAAATCGGAAAACTTTGAATTTGGTGCCGCCAAGGACCAAAGTGGTTTCCTTCCAATGTACTCCTCGTCCCTACTCCACACCAATGCGCGGCTGCCGAACACGCTAGAGACATCGAGCCGCCGTACCAAGGCACATGTGCACAGCGCCACGCTGTGGAGGAGAGAGAGATCAGTCAGGCTGGTGCGCGAGGGGAATGGGGAGGAGAGATGCAGGATAGCGAAGGATAGAGAAAACACATGATCTGTTTTGCGTGCATAGGTCCTAAAATTTACTACCGCAGGAGTACCTCGTGTCACGAACCCATCATAACTTTTGCTCTGACATGGAACCGCCTTCAACTTCTGTTTGCTGCTGCCCTCTTCCCCTGCCAACGTTTTATTCTGACAGCATGTACAGCGCATGGACAAGGGTGACCATATGTCTAAGCAAATAAATATACTACTCCCGAGTGTGAGATTTTTTTTGATGCTTCGGTTTATTTTTGTCCGTCGGATGGAGCTTGGATTGTAGATGCAAGTGCATGTTACAGCGTGACAAGGGAGAAGATTCTATAATGATGGAGAAGTGTGTTTTGAGGTTTGTGCATACCATTCATTGTGATGAAGACTATCAATAGAATCTTCTACATGCTAAAAAGGAAAATAAGATCCAACGGCTGGAAATTTTGGGATTCGCGAGTCTTGATCCAACGGTCAATATTCAAACTTATTTGTAAACTATATAGCGGTATGTTATGATATGATATGATATGCTAAGGCAAGAAAGACTAATAATAGATACAAGAATGGAAATAAGAAGATACAGCGGCTAGTAATGTTGGGATTCGCGAGTCTTGATCCAACAGTCAATACTCAAAGTTATTCATACATTATATAGTGGTAAGATAAGATAACAAACACTATCAATAGTATCTTCCAGATGATGGAATGGATTAGAGGATCCAACAACTAGCAGCAATGTTGGGATTCGCGGGTCATGAATCAGCGATCAATATTCAAAGTTGTCCGAACACAATATATAATAGTGGTAAGATAAGAAAATAAAGGATATCAATATTATCTTTTCGATGCTAAAATTGAAATGAAGATCTGACATCTGACAATTTTGGGATTCGCATCTTGATCCAACGGTCAATATTCAAAGTTATTCGTACACTATACAATGCTAACAAAAAAATGAGAAACATGTCTTTTGACACCTTTGAATACAAAAAAATGCTCTGGCTTCTTAACAATGTGTATTGGCCTACAGTGTATGAACATTCCTGGTTCTGACCCGAACAGCTGGTAGATTCGTACATCTTCTTCAACAAGATCTATTGAAAGTGAGCAGTGCGACGTTTTCTTCTATTAAGCAAGTATATTATTCTTAGCATTACCACTATCTTAACACTATATGGTGCATGGAAAACTTTGAGTATTAATTGTTGGATCAAGACTCACGAATCCCAACATTTCCAGCCATTGGATCTTCTTTTCCATTCTAGCGTCTAGAAGATTATATTGATAGTCTTTATCACAATGAAATACTAATGCACAAACTTGAAAACACACTTCTTCATCATTCTAAGAATCTTCCCCCTCGTTTCTATAAACCATGTTATCAAAATTATCAAGTATTTCATTTTAGGGTCCTCTGTGCTAAATGTATGGACTTGGACATATTTTTATTTTTTTGAGGTCCTTGGTGTAAAATGTACACATCCACTTACCATGTTAATAAATTGAAGAATCTCGCTCCCTCGGGACATATACCTTAGTCAAAAATAGTATGAAGAGTATGGCTCGATGAGCTGCTCTCCCGAGAAGGAGTTATACCCTACTATTTTCCTTGCTTGGTTTTTGGGTCCTTTATGCTAAACGTATGGAGCTCAATGTAATTTTCCCTTTTTAGGTCCTTGATGTAAAATGTACTCCCACCATCCTTTTAAAATTCTAACCAAAAAGTGTAAGTGGTGAGATTTAAACGAATTTAAGCTTACTTGTCAATGAGTATGAACATTCTTGGATTTCAAGCCAACCGACCAAGTTTAAGGCCATATCAACATCATACTTTATGTTGATGACCCCATATCAGAGAATTTGAATGGCAACAGATTTGGCCATATTTTGAAACAATCAAACAAGAAGTAGTATGAAGAGTTTGGCTCAGATCAGCTGATCTCTCGAGAAGGAGCCAAACCAGAAAGTTTTCCTTTTAGGGTCCTTTGTGCTAAATGTATGGACCTCGATGTAATAATTTTCCCTTTTTTTAGGTCCTTGATGTAAAATATACTCCCACCGACCGTGTAAAATATTAACCTAAAAGTAAGTAGTGAAATTTAAACGAATTTAAGCTTAGTTGTCAACGAGTATGAACATTCTTGGATTTCAAGCCGAACGACCACAAGGTCAAGGCCATATCTCTACATCAAATACCTTTTTAGGTCCCCGAAGGAAAATGTACTCCGATCGACCGTGTAAAGTTCTAACATAAAAGTAAGTGGTGAAATTTAAACGAATTTAATCTTAGTTATGAATGACTATGAACCATTCTTGTATTTCAAGACAAACGACCAAGGTCAAGGCCATATCAACATCATACTTTATGTTGATGATACCATATCCAAGAATTTGCATGCTGACAAATTTGGCCATATTTTGAAAACAATCGAAGGTGAAGTAGTATGAAGAGTATGGCTCGATCAACTACTCTCTAGAGAAGGAGCCGAACCCGAATATTTTCCTTGCTTAATTTTAGGGTCCTTTGTGCTAAATGTATGGACCTCGATGTAATGTTCCCCCTTTTGTTAGGTCTAAAAGTGTAAGTGGTGAAATTTAGACAATTTTAAGCTTACTTGTCAATGAGTATGAGCATTATTGAATTTCAAGCCGAATGACCAAGGTCAAGGCCATATCAACATCATACTTTATGCTGATGATCCCATGTTAGAGAAATTGCATGGCAACAGATTTAGCCTTGTTTTGAAAACAATTGAAGAGGAAGTAGTATTAAAAGTTTGGCTCAGATTAGCTGATCTCTCGAGAACAAGCCGAACCATATTTTTTTCTTTTAGGGTCCTTTATGCTAAATGTATATGAACCTCGATGTAAGTTTTGTTTTTTTGAGGTCCCTGATGTAAAATGTACTCCAATCGATCGTGTAAAGTTCTGACCTAAAAGTATGTGGTGAAATTTAAACGAATTTAAGCTTAGTTGTGAATGAGTATGAAGCATTATTGTATTTCAAGAAGAACCACCAAGGTCAAGGACATATCTACATCATACTTTATGCTGATGATCCCATATCCAAGAATTTGCATGACGATAAATTTGGCCATTATTTGAACATAATCAAAGATGAAGTAGTATGAATAGTATGGCTCGATCAGCTACTCTCTCAAGAAGGAGCCGAACCTGACTATTTTCCTTGCTTAATTTTAGGGTCCTTTGTGCTAAATGTATAGACCTTGATGTAATTTCCCCCTTTTTAGGTCTAAAAGTGTAAGTGGTGAAATTTAGACGATTTTAAGCTTACTTGTCAATGAGTATGAACATTCTTGGATTTCAAGCCGAACGACCAAGGTCAAGGCCATATCAACATCATACTTTATATGATGATGATCCCATGTTAGAGAATTTGCATGGCAACAGATCTGGCCAGGTTTTAATAACAATCAAAGAGGAAGTAGTATCAAGAGTTTGGCTCAGATCAGCTGATCTGTCGAGAAGGAGCTGAACTAGAAATTTTTCCTTTTAGGGTCATTTATGCTAAATATATGGATGACGATGTAATTTTTTCTTTTTGGAGGTCCCTGATGTAAAATGTACTCCTATCGACCGTGTAAAGTTCTAACATAAAAGTAAGTGGTGAAATTTAAGTTTAGTTATCAACGAGTATGAACCATTCTTGTATTTCAAGATGAACAACCAAGGTCAAGGCCATATCTACATCCAAGAATTTGCATGCCGACAAATTTGGCCATATTTTCAAAACAACCAAAGATGAAGTAGTATGAAGAGTGTTGCTCGATCGGCTACTGTCCTGAGAAGGAGCCGAACCCGACTGTTTTTCTAGCTTAACTTTAGGGTCATTTTTGATAAATGTATGGACCTCGATGTGATTTTCTCCTTTTTAGGTCCTTGTTGTAAAATGTACTCCCACCGACCGTGTAGAATTCTAACCTAAAAGTAAGTGGTGAAACTTAAACATATTTCAGCTTATAGTTGTCAACGAGTATGAACATATTTATAACCTACATCATACTTTATTCTGATGATCGAGTATCCAAGAATTTGCATGGCGACAGATTTGGCCATATTTTGAAAACAATCGAAGAGAAAGTAGTATGAAGAGTATGACTCGATCAGCTGCTCTCCCGAGAAGGAGCCGAACCCGATTGTTTTCTTTGCTCAATTTTAGGGTCCTTTGTGCTAAATGTATCGACCTCGATGTAATTTTCCTTTTTTAGGTCCTTGATGTAGAATTTACTCCCACTGGACATGTAAAATGCTAACCTAAAAGTAAGTGGTGAAATTTCAATGAATTTAAGCATAGTTGTCAACGAGTATGAAAAGTTCTTGGATTTCAAGCCTAACGACCAAAAGTTCAAGGCCATATCTCTACCTCATAATTTATTCTGATGATCGAGTATCTAAGAATTTGCATGGCGACAGATTCGGCCATATTTGAAAACAATCAAAGAGGAAGTACTATGAAGAGTGTATGGCTCGATTAGTTGCTCTCTCGAGAAGGAACCGAACCCAACTGTGTTCTTTGCTCAATTTTAGGGTCCTTTGTGCTAAATGTATGAACCTCGATGTCATTTTCCCTTTTTTATGTCATTGATGTGGAATGTACTCCCACCGACGGCTTAAAATGCTAACCCTAAAGTAATTGGTGAAATTTAAACGAATTTCAGCTTATAGTTGTCAACGAGTATGAAAAAATCTTGGATTTCAAGGCGAAGGACCATAGGGTCAAGGCCATATCTCTACATCATACTTTATTTTGATGATCAAGTATCCAAGAATTTGCATGGTGATAGATTTGGCCATATTGTTAAAACAATCGAAGAGAAAATAGTACATTATACTTTATGTTGATGATCCCACATTCAAGAATTTGCATGGCGACACATTTGGCTATATTTTGAAAACAATCAAATAGGAAGTAGTATGAAGAGTATGGATCGATTAGCTGCTCTCTCGAGAAGGAGCCGAGCCCGACTGTTTTCTTTTCTCAATTTAGGTCCTTTGTGCTAAATGTATGGACCTCGATGTAATTTTCCGTTTTTTAGGTCCTTTATGTAGAATGTACTTTATGCTTATGATCCCCATATCCAAGAATTTGCATGCCGACAAATTTGGCCATCTTTTCAGAACAATCTAAGAAATTAAAAACAAAAAATAATCAATTTCAATTTTCCAAGTGACAGGAATTTATTTTCTGAAAAGCAAGTAAGAAGAATTTATTTCCCTTTTTCTTTAAAAAATAAAGAGCAAGAAGAGACTATGAGCACATAGGAGGTAGCGAGAGAGCTACGAAGAGGAGGATTTGAAGGCGGTGTGATGTTAGAGCAAGGCTGGGATAGGTTCTTGACACGAGGTATAGGGTACAATGAGTAGAGTAAATTTCAGGACCACAATATATATATGCACGCAAAACAAAATGTGTTTTCTCTCTCCTTCACTCCCTCATCACCACCCCACCCGGCCGACTGATCTCTCCCTTGTCCACAATGTGGCGCTACGCACGCGTGTCTACCAACGACTCGCCTTCTGTCGGTGGCTCCGTGTCTTTTTCTGGCGTGTTCATCAGCTGCGTTGGTGGGAACCATTTTGGTCCTTGGTGGCAAAAAGTATTAATACTACAATAGAGTAGCAATTCAAACTTTCCCGCTTTCAAAATTTTCACTTCCTTCACAAACATCTGAGGGGAAGGATATTCAATAGATCGCCATTCACAGTACTACTAGTACTATAGGGTAAAATGAGTAGTACTAAAAGAAACTTTTTTGACGAGTAGTACTAAAAGAAACTTCATTCAACCATTAACATAACAACACGAGTTTACATATATAGGACTCGCTGCTGAACTAGTGCAGGTCCAGCGCCGCCTAGAACCTAGTTCGCGCCGCTAGCGGCAGCTCGTTATACATCGACACGAACAACAACTCAAGTGATTGAGTCGGCTCCTGACTCATCGGCACCTCCGGATAAGGCGGCAGCACATCTGGATAATGATGCGGCACCTCTGGAGCCATCTGCAGCTCCAGGAGGAAACTATGGATTAAGTTGACGTTGTTGGAGAACCGGTTCTAGTAGTTGGTGAAAATGTTGGTGCCAATGAACACCACCATCTCGCAGCCGCAGTGGAAGGCCTGGCTGTAAAGGAGACGGGCGTCCCTGAAGTTGACGAACTAGACCTTCAATGTGCCGTCCTAATTGTCGTAGAGACCGTACATCTGGTACTTGCGGTAACGGAACGCAGGGCATTTGTGTGGCCCCCGGATTAATCCTCCGAGAATCCCTGTTATGCATACAACCACGATCCCTTGATCAGTTACTCGTGGCACATACCAACACATATCAAAGTAAACATCCAGTACATAACGAATACCTGACATACCTTATTTGTCATTATGGCTACGTCGATCAACAAAAGCGGAACTTCATTAGGCGTAGGGCCCGAGCCATGCCTTAACCTACAGGCAACTGACTGGGAGAATGTCCTAGCTCGCATAGTCGTCCACTTCACCTTCGGCTTGATATCTGACCAAGTTAATAGCCAGGGACAATGCTAGTGAGTACATCGAATGTACTCGCAAACCACCTTAAAATATTGATAATAACAGGAGGATATGCATTTTGGCTGTGGTAGTAGGAGGGCTCCAAGAGGGGTTATTTTCTAAATAGGCTCTCCTGTAGATATAGCATCTACATATCTTTGTTGAAAACTTTTGTAAACCAATTTGGAAACCGTTTTGAAAAGTTTTGGAAAACATAAGGACTGGGCCACCCATTTGTTCCCGTTTTTAGGTCGTCCCATGACCAAACCCCTTCCATCCCTTTTTGACCATCCCATGGTCAAAACAGGGATCCTTTCCGACCATCCCATGGTCAAAACATTTTGAAAACTATTTCTTTTCAGAAATCCTTTTTGAAAACAAAACCAGCACCGCTCTACAGCAACCTTCCCAACCGTCCATGATCGCGGACGTAGCTATTCGAATAGATTTACACTCTGCAGAGGTTGTACACTTTGCCCACACCATCCGGGTACCCTACCCTAATCTTCACCGATCGTGGGTCGAGTAACCGATCAAGACTCTCCGGATGCCCACTCCAATATAAGTGCCTACCCTATGAGTGTTAATCCCCTCAAAACCAGGACGTCAGGCGAGGACAAACCTGAGCACTTTTTACACTCCTCGAGAGTGTGCACTTTCAATGAGGGGCCCATAGTAACGCGTGGAGGCCTGCCGACACTTTTGAAAGGGCATGTATGCCCCCATGTGTGGTCATGGTAATTAATGACAATCCCTATGGACTAATGTACAAATTGAGCTTCACTTGTAGGTTTGTCCATTTGCATCGCTTGGACCATGTGTTGGTTTCCATGATGAAGAAGAAGAAGCAATGTCCAAGTGCTTTGTGCCTATTCGAATCAAGTAGAAGAAGATCAAGTATGTCTTGAAGAAGAAGAAGATGGAGTTCCTCATGGCTATCTTTAAGACATCGTCAAGAATTGAACTACAAGCTCAAGATGCGTCATCTCTAGAAGATCTCATTCTTGAAGCTTGCCATCCTCGGCAATCATGGAATGATTAAGACAAGTTCGAAGAAGAGGCTTCCCCCATGGAGTATGGGGGAGCATTTCTCAAGACTTCATCAAGCAAGAGCAAGCAAGAGCAATCAAGAAAGGTGTTCCATCTTGAAGGTGACAAGATCGTCTACATCACGCTCAAGTGGGATGCTCAAGGAAAAGGTATGATCTTGATAGGGTTTCTTACCGGTCTCTTGTATTGTTGGAATACCGGGTTTAGGATAGGTAGCCGTACTATCAAGAGGGGCTCTCGAGTGGGTGACTTGTTCGTATCTTTCGGAGAGAGCTCAAACCTTTGCATTCATAGCATCATCTTTCTTGGTTGTTGTTTGGTACTTGTCCATGTGCGGATCTAGAGCTTGTGGTTATCTTCATAACAAGCTCTAGTTCATCAAAAACGAATTTCCCTTGCATATCTTATTGTGTTTTTGATCTTGCGGGTTTTCCGGCTCCACACCTTGGGAGGTATCTCACATATATATTCATGGTATTTTCTCCCTTGGTGATATCCAATATTTACACTTTTTGTTGGATTCTACGTGTCGTTATCTCTCCAACAAAACTGGTTTCATCTCGTTTGGAGTTGGGATGCAAAAGTTGTGGCAGTTCTGGTTCTGAAGTTTTTGCCTGACCGCTAGTTCTGGCGGACCACCGGTAGTACCGCTAGGGCAGTTTGCCGCTGGTAGTACTGGTGTTAATTCCGGCCCAACTTCCGGCAACCCCGATTTTGGTTTTGTACCATCTCTGTCTTGGTGTGCGTATTTGTTGGAACTTCGGTCGGAATCTTGGGCGATACTACCGGCCCAGGTGGTAGTACCGGTCAGCCTCATTTTTGTGTTCATTTGCACCTCGTTTTTGGACCGTCGGCTAAGTGCCACCGGTAGTACCGGCCACCCACCAGTACTACCGGTCGTGCGCGATTCTATGGGTAACAGGCAGATCGGGGAGCCCTTTAAAAGGAGCTCCCCTTTCCCCTTCGGCCCTATCAAGTTTTTTTTGGTTCTCTCTCTCTCTCTCTCCTCCATTGTTGACCTTGAAGAGCTTTCCCTCTCCCCTTCCCCCTCCTATGATTCTTGCATCTTTTTGAGGGATTTGAGAGAGGAGATCTAGATCTACAAGCCCCACCAAGCAAAATCCCTTCTTTGTGAAGGAATCCTTGGGATCTAGATCTTGGAGAGTTTTGTGTTCTCCTCTTGTGTTCTTCCTCCCTTATTCCCCCAATAACTTTTTTAGCTTTGGTGGAATTTGAGAGAGAAGGACTTGCCTCTTGCATTTGGTGCATAGGTTTGAGTTCTCCTCGGAGATTCGGTGAGTTCAAGCCCTTGGGCTTGTTTCTCTTGGGTTCTTGGAACCCTAGATGGTTGTGTGGTTGGATTGTTGACCTTTTGTGGTCTTGTAGCCTTTTGTGGCCTTGTTGCCTTTTGTGCTTTCTAGCCTTTGTGGCGTTTCTTGGGAGCCCTCCAATTGAGTTCTGGAGATTGCCCCAAGCCTTGTACGGGTTCGGTGACCGCCCTCAAGTGTCCCATAGTGGATCGTGCGTGGGACTTTGTGGCGAGCTCACGGGAGAATAGGGTGAGCCTTTTGTGGCGTCGGTGAGTTGCGTGGCTTCGCATCCTTGGTGAGGCCTTGTGTGGCGTTGGGTGAGCATCGAGCCACCTCACCTCGAGGTGAGCCATTTGTGGCGTTTGAAGTACATTGCGCCCCCACACCTCTCCAACAGAGACATAGCTTCTTTGGAAGTGAACTTCGGGAAACAAATCATCGTCTCCGCGTCCATCGGCTATCTCTCAACTGAGCCCTTTACTTATGCAATTTACATTGTGATAGTCGTCGTGCTTGAAGTACTATATCTTGCTATCACCTTGTTGTTTATCTTGCTTACATTGGTTGTTGGTGCACTTAGTGAACCTAGTGAATATAGGTTTTGGCTTGATAAATTAAACGTTAAGTTTTGTTCCACATTTATTAGAGTTTAAACCGTAATAATTTTAAAACGCCTATTCACCGCCCCTCTAGGCGACGTCCATTTCCCTTTCAATTGGTATCAGAGCAAGGTCTCTCATTTCTTAGGCTTCACCGCCTCGAGAGTAAGGATGTCTCCTAGGGGTTTAGTGCACTCTCACACATTCACTTTTGATGGCAGAAATTATGATGTTTGGCGTATTCGCATGCTTAGTCATTTCCGGGTCATTGACCCAAATATTGAGCGAATTCTAGATATGGGCTTGTCTCCTCCGAAGGTTCCTCAAAATTTATCTTTGGAGGAGGACACAAACTCTTATCTTGAAGCTCAAGCAGCTAATGTGCTTGTTAATGTTGTGAGCTTTGTAGTTCTTTCCTCAATCATGCCTTTTCGGAATGCCCATGATATTTGGACCAAGCTTCAAGGAAAATATGATGTGTCCAAAATTATTGAGTATGATTGTGTTCCCTCCACCTCCGGCCATGATGAGTTCTCATCTTCCTCCACTTCACCTACATGTGAGTTGTCACAAGGTAATGACATGGTGAGTGGTGATAGAACTTGCAACGTGGATAGTGAGCTTGTCATTGATGATTCTTCATCTCTATCTCATTGCAATGTTGTATCTTTGGGCATGAACACTTGTAGGACTATATGTGGTTTACACCCTAGTGTTGATTTCCCTTGCATATCATGTAGAAATGGATTGAATATATCTCATGATGATATGCTTGCTTTGCCTTGTTGCCATGATAAATGTGCTTCTATTTCCTCTAGTACTTGTGTTGCTAACCATGTAGAGGAAATTGATGAATGTGTGGGCCAAGTCAAGGTTGCTATTGGAGGTTCAAGTGTTCCCCCATCATCACCTTCTTCCAACATTCACTTATGCCTCATGGCTAAGGAATCAAAGGTAACTTCTCCTTTGGACCCCAATGCACCTCTTGATGATGTGAATGTTGACTTAGATGAAGTAGATGATGATATTGCTTCTCTAAAAGAGAAGGGGGAGCTAGTCCTTCGTGCTCTTCACAATGATAAAAATGCTTCCTCCACTTTCATTGAAATATTGAACTTTGCCATTGAAAGTAAGCAACTAATTTATGAGCATGAGGACACAATTGAAAAAATGTGTAGTTTTGAGCGTGAGTATGCTAATGACATTGCTAACTTAAATGAAGCTCTTGAAGAGGAACAAACCACCAAGGAATCTCTTGAGGAGACCTTTGCCCTAGAGTTATCTAGGGTGAAGAAATCTCATGATAGAGAATTTGAGGTGGCAAGTGCCCTCCAAATTAAGAATGATGAGCTTGAAGTTGCTTATGCCAAACTCCTTGAGGATTTTGAGCACCTAAAAACAATGGCTCTATGGTCATTAAGGGGGAGCTCATCAAACTCACCGAGTCACATGAGCAACTTAAAGCTTCATACTCTAAAGAGCTTTCCAAGTTACCCTCACCTCTTACTACTATTGATGATGCTTGTGCTACTAACTCTATCTCTTGTGAAGCATCTTTTGTGAAGGAGAATGTTGAGCTACCTGCTCAACTTGCTTTGCTAACTAGCAACTATGGGAAATTGGAAGAGAGTCATGCTAAGCTCTCAAGCTCACATGAGGATCTTCTAGTTTCCCATGGTAGGCTAAAGTTGGCTCATGAGGCTACTATGTCAAAGGTAACATCTAGTGAGCCTCATGTGGACATTAGCACTACATCTAGTCCTAGTATCATATTGCCATGTGCTAGTCCTTGTAATTCATCCACTCATGCTATTGCTATATCTTGTGATGAATTGCATCCCTTGCCTTGTTGCTCTAACAACACAGCATCTACTTCCTCTAGTATTGTTGTTGATACTAACCATGTAGAGGAAAACAAGAAGCTCAAGGCTCAAGTCAATTCTTTGAAGAATGACTTGAAGAAGTGTCATGAAGGGAAGACCACACTCAAGAACATCTTGGGTGTGCGAAGATCCCCGAATGAGAAGAGTGGGCTTGGATATAACTCCAACATCAAGAACAGGCCCACCAACTTGTTGAAGCACAAGGGCAATAAGAAGAATGGCCAAGGTCAAGTGAAGAATCCGGCCAACATTGTGTGCTTCAAGTGCAAGGAAGGACATCATGTGAGATGTTGTCCATTGAAGAAGAAGCAACAAGGGAAGCGGCCTCAAGCTCCACCTCAAGCTAGAAGCGGGCCTCCTCCCAAGACTCAAGCTCTTCCTCACGGGGTGGCTTCTTCCAAGAAGAAAGATGGCAAGAGAAGAACTTGCTACATATGCCGTGAGAAGGGGCACCTCTCTTCCTCATGCACCATGGGCAACTCCTCATCCAAGCCTATCTTGATATATGATGCATATTCTCTTGGTAAGGATGAGGTGGGAAATGTGTTTGCCAAATATGTTGGTGCCCAAAGTGGTGTCAAGAAAAGAACCATTTGGGTGGCCCAGCCTATTGTGACTAAAATCTTAGGACCCAACTTGGTTGGGGACCAACAAGCTAAAACTTGATCAATAGGTGTTGTTGGAGGGAATTGGAGGCTTGGCTATATTATGAAGAATTGAGGGATCTTCATCATTTATTTTTGTCAAGTCAAGCCAAATGGATTATCTTGCTTCTATATTATATCCAATGTTCCTCCTTGCGGTAACATGTGCTAAACTCATTTACATTAAAGTTACTTGCCCCCTTGTGCATGTGTTGATTTGTACCTTGCATGTGTATGTATATGTTGTGCTTCCCTTTTACTTGTTTTGAGTTATCAAGTATATTTGTGTATGTTGGTTCGCACATCATATATTTGTGTTCTTGTGTTTGAGCCTTTCATGAATTTATTTGGTATCTTTTTGGGCTCTTGCGAGAGATTAATGGACTATCCCATTTTGGGGGAGTGTTATGCTTGGGCATTCCACAATCCTAAAATGTGTGTACATGAGGAATACCACTTAGTATGTATATTACAATTTTATCTAGTCTCTATGTGGTATATCTTTCTCATGATAAATTTAAGTTCCATAATGTCCATTAATCATCTCTATTTAGATGTTTTTACCTCTTGTTGAGTTTTCTTGATTTATCACATTATGGGGGAGTCATATGCTTTTTGCATATTACAAACCTAGAGAATGTGGACATTTGAGGTAGTGTCACTTAGAATTCATATTTATTTATCTAGCTCCTATGTGGCACTTTTAGCTCAAAAAAGTTCCAACTCCCTTGGATTGTTTTTATTGTTCATGTTTTGGATCTTGTTTGTGAGAGTTTTTCTTGATATGTGTTTCCTCATATTTGGACCCCCATATCCTCCATGGAAACCATGTGCTTCAAGTTACACTAATCTTTAATGATTGTGTGACTATTTTGAGCTATCAAGAATCTCTCTCGAAGCATCAAGCATAATTGTTATATCTTGTTACATGCTTGTTTGCGTGAATATGATCATGATTTCCGTGCAAACTACCTCGGGAAAACTTTCCCCATAATCCTTGTCCTTGGACAAGTGACACTCCATATATGGTAGGATTTATTGATCATGTTCACTTTGGCCTTTGCTTTTCTTTGTCCTATATTTGGCCAAGAATTTGTTTTCTTTTACTCCCATGTCTTCCTTGCCTCTTGTGGATCCCTTTAGTTTATTGGTATTCCCTTGTGTTTTATTTAATGTAGGTAGTAGTGATGATCTCTTTTGTGTGCATTTTGCATTCAAAAGAAAAATTCAATATAATGCACCATTCATGGGGGAGCTCTCCTATATTATATAGAACACTCCCTTTATGCTTCTTGTGTTGATCCACATAGTGTTTCTTGTGCTTGGATGCTTGATCTTTTCTTTTGGTACTTTGTGGCACCATGAAAAGTGTAGAGAGTTTGGTTTGTGTGTTGGAACCTTTCTCTATTTGGGAGTTGGCTTTGTCTCATTATTTGTTACATGTTTTGATATTTTAGAATGAGATAAATCCTTGAGCATTGTGTGTTTTGTGCATCTTCTTCTCTTTGGCTTTTTCCTTGTTCATTTGTTGAATTTGTGTCCTTCCATGTGTTGATTTGGCTCTTTGATACAATTTGGACACCGTTTGTCGTGTCACACTCTTGTGTGCTACTTCTTGGTTTACTTGGTGTTGTAGTTCAAATTGTATCTCATTTTTGGTTCTTGAGAATCTTGTGCATGCATATTTACTAAATGTTTATATTATGGCATGCTTGCTCTCTTGATCCAATATATAGGGGATTCTCCACCAAATCCTATTGGCTAAGATGTGCATGAAATTCAATTTCATATTAATATGCACATATTTTTGTGGAGCTTCTCCTATATATTGTAGTTGCACTAACTACTTTGGACCCAATTTGTTTGGGGACATAGTGTACTTATTTTTGTGTAGGTACATTGGAGATATATTGGATGCTTGTCTCATCAATTGGGAAGAAGTGGTTCTTACATGTCAATTGGAGGCAAGCTAGGATGATCAACAAATTCTTATCCTCTACATCCTACCTATTATATATCGGTAACAAGTATCCCTCTCATGCATACACTTCTTGTTTCCGACCTTTTGTGGGTTGCTTGTTGGCATGAATTTTTGTGTTCGTAATGTTGTGGTTCTTTGTTTGTTGTGTTCGAGTGCTCTCTATTGCAAATGTGAGTATGTTGAGATGAGTGCATATAATGGGGACGATACAAAATCATGATCATGATTCACTTATCCCAAATATGTCAATCTAGCAATTTTATTGCATATATTTTCCTCATTCACTCTTATGTGCAATAGTGAGTATTTTGCATAGTTGATTTCTATTCGTGATACTTTTTGTCTTTCTCCATATATTCCAACTATTCCATTTTCCCTTGGTAATAGTTGTAATGTATGTAGTGTGTTGGTTTTTGAAGCTCATTGATGTACAATAAGATATTTTTGAGCCTTTGGCCATGCTTTCATTCAAAAATCCTATTGGTATGTTATATGACTTCATTTTGTTGTTCATGTGCCTTCTTGTGTATCTATTTTGTGTGTGCATGTTTCTTTGTGGGAATATGTCTTTGTGATATTTTCCACCTATAAACTTATACACACAAGAGAAGATAAATCTCTGGTTGTTTTGGTTTTCCTTGGAGACCACCTTTTACCTCTTGTTGATTCTTCGGTGGCTTCCATTTTTTTTCTATGAATGCTTGTCCCTTTTGTTTGCATCTCCGGGCACTCATAATTTGATCTCTCTTGTCGTGTATTGTTAAATGAGTTTGTAGGAGTGAGGATTCCATGATTGTGCACTTTGTTTCCAAATATAATTATTATAATTGGTGCATAATCCTTGGGGAGCTTCTCTAACTCACTTAAGAATTCTAATTTGCCTTTCTCTTTGTTTGAGGATTAAATGTCTATGGGGGAGTGAGCATTCCATACTTGTGCATGATGTATTCAATTGAATGATTCTAATTTTTGCACAAAGATTGGGGAGCTTCCCTATTATATCTAAACACTCATTTGTTCGTATCATTTTGTCTTGTGTTGTTTTGGTGTCAATTGATGTTGTCAATTGGTATTTTTGGATCTTTTGATTGCTTGCTTCATTTGTTGAAGCTTCTTTCATTTCCTTTTATTTTTTTTGCAATCTTTGGGTCCTCAATATAGTCTTACTTCCTCCCAAGGATCCATCATTGGATATGTGCATATGCACACCTTTGGAGGAATTTTCACTATATTGGTCGTCTAGAGCTTTTCACCCATTTTGGCAATCGATGCCAATGGGGGAGAAGTTTTGGAGGGTTTAAGGGAAGTTGGGTTATGCTTTGAGTTGGTTCTTAAGCATTAGCCTTGCATGCTCTTGCATCTTTGTTGTTGCCTGGCTTGTTTAATATATAGAGGAAACTCTTCCAACGATAATGGTTGGCAATATATGCAATGAAATTCAAGTTCATCACACATGCATATATTGTGGGTGAGTTTGCTCTATATATTGTGGTTGTACCAACCTCACATACTCGTGTAGTACTTGACGTTGGGGCAACCATTTTGTTCACTAAATTCCATATTTATACCCTCTCTAGGGGATTGTCATCACTTACCAAAATGGGGGAGATTGAAAGGGCATGTATGCCCCCATGTGTGGTTTTGGTAATTAATGACAATCCCTATGGACTAATGTGCAAATTGAGTTTCACTTGTAGGTTTGTCCATTTGCATCGCTTGGACCATGTGTTGGTTTCAAGGATGAATACGAAGAAGCAATGTCCAAGGGCTTTGTGCCTATTCGAATCAAGTAGAAGAAGATCAAGTATGTCTTGAAGAAGAAGAAGAAGATGGATTTCCTCATGGCTATCTTCAAGACATCGTCAAGAATTGAAGTGCAAGATCAAGATGCGTCATCTCTAGAAGATCTCATTCTTGAAGCTTTCCATCCTCGGCAATCATGGAATGATTAAGACAAGTTCGAAGAAGAGGCTTCCCCCATGGAGTATGGGGGAGCATTTCTCAAGTCTTCATCAAGCAAAGCAATCAAGAAAGGTGTTCCATCTTGAAGGTGACAAGATCGTCTACATCACGCTCAAGTGGGATGCTCAAGGAAAATGTATGATCTTGATAGGGTTTCTAGTTTACCGGTCTCTTGTAGTGTTGGGAGACCGGGGTTAGGATAGGTAGACGTATTATCAAGAGGGGCTCTCGAGTGGGTGACTTGTTCGTATCTTTCAGAGAGAGATCAAACCTTTGCATTCATAGCATCATCTTTCTTGGTTGTTTTTTGGTTCTTGTCCATGTGAGGATCTAGAGCTTGTGGTTATCTTCATAACAAGCTCTAGTTCGTCAAAAGCGGATTTCCCTTGCATATCTTATTGCGATTTTGATCTTGCGGGTTTTCTAGCTCCACACCTTGGGAGGTATCTCACATATATATTCAGGGTATTTTCTCCCTTGGTGAAGCAATGTCCAAGGTATCTCACATATATATTTACACTTTTTGTTGGATTCTACACGTCGTTATCTTTCCAACA
This sequence comes from Avena eriantha, assembly GCA_910589775.1. Classification (NCBI taxonomy): domain Eukaryota; kingdom Viridiplantae; phylum Streptophyta; class Magnoliopsida; order Poales; family Poaceae; genus Avena; species Avena eriantha. The sequence goes on from OU342741.1 coordinate 476,064,312, forward strand.
AAACTGGTTTCATCTCGTTTGGAGTTCGGATGCAAAAGTTGTGGCAGTTCTGGTTCTAAAGTTATTGCCTGACCGGTAGTTCCGGCGGACCACCGGTAGTACCGCCAGGGCAGTTTGCCGCCGGTAGTACCGGTGTTAATTCCAGCCCAACTTCCGGCAACCCCAATTTTGGTTCTGTACCATCTCTGTCTTGGTGTGCGTGTTTATCGGAACTTCAGTCGGAATCTTGGGCAGTAGTACCGTCCCAGGCGGTAGTACCCGTGACCCACCGGTAGTACCGGCCGGCCTAATTTTTGTGCTCGTTTTCACCTCGTTTTTGGACCGTTGGCTGAGTGCCACCGGTAGTACCGGCCACCCACCAGTACTACCGGCCGTGCGCGATTCTGTGGGTAACGGGCAGATCGGGGAGCCCTGTAAAAGGAGCTCCCCTTTCCCCTTCGGCCCTATCAAGTTTTTTTTAGTTCTTTCTCTCTCTCTCCTCCATTGTTGACCTTGAAGAGCTTGCCCTCTCCCCTTCCCCCTCCTATGATTCTTGCATCTTTTTGAGGGATTTGAGAGAGGAGATCTAGATCTACAAGCCCCACCAAGCAAAATCCCTTCTTTGTGAAGGAATCCTTGGGATCTAGATCTTGGAGAGTTTTGTGTTCTCCTCTTGTGTTCTTCCTCCCTTATTCACCCAATAACTTTTTTAGCTTTGGTGGAATTTGAGAGAGAAGGACTTGCCTCTTGCATTTGGTGCATAGGTTTGAGTTCTCCTCGGAGATTCGGTGAGTTCAAGCCCTTGGGCTTGTTTCTCTTGGGTTCTTGGAACCCTAGCCGGTTGTGTGGTTGGATTGTTGACCTTTTGTGGTCTTGTAGCCTTTTGTGGCCTTGTTGCCTTTTGTGGCTTTGTAGTCTTTGTGGCGTTTCTTGGGAGCCCTCCAATTGAGTTGTGGAGATTGCCCCAAGCCTTGTACGGGTTCGGTGACCGCCCTCAAGTGTCCCATGTGGATCGTGAGTAGGCCTTTGTGACGAGCTCACGGGAGAATAGGGTGAGCCTTTTGTGGCCTCGGTGAGTCGCGTGGCTTTGCATCCTTGGTGAGGCCTTGTGTGGCGTTGGGTGAGCATCGAGCCACCTCACCTCGAGGTGAGCCATTTGTGGCGTTCGAAGTACATTGCGCCCCCACACCTCTCCAACAGAGACATAGCTTCTTTGGAAGTGAACTTCGGGAAACAAATCATCGTCTCCGCGTCCATCGGCTATCTCTCAACTGAGCCCTTTACTTATGCAATTTACATTGTGATAGTCGTCGTGCTTGAAGTACTATATCTTGCTATCACCTTGTTGTTTATCTTGCTTACATTGGTTGTTGGTGCACTTAGTGAACCTAGTGAATATAGGTTTTGGCTTGATAAATTAAACGTTAAGTTTTGTTCCACATTTATTAGAGTCTAAACCGTAATAATTTTAAAACGCCTATTCACCGCCCCTCTAGGCGACGTCCATTTCCCTTTCACCTTTTTTCCTTCTCCAGGTCCCACCTTTATCGGAGAAGGCCCACCCTCCAGGGATCCCCGATCCCCTGTAGTAGTTCCGAGGCAGCTTATACCAGAACAAACAAACATCAAATCCAGCCATGTCCCATTCCAGAGTAATGTGGTTGCAAAGGGCTATTTGTTCTAGCAAACTTCAGAGAACCAGGTGCGTTTTTGTAAACCTTTTTCCTCTAGTTTTCCTTCAGTATTTTGTAAAACAAAACCTTTTTCTTTCTCAACATCTCTTGGGATGTCCCACCTCACCAAGGTTTTATAATAAAATAGTTGGCAAAACTTTTTCCGGGGTCTTCCCATCCTCTAGCTTTGTTTCGGCTATATCGGGGTCTCCAAAGGGGTATGGTGGATATGCACCATCTATTCTACTAGTGACATGTAGGTGTCACCAAGGGGATTTGTACTTAATAGTACAAAGGTATAATGATTCAGAGGAGCCAAACCACTACCATATATATATATACATCAACACAAAGTAAACAATGCAGTTTTCATAAAACAATAAGTAAAACATGCATAAGTAAAACATTAGGACGAGGCTTATGAGCAAGAAGGTGGCTTGACTGGTGGTCAGCAATATGGCATAATTGTCCCTGGACTTCTGCTTTAGATAGACAAGAATACCAATACCAATAATAAATCCCCCTTCTTCTTCTCTCCGATTTCATCGCAACTATTGTCGTCTCGACAGTACATGCAAGCAAACCAAGCCACAATCAACACAAGGCATACAAGCACCAAAACATACAAAAAAAATTGAACAATACAAGTTTACAAATCATTAGGTCTTAGGAGGAAGGGATTTAATCAAGATAGGACTTGCCTTGGAGACATGGAAGGAAATCCCCTTAGGAGTTATAGTCTAGGAAGATACCTAAGAGGGGTTTTGGACCAAGGACATTTTATGGAAGGTACGAGTGTAAAAACATGATACCAACAGATAGGTATTGATAAAATGAAACCAACAAAAGTGGTTTCACTATTTTATCACCTACCAAAGATTTCTAGTGATTATTATGGTGAATATGACTCTAGTTTTAGGAAATAATTCACCAGTAAAGTTCTGGAGCCCCAAAAATTATTTCCTTGGATGGTTCAGTAGGGTTTGATGTACTTGTTCAATGAGAGTTGGAATCACTCCAAAATAATTACCAGAATGCCCTCAGGAAATGCCTAAAGGCTGTTCTCCGGGGTTTTTGTCTTTTTCACCAAATTAAATCTATAGTAGATTTTGATTTGATTCAAAGGACACATGGTAGGTAGTTGAAATACCTTTCTGTATAAATTGGAATCAACCTTTTTGGAGCTGTAAATCTACTGTAGTAAATTTATAGGTGAATAAACCATGCACATAATAGTTTAATTCATAGATAAATATCTAAGGCTCAATAAATCATGAGCTCCTGGATTTAGTTAGGAATTGATGTAACACATCACTGGGATTTGGAATTGGTTCAATTGGACCTATAGTTTTGTGTAGGGAATTTTATAAAGTCAGAACTGGAGGGATTTTGTTATTTTTACCAAGGGCAAACCACTATTCAACTTGCCATGAGACCTAGGATGGTTGAAGGGTATAGACATTATCTTACAGGAGGACTTGGGTTCATTCCAAATGGATATGTACAATTCCAAGAGGAAATTATTTAGTGAAAAAGATACCTTTTTGTAGATTAATTGCCGGTAAATAATAATTATTATTCTTGGTACAAGACCAGTTCCACATGTTGCAAAGAACACACCTGGACACGGTAAAAATTCCATTTAGGAAAAATACTTCATTTTCCATTTTTGTCTTGATTTAAACCTGTAGCTATATAAGCAGATCTAGAAAAGGAAATAAAAAAAAGGAGAAGGATTTTACCCTGTCGGGCCTGTATTGACAAGGAACTGGCCACAGGGGGATGGGCCAGCCCATGTGGCGCCTCAGCGAGCGGGAGAGGCGGTTCAAATCGCCGGGGCGGGGCCCGGGTGTCAGCGGGCCGACGGGCGAACAGGTAAGGAGCGACGGGAGCCGCTCGATTAGATCGAGATCGACGGCTCCCGGCCATCTTCCACCTCGCGGGCAGAGCGCAGGGGAAGAAACCCTAGGAGGGGTCGGGGAGGTGCGGGGGAGGCTTGTGGGCGGCTCTCCAGCGACTAGGGAACGGCGGAGGAGAAGCGGCGGTCGACGACGGTTCCAACGGTGGGCGGCAATGCTGGTTTCCGCGTCGGGGAGGGGTTTACCCAACGGCGCCCGTGGTGGTGCTCTCGGGAGCTCGCTGGAGGTGCTGCTCTGAAAGCTCCTGAGCAGAGAGAGGGATATGGTTAGATGCAGGGGAGCCTGGAGGTCCCAAATATGCCACATCCACGGGGAGGGGAGCAGGGAAGAGAGCACGTAGCTCGATCCATGGAGATGATCGAGAGGGGAGGTTCTTCTTCTACAGCTCCATGCAGGAATAGGGGCTAGGTGGGAAGGAACAGGGGAGCTATATGGAGGCTGTGGAGGGGATCTGAGGCACTAGAGAAGGTCGGGGTCGATCCTGTACTCTAATACTCGAGGGAGACCGAGATGAGAGCTTGCTCTCCTTCATGGCGATGGGGAGTAGAGGAGATGGATCTAGAGCTCTCTTAGAGGTCAAGGGAGGGTGAGGGGGAGGAATGAGGGAGCAGGAGGGAGTGGGGTGGCCTCTGGCCAATTATACCGAGAGGGGGGGTGCACCATGGACATGGTCCATGAGGGGAAGAGAGGGAGGTGAATACCAGGGGAGGTTGATGTGGGTGTCAGAGTGGTATTCTGGTCGAGCTAGAGCAGCGAGGGGGAGTGGGATGGCTGCTGCAAGAAGTAAAGAAAAGGGGTGTGCCCAATGGGTGCATCTCTCCTTCATCCAAGCACTAAAGGACAAGGGGATGGGGTGCTACACTGCCATGCTACAGTGACTTTGACCAGAGGAGAGAAGGGTGCTCTACAAGCTTGCTAGAGAAGATTGGTGAGATTTTGCTTTGGGGTTTGGTACAAAATGGATAAAAGTTCAATTCTGCCGTAAAGGATGATCAAGGGTTATGTCTTGATTTTTGATCTTGAACAATTGAGTTAAGAGTGCTGGTAGATGGGTAGGGTTAATATGCCTCTCTAGGATTTATTTGGATATTTTTAGAAGATTAGAAGTCCACTTAAATCCATTCATTCAAAAACTGCAGAAGTAGCTTCTAGAGGATCATTTGATACAATTACATTGGACAAGTGGAGTTTTTGATGGGGGATGATCCCAAATGTGAATAGACATTTAGGGGAATTTTCCCAAGATTTATTGGGCATTAAAAGTATTTAAAACAATTATTATTCCATTTCGGACATTTAAGAAAATAGGCAAAAAGAAATAATAAAGCTCTTCAAAAATATTTATTTTTGAAGTGGTAAGGTAGGGTGTGATATATGGAACTCAAATGAGCCAAAAGTTGGGGAAGTGTTTTGGAAAAATCCAAACTTTCCCTTATGGAAGAGGTTTTGAAGAATTGGTATAATAAACAATTAAATTAATTTGGAGCCAAAATAAATAGGGTTAATTCTTGATAATCAAGGTAGATGAGATAGACAAGGTGTAGCAAGCATTTTCAACCTTGGGATTGGAGAATCTAGGTGGATTTTGGGGGAATACCCTAGATTAAGGATCTAGCGTGATGTTAATTTCATACCATCAAAACAAGGTTGTATCTTGGAGCTCAGATCTCCCCTTGGGGCATGGGATATATGGATGGATAGACCAAGTTATGTAGATTGCAATGGTGTAGAGGTTTGAGCTTGATACTGCTTGAGCTTAGCAAGACAAGCTTTCAAACTTTGAATAAAATAAGCCTCCCAAAGCAGATTATGAACTAGCCTTCAAAACCTTGTGGGTTTAAACAGCTCAATGATCCAATTGGTACAAGTGAAGTAGGTAATGATAGAACTATATGATTAGAACACAACCATGTAAATAGTTGGTCCATAAAATATTGGATGGTGGTGTGAGCTTCTACCAAAGTAGGTATGATGACTAGATTTGCAGGAAAAGTTATTTTCTTGCCTGCAAAACCATCAAGGGCAATTGGGTTGGAGGATGATATAACCAAGGGCCATAGCGGTCCTTGGTATTCCTTAGGATGGTTAACAATATGGTTCAAGTGCATTACCAAAAATGCACAAGGGTTGAGAAAGGGAGGCATTCAAAAAGGTGATGTTGGAAAGAGTTTTCCAGACACTGCCAAATTTGGCAGTTTTAGGGTTTTTGACTACAATGTTGGTGGAGATGTTTTTGATGGGTTGCAATGTACCCAAGCATCATCAAGTGGATTATATTGAAGAGTATATTGAGTATGAGGGATCCATGCTTGATATTGGGCTTCATTGACTTGGAAGCTTCTAGAATAGATCAATACAGAATTGATCTGGGTAAGGGTTTCAGATGATCACCTAGTAGTTAGGGATCATATCTAGATTGTATCCTTGCTTAGGGTCGGATGATTTCGAGACATCTTGATCCTAGTGATGATTTCCTAGAGTAGCTAATACTATCTCCTAAGCAGACAAATCAAACAGCAGATCAAGGCAACTCATCTTACAAACAAATCAACTACTACTGGGGTTACCACCAAGCTTAGCTTGAGGTAAGGATGTGTATTTTGAAATAGGTTGGAGTTTGAACAAGGTAAGATCCTTGGTATCTCTACCAGGAGTAGAATTCAAAAGCTTACAAAAAGGTTTTGGAGATCCTAGAGGTAAGAGTAGTTGAAGGTTTCTGTCTTGAAAACATAAGGAGATTATATTATATAACTCTCCATAGTTTTGTCAATAGAAGTTACAAAAATAGTTTTGGTTACATCAGCATCTTGGATCATGCTTTGAAATGCCAGGACATTTGAGAATATGGAAATTAAGCCAAGACTATTTTGGGAGGTAGCTTTTGTCAACTGGTGTTAAGGTAAGGAGTATGTCATCTAATACCCATTCATATGCATAAGCATATCCAACAACAAGCAAACACTTCAGCATTAATAAAGAAAAAGTTTTTTGTTCCCCCTGATTTTTGCATTCTGGATAACTAATCAGGGTTGCTGAAATTGGGATGTTACAGATCTTTCCCCCCTAAAAGAATCTCGTCCCGAGATTCCGGAGAGTAGGGTTCGGGGATTTTGAGTCGGGTTTATGCTAGATGTCTTACACGTACTATCTTACGGACTCCGTCTTTCAAAGTGACTACTCTGGGGAGGAGGTTTGGGCTTCAGTCCTCCAGGATGCATGGAGGGTTGAGCAGAGTCCGGTCTTGATTTCGAGAGATGACCTTCTTTACCTTTCGGACTCTATATCATCGAGGGCTTAAACTGGGCAGACTACCTTGATTCTGAACTTCAGGGAGTACTCGCCGGAGGATAGAATCTTCGGTTCTTGCTCTAAGGATTCACAGCTCTTCCTTAGGGTCGTAGTGTATCCTTATTAACGACGTTGGGGTCCAAGCTTCTGGGTTGGCTCCTGGCGAGGGTTTACTCTATTGGTGTGGGAAAAACGCAGTCTTTCCCCCTTAGGATTTGACTAGGGTATCTTGGAGATAACGCATTCCTTCTTAACTTCATTGGTGGTGGTTCTGAAGATTGTCGTCCATCCTTCTCCGGGAGTGGAGGTCTTCCGAAGGTGTCCGTGAAGTTATGCCCAAAGGGGCTTATATACTACTATTATTCATACTGAGCCGGGTGGAGTCATTGGAGTCTCACGTCCTCTAAGCATTAAGGACCTAGGGGTTAGTGGTTCGGCGGTCCTTCAGGTGGGTCTTCAGCTGAAGTAGCGGAGGGACTTTGTAGCATCTTCAGTTTGTTTCTCATCGGATAACTCACGGGTTGGTGCTTGGTGGGAAGACTTCAGAGCCGGAGATATTTTCCGAAGTATCTTTTGGTAGACAGTCTTCTGAAGATTGAGTGGAAAGAAGCCGTATTTCCACCTTAGGGCTTCACTAAGGTGCTTCGCAGGGGGGGTGCGGATCTTCTATCTTGGAGTGCTGACCCGATGTTAACGGAAGGCTGTATCTTCCTAGAGTCTTGAGATGGGGTCTTCGAATGACGCCTTATTTTATCAACCTTGGCGGGGCTGGTTTCCTAACGAAACCTTTAGGGTGGTTAGCTCAAGGTAAAATAGCGGTTTACGACTCTTCTTGGTAGTGCTTCCTTCGGGTAGAGTCATCTAGTGTTAGGGAGGTGGTCGTCTCTAGATCACCTTGTGTTGTTCCTGCTCGAAGACATAGTAACTTGTTGTCTTCACGCTTCCTTATTATCTTGCTTCAGAGGTGGTTCTGACCTTCTAGGGAGAAACTTCCGTTAGTTTGGGGTGGGGTCGACTAGATTAGTTGGTCTCCTGAGGTGGTTGGAGGGTCTAATATACCGGAGGTCGGCGTAGTTAGGTCTTCACTTCTTGTCTTGGTTGACTTATTGGGTCGTTTCTTGGGGATATTGAGGGTCCTTCGGTGGTCGACTTCAGGCTTCAACAGAATTCTGGCTGTAGTAGACTGAGGAACAAGGGAGTGGGGTGCTATTGGCGAGCCTTGCGAGGTGAGTTTGACGAGGTATGCCGTCCTGCTGAGGTGAAGTCTTCTAGTGGTCCTGACTTGAAGAGATCAAACTCCTGATTCTCCCGATGCTTTTCCTCTCACATACTTCCGGGGTTATTCTGGGGCTCATAACCGGCATCTAACACAGGGGTTTCCTGAGTTACTAGGTGGGTTCTCGAGTCACATTTTAAGGAGGTCAAAGCAAACTAGAACATTGCAAACAAGGCGAACAGAGCGAGGGAATCGCAATGTCCTCAGCAAACATCACACATCAAGCAACACAGGAGGCACTTAGGCAAGCAAACACTGTCAACGCCAGGGACCAAGGAGTTAACTACTCGCGATGTAGGGGAATCCTACTCTTAGGACTATTGACCCTAGATAATCGTCTTTCTTCAGGTCGGAGTCACTATCTTGCAGATGGAGTCTTCATCATATCTTGGACGTTTCATGATAGTGCAACACCCGATGTCTTCTGATTGTGAGGATTCCGCTGGTAGAGAGATATTGTAGTCTCCTTGTGTTTGCTGGTAGTTGCTTGTCTTCCTACTTGCTCTCATGGTCTTCACCGGGTGTTAGATCCTAGTTATTTAAAATATGTAGGTTTGAAGTTTGGATGAGAGTTAGAGGAAACCATTTTCGAAAGCATTTACTTAGAGTAAGAGAAGAAGTGGAACTTTTAGAAACTCATTGAGAAACTAGTTTTTGAAAGCCTGGGTTTTCAAAATAAGGTTCCTGTCTAGCGACCATGCTAACTAAAGTTCTCCTATAGTCAGGATGGCTCTAATACCAGGTCTATGGGGGCCCGGGATTAATCCTCCGAGAATCCCTGTTATGCATACAACCACAATCCCAAGATCAGTTAGTCGTGGCACATAATCGACACGTATCAAAGTAAACATCTAGTACATAACGAATACCTGACGTACCTTATTTGCCATTATGGCTACGTCGATCAACAACAGCGGAACTTCATTAGGCGTAGGGCCCGAGCCATGCCTTAACCTACAGGCAACTGACTGGGAGAACGTCCTAGCTCGCATAGTCGTCCCCTTCACCTTCGTCTTGATATCTGACCAAGTTAATAGAATGTACTCACAAACCACCTTAAAATATTGATAATAACAGGAGGATATGCAATTTGGCTGTGGTAGTAGGAGGGCTCCAAGAGGGGTTATTTTCTAAATAGTCTCTCATGTAGATATAACATCTACATATCTTTGTTGAAAAATTTTGTAGACCAATTTGGAAACCGTTTTGAAAAGTTTTGGAAAACATAAGGACTGGGTCACCCATTTGTTCCCGTTTCCAGGTCGTCCCACGACCAAACTCCTTCCATCCCTTTTTGACCATCCCATGGTCAAAACAGGGATCCTTTCCGACCATCCCATGGTCAAAACATTTTGAAAACTATTTCTTTTCAGAAATCCTTTTTGAAAACAAAACCAGAACCGCTCTACAGCAACCTTCCCAACCGTCCATGACAGCGGACACGGCTATTCGAATAGATTTACACTCTGCAGAGGTTGTACACTTTACCCACACTATCTGGTACCCTACCCTGATCTTCACCGATCATGGGTCGAGTAACCGATCAAGACTCTCCGGATGCCCACTCCAATATAAGTGCCTACCCTATGAGTGTTAATCCCCTCAAAACCGGGACGTCGGGCGAGGACCAACCGGAGCGCTTTTTCCACTCCTCGAGAGTGTGCACTTTCAATGAGGGGCCCATAGTAACGCGTGGAGGTCTGCCGACCCTTTGTTCCTTCTCTAGGTCCCACCTTTATCGGAGAAGGCCCACCCTCCAGGGATCCCCGATCCCCTATAGTAGTTGCGAGGAAGCTTATACCAGAACAGACAAACATCAAATCCAGCCCTGCACCATTCCAGAGTAATGTGGTTGCATAGGGTTAATTGTTCTAGCAAAACTGTAGAGAACCAGGTGCGTTTTTGTAAACCTTTTTCCTCCGGTTTTCCTTCAGTATTTTGTAAAACAAAACCTTTTCTCAACATCTCTTGGGAGGTCCCACCTAACCAAGGTTTTATCATAAAACATTTGGTAAAACTTTTTCCGGGGTCTTCCCATCATCTAGCTTTGTTTTGGCTAAATCGGTGTCTCCAAAGGGGTATGGTGGATATGCACCATATATTCTACTAGGGACATGTAGGTGTCACCAAGGGGGGGCTGTACTTAATAGTACAAAGGTATAATGGTTCGGAGGAGCCAAACCACTACCATATATATATATATATACATCAACACAAAGTAAACAATGCAGTTTTCATAAAACAATAAGTAAAACATGCATAAGTAAAAAATTAGGACGAGGCTTATGAGCAAGAAGGTAGCTAGCCTGGTGGTCAGCAATATGGCAATTGTCCCTGGACTTCTGCTTTAGATACCCAAGAATACAAATACCAATAATAAATGCCCCTTCTTTTGCTCTCCGATTTCATCGCAACTATCGTCGTCTCGACAGTACATGGAAGCAAACCAAGTCACAATCAACAGAAGGCATACAAGCACCAAAACATACAGAAAACAATTGAATAATACAACTTTACAAATCATTAGGTCTTAAGAGGAAGGGATTTAATCAAGGTAGGACTTGTCGTGGAGACATGGAAGGAAATCCCCTTAGGAGTTATAGTCTAGGAAAATACCTAAGAGGGGTTTTGGACCAAGGACATTTTCTGGAAGGTACCAGTGTAAAAACATGATACCAACAGATAGGTATTGATAAAATGAAACCAACAAAAGTGGTTTCACTATTTTATCACCTACCAGAGATTTCTAGTGATTATTATGGTGAATATGACTCTAGTTTTAGGAAATAATTCACCGGAAAAGTTCTGGAGCTCCAAACATTATTTCCTTGGATGGTTCAGTAGGGTTTTACGTACTTGTTCACTGAGAGTTGGAATCACTCCAAAATAATTAACAGAATGCCCTCAGCAAATTCCTAAAAGCAGTTATGTGGGGTTTTTGTCCTTTTCACCAAATTAAATATACAGTAGATTTTGATTTGATTCATAGGACACATGGTAGGTAGTGGAAATACCTTTCTGTATAAATTGGAATCAACCTTTTTGGAGCTGTAAAGTTACTATAGTAAATTTATAGGTAAATAAACCATGCACATAATAGTTTAATTCACGGATAAATATCTAAGGCTCAATAAATCATGAGCTCCTGGATTTAGTTAGGTATTGATGTAACACATCACTGGGATTTGGAATTGGTTCAATTGGACCTATAGTTTGGTGTAGGGAATTTTCTAAAGTCAGAACTGGAGGGATTTTATTATTTTTACCAAGGGCAAACCACTGTTCACCTTGGCATGAGACCTAGGATGGTTGAAGGGTATAGACATTATCTTACAGGAGGATTTGGGTTCATTCCAAATGGATATGTACAATTCCCAGAGGAAATTATTTAGTGAAAAAGATACCTTTTTGTAGATTAATTGCCAGTAAATAATAAAAATTATTCTTTGCACAAGACCAGTTCTGCATGTTGCAAAGAACACACCTGAACATGGTAAAAACTCCATTTAGGAAAAATACTTCTTTTTCCATTTTTGTCTTGATTAAAACCTGCAGCAATATAAGCAGATCTAGAAAAGGTAATAAAAAAAAGGAGAAGGATTTTACCCTGTCGGGCCGGTATTGACCAGGAACTGGCCACATAGGGACGGGCCGGCCCATGCGGTGCCTCAGCGAGCGGGAGAGGCGGTTCAAATCGCCGGGGCGAGGCCCGGGTGTCAGCGGGCCGACGGACGAATAGGTAAGGAGCGACGGGAGCCGCTCGATTAGATCGAGATCGACAACTCCCGGCCGTCTTCCACCTCCCGGGCAGGGCGCAGGGGAAGAAACCCTAGGAGGGGTCGGGGAGGCGCGGGGGGGGGGGGCTTGTCGACGGCTCTCCAGCGACCGGGGAACGGTGGAGGAGAAGCGGCGGCCGACGACGGTCCCAATGGTGGGCGGGAAGGCTGGTTTCCGTAACGGGGAGGGGTTTACCTAACGGCACCCGCGGTGGTGCTCTCAGGACCTCGCCGGAGGTGCTGCTCTGAAAGCTCCTGAGCAAAGAGAGGGACATGGTTAGATGCAGGGGAGCCCGAAGGTCCCAAATATGCCACATGCATAGGGAGGGGAGCAGGGAAGAGAGCACGTAGCTTGATCCATGGAGATGACCGAGAGGGGAGGTTCTTCTTCTCCAGCTCCATGCAGGAACATGGGCTAGGTGGGAAGGAACAGGGGAGATATATGGAGGCTGTGGAGGGGATCTGAGGCACTAGGGAAGGTCGGGGTCGATCCTGTACTCTACTACTCAAGGGAGACCGAGATGAGAGCTTGCTCTCCTTCATGGCGATGGGGAGTAGAGGAGATGGATCTAGAGCTCTCTAGGTGGCCAGGGGAGGGTGAGGGGGAGGAATGAGGGAGCAGGAGGGAGTGGGGTGGACTCTGGCCAATTATACCGAGAGGGGGGGTGCACCATGGACATGGTCCATGAGGGGAAGAGAGGTAGGTGAATACCAGGGGAGGTTGCTGTGGGCGTGAGAGTGGTATTCTGGTCGAGCTAGAGCAACGAGGGGGAGTGGGATGGCTGCTGCAAGAAGTAAAGAAAAGGGGTGTGCCCAATGGGTGCATCTCTCCTTCCTCCAAGCACTAAAGGACAAGGGGATGGGGTGCTACAGTGCCATGCTATAGTGACTTCGACCAGGGGAGAGAAGGGTGCTCTACAAGCTTGGTGGAGAAGATTGGTGAGATTTTGCTTTGGGGTTTGGTACAAAAAGGATAAAAGTTCAATTCTGCCATAAAGGATGATCAAGGGTTATGCTTGATTTTTGATCTTGACCAATTGAGGTAAGGGTGCTGGTAGATGGGTAGGGTTAATATGCCTCTCTAGGATTTATTTGGAGATTTTTAGAAGATTAGAAGTCCACTTAAATCCATTCATTCAAAAACTGCAGAAGTAGCTTCTAGAGGATCATTTGATACAATTACATTGGACAAGTGGAGTTTTTGATGGGGATGATCCCAAATGTGAATACACACTTAGGAGAATTTTCCCAAGATTTATTGGGCATTAAAAGTATTAAAAACAATTATTATTCCATTTCTGCCATTTAAGAAAATAGGCAAAAAGAAATAATAAAGCTCTTCAAAAATATTTATTTTTGAAGTGGGAAGGTAGGGTGTGATATATGGAACTCAAATGAGCCAAAAGTTGGGGAAGTGTTTTGGAAAAATCCAAACTTTCCCTTATGGAAGAGGTTTTGAAGAATTGGTCTAATAAATAATTAAATTAATTTGGAGCCGAAATAAATAGGGTTAATTCTTGATAATTCTTGATAATCAAGGAAGATGCGGTAGACAAGGTGTAGCAAGCATTTGCAACCTTGGGATTGGAGAATCTATCCTGGGCTGGCCACACCACCCCCTAGCGCGGGCCAAGCCTGGCCACGCGGCCAGGTAGTGTGGTCGGCCTCTGACCCTTCTCCGTCTCGTATTCTGGCACTTGATGACGTCTAGAAAAATAGGTACTTTGCCTTTTGTCCCGTCCAATTCCGAGAATATTCATTTTCTGACTTTCCTAGAACCAAAAACAGCAGAAAACGGGCAGCTGGCACTGTGGCTCTTGTTAATAGGTTAGTCCAAGAAATCATATGAAAAGTACTCCAAAGTTGGAACAAAACATAAGAAAGTGGATAAAACTAAGCATGGAACATCAAAAATTATAGATACATTTGCAATGTATCAACATCCCCGAGCTTAACTCTTGCTCGTCCTCGAGTAGGTAAGTGATAAAAAGAAAGAATAATTTTTGAGGTGACATGCACCATCAAAGACTTGATCAAAGTATTTGTAAAACATTCAAAGCTAGGATCATAGTACTTCAATCATAACATGAAAGAGAAATTTCTAGTAATAAGCAAAGAAACTATGTTGCGACATGAAAAGGCACACAAAAAAGATTCATGAATAACAATGCTTTGCAAGACGTTTGTTTGTTTCACATAAAGAAAACATAGCATACTAGTATTCAGCTTGTCCCTCAATAGAGTAGCAAATATAATTGCATAGGACACCATGAAAGTTCATAAGAGTGACTAGATACAATAGTTTAAAACAAGCAATATCAAAGTATGCATCAATCAACTAGTCTTGGGACACTACAAATAGAACTAAGAATGGCCACTATGCTCTCAAAGTAGGTGCATAAAGATAGAAGGTGGAGACTCAATATAATGGTGGAAGAAAGGCCTTTATAAAATGAAATAGGGATTCAAGTCTCATAAAGAGCTTCCAAAAATTATGGTACTTATAGCTTTTAGCTCTCATTGCCCCTATCATAAGCATCTTGAAGTGATTAAGGTTAAAGTGAACAAACTATGGTGTACATGCTTGACGAAGTATAAGTCAGAAATCTCATGTCCCTTGTATACGAGGGTCGCTCCTCATGCTACTCAAGTTTAGTCAGCGGTAAGTTCTTGTCATCGTAAGTACATGTGTATCATAGAGAACCGCCAACGGGGGTACCGCTTGGCCGATGACACGGAAGAATCCCCATATCAAATGACAAGGCAAGAAGACAACGAGCATCTCAGCAATCTTCTTATTTACCATGGGAATATGGTGCTTTTTTCTCTCTTTCCTCTTTTCATAAACTTTTTTTCTCAATATAGGACTCTTTTTTTAAGAAAAATGCTTCATAGACAGCTCATTATGGTTCCGCTGCAGGTTTCCACCATGTCAGCATGGATTAGACCATCGGCCCAGGCGTTTCTCTAACACATATACATAACTCCATGGACTTACAAGCTCCCCTTTCATTTCACACCGATGACATCCATATACAAAAGAGCATGATATCAACTAGGTACAAGTACCAAGTGCAATGTTGAAAGCGTTCCTCATGAAAACATGTTCTGCTAATTCCCAACAAATAAGTGCAAGCATATACAACATAGAAGACACAATGGTTCAAGTTTATTAAGGGCAAGAAAAGTAAAGTGTGCCATCAAGTTCGTGAGAGCTTTAATCACTAGTTTTCTCATAACAAGTTTAATTTGGAAGGTAAAGAAAAGCATGAATATACTTGGAATAGCATAAGCTAGTAGGTAGGTATGGTGGACTCTTTGGAATAACTTGGTTTAGGGAGTTGGATGCATGAGTGGAACTCATACTTGGTTGTGGAGGCTAGCAAAAGACTGGGAGCGACAAACTAAGAGAGCAATAATGGCCATAATCATGCAGAGCGACAAAACATCATTGATCAAATCATAAAGTGATACTACAAGTTGAAAAATAAAGGATCATAAAGGCTATGGTGACTTGAGATAGTCATAACATGGTGTGAGCATGTGCCAAGTCAACCCAAATAAAGCATCAAAGGAGAATACTACTATACTATGCTTTAATATGCTAAAACAACGCACGATTCATCCAAGGCACATTAAGAAATCTCAATTTATAACAAGTCATGCTACAGCAAAGAATACTAAGAAAAAATCCAAAACAATATCAAGCATGGCATGACAAAGCATAGCCACAGTCAAAAACGAGCTCTTTTTACCACATAAGCATGAACTTTCCTACTCTTTTCCAAACCAAACCAAACTATTTGCAAACCAATGTATGAAAGAGGGGGTCCAACCAATTTATTCAGAAAACTAATCAAACCAAAGAAAATGAAAAACCAAAACAATAACAAAAAAGAAGACGCTCCAAGAAAAACACAACTATGCATGAAACAATAAAAATGAAGCGTTTGGAAGAAACCTGGGATTTTTATTGATGAAGAAGGGGATGCCTTGGGCATCCCCAAGCTTTGACGCTTGTACTTCTTGGATATTTCTTGGGGTGACACGCGTGGCATCCCCAAGCTTGAGCTTTAGTCCATCCTTCATCTCATTACTCATTCCTTCCATACACCTGAAAATTTTTCCTTCATACAAAACTTCACACAATCTTTATTAGCAACACTAGTGCACTCAAGATAAATAAGTCTTAAGGTTCAGTTCTAACATCAAATAAACTTCCATTAGAACACTATCTACTGTAGCACTTCCCTCAAAAAGCTCAATTCCGCAAAAGAACTCAAGAAGGAACCAACAAGAAGCAAATGCAGAAAATGGCACAAATCTGTCAAAATAGACCTTTTGTTGCTCAAATCAAAAGGTGTTGAACTAACGGAAGTTAGATAACAACCTGGGGTAGAAGCACAAAAAATTCACGCCTTAAAAAGACGTTCAGAGATTTCACACGAATTTTTACGGTGAAGCACAGAAATCTGTTTCGGGACAGCAACTTTCTCAATCATTACTTCTCTCTCATTAGAGGTTACTCTTGGCACAAAAGGTATGGAGAGGTTATTACATAGGAATTTTTCCAAGACTCATCTAAAACTTTTGGGTTATCTCCCAATAAGTACTTTTCTTTAACGCCTTTAAGTTAGGCATAAGAAGCAAGAAAGAATCAAGTGTTCTCAAATGAAGAACCATTAAGAGCAAATTTTGTTTTCATAGGAGAAGAAAAAGAAATCTTTTCTCTCTTTTTAGGGAAGTGTTCTATACCTTTCTTGAGTGGAAGTTGATATTTAATGGTGCCTTCTTTCATATCAATGATGGCACCAACAGTTCCAAGAAAAGGTCTTCCCAAAGTAATATGACAAGAAGCATTGCATTCGACATACAAAACATAGAAATCAACGGGGAAATAGGCATTGTTAACCATAATAAGAACATCATTAAGACTCCCCATGAGTTTCTTTTTAGCATTATCATCAAGTGGGACATTCAAATAACAATCTTCAAGTGGAGGCAAATCAAGCATATCAGAAATCCTTCTAGGCATAATAGAAACACTACTATCAAGATCACATAAAGCTTTGAAATCAAAGTCATTCACTTTCATATTAATGATGGGTTCCCAACCATCTTCTTGTTTTATAGGAATAGAAACTTTATGTTTCATCTTTTCTTTTTTAATATTTATGAGAGCATCAGTAATGTGTTTTGTAAAGGCCATGTTCACTGCACTAGCATTAGGACTTTTAGCAAGATTTTGTAGGAACTTAATAACTTCAGAGATGTTGCAACCATCAAGATCAAAATCAAATTTATCATCTAAAGTAGTAGAACTATTACTAGCCTCAACACTAGTGGTGGTAATAGTAGAAACACTAATGTTTCTAGCAATTTCATCTTCTCTTTCCCACTTAGCATGTAATTCAGCTAATAGTCTAACATTTTCATCAATTCTTACTTGTATAGCATTAGTAGCTGCAAAGGCATTATCATTAGTTTCAGGTTTAGCAGCCATTTTATTAATCAATGAAGATTGAGCTTCAGACAAAGATGATATATTTCTTTCAACATTAGAGAGTTTTTCCTCAATAGTTTTATTGAAAGCAGTTTGTTTACTAATAAACTCTTTAAGCATAACTTCAAGTTCAGAGGGAGCACTCCTATTACTGTTGTAAGAATTGCCATAAGCATTACCATTCTTGGGAGGATATGGCTTATAATTGTTGTTACCAAAATTGTTCCTATAAGCATTATTACCATAAGCATTGTTGCCAAAATTGTTATTTCTTATGAAGTTCACATCAACTTGCTCTTCTTGAGCAACCAAAGAGGCTAAAGGAACATTATTTGGATCAATATGGGCTTTCCCATTAACAAGCATAGACATAATAATATCAATCTAATCACTCAAGGAGGAGGTTTCCTCAACAGAATTTACGTTCCTACCTTGTGGAACTCTCTCAGTATGCCATTCTGAATAATTAACAATCATATTGTCTAGAAGTTTTTTTGCAGCACCCAAAGTGATGGTCATAAAGGTACCTCCAGCAGCAGAATCCAATAGGTTCCTTGAAGAATAGTTCAATCCTGCATAAAAAGTTTGGATGATCATCCAAGCAGTCAGTCCATGAGTGGGACAATTCTTTACCAAAGATTTCATTCTTTCCCAAGCTTGAGCAACATGCTCATTATCAAGTTGTTTAAACTTCATTATTTCACTTCTCATGGATATAATCTTAGCACGAGGATAGCATTTTCCAATAAAAGCATCTTTGCACTTAGTCCAAGAATCAATACTATTCCTAGTTAAGGAATTCAACCATTCTTTAGCTTTTCCTCTCAAAGAGAAAGGAAATAATTTTAGCTTAAAAATATCACCATCTATATCTCTATGCTTTTGCATCTCACAAAGTTCAACAAAGTTATTTAGATGGCAAGCAGCATCTTCATTACCAATACCACAAAATTGTTCCCTCATAACAAGATTGAGTAAAGCAGGTTTTATCTCAAAGAAAGTATCTTCAAGCACAGGTGGAGAAATAGGTGTGCTCATAAAATCATTGTTGTTGGTGCTAGTGAAGTCACACAATTTAGTGTTTTCAAGTGTAGTCATTTTGTGTGTTTTCAAATAAGAAAGCAAACTTGTAAAACTATTTTTTTATTTTTGATAAAGAAACAAGCAAACAAAGCAAAAAGAAACTAAGCAAAACAAAAATAACAAAGTAAAGAGATTGGTTATGAGGGACTCCCCTTGTGAAGATGTCCTTGACTCCCCGGCAACGGCGCTAGAAAAATGCTTGATGGCTCTGAGTATGGCGCCCAGAAAAATGTTGGAGCAATGATGATGTAGAGCTCGTTGGGAACCCCAAGAGGAAGGTATGATGAGCACAGCAGCGAGTTTCCCTTACTTATGAAACCAAGGTTTAATCGAACCAGTAGGAGCAAGGAAACACCCCAAAGGTGTTACTAGCTGACCTTTGGCAAGGCGCACCGTGTTTTGCAGAAAACAAAGGATTAAACGTATCGAATGGAAAGAAGTAATAGTTTGCAGAAAGTAAACACAAAGAAGTAAACAGTTTGTAGATTGTATGTAAAAGACAAGGACCGGGATCCATAGTTCACTAGAGGTGGCTCTCCTTAAGATAGATAACATGTTGGGTGAACAAATTACAGCAGGGCAATTGACAAACATCGAGAAAGCAATACATGCATATACTAATCATATTGACTCCTTTGAGACTTGATTGGGCATTACAACATTATACATAGACCGCCATCCAACTACATCTATGACTAATAATCCACCTTTAGGTTATCATCCGAACCCCCTCCAGTATTAAGTTGCACGCAACAGATTATTGCTTTACGAATTGCGTGTAAAGTAAACAATACGATTGTTCTATGAACAAAGGATTGTTGTTTCCTCCCTAGTAGCAACAGCACATCTAGTACCTTAGAGATTTCTGTCACTTCCCTAGATTACTAGAGGCATGAACCCACTATCGAGCATAAATACTAACTCTTGGAGTTGCTAGCATCTACTTGGCGAAGATAGCTACTAACAACGGAAAGCATGCAAGATCACAAATAACAAAGACATGATAGAATCCATAATCAATCTGAAATAGCATCTCAATATCCATCGGATCCCCGCAAACACAACATGAAGAATTACAATAGATGATCTTGATCATGAACGGAGCTCACAAGATCTAGACATGAAAGCACAAAGGAGGAGAACCAGCCATCTAGCTACTACATGGATCTGTAGTCCAAGGATGAACTACTCACCCATCACATCGGAGGCTTGCATGGTGATGAAGAAGGCCTCCAGGGTGAATTCCCCTCTTCGGCAGGGTGTCGGGAAGAGGTTTAGATCCTCTCGTGGATTTTTGATCAGGTACTTAGGGTTTACGTCCCGAGGGCATCTTATAGTCGGAAGGGGAGGCCGAGGGGGTGCCTGGGCTGGCCACAGCACCCCCTGGCACGGGCCAAGCCTGGTCGCGCGGCCAGGTGGTGTGGCCGGCCTCTGGCCCTTCTCCGTCTCGTATTCTGGCACTTGATGACTTCCGGAAAAATAGGCACTTTGTCTTTTATCCCATCTAATTCCGAGAATATCCATTTTCTGACTTTCTTGGAACCAAAAACAGCAGAAAACAGGCAGCTGGCACTGTGGCTCTTGTTAATAGGTTAGTCCAAGAAATCATATGAAAATTACTCCAAAGTTGGAACAAAACACAAGAAAGTAGATAAAACTAAGGATGCAACATCAAAAATTATAGATGCATTTGCAATGTATCAATGACTAGGGTAAGTGATTGGACGGAATGCTAACTCTTCTTCCCTTAGTCAATGGCCCTATCATAATTTTGTGGTGCGTTCAAGGCGATCGCGACCTCCCCAAATTTGTTGGCCCTACGTGGATGACTGAGTTGATGGGTGAAAACAAATTGATAAAGTGGTACAATTCAACACGAATCCAGCTGCTCTGAACCATTGGATCTAACAGCCCAACGGTCAGGATTGGTGCTATGGATCCAATTCAAAACTGCTCCATTATAGTAGTACAGAAAATCACACCTTAATAAGGCCAACTATGTGGCATCCGCTAAGGTTCACCTTAGACATAGTGGAAAAAATAAAGTTATCTTTAAGCCTAAGGTGCACCTCAATCTTGTGGGTTGCCCATAGAGAATAGAAATATCATTTCCCATCTCTCCCTATTTCATGTGATCGTTTTCAAAAGGGGCTCAAAATTTTCAAGATGCAAAATCTTTTTTTTGTTTGAGGAAGATGCAAAATCTTAGCTAGAGGTCGAACCAGTCATCAAAGCTCTTTGCGGTTTTTGATATATTAATTGATTGCTCGATGGGTACCTCCAAAAGATTTTTTTCATAAAACTTTCAAAGAAACCTATAATTTATTACTTGTAGTTCAAATTCGACCTTAATTTGATACATCGATATAAAGTCATTCAAGTGGGCGCAGTTAGCTAGGAAGCTTGAAAACTCATCAAATATCAGAATTGCAAGTATAACATGTTGTTGATCCATTATATATGTGTGAAAACTTGGCTTATGGCATTCAGATCAAATATTCTTCGCACTTTCTTTACAGAAAAAAGAATGATCTCGTCATCAATTGAGAATGTTCTTTCCTAGTAGTTGGACACTTACAGTGATGACACTGCTTTACAAGAAGAGATGCACTTATCTACCTCTGAAATGGGATTTAATTCAAGAGCAATCTATCATGCTTACTTGTATCTTAAGTTTGACCTAATTTCATTAAATTGTCAAGTTGCAAAATCTTAGAAAGAAGTTGAACATGTCGTCAAAACTTACGTTGGTTTCAGATATATTAATTCACCGCCCGATGGGTACCTCCAAAAGCTTTTTCATAAAACTTTCAAAGCAACCTACAATTTACTTGTAGGTCAAATTTGACCTAATTTCGATACATCGACATAAAGTCATTCAAGTGAACGGAGTTAGCTAGAGGAAGATTGAAAACTCACAAAACATGGGAATCGTAAGAAAAACATGGTGACCCACTATATATATCTGAAACTTGGCTTGCGGCATTAAGATCCAATATTCTTCGGGCTTTCTTTGCGAAAAAGAACAATCTCGTCATCACTCAGAAAATTGAGAATGTTTTTCCTGATAGTTGAATACTCACTCCAACAACATTATTTACTACAATAAGATGGACTCATCACCCTATGAAATGATATATAATTCAAGAGCAATATATCACGCTTACTTGTAGCTCAAGTTTGACCTAATTTCGTTAAATTGTCAAGATGCCATTTTAATGTATAAGTTCGTAGAGGTTCACTCCGAATCTACACACTAAAAGATGACTAGATACATAACCTTCACAAACCTAAAACATCTGATATATATTGAAACTGAGGGAGTACTACTTACTGTACTACAAGTAAGCTCCACCGTTTAGACAATGTCTAAACGAGATGGTCCATGGGACCTACTAAATTGAAGATGCTAACTTTTGCATAGGAGTTTTATAGCTTGGTCATACACTACCAAGTAGGCCCATTATTTTCTTTTTTTGTTAGGGAATCCGCAATAATGTGTAAAAACACAACTTAAGGCCTATGTGGCATCCTCTAGGGTTCACCTTATACATTATGGAGAACATAAAGTTTCCTCAAGCTTGTGGATTGTCATAGAGAATAGAAACATCATTTCCCCTCTCTCTCCTCTCTCTTGCAAGGAGCAATATGATAAGCTATGTGGGTCCTATCTTGTGGCAAATGTTGACCTTATACATTGTGGTAATTTACGTGTAAGCCGGGTGGGTCCTACATTACGGATGCCCTAAGACACTCATACCTTGTACTCCCTTCCCCATCGCTCTAGACTCGTGGGTCCTAAACTATAATGTGGATATGGCCATTACCTCAATTGGTCACTCAAGCCAATTTGTCGTTATGCAAATACTAATCAGCGCTAGCATTTTTCAAAACTATTGTTGGCCCATGATATATTCGCCATCTGGGTTCCTTCAAAAGAATTTTGGAATTTTTCAAGAGTAATAGTCTATCACGCTCACATGTATTCAAGTTTAACCTAATTTCATTTTATCGGTATACAGTCTTTTAAGTGCGTGGATCTTTGGCTTGGGAGTTTGAAAATTCCTTAAACTTGGGAAACTGTAAGAAAGAATTGCCCACTTTGTACGAAATTTTTTGAGGGGAGGGGGCATTCTTTGTTCTTTAATTTATTCTACTAGTAAAATACTTGAAAAACTCACTTCACGGTATGGCCTACTATACCATGTAATCCGTGTGAACTTTTTTTTGGATTTAAAGGCAAATGGCTAAGGTCATGGACATACTCTATATATCTATAACGACGGTGTGTCCATATTTTGGTATAGGTTGGTGCATGTTAGCATGGTAAAGAAGTAAAAGTTTTTTTTCAGAACGAAGTACGGTTAATATTGCTAAATTAGAGTTCATAGAATGTGCCATTTATTTACTAGTACATAAACTGGTTGGATAAATTACATGTTATATTTTTCAGGCTTGATTTTCTACTTAATTTAACCCACTCAAATGACTTGGGTTTGTCGAATTAGGTCGAATTAGGTCTAATTTAATAATCTAGAAGAAGTGCGTGAGAGAAAGTTCAATAGTATAACCAAGTCCTAGGTATAAGAAAGTGACACGTCGTTTACTGTCGGGCTTATAGCAGCATATACAATACCTAGCGATTAAACTATACAACATCTAGCATTATGATGCAACAACCTTGTCAAAAAGCAAGAAGATTGAATATGAATAAAATGTAAAACCTTTCTATGTCCGCTTGAAAAATCCTAAAACTTGGGAATTGTAAGAAAAGCATGGTACGCTTTATCTGAAAATTACAGTGGTGGCATTATTTATTTATTTTTTTGGAACTAGAGATCATGGAGGAGCGAGGTGCTTCTGATATCGTGCTAGGGTTTGTTTTCGTCGTAAGGTGGTCCGAGGACCTTTTTGTAATTATTGTTACATGTGAGCTTTTTTTACTGGTGTTGATGATTATTTTGAATTTCGGAATAAAAACGGTTGCTAGAAGTAGATCGGTGTGTTATACCAAGGCACACGTGCGCATCGCCACGCTGTGGACGAGGAAGAGACAAGCTAGACTGTGCACCCGCGGCTATAGAGAAGAAATCGATGGAGGATGGATGGTGAGAGCTAACGAAGGAGAGAGAAAACAAAACTTGCTTTGCATGCATATACTAGTAGCAGGTCCATACATTTACTACTGGTGGAGTGTACCCTGTAGTACCTCCTGTCAGAAGCCCATCATAGCTTTGCTCTAACATCGCACCGCCTTCAAGTCCTCTTATGCGCTGCTCTTGCGCTGCCTCTTTTTTTGAAAGTCTCGCGCTGCCTCCCTCTTGTTCTCTTACTTGTGTAGCTCAGATTTGACCAAATTTCATTTAATTGTCAAGATGCAAAATCTTAGCAAGAAATTAAACATGTTGTCCAAACTCTCGATGGTTTCTGATATACTCCTAACTGACCCCCAATGGGTACCACCAAAAGCTTTTTCGTAAAACTTTCACAGAAACCTATGATTTACCTGTTGCCGTCCTCCTGTCCATCACGGACAACCATCCCCGTGCTCGGCCGCCGCTCTACACCACTGCCGCCGTCCCTACTGCCGTCACCTTCGAAAAGATGCACCCATCTACACCTTCAAAAAGACAATTAATCCAAGAGCAATCTATCACGCTAACTTGTAGCTCAAGTTTGTCCTAATTTCGTTAAGTTGTTAACATACATATTTTAAGCAAGAAGTGGAACATGTTATCAAAATTTCAGGACCTTTATTATATATATGCACGCAAAACACATTATGTTTTCTCTATCCTTCACTGCCTCATCACCATCCATGCACACCCCGGCTGACTAATCTCTCTCTCGTCCACAACGTGGCGCTGCCCACACGTGCGTCAACCTGCCTTGTCGTTCCATTTCACACCCTACGAAGAGGAAGCACCAAGCACACCCCCAACACGCTAGTTCGAAAGTGTGAGGAGCGTTTTTTTGTGTGAAGCGATTATAGTATTACGAAGGATATGGCTCAGTTGCTTGCTCAAGAAGGACCCGACTGCTTTTCCTTGCTTAACTTTAGGGCCCTTTGTGCTAAATTTATGGACCTCTATGTAACTCTTTTTTGAGGTCTTCGATGTAAAGCATACTCGCTCGCACCGACTGTGTCAAATTTTAACTACTAGTAAGCATGATAGATAGATTCCTCTTAAAATTTTCCAAAAATCTTTTGAAGCTATATCTAGGAATTCAGTACATCGAAAACCACCGAACAACTTTTTCGTAAAACTTCCAAAGCAACCTACAATTTACTTATAGTTCAAATTTGACCTAATTTTGATAAATTGGCATAGAGTCTAATTGAAGTTAGCAGAGTTGGCTAGGAAGTTTTAAAATTTGCAAAACATGGGAATATCGAGAATTTTCTTTCCTGAAAGTTGGAAAACTCACACCGACGACATCGTTTACTAAAACAAGGTGCACCCATCTACCTTCAAAAAAATCCAAGTGCAATCTATCACGCTAACTTGTAGCTTAAGTTTGACCTAATTTCGTTAAGTTGTCAAGATGCAATTTCTTAGCAAGAAGTTGAAATTGTTGTCCAAATTTCAGGACCTTTACTATATATATGCATGCAAAACAACTTATGTGTTCTCTCTCCTTCAGTACCTCATCACCATGCACACACACCGTACCCCGGCCGGCTGATCTCTCCCTCGTCCACACCATGGCACTGTCCACGTGCGTCGACCTACCTTGTCGTTCCATTTCACACCTTGTGCAGAGGAAGCACCAAATACACCCCCATCATCTTGGTTTGAAAGTGTGAGGAGCGTTTTTTTGTGTGAAGCGAGTACATTAGTATGAAGGGTATGGCTCAGTTTCTTGCTCGAGAAGGACCCACATGCTTTCCCTTGGTTAACTTTAGGGCCCTTTGTGCTAAATTTATGGAGCTCTACATGTAAGTATCTCTATTTGAGGTCTTCGATCTAAACCACACTCCCACCGGTCGTGTAAAATTTTAACTACAAGTAAGCGTGATAGATAGTTTCCTCTTAAAATTTCCCAAAAAACATTTGAAGCTAACCAGGAATTTAGTACATCGAAAACCACCTTTCCGTAAAACAATGAAAGCAACCTCAATTTACTTATAGTTAAAATTTGATCTAATTTTGATAAATTGGCACATAGTCTCATTTAAGTCGGCAAAGTTATCTAGGAAGTTTTAAAATTCACAAAACATGGGAAAATAAAGAATGCCCTTTCCTGATAGTTGGAAACTCACACCGACGACATCGTTTACTAAAAGAAGATGCACCCATCTCCACCTTTGAAAACACAATTAATCTAAGAGCTATCCATCACGCTTACTTGTAGCTAAAATTTGACCTAATTTCATTAAGTTATCAATATGTAGAGTCTTAGCAAGAAGTTGAACATGTTGTCAAAATTTTAGGACCTTTACTATATATGCACGCAAAACAAGTTGTGTTTTCTCTCTCCTTCACACTGCCTCATCACCATCCTAGCACACCCTGACGGCTGATCTCTCCATCGTCAACAACGTGGTGTTCCCCACATGCGTCAACCGGCCTTGTCGTTCTAGTTCACACCCTGCAAATAGGAAGCACCAAGCACACCCCAGCACACTGATACATTGCAAATGTATCTATAATTTTTGATGTTCCATGCTTGGGTTTATCCACTTTCTTGTGTTTTGTTCCAACTTTGGAGTACTTTTCATATGATTTCTAGGACTAACCTATTAACAAGAGCAACAGTGCCAGCTGCCTGTTTTCTGCTATTTTTGGTTCCAGGAAAGTAAGAAAATGAATATTCTCAGAATTGGACGGGACAAAAGCCAAAGTGCATATTTTTCTGGAAGTGATCAAGTGCCAGAATACGAGACGGAGAAGGGCCAGGGGCCAGCCACACCACCTGGCCGCACAGCCAGGCTGGCCCCACGCCAGGGGGTGGTGTGGTGGCTCCCGGCACCCCCTCGGCCTCTCCTTCTGCCTATATATTGCCCTCGGGATGAAAACCCTAAGTACCCGATCAAAAATCCACGAAAGAGTCTGTAGCCACTGTCAACTCCATCCCTAGATCGGGAGGGATCTGAAGCTCTTCCCGGCACCCTGTCGGAGAGGGGAATTCACCCTGGAGGCCTTCTTCATCACCATGCAAGCCTACGGTGTGATGCGTGAGTAGTTCATCCTTGGACTACGGATCCATGTAGTAGCTAGATGGCTGGTTCTCCTCCTTTGTGCTTTCATGTTTAGATCTTGTGAGCTCAGTTCATGATCAAGATCATCTATTTGTAATTCTGCATGTTGTGTTTGCGGGGATCCGATGGATATTGAGATGCTATTTCAGATTGATTATTGATTCTATCATGTCTTTGTTATTTGAGATCTTGCATGCTTTCCGTTGTTAGTAGCTATCTTGGCCAAGTAGATGCTAGCAACTCCAAGAGTTAGTATTTATGCTTGATAGTGGGTTCATGCCTCTGGTAATCTGGGGAAGTGACAGAAATCTCTAAGGTACTAGATGTGATGTTGCTACTAGGGAGAAAACAACAATCCTTTGTTCATAGAACAATTGTATTGTTTACTTTACACGCAGTTCTTAAAGCAATAATCTGTTGCTTGCAACTTAATACTGGAGGGGGTTCGAATGATAACCTAAAGGTGGATTAATAGTCATAGATGCAGTTGGATGGTGGTCTATGTATAATGTTGTAATGCCCAATCAAATCTCAGAGGAGTAAAGATGATTAGTATATGCATGTATTGCTTTCTCGGTGTTTGTCAATTGCCCCGCTGTAATTTGTTCACCCAGCATGTTATCTATCTAAGGAGAGCCACCTCTAGTGAACTATGGATCCCGGTCCTTTTCTTTACATACAATCTATAAACTGTTTAGTGCTTTGTGTTTACTTTTTGGAAACTATTACTTCTTTCCATTCGATACGTTTAATCCTTTGTTTTCCGGAAAACACGATGAGATTGACAACCTCATCGCAAGTCGGGGACAAAGTTCTGTGGTTGTGTTGTGCAGGTCTCCACGTTGCTACTAGCACCAGTAGTGCGCCCTGCCAAAGCTCAGCTTGTAACACCTTTGGGGTGTTTCCTTGCTCCTACTGGTTCGATTAAACCTTGGTTTCATAACTGAGGGAAAACTTACTTCTATGCTTATCATACCTTCCTCTTGGGGTTCCCAACGAGCTCTACGTCGAAAGTCGAGTACATCAAGATCTTTTCTAGCGCCGTTGCCGGGGAGTCAAGGACATCTTCACAAGGGGAGTCCCTCATAACCAATCTCTTTACTTTGTTGTTTTTGTTTTGCTTAGTTTTCTTTTTGCTTTGTTTGCTTGTTTTTTTCTTCAAAAACACAAAAAATTTGTTTTACTTGTTTGCTTTCTTATTTGAAAACCCCAAAAAATGACTACTCTTGAAAACACAAAGTTGTGTGACTTTACTAGCACCAACAACAATGATTTTATGAGCACACCTATTGCTCCACCTGTGGCTGAAAATACTTTCTTTGAGATAAAACCTGCTTTACTCAATCTTGTTATGAGAGAGCAATTTTCTGGTATTGGTAATGAAGATGCTGCTTCCCATCTAAATAACTTTGTTGAACTTTGTGAGATGCAAAAGCATAGGGATATAGATGGTGATATTATTAAGCTAAAATTGTTTCCTTTCTCTTTGAGAGGAAAAGCTAAAGAATGGTTAAATTCCTTAACTAGGAATAGTATTGATTCTTGGACTAAGTGCAAAGATGCTTTTATTGGAAAATACTATCCTCCCTCTAAGATTATATCCATGAGAAGTGAACTAATGAAGTTTAAACAACTTGACAATGAGCATGTTGCTCAAGCTTGGGAAAGAATGAAATCTTTGGTAAAGAATTGTCCCACTCATGGACTGACTGCTTGGATGATCATCCAAACTTTTTATGCAGGATTGAACTATTCTTCAAGGAACCTATTGGATTCTACTACTGGAGGTACCTTTATGACCATCACTTTGGGTGCTGCAACAAAACTTTTGGACAATATGATGGTTAATTATTCTGAATGGTATACTGAGAGACCTCCGCAAGGTAAGAAGGTAAATTCTGTTGAGGAAACCTCCTCCTTCAGTGATAAGATTGATATTATTGTGTCTATGCTTGTTAATGGGAAAGCCCATATCGATCCTAATAATGTTCCTTTAGCCTCTTTGGTTGCTCAAGAAGAGCAAGTTGATGTGAACTTCATAAGAAATAACAATTTTGGCAACAATGCTTATGGTAATAATGCTTATAGGAACAATTTTGGTAACAACAATTATAGGCCCTACCCTCCTAGTAATACTTATGGCTATAATGGTAAACCTGAATTACCCAGTGAAGGAAGAATTTTAGAAGTTGAAAGAGCCACTAAAAACTTCATGCAAATGCAATATGATCAAAATAAACTATTTACTAAAACTATGGAGGAACAATCTATCATTTTGAAGAACATTAGCCATCAACTAGAGAGTCTAAATAGGGAAATTCCTAGTTTACAATTGAAACTCTCTAATGCTGAAAGAAATATATCATCTTTGTCTAAAGCTCAATCTTCATTGATTAATAAAATGGTTGCTAAACCTGAAACTAATGAGAATCCCTTTGCAGCTACTAATGCCATACAAGTAAGAATTGATGAAAATGTTAGACTATTAGCTGAATTGCATGCTAAGTGGGAAAGAGAAGATGAAATTGCTAGAAACATTAGTGTTTCTACTATCACCACCACTAGTGTTGAGGCTAGTAATAGTTCTACTACTTTATATGATAAAGTTGATTTTGATCTTGATGGTTGCAATATCTCTGAAGTTATTAAGTTCCTACAAAAGCTTGCTAAAAGTCCTAATGCTAGTGCTATGGACATGGCTTTTACAAAACACATTACCAATGCTCTCATAAAGATTAAGGAAGAAAAGATGAAACATAAAGCTTATATTCCTATAAAACAAGAGGATGGTTGGGAACCCATCATTAATATGAAAGTGAATTACCTTGATTTCAAAGCTTTGTGTGATCTTGATAGTATTGTTTCCATTATGCTTAGAAGGATTTATGATATGCTTGATTTGCCTCCTCTTGAAGATTGTTATTTGAATATCCCACTTGATGCTAATGCTAAAAAGAAACTCAAGGGGAGTCTTAATGATGTTCTTGTTATGGTTAACGATTCCTATGTCCCCGTTGATTTCTATGTTTTGGATGTTGAATACAATGCTTCTTGTCCTATTACTTTGGGAAGACCTATTCTTAGAACTGTTGGTGCCATCATTGATATGAAAGAAGGCACCATTAAATATCAAATCCCACTCAAGAAAGGTATAGAACACTTCCCTAAAAAGATAGAAAATATTTCTTTTTCTTCTCCTATGAAAAAAAAATTTGGTCTTAATACTTCTTCATTTGAGAACATTTGATTCTTTCTTTGCTTCTTATGCCTAACTTAAAGGCGTTAAAGAAAAGTACTTATTGGGAGATAACCCAAAAGTTTTAGATGAGTCTTGAAAGTTATTACCTCTCTAATAACCTCTCCTTATCCTTTTTATTTTCTTTTTGTGCCAAGAGTATCCTCTAATGAGAGAGAAGTAATGATTGGAAAAGTTGCTGTCCCGAAACAGATTTTTGTGCTTCACAGTAAACATTCGTGAGAGAGCTCTGTATGTCGGATTGAGCTGTAATTGTTTGCGCTTATGCCCCAGGTTGTTATCTATCTTTAGTTAGTTCAACACGTTTTGATTTGAGCAACACAAGGTCTTAAAAAAAATTCGTCTTTACCTGTTGGTCTGTTTTGACAGATTTCTGCCATTTTCTGCATTTGCTTCTTGTTAGTTCCTTCTTGAGTTCTTTTGGGGAATTGAGCTTTTTGAGGGAAGTTCTACAGTAGCTACTGTTCCAAAATGGATGTTTATTTGGTGTTAGAACTGAACCTTGAGACTTATTTATCTTAAGTGCACTAATGTTGCTAATGAGATTGTGTGAAGTTTTGTATGAAGGAAAATTTTCACGTGTATGGAAGGATGGACTAAAGCTCAAGCTTGGGGATGCCACGCATGTCACCCCAAGAAATATCCAAGAAGTACAAGCGTCAAAGCTTGGGGATGCCCAAGGCATCCCCTTCTTCATCAATAAAAATCCCAGGTTTCTTCCAAACGCTTCATTTTAATTATTTCATGCACAGTTGTGTTGTTCTTGGAGCGTCTTCTTTTTTTTGTTTTTGTTTTGGTTTTTAGTTTGCTTGGTTTGCTTAGTTTTCTGAATAAATTGGTTGGACCCCCTCTTTCATACATCTGGTTTGCAAATAGTTTGGTTTGTTTTGGAGAAGAGTAGGAAAGTTCATACTTATGTGGTAAAAAGAGCTCGTTTTTTACTGTGGCCTATGCTTTGTCATGCCATGTTTGATATTGTTGTGGCTTTATGCTTAGTATTCTTTGCTGTAGCATGACTTCTTATAAACAATTGAGATTGCTTTATGTGCCTTGGATGAATCATGCGTTGTTTTAGCATATTAAAGCATAGTATAGTGGTATTATCCTTTGATGCTTTATTTGGGTTGACTTGGCGCATGCTCACACCATGTTATGACTATCTCAAGTCACCATAGCCTGTATGATCCTTTAGTTTTCAACTTGTAGTATCACTTTATGCTTTGATCAATGATGTTTTGTCGCTCTGCATGATTATGGCCATTATTGCTCTCTTAGTTTGTCGCTCCCAGTCTTTTGCTAGCCTCCACAATAAAGTATGAGTTCCACTCATGTATCCAACTCCCTAAAACAAGTTTTTCAAAAGAGTCCACCATACCTACCTACTAGCTTATGCTATTCCGAGTATATTCATGCTTTTGTTTATCTTCCACTTGTGATGAGAAAACTAGTGATTAAAGCTCTCACGAACTTGATGGCACACTTTACTTTTTGACTCTAATAAACTTGAACCATTGGGTCCTTCTTTGTTGCGTATATGCTTGCGCTTTATAAGTTGAAATTAGCAGAACCATGTTTCATGGGGAACGCTTTCAACATTGCACTTGTACTTTGTACCCCGTTGATATCATGTTCGTTTGCTTACGGATCCCGGCGGTGCGAAATAAAAGTGGAACTTGTAAGATCATGGAGTTTGTATGTGTGTTAGAGAAACGCCTGGGCCGCTAGCCTAAGCCATGCCTAATCATGGTGGAAACTTGCAGCATCACCATAATGAGCACTCTATGAAGCATCCGCAATAAAAACCTATGCAAATAGCAAATAAAAAGATCGCTGAGATGCTCATTGTCTGCTTGCCTTGTCATTTTGATTATGGGAAAGCTCCCATATCATGTGCAAGGGGTACCCCGTTGGCAGTTCTTAATGATACACATATACTTACAATGACAAGAGCTTACTCGTGACTGAAGTTGAGTAGCATGAGGATCGGTCTTCGTAAGTAAGGGGCATGAGATTTCGGTTTGTAACTTGTCAAGCATATCCTCTTAGTTGTGTCACTATAACCTTAATCACCTTCAAGATGCTTATGATACGGGCAACGAGAGCTGAAAACTACAAGTACCATAATGTTTGGAAGCTCTTTATGATACTTGAATCCCTACTTCCTTTTACAAAAGGCCTTTCTTCCACCATTATATTGAGTCTCCACCTTCTATCTTTATGCACCTACTTTGAGAGCATTGTGGCCATTCTTAGTTCTATGTGCATTGTCCCAAGACTAGTTGATTGATTCATAACTTGTTATTGCTTGTTTTAAACTATTGTATCTAGTCACTCTTATGAACTTTGAAGGTGTCCTATGCATTTATATTTGCTACTCTATTGAGGGACAAGATGAATACTATTATGCTATGTTTTCTTTATGTGAAACAAACAAACGTCTTGCAAAGCATTGTTATTCATGAATCTTTTGTTTGTGCCTTTTCATGTTGCATCATAGTTTCTTTGCTTATTGCTAGAACTTTGTCTTTCATGTTATGATTGAAGTACTATGATCCCAGCTTTGAATGTTTTACAAATACTTTGATCAAGTCTTTGATGGTGCATGTCACCTCAAAAATTATTCTTTCTTTTTATCACTTACCTGCTCGAGGACGAGCATGAGTTAAGCTTCGGGATGTTGATACATTGCAAATGTACCTATAATTTTTGATGTTCCATGCTTGGTTTTATCCACTTTCTTGTGTTTTGTTCCAACTTTGGAGTACTTTTCATATGATTTCTTGGACTAACCTATTAACAAGAGCCACAGTGCCAGCTGCCTGTTTTCTGCTATTTTTGGCTCCAGGAAAGTCACAAAATGAATATTCTCGGAATTGGACGGGACAAAAGCCAAAGTGCCTATTTTTCCGGAAGTGATCAAGTGCCAGAATACGAGATGGAGAAGGGCCAGGGGCCGGCCACACCACCTGGCCGCGCGACCAGGCTGGGCCCGCGCCAGGGGGTGGTGTGGTGGCTCCCGGCACCCCCTCAGCCTCCCCTTCCGCCTATATATTGCCATCGGGACGAAAACCCTAAGTACCCGATCAAAAATCCACGAAAGAGTCAGTAGCCGCCGTCATCTCCATCCCTAGATCGGGAGGGATCTGAAGCTCTTCCCGGCACCCTGCCGGAGAGGGGAATTCACCCTGGAGGCCTTCTTCTTCACCATGCAAGCCTCCAGTGTGATGTGTGAGTAGTTCATCCTTGGACTACGGATCCATGTTGTAGCTAGATGGCTGGTTCTCCTCCTTTGTGCTTTCATGTTTAGATCTTGTGAGCTCCGGTCATGATCAAGATCATCTATTTGTAATTCTGCATGTTGTGTTTGCGGGGATCCGATGGATATTGAGATGCTATTTCAGATTGATTATTGATTCTATCATGTCTTTGTTATTTGAGATCTTGCATGCTTTCCGTTGTTAGTAGCTATCTTCGCCAAGTAGATGCTAGCAACTCCAAGAGTTAGTATTTATACTCGATAGTGGGTTCATGCCTCTAGTAATCTAGGGAAGTGACAGAAATCTCTAAGGTACTAGATGTGCTATTGCTACTAGGGAGAAAACAACAATCCTTTGTTCATAGAACAATCGTATTGTTTACTTTACACGCAGTTCGTAAAGCAATAATCTGTTGCTTGCAACTTAATACTGGAGGGGGTTCGGATGATAACCTGAAGGTGGATTATTAGACATAGATGTAGTTGGATGGCGGTCTATGTATAATGTTGAAATTCCCAATCAAGTCTCAGAGGAGTCAAGATGATTAGTATATGCATGTATTGCTTTCTCGGTGTTTGTCAATTTCCCCGCTGTAATTTGTTCACCCAGCATGTTATCTATCTAAGGAGAGACACCTCTAGTGAACTATGGATCCCGGTCCTTTTCTTTACATACAATCTATAAACTGTTTACTTCTTTGTGTTTACTTTCTGCAAACTTTTACTTCTTTCCATTCCATACGTTTAATCCTTTGTTTTCCGCAAAACACGGTGAGATTGACAACCTCATCGCAAGTTGGGGACAAAGTTCTGTGGTTGTGTTGTGCAGGTCTCCACATTGCTACTAGCACTGGTAGTGCGCCCTGCCAAAGCTCAGCTAGTAACACCTTTGGGGTGTTTCCTTGCTCCTACTGGTTCGATTAAACCTTGGTTTCATAACCGAGGGAATACTTACTGCTGTGCTCATCATACCTTCCTCTTGGGGTTCCCAACGAGCTCTACATCGAAAGTCGAGCGCATCACACACGCATTCAAAAGTGTGAGGAGCGTTTTTGTGTGTGTGTGAGGCAAGTAGACTAGTACGAAGGGTATATGGCTAAGTTTCTCGCTCGAGCAGGACCGACTGCTTTTCCTTGCTTAACTTTAGGGCCCTTTATGTTAAATAGATGGACCTCTATGTAATTTTCTCATTTTTTGAGGTATTTGATGTAAATCGTACTTTCTCCCACCATCCGTGTCAAAAACTAGTAAGCGCTATTGATATATTCCTTTTAAAATTTCCCAACAAACTTTTGAAGCTCTAACCAGGAATTCAGCACATCGAAAACCACCGAAAAGCTTTTTCATAAAACTTTGAAAGCAATCTACAATTTACTTGTAGTTCAAATTCCACCTAATTTTGATTAATTGGCACAGAGTCTCATTCAAGATGGTTGACTTGGCGCATGCTCACACCATGTTATGACTATCTCAAGTCACCATAGCCTGTATGATCCTTTAGTTTTCAACTTGTAGTATCACTTTATGCTTTGATCAATGATGTTTTGTCGCTCTGCATGATTATGGCCATTATTGCTCTCTTAGTTTGTCGCTCCCAGTCTTTTGCTAGCCTCCACAATAAAGTATGAGTTCCACTCATGTATCCAACTCCCTAAACCAAGTTTTTCAAAAGAGTCCACCATACCTACCTACTAGCTTATGCTATTCCGAGTATATTCATGCTTTTGTTTATCTTCCACTTGTTATGAGAAAACTAGTGATTAAAGCTCTCACGAACTTGATGGCACACTTTACTTTTTGACTCTAATAAACTTGAACCATTGGGTCCTTCTTTGTTGCGTATATGCTTGCGCTTTATAAGTTGAAATTAGCAGAACCATGTTTCATGGGGAACGCTTTCAACATTGCACTTGTACTTTGTACCCCGTTGATATCATGTTCGTTTGCTTACGGATCCCGGCGGTGCGAAATAAAAGTGGAACTTGTAAGATCATGGAGTTTGTATGTGTGTTAGAGAAACGCCTGGGCCGCTATCCTAAGCCATGCCTAATCATGGTGGAAACTTGCAGCATCACCATAATGAGCACTCTATGAAGCATCCGCAATAAAAACCTATGCAAATAGCAAATAAAAAGATCGCTGAGATGCTCATTGTCTGCTTGCCTTGTCATTTTGATTATGGGAAAGCTCCCATATCATGTGCAAGGGGTACCCCGTTGGCAGTTCTTAATGATACACATATACTTACAATGACAAGAGCTTACTCGTGACTGAAGTTGAGTAGCATGAGGATCGGTCTTCGTAAGTAAGGGGCATGAGATTTCGGTTTGTAACTTGTCAAGCATATCCTCTTAGTTGTGTCACTATAACCTTAATCACCTTCAAGATGCTTATGATACGGGCAACGAGAGCTGAAAACTACAAGTACCATAATGTTTGGAAGCTCTTTATGATACTTGAATCCCTACTTCCTTTTACAAAAGGCCTTTCTTCCACCATTATATTGAGTCTCCACCTTCTATCTTTATGCACCTACTTTGAGAGCATTGTGGCCATTCTTAGTTCTATGTGCATTGTCCCAAGACTAGTTGATTGATTCATAACTTGTTATTGCTTGTTTTAAACTATTGTATCTAGTCACTCTTATGAACTTTGAAGGTGTCCTATGCATTTATATTTGCTACTCTATTGAGGGACAAGATGAATACTATTATGCTATGTTTTCTTTATGTGAAACAAACAAACGTCTTGCAAAGCATTGTTATTCATG
The DNA here is from genome assembly GCA_910589775.1 of Avena eriantha. Lineage (NCBI taxonomy): Eukaryota > Viridiplantae > Streptophyta > Magnoliopsida > Poales > Poaceae > Avena > Avena eriantha. The sequence goes on from OU342741.1 coordinate 476,100,294, forward strand.
AATCTTTTGTTTGTGCCTTTTCATGTTGCATCATAGTTTCTTTGCTTATTGCTAGAACTTTGTCTTTCATGTTATGATTGAAGTACTATGATCCCAGCTCTGAATGTTTTACAAATACTTTGATCAAGTCTTTGATGGTGCATGTCACCTCAAAAATTATTCTATCTTTTTATCACTTATCTACTTGAGGACGAGCAGGAGTTAAGAGTGGTGATGTTGATACATTGCAAATGTATCTTTAATTTTTGATGTTCCATGCTTGGTTTTATCCACTTTCTTGTGTTTTGTCCACACTTTGGAGTACTTTTCATATGATTTCTTGGACTAACCTATTAACAAGAGCCACAATGCTAGCTGCCTGTTTTCTGCTATTTTTGGTTCTAGGAAAGTCAGAAAATGAATATTCTCGGAATTGGACGGGACAAAAGCCAAAGTGCCTATTTTTCCAGAAGTCATCAGATGCGAGAATATGAGACAGAGAAGGGCCAAAGGGCGGCCACACCACCTGGCCGCGCGGCCAGGCTTGGCCCACGCCAGGGGATGGTGTGGCCACCCCAGGCACCCCCTCGGCCTCTCCTTCCGCCTATAAGATGCCCTCGGGACAAAAACCCTTAGTACCCGATCAAAAATCCACGAAAGAGTCTATAGCCGCTGTCATCTCCATCCCTAGATCGGGAGGGATCTGAAGCTCTTCCCGGCACCCTGCCGGAGAGGGGAATTCACCCTTGAGGCCTTCTTCATCACCATGCAAGCCTCCGTTGTGATGGGTGAGTAGTTCATCCTTGGACTACGGATCCATGTAGTAGCTAGATGGCTATTTCTCCTCCTTTGTGCTTTCATGTCTAGATCTTGTGAGCTCCGTTCATGAGCAAGATCATCTATTTGTAATTCTGCATGTTGTGTTTGCGGGGATCGGATGGATATTGAGATGCTATTTCAGATTGATTATTGATTCTATCATGTCTTTGTTATTTGAGATCTAGCATGCTTTCCATTGTTAGTAGCTATCTTGGCCAAGTAGATGTTAACAGCTCCAAGTGTTAGTATTTATGCTCGAAAGTGGGTTCATGCCTCTGGTAATCTGGGGAAGTGACAATAATCTCTAAGGTACTAGATGTGTTGTTGATACTAGGGAGAAAACAACAATCCTTTGTTCATAGAACAATCGTATTGTTTACTTTACACGCAATTCGTAAAGCAATAATCTGTTGCTTGCAACTTAATACTGGAGGGGGTTCGGATGATAACCTGAAGGTGGATTATTAGTCATAGATGCAGTTTGATGGCGGTCTATGTATAATGTTGTAATGCCCAATCGAATCTCAAAGGAGTCAAGATGATTAGTATATGCTTGTATGCTTTCTCGATGTTTGTCAATTGCCCCACTGTAACTTCTTCACCCAGCATGTTATCTATCTTACGGAGAGCCACCTCTAGTGAACTATGGATCCCAGTCCTTTCTTTTACATACAATCTACAAAATGTTTACTGTTTTGTGTTTACTTTCTCCAAACTATTACTTCCTTCCATTCGATACGTTTAATCCTTTGTTTTCAGCAAAACACGGTGAGATTGACAACATCATCGCAAGTTGGGGACAGAGTTCTATGGTTGTGTTGTGCAGGTCTCCACGTTGCTACTAGCACCGGTAGTGCGCCCTTCCAAGGCTCAGCTAGCAACACCTTTGGGGTGTTTCCTTGCTCCTACTGGTTCGATTAAACCTTGGTTTCATAACTGAGGGAAACTTGCTGTTGTGCTCATCATACCTTCCTCTTGGGGTTCCCCAACCAGCTTGTTAATACACGAGCCATCATCCTCTAGAGACACTGACGTCCGGGACCCACATGCCTCAAAATACTTCGGCGAGTCAACATGGCACGAGGAAAGGAAAATCTTGCTTCTGCCACGTGACAGCCGAGCTTCCTCCATGTTTTTAGTGGTTCCATCGTAGTAGAGGGCCGCGAAACTTGAAAAAAGTTTTCCATTAGCTACGGTCGAGCCGAGAATTTCGTCGCGGAAGACGCGCCTGCTATGCCGACCGTCGAGCCAAGTCATTGCGAAAGTAAACTTTTCTTGTAGTGTTTAGGATTATAAATTCAAGATCAATCCTTAAACCTTCATCCCTAGCAACATTCACGAATAAACTTGAGGGTAGTGTATCCGCTAGGGTCTTGGAAACCCTAAATAAATGTTGCTGGGCATTTAGATCACTTGTGCCACATGAATTATAATGGTTGTTCACCATTATATAATAAACTTTTAACAAAACATTTACCACAGTTAAGAAAGTAGTGAAAAACTAGTTCAGGAAGTGATCCATGCCTACTTTGAAAAAGAGTAGAATGGTTATAATGGAATTGGAATAAAAGAAATTTCAAACTTTAAGAACCCTAGAATTTAAAACCACCATATACTAGGGTTGATAAATAATGCCAAGTCTGAATATATTCCATGCATCACTCACCATCTTAAATCTTAACCATTACACTTATCAAGTGAAAACAAAATCATTTTTATGACATCATTATATATGAAGTAAATCCCTAAAACCCTAATTTCATTAATATTACTTAATGAAGAGAACCCTTCTTATAGTTATGAATATTTTTATACACAATAAGAAATGTAGAGGAAATAGTTATAATTGGCTTATACAATAATATTCGTGAACTACAAAATTTATGGATATTTATAAACCTTGGGAAATCCATATTTGAAAAGGTTTAGTGAAATGAGAAATAGAAAATCGTAAAAGAAAAGAAACAGTCAGTGGAACCGGCCTAAGGCCCATTCCCTATCCTCCTATTCATCTCCTAGCACTGCACCTTCCTGTTCTCGCTCACTCAGCCATGCCCAACACCAGCACCAGCCCAACAGGGCCCAACCCAGATACCTCTTTGTTCTTTCACTAACAAGCGGGGCCCGTGTGAAGAGAGAACCACTGTCCTCATCTTCCTTCGTCGAGACGACACACCGCCGGCGATCCACATCGTTGACGTCTTCTTGGACCACCCCGGACGTGATTGACGAACCTAGAGCCCTGCACTACTCGCTTGGAGTCCATCCCCACTTGTTCTATCAAGATTCATGCTCGAATTAAGCAAAATGCCGCTGCCACATCTCGTCAGTCCTCACTGTCGTGCCGTCGTGTCTGTGCCCGCCAGGCTATATAAAACCTCGGCCTAGAGCCGCATCGACCTCTTGGTTCATCCTTATCCTCTATTTTGCTCCCACTCACTCTCAATCATTCTCCAGCTCACTGAAGTCACCATTGATGAGCTTCAGCTAGTTGTCGAAACAACCCACCACGAAGTCCATGGAGTAGTCTAGGAGAAGCCCCTCATCGCCTTGATCATTCCGGTGCAAGCAAGCGCCCACAGAAAGTTGGAGCTAGGAGTATTTCTCGATTTCCTTCTATCGGTGATCGCCAGATTTCTTGATCGTGTGCCCATCTCTGGCCACCATCATTGCCATCGACCATGCATCAATGCTTAGGGTGAGCATACACATCTCTAACCTTATTTTTGCTTCCTAGTTTCATCCCTAGCCCGAGTTTTTCACTTGGCCAGCGAGTGCTGCCGTAGGTGCTCATCGTCGTCACTGTTCCAGTGACCTAAATGGGGTGGCGCCACCACCCGTAGGTTCACCTCGCTCTCCTCTTTCGAACCACACCAACTGAGCCTACCAAAACCCTCCCATTCGTCGCCGCTGTTCGCTGTCCGGGACGTCACCCGCGGGGTGACGTCATCATGATGTCACGCTTGCATCACACCCCTCCTGGTTAGCAGGTTTGATCAGTCTTGCTCACGTGGCTGATGACATGGCCTCTGGCCCATAAGTCCGTGACCCTGGCTAAGGTTGAGTGCATTGTAAAAAGAATCAAGGGTCGAGCTGACGTCAGCAATGACATAGTAAATCATCTAGTTATTCTATTTTAATAATTTTAGAAAATGAATAAATTATATAAATTCAATAACTTTTGTATTATAATTCAGAAAAATATATAGTATATATCAAAATGTTCAGAAAAAATATCTAATTTAAACCTATTATTATATTTTATTTTCCAACCTAAATGAAATAGATATTATTATTAGCAAATATACTATTAAGGATAAATCTTTAAAAGACATATACTATTATTATTTTTATATAAAAATAGGTATAATATAGCAAAATTCTTAGAAAAGAAAAATATACAAATATAAACTTTATTCATACATTTTTATGTCACTTAGCTAATATTTATTATTTATTAAGTATTTTATAAAATAATAAAAGTTATAAAAATCACATCTTCTTATTTAAAAATCATAAAATACTTATAATATACCAAAATGATCACAAAAATAAAATCTATACCTTAAAAAATATCATCTTTCATAACTGAAGTAAAATAAAAGGTAAAGATCTAATAAATCTTATTTAAACCCTCTTCTTTTATTTTAATTCATTAAAAATATATAAAGCTTTACTATTGCCTTTATCATTATTTGTTTAAAGTCTAAAAGTGTAACAACAAGTTGAATTGATGTTTATATGAAGTAAAAATTGATCCAACCATTTTAAAGTGTAGTTCCTACAACTACCATTCAAAATAATTATATTTAGTTTCTATTAACAAAGAGTATATTGTTTGTCTAGAGGTTTCTCCTCATTTATATAATCACCAAGATAATATTTACCATTTCTTTTACAAGTTTAGGAATCCACTTAAAGATCCAAACAAAGTTTTTAAGTAATTAAAGTATAACCATTAATTTGAAAGATAGGTAAGTGATTCTATTCACTTATAAACTTAGGAAACACCCTCCCATGAAAGCAATACTACTTGTATTTCCCCTTATTGTGAAACCCTAAGAAGTGAACCACATATAATATAATACCTTATCCAAAACATATAAGTCTCCACTAAAGGTGTTGTGATTGTTTAAGTGTAGTAATGTTTTCCTCTTTGATAATTAAAGTTAATAAGAAACCCTAAATAGTGTTGACTTCAAATTTAAATACCTTCCTTTGTAAAAGTAATCTTTTCCTCAAAGGTTATTATTTTAAGAAACATTAAAAGTAATCCTTAAGCATTTCTATAAAGGCTCTAATTGGTTAATAATCTTGCTTAAGAAACCTTTTAAATACCATGCCCCATTTGAGTGCTTTAACATTGTATGCTACTTGTTGTATTCACTTATATTTTCACACACTTTCACAAGCCTTAATAAGAAGCACAAGTGTGAAGCTAGTATAAAAGTGAAACACATTCTAAAGAAACCATGCCTAGTTTCCGAATCCTAGATCATAGATGATTATTCCAAGGATTCACGTTTATCTAATTGCATTACATTACTTATGCATAATTGCATCTTGCTTCTTGAAACATTTTTCCTTACCAGACCAATGATGCTATTTATAGAATTTGAATCTTCCATTGTCATGAAGATCGTGAGTGTATAATCTTGTAATCACAAAAGGCAAGTTCACACTTGTTCATGTCCTTTGGTTATTTTCTATCAAATACTTGTAACTCAAATGTTGTCATCACCTGCATTTCAAAAATGTCAGAAAATACTATTTTCATAATAATATGATTATGGATTATTTACCAAGTGGAAATAATCTACTATTACAGTTCTAGTGGTAAAGGAACATAATATCTAGGACTTAACAACCAATGTTGCCAGTGATTCTAGCGCCATATATTACGCGTTAAGCATGAGATTTGGAATGGGACGGAGAAGTCAGCTGGATCTTCTTCCTTTCGCATGGACGGATGACCTTATCGTGAAGATGAAGATTTCTCATGGAGAATCCAGCACATGGGTGGAACCCCTCATTGCCCCGCAATATTGGTGTCTTGATTATCTGTGCATAGTTGTCTTGGTGGAGGTTCACCATAGCTGATGGTGGCTACCAGGCAGAGTTGCTTATAGAGTCTTCGAGAGGCTACCAGGACTGTACCCATGGTAAACCTTCTTGGGGGATCGTGTCTTCATGCGGGGTCATGGAGAAGGGCAACGATTGGCTTGGATCATCTACTAGGCCCCACATCACTGAATTGTGGACGGTAAAGATTGCCTGGTTGTGCAACAAGGATTTGGTCTCTCATGGGTAAAGCAACGCACCTCTACAGAGTGTAAGAACTGTGACATCTTACTCCCTGTTCCAAAAAGGATCTACGAACGTGGCAGGATATGAATTCCACGAAAGTTCTGGTTAACCTATGAAATCAAGCTTTAAAGAAATGTTTACGAAAACCTGCATTGCCTACGACCTATGGTCTGTAGTTGTAGATACTGCATCAAACACTCCTTTTTAGTGAACTTGCTGATTATACTCGTACTCAACCGTACTTTCTTAACCCTTGCTAGGTTCTAAGCCGCTGAAGATGACGTTAACACCAACTTATGCTTATGAAACCAACATCGTCAGCTCAAGTTCTACAATAAAGTCAATGAAGTCAACATATACATCAACCGAAGTTCCTCATTAGATAGGAGTAGATACTCTAGCCATAAAACCTACTTCTATAGAGCATTGCAATAGCAGCAATTGCAGGACAAATAGTTTAGATGCTAGTCTTATTAATTAGCCACATAGTTCTGAGTCATTATTTCTGGTTCTTCTTTGTGAGAAGTTGATTTCTTCCTCTTTAACATAGAGTGTCCTTTGGATCTTCTGTAAAGAGTCAAGTTATAATCTATAGTCATGTCTTGGACCTGTTGTGTTTCTGTCAGGGGGATGATCCCCAGGTACCCCAACCGGACAGAAACAAGACAGTCGGATACTGTCCGGCTGGCCAGAGACAGCCGGACAAGGCAAAATGGGCTGGCTATCGCATATTAGCCGGGTCAGCGAGAAGTAGCCAGCTACGACAACATAGCCGGAACGAATCAGCAAGACAGGACGACGTGCGTATCAGTGCGCGGTACGCCCTGTACGATGACAAGACTAGCAACTACCCGGCCATACCGAAGACTTTGCAGGGATGACGCGGGAACAGTGGCCCGATGCTGACGACGGGCCAACACGGCATCCACTGTGCCCACGACAGCCATACCACTCACACTCTGACGTGACATGCCATACTAGATACTTTAGATGACTAGCCAGCTAGGACCCGCATGTGGGGACCACCAGTCGGACTAGCCAGTGAGACCTTTGCCTCTCTTCCTATATAAGGAGAGGCAAGGCCTCAGTAGAAAGGGTTGGTCTCATAGCATTTAAGGCAATAGCTAGTGAATACAGCTCGAGGAGCGCTTCTAGTTCGTATATCCCACATAGTCTGATCCGGCAGGAGTAGGAGCTTTACCTCACCACGAGGGTTCCGAACTTGGGTACTTCCTGCGTCCAGCTACGCTTGCTTGTATCCAATCCTGCATGCGGACGCCGTCGATAGCTTCCCTGCTAGTCCCCACACCTCTATCTAACCTCTTCAGGTACTGCCGTTCCCAATACAACGATAGTTTCTGTTGTACCACTATGAGGGATGTAGTACTAGTGAATGGTGTTTCATTGGTGTTATGTCAACGACTATATACATCATGTAGTGATATGCTGGGTCACCATAAAGGCCTTCCACATCGACACACATGGCGACCTCTCCTTGTGCTCCTAAGCCAGCAAGCTCTAGTGGATCACCAATGACCTCGCCACCATCGGTCGCCCGGTCGATGATCTCGATCTCATGGTATAATTCCTAGAAGGGCTCTGTGAGGGCTTCGAGTTGTAGTCCGAGATCGGCAAAGTCCTCAAGCCCCTGCCCTCCTTCTCCAACACACTCTCCCGCATCCAATTGGTGGAGATCTCGAGGAAGTCTTGCAAGAGCAGTATCGGCTCGCAGGTCATGGCGGTCCACACACTATGGGAAAAATTTCCATTACCGTGAAGACAACCCTTTTCCGTGTGCCAAAGGGCCCCGAACATGGCAAAGAAGGTCGTTGTCGTGTCTCCCCCAGAAAGCACATGGAAAAGATTAGCAACATGGCAAATTTCTGAAAAAGAACACGACAAAGAAACAAGCACGGCAAATAGTAAGTAAAGGAACACGGCAAACAAACTAGACACGACAAAGGACCCCGGACACACAACAAAGATATACCTCACGGCAACAAGGTGGGACCCACGACCCCACATGTTCACTTCACGGGGGAGCTAACGGCTGCAGACGGTGGCCTCTTTGCTATGTGCCTTTGCCGTGTACCACATGGCAACGATGTCTTTGCCATGTGTATTCCGGGGGATTCATTGCAAAGTCTTGTTTTTTCTTTTTCTTTTTTCCTTTTTACCACATTAATCTTAGGAAAATTATAAAAAATCATTCTAATTTAGAAAAATACAAATAATATATCAAAATTTGCAGAAAAATAAGATATATCTATCTATACTCAAATATTAGATATTTATGTTGAATAAGAATCTTCATGCTCGCTATTTTGATCATAGTTTAAAACATGCAAAAAAATGCAAACACGAGAGAAGCAATGTGAATCCTTCGCGTGGTGTCATATTTGACATGGTTGAAAGGAAAAAATATCAAACTTGGTATATTGATTATGTCTCAAAAAAACCTTCACAAAATAACCTATCTTATTTGAGGTTTCCCAACTTTTGGGTCAAATGACCAATGTTATAGCTAGAATCAAGGCATAGTTTGTGATAATGTGCCCATATTATGCATGCATGTGCATCATGTGATGACGAACAATGTTGCGAGGAAGTTTTCCTTTTCATCACACCAAAAAGCCATTTTTCATTTTCTGAGTGCAAAAAATGGGTGGTTTTGTGAACCAACCACCAAATGTCCCAATAGGGGATCTAAAACCTTTTCTTCCACCCCTGGTACAAAGAAAAATTTCTACATAATCGGTAGGAAGTGGGTCAGATATGAACTATAGGTACGTGATCTAATGCTCATGATTTTTTACAAAAATCATTTTTGGATTCGCAATATGCTATTTCATTAGAGATCCAATGCAAGTTTAGCGAGCCTCAGCCCCAAGCTCAAAATATTCATGCCTGTTGTTCGAAAAAGTTTGAAAATAGTTTAAAATGGACATAAAAATTTCAAAAACGATCGAAACAATGCGAAACATTTGCTTGGTGTCATATTATGTGACATAGTTGGAAGGAAAAATATCAAACTTGGTATATTGATTATGTCTCAAAAAACGTTCATAAAATGACCAATCTCATTCGAGGTTTCCTGGCTTTCGGTTCAAATGACCAATGTTATGGCTAGAATCAAGAAATATTTTGTGATAATGTGCCCATATTATGTATGTATGTGCATCATCGGATGGTGAACAATGTTGTAGGAGGAAGTTTTCCTTTTCGTCACACCAAAAAGCCATTTTCCATTTTCCGAGCTCAAAAAACGGGTGGTTTTGTGAAGCAACCACCAAATGGCTAATTCAAAATGCCACCACCCCATTTTTCAATAATACTAGAACACCTTACATGGACAATGTACCAACAGGGGGATCTAAAACCTTTACGTCCACCCCTAATGAAAAAGAAAAATTTCTACCAAATCGGTAGGAAGTGGGTCAGATATGAACTATAGGTACATGATCTGATGCTCATGATTTTTTTACAAAAATCATTTTTGGATTCACAATATGCTATTTCATCAGAGATCCAATGCAAGTTTAGCGAGGCTCATCCCCGAGCTCAGAATATTCATGCCCATCGTTCGACCAAGTTTGACAATAGTTTAAAACAGGCATAAAAAATTCAAAAATGATCAAAACAATGTGAAACCTTCACATGGTGTCATATTATTTGGCATAGTTGAAAGGAAAAACATCAAACTTCGTATATTGATTATGTCTCAAAAAAACCTTCAGAATATGACCTATCTCATTCGTGGTTTCCTGACTTTCAGTTCAAATGACCAATGTTATGGTGAGAATCAAGGAATAGTTTGTGATAATGTGCCCATATATTGCATGCATGTGCATCATGGGGTGGAAAACAATGTTGCACGGGGCATTTTTCCTTTTTGTCGCACCAAAACGGCATTTTCCAAGCACAAAAAATGGGTGGTTTTGTGAAGCAACCACCAAATGGCTAATTCAAAATGCTACCACCACATTTTTCAAAAATACTAGACCACCTTACATGGACAATGTACCAATAGGGAATGTAAAACCTTTCCTTCCACCCCTGGTAAAAAGACAAATTTCTGCCAAATCGATAGGAAGTGGGTCAAATATAAACTACATCTACATAATCCGATGCTCATGGTTTTTTACAAAAATCATTTTTGGGTTCGCAATATGCTATTTCATCAGATATCAAATACAAGTTTAGCAAGGCTCAGCCCCGAGCTCAGAATCTTCATGCCCGCCATTTTGACCATAGTTTGAAAGAGGCATAAGAAATTCAAAAACGATCAAAACAACGTGACAAGGTTTATCAATAATTTTTAGGTTCACAAGATTATATGGATGTCATATTTTGATTCCTCTTTTTTATGATCGATTTAAATATTTTATTTGTCAAATTCTGATTTACGGATTTAAATATAATAATTATTCCATATTACATAGAAAAAGCCAAAAAATAAAATCATTTCATTTTTTATTTGGATTAAAGATTATTATTACTTATTCATTGTTGTCTGCTTAAATAATTGTTTGGAATCTAAAACTGAGATGTGTGACATCATGGTCCAAGAGTTAATATGATTAATATGAAAGTATTACTGAAAAGGTATGATTTCTTTCTCGGAAGCTCATTCGGAAGGAACGAAGAAGTAAGTGTGCTAGGGCTAGAGTAGTGTTAGGATGGGTGACCGAAGGGGAAGTTTGATCATGAGTTCAATTTGACCTAATATTAAACATACTTAGGTTTAAAAATATCCTATATGAGATTAACAAGTAAAAATATTCAAAAAAGTTTGAAAAAAACAATTGCTTTTTTTCATTTTTTTGAAAATACAACATCTTTGTCGTGTACGAGACACATGGCAAAGGGAGTGTTTGCCGCGTAGGATTTATGGGTAACACAGGGAAAAGGTAGCCTTTTTCGTGTTGGATTTATGGGCGACACACGACAAAGGCAGTCTTTGCCGTGTAGGATTTATGGACGACACACGACAAAGAATAGACACCATCATCTCCACGAGAACCATCATCTCACTTTACTTTGTGGTGTCTACGCGTAAGACACATCGAAAAGGCTTTGCCGTGTATTTTTTAGAAAACACAGGACAAAGGGCCTTTGCTGTCACCAACGTTGCTGTGTAGTTTTTGTCGTGTGCTTATGCACGGCAAATCCTTTGCCGTGTTTTGGGGATCCTTTGCCGTGTATTTTGCGCACACGGCAAAGAAGTTTTCTCTGGAGTGACAGCAACCACGACCAAACCACAATAGCGGCTGCGGTGCGCCACGCACGCTGGCAGGAGGTGCGCCACGTCCAGACGAGTACATCAGCCCCAACTATCGTGGGAAAACCCGATTCCTGGGTACATCCACAACGGCTCCTACCAGACCGGCAACGGCGGGCGCGGTCGTGGTGGTGGTGCGTCTGGCAGCGCACCCCACAACCATGGCTTCGACGACTTTTCTATTGGTCGCGGCGGCTCCAGCAGCTCGCAGACACCCCTATATGGGGTACTTCGCCCATGTTGGCGCCCCGTTCCTGCCGGCACGGGCACCGTGGGTGCCTCCGAACATGACTGCCATCATGGGGGCTCCTCTTGGTGCAGCTCACCACATCTACCCCGCGCACTACGGTGGCGCCCGTCCTCCACCACAGTAGGCATACTCCATGCTAGCCCCTGCCTCCTCCTACACCGCGCCCACGTACTCCTTCGACTATGGCGTGATGATCCATGCCGCCACAAGCAACTCGCGTATCTTCCGCCCAAATGGTTCATGGACTCCGAGGCATCATCACACGCCATTGGTAAGATGGGTAAGTTGACCATCAACCTCCCCAAAGCTTAGACCTTGTTTGTTAGCAAGAAAACAAGAAAGAACTGAACGTTTAAACTAAAATAACAAGTGTTTTAATTCACTTACGGTTGGTAGTCATATGTATCTAGCACTTCATCCATTTGAAAATCTCATCAAAGTTAGAGAAATGCCAAGAATACAATACAAGCTTTGATAACTCAAAACAATGAAAGTAGAGTTTAGTATAAGTATAAATAACTAGAAGTGTAATAATCAATCCAATTTATCTAGTTAACTCTCAGCTTACCAAGGAACACTAGAATGTTTCATAATAGGAAAACTAAGTAAGAGAGATCATGTCCCAAGTAGCATAACAGTGAAGTGTCTTATTGATTCCCACATCAATAAATCAAGACTATCAAAACACTACCGTTCTAATCATTATCTTTCAAGAAAATACATATAGTAGTAATGAGACCATCCCAAAGACTATTTTGTGTGGAACTTTATTTTTCAAGGATAATTCTCAATAAGGATCATTGAGTGATTATTTTAACAATGGTTTGACAAACTTCAAGAGTACCAATACTTTTGCCCATTATGGTGACAGGTTCCACCCATGTCGTCAACTCATAGACAAAATCAAGGGTTGTACCATTGATCATTCATAGGCTAGCGGAGTTGTTTGCATCCAAAGGTGTGCATCAAAAACATATAAACTTTAAATAGTATCACATTTGATCCACAAGGTTTAGCTTTGTCATGAATTACAAGTACCACTAGACTTTATTTCAATCAAAGAACTCCTTTTAAGAGTGCCATCAAGTCTATCAAAACATCTATGGGGTTAAGTATCTTCAAAGGTAAATTTTGAAGACAATCACTCATCAAACAAGTCATAAATAGGAGACGTTTTCTTGTTGTACTTGTTTGGCAATAATATTTCCAAGACAAGACTCGGTTAACCACAAAAACCAGAGAAAAAGCTTCCACAACTAATTACTCATACAAATAAAAATCTTTAATATAAATATTTTCAAATACTCCCACTAGCATAGCATCTTAACTAATCAACTATCTAGGATAAACATTTCAAAATTTTAAAGCGTGAGACATAGGACATACCTCTATGAGTGACTTCATAATTCTTGCTTCCTTATGGGGACGTGTTCCTTCAAAACTCAAATCAAATCACTCTCATAATAATATTAAAGCAAAGAGGAAATAGGAAAATCCACTTTCACAAAAAAGGATAAAGGGAAAAATATTTTTGTATTTTTGAGGATGGGGATTAAAGAATATAAAAATCTTGTGACCAAGCAAGAAACTAAGAAAAGGAAAAAAAATGAAAAAGAAAAAGAGAACGAAAAACGAAAGAAAAGGCGAAGTGTTGGAACAAACCAACATGAGTGTTTCAAAGCTCACATGGAGCTAGAGTATAACCTTATTATTACACAAATATAAATGTCAGGGGACACATCCCAAAGCTCAGGCTTTTGAAAGCCCTTCTATTTATCATTGTGGTGGTGGTGGATAATTTCGCAAGTTCCATTTGCTGCTCTAATTGGTGAACTAGGTTGAGAGGTTGGTGGTAGCATGTCGTAGGTTGATGGAGAGGTTGTTCATGTTCTAAATGATTCCTTCGAGAGAGTACATATCTTAATAGGTGGTGTAGTATTTTGGTGGATGCTTCTCTTGTGAGGATTATCATGTCCTCTTTATTGGCTCTAGTAAACTCACCACGTGCCTACAAACTGTTACCAATAACATAGAACAAATAATGAACATCAGGATAATGAATTTGATTTTCCTTGGGTGTGTTTCCATGGATTCTCATTTTGTTAAAGTACTCCAAGGGTGTAGGATTAAGAACAAAGATGGTGGAGTGTATGTAGGTGTTGTTGTTGGAAAACCCAAAATGATGAGCCCATTGGTCGAGTGTCAAGGTATACTCACGATTCATAAGGCATAAATTGATGTGATAAATTCCCGGTATACTCCTTGAGGCAGTTGTGTGGACCCATCGTATGCGTCAAGGTACTGAGGGACTCAAGTGTCAAGTGGCGTGGCGGTGTCTTGAAAGAAAAGTGATACAAACCAACATAGTTGCAAAGTAAATCAAAATCATTACGAATGCCTAGTTGGTTAAGGTGTCGTGACCTTGGATCAATAAAGATCCTATGTCCCTGTGATTAACATTCTAGTCCCTCGATCAATAGCTAGCACTCATAGTCGATGAATACCATTTAAAACACAAGTATTCATTCCAGAGTTTAAATTATTACATCTTTGCATAGCTTAAAGCTAGCTCAAATGAAACAATGAAAAGTTAATAAAATCTATAGTCCATGAATGCCTCAGGCTTGTTGAGTGAAGAACCCCGAACCCTATGCACCTTTCAATATTTGGATTCTGCACATAAGACGTGCATCCAAACAAGTTGGTCAATACTTTGAATGCAGTGGCAAACCAAGGAAAGAATTAGACTATCTCTACATGCATGGCTAAGAGAAGGCTTGAGGTTTATTTGCATAAAGCAAATTTTCTTACACTACTAGGAAACAGCCTATAGATAGACAAGATATTCAGTGGCGGCGCATATGCGAAACCATGCGCCACAGGAAAACATCAGTGGCGCACCAGAAAGCATGCGCCACAGAAGATTGAAAGTTCTGTGGTGCATTCTCCAGAGTATGCGCCACAGAAGATTGGTGGGACCCGCTAGCCGGGGTGGGTTGATCCAAGTTATGTGGCGCATTCTGAGATATGCGCCATAGAAGTTGCCTCTTCTGTGGCGCATATTTCCTCATGCGCCACAGAACATGGAGGGGGGCCCCACCACGGAATCTAATTCACCCAAGTTCTGTGGCGCATGTTCTGATATGCGCCACATATGTGTTTCACTTCTATGGCGCATATCCCAACACGCGCCATAGAATTTGGAGGTGGGCCCCACACAGGGAATCTAATTCACCCACTTCTGTGGCGCATATGGACTTGTGCACCACAGAAGTTTCCGCATGTGTGGCGCATTTCCTCCATATGCGCCACATATGAGGGTGTCCAGATCCATGTTAAAAAGGTGACAAAAGCTAGCTTTCTTACCTATCTTCCACCACCACCCATTTCACATCTCTACCTCCTCCCAACTCGTCTTCCTCCTCCCTCACACCCCATCTTGCCCATAGTTTCTCCATTTTCTTGTAACTAAACCTACTTTAATCCATAGATTGGTAAGTGGAAGCTTCGCGCCAACTTCTAGATCTAAAAGTTCCTTACTTTTCTCTCTCACATCTCTATTTGTTTACTAATTTCCTCTCCACCAACTTGCATTGTAGATCTATTTATCCACACTCTCTCATCGCGCGGTCTTGTCTCACTATTATTGTGTCTACTAGGTGAGTACTTGTCCATGAACATGTAGGTGAAGCTTGTCGCGCGGGCGGTGTGTGTGTGCGATCCATGGCGAGACGATGCTTGTGTGGTGCATGAATGTTTGCAATGGGAGGAAGTTTTTTGTTGGTTGCTTGTTGTTGTGTCGGGCCCGGCCAGTGTGGTTACATGGATGTTTGCCGAAATGTTGATTCATTTCCATTTCAGCAAATTTTTGCACTACCCATATGTCCTAATTTTAGGAAAGGTCATGCCGAATTTTTTCCGGCTAGCATTCATGCATGTGTGTGTTCATTTGGTGTGGTTCTCACCTATACTCTCTGTTTTGACCGCTCAGGCAACCATGGTCCTCACGATGAGCGAAGGTCGAATTGCTAGGTACAAGAAAGGCGCGAAGGAGGACATGATTCTGAACAACAAGACCATGATAAGATGTCCATGTCGAACATGCAAACTGCAGCGCTGGATCGACCCTGAATCTGGACAATTGGAGGGTCACCTGCTCAGGCGCAGTTTCATGCGCGACCTCAATGAGGCACCGGCAGGACATGGTGGTGGTCACGAAGACATGGGTGGGCGAGAAGACGAAGAGTCTACCGGGCATGATCATCATGACGAAGGAGATGCCAGCGGGCATGATCATCATGACGAAGGAGATGCCGGCGGGCATGATCAGCATGGAGAAGGAGATGGCGACGGGCATGATCATGATCATGAAGAAGGAGAAGACGTGAACACACAGACGCTGCTAACTTCGGTCTTGCAGGACCCTCATGTTCAAGAACTGCTCCTCAAGGAGACGAGCAACGACAAAGCTGCAGCCAGAGAGAAAGCCAAGCTGGCCCAAATGGAGGTAGACAGGATGACTCCATTGTATCCTGGGTGTCGCCCTGAGGATACACGTTTGAGTGTAACGCTCAAGGCTCTGGAGATGAAGGCCAAACACAAATGGACCGATGTGAGCTTCAACGCGAACATGGAATACTAGCATGACCGACTTCCTAAGGGGAACACATTGCCAACAAGTATCGAGGAGGCCAAGAAAATTGTGTGCCCTCTCGACCTACCACACATTAAATACCACGCATGCATCAACGATTACGCACTTTATCGGAACGAGTACGTGGATAGAACCACATGTCCGGTGTGTGGCCAAGGACGGTACAAGAGAGGGAACAAGAAAGTTCCTCAAAAAGTGGTATGGTACTTTCCTATCACCCCTCGTCTGCAGCGATATTTCGTAGATCCTAAGGAAGAAAAGCTCATGCAATGGCATGCGGAAAGAGAGAAACCCGAAGATGATCCAGAGAAGGGCAAGATGCTGACACACCCTTCAGATGCTAGTTAGTGGAATGCATTAGACATCGAGTTCGAAGAGTTCAGGGGCGATGCAAGGAATGTCAGGCTGGGTATGAGCACCGATGGACTCAATCCTTTTGGAAACCAGAGTAGCACGCATAGCACCTGGCCCGTGTTTGTATGGCCATACAACCTCCCCCCATGGCTATGCACGAAACAAAGGTATGTACACATGAGCATTCTTATTCAGGGGCCGAAACAACCAGGTATCGATATGCGTATGTATCTCGAGCTATTGAGAGAGGAGTTAGCCAGCTTGTGGGAGACGCCGGCCCTTACGTGGGACGCCTACACTAAAGAATATTTCCATCTGAGAGCCGCGTTGCTCACGACCGTGCAGGACTATCCTGGTTACGCATATGTATCGGCCCAGGTGAACCACGGACACAATGCATGCGTCAAGTGCATGGATGAGACACCGCATCTCCAGCTACCAAGGGATCTCGGGTCTTCGAAAACCGTGTTCCAAGGTACTCGAAAGTGGCTCCGCATGGATCACCCGTGGAGAAAACGTGGTGACCTGTTCAATGGTAAGGACGAGCTCGAAAGAGCCCCGCGTCCGAGGAGCGGTGAAGAAATCGAGGAGCTTTTGAATAATTGGGTAGATTGCCCTGCGCCTGGAAAAAAATGACAGAGGACAAAGCCGCTGCTGGGTGTATGGAAAGCAAGGTCTGTTTTCTGGGACCTGCTGTATTGGAAGGTCCTTCACACTTCCCATAGCCTCGATGTAATGCACATCACGAAGAACGTTACCGAGTCTGCTTGGCACTCTACTGAACATGCCGGAGAGGACTAAGGATGGGCTGAAAGCAAGAAAGGACCTTAAATTGCTTGGCATAAAGAAAGATATTCAGTACCCTGATAGTGATGATGATGATGATCAGACGGAAGGGACTCAAGGTTGCCGCAAAAGAGTTAAGAAGAATGAGGTGGTGCTTCGCGCTGCCGGCTTCACTCTAAGTCTGGAGGAGCTCGAGCAGTTTTTCAGGTGCCTCCTAGGAGTGAAAGTTCCTCACGGTTACTCGGGGAAGATAAGCAGATATCTGGACGTGGCGAAGAAGAGGTTTAGCGGTATGAAGTCTCACGACTGTCACATGCTGATGACGCAGATACTCCCCGTTGCGATCCGTGGGATAATGGACGAGCATGTTCGTGAGACGTTGTTTGGCCTCTGTAACTTTTTTGACGTCATATCTAGGAAGTCGATCGGTGTGAAGCAGCTCGACAGGCAACAGGAAGAGATCGTGATGATACTATGCGAGCTTGAGATTTACTTCCCGCCCGCATTCTTCGACATCATGGTGCATCTGCTTGTACATGTCGTGGACGACATCATCCAGCTCGGGCCGACATTCCTACACAACATGATGCCATTTGAAAGGCTAAACGGTGTCATCAAAGGATTCGTTCGTAACAGGTCTCGTCCAGATGGAAGCATAGCCAAGGGCTTTCTTATCTACCAGTGCATCTCCTTCTGCCAGAATTATCTAACCACCGAGAATGAGGATGTTGGAATACCCACAAAGAAGCACATCGGCAGGCTCGGTGGATATGGTCACCACGAGGGCTGCCGCTCACTACATGTCGGCATTGATGGTCGACACACTGATTTTGAAAGGGCACACCGAGTCGCGCTACAACACATTGAAGTGGTCGGCCTTGGGTCGAAGAGCACAGAAGCTTAATCGAGCAGTAGTACGTCGACCAGGGCCGGCCGAGGAAGAAGGGAGACGTAACCAGAGAGCACAACTCTAGCTTCACGGGTTGGTTCAAGAAAAGGCAACTGGACAATCCCCCACAGACGCCTTCTACGGAAGATCAAAAAATTATATTCTCCTTGTCGCAGGGCCTAGGGCACAATCTAAGGACCTATCAGTCATACGACATAAACGGTTACAGATTCTACACCGAGGAAAAGGACAAGAATAGTTAATATCAAAACTCAGGAGTAACTATGTTATCCTTTGCTGATGACGAGACTACTGTGATGGAAAGATTCTACGGAAGGATCGAGGAGATATGGGAGCTCGACTACTGTGGAGAGATCGTACCGATGTTTCGTGTTAGATGGGCCAAGAACGTGGAAAAAGAAGGCCACTATTTCACCACAATGGTTATACCAGATGCCAAATCAACGAAGAACACCTCCGCAAAAAATGAGCCTTGGGTACTCGCTAGCCAAGTTGATCAATGTTTTTTTATTACCGACCTATCAAAGACCAACCGTGTTGTAGTTAGGAGGGGCAAGAGGAGCATCATCAAAATGGAAGGAGCCGCCAACGAGCAAAACTTCGACAAAAACAGCGACCCAAAGATCGAAGAGGAATTCGAAAAGTACTTCGACATGCCTACTACTACTAAAGTAAGAAGGAAGACCGCACTACCTACTAAAGGTTGTCCATTCACAAGAAGAAATCTCAAAGTGCACGGGCTAAAGTATTCAACCACGACGAACAAGGGCAAGAAGATTGTGAAGAGACACTAGCAATTATGTAACCTTTTGGTGTATTAATTCGTGTGGGTATAATGTGATATTAGTGTGACTTTTTTGTGTATTAATTCACATGTCTGCTTGCAAATATATATTAGTTAGAGACTAAAACATACACGTGATATTCGTGTGGATATACAAATTCACATTTGTGTGTGACAAGCACATATATATATGATTCGGGAGGTTTTTTTGATAAGTATGCATGTGTATATGTTCTTGCTTTTTTGAATAAATATGCATATGTGTGTATAGGTTCTTGCTTTTTTTGAATAAACAAAATATTTTTTTAAAAAGGAAAAAAAGTCTGATACAGCCGTGATTCGAACCTAGCTGCCCCAGGTTGAAAGCTGGCGAGCAAGACCACTGGGACGTGTAGCTGATCTTGTCAAACTACGATGCTGCTTCGTTTTGGACTATGCCCAAAAATTTTGTGGCACATATCATAGTAATGCGCCACAGAAGTTGTAAGTTCAGTGGCGCATTTTAGAGGAATGCGCCACAGAACTTTCACACTTAGCCAAATAAACGGTTCGGCCTCCCCTGCTACCTTCTCCATTTTTTCCCTCATCTCGCCAGCGCGCAAGCCCTAGCTAATCGCCCTTGCTGCCGAAGCCGCCGTGGAGGAGAGCCCGTGGAGGAGGAGAGCCGTCGTGGAGGAGGCCCGCCCCGCCCCGCCCCGCCACCACCGCTCCTAGAGCCTGCGGCCTAGGAGGTGGAGGCCCGCCACCGCCGCTCCGGAGCCCGTGGAGGAGGAGGCCCGCCCCGCCTCGCCTACAACCTAGGTGGAACGCCGCAGGACCACTGCCACCACCCTCGTCGACGACCACCTCCCCATCCGCAGGTACACTTCCCGCTCTCTTCTTTTCTCCCTCTCTGCAAGAATGCAAATGGGTTGGTCTCTGTACTGTAGTATTAAGTAACCTTTTAAACATGCAAAAAAGGATGTTTTTGTGCATATGGATAGAAGACCTAATGATCTCAGGTATTGAAGTGATTTCAGCAAAGAAAATTGACTAGAGATTGCACCTTGCAAATCACTGTGGGACATGTCCCTGAAAAAACAATGTGCCCTGTTAATCCTACTACATTAGAGACAAAATAATTAATATACTGGTTGATTTATAGTTAGGGTTTAAAATCTGGATAACTTGGTAGTCAGTTTTGATAGTCAGTTTCCAACTTGGTAGTCAGTTTTGATATTCATCATTGCTTGGTAGTCAGTTTGGTAGTCAGTTCTTTCCAACTTGGTAGTCAGTTTTGATATTCATCATTGCTTGAACTAAACAGAATAGAAATATTTTAGAACAAAGCATGACAATACATATGCATGAATATTCTAGGGTCCTCATTAAATTAACTGAAAAACATGGAAACTGGTAGGGGAAATTACTATCTAGGATTCAAAAATCGTTTGCAGTGGAGCGAACTAAAAGGACAAGTTGAAGCTGGAGAGGTATCTTGTGGACAAGTGAAAATATTTTGGTTTGAGTATCAAAATCAACATAAATATTCCGAAAAAGTTGTACATATACTTATGAGAACACTAACCTTATACATTTAGAGTTTCAAGTTTAAACTCATTCTACATCGAGAGTAGAAAAAGTAAGAGAAATCTGACAACTGATAAATTTATGGTCTCAACTTAAATCTGACAACTCATTCTACATCGAGAGTATATAAAAACCTGCTTCTCTCAAGTCTCAACTTAAATCTAAAGTACCTGATGCAAGATAAGGTTTGCGGAATTTATGGTCTAAAAATGCATGTTGATCTGGCTAGTCTTGTATATTTCTGTTACTTAGAATTTGATCTCTAGCTTGGTAATTAGAGTACTGGGTTAATAGTTAATGCCACCAATGTTTAGATGCAGCTGGTTCCTATCTTTTCACCAGGCCAGCTTCTGGTTATATAATAGGATAAGAACGGAGTGCGCTACACTTGATTTGTTGCATATGATTCAAATATTTCCCTTGTACTTCGTCCATTCCAAAATGTAGAACATTTTGATAGGATGAACCAAAAGATTCTACATTTTGGAGCAGACATATCCAGGTGACGATTCACTTCCGTTTCGGTTGAGAAATGGGCACTCCTAGGTCAAAAAAGGTAGCAAAGGTCATGCCGAATTTTTCGGCCAAGATTTGTGCTAACTTTTTGCCTCTTTTAAATAGAGTAGTGCAAACATGTCGGGCAACAAGGAGTCTGGCCCTTCTAAGCACATGATCAGCGTCAAAGAACAAGCTAGACAGGCCAACCAGTCATTCTGGCGAGGGTCCCAATAGGAGGAGGAGGAGGCGATGAGGATGACACCACCACCGGAGGAGGAGGCGACCGTCGCCAGAGCTGCTGGGGCCAATGAGGGCGGAGATCCTGATTACGAGGGGGACAAAGACGACTACGATGGAACTAGTGAAGGCGGCAGTGAAGAGGATGACACCACCGATCGCGGCGCTTGCACCGATGGCGGCGCCCGCACGGATGGCGGTAGCGGCAACCCGGCCGCTTCTCAGAAGAAGAAGAAGGGACAGAAGGAGCGGAAGGTGCCAGTGCTCGCCACCGTCTGTGATGAGTTCACTGAGGTCACAGAAAGTGGCCAACCCATTGCGCCAGAGGCGATTGCTAAAGGGTACGGCCTAGAACTCGGGTGCATCGTCCGGGAAAGCATGTCGATCAACACGAAGTACATCAGACATGCTGACCATATAGCTTTGGTTGATAACCTCCTTAAGAAGCTTCACAAGCGATACAGATTCCCAGAGCGGTTTACAAACCTCGAGAGAAAGAACCCGGTGAACAAACTAGCCCTCACGAAGATGAGCAACGCCTTGAGCAGCTAGAAAACCCAGGTGAAGAATAGCATTGACAAAGGTGAAAGCTGGGAGGTTATTAGTAAGAAAAATCCGATGCTCGACGAAGAGGAGTTTAGGATATTCAAGGCAGATATAGCTACGGCTGGCGCTATAAAATGGACTCAATGGGGAAGGAGTATGCGGGAACAGAACATAGGTAACCACCGCTTTGGAAGCGACGATTATAGGGGGAAACAGGCCATTTGGGACAAGGAGGACGCCGAGCTTGAACGCCTTGGTAAAGATAACCCTTGGCTTAAAATCACGGACTTGTAGCTTAGGCAATTTGTTCGGGCCCGCTACTACCTGGACAAGGAAACATGGGAGTTCATCACCGACGATCTGGAGGTGAAGGCATTCGAGAAGAAGCTGGTAAGGAATTTATCGCCGATCTCAAGTCTATTGCGTTCTAATTAAGATAATGAAGTCAAGAATCTAAATGGGTTCACCTTTCCTTGTCTCTGCAGGAGGATGAACTGAATGCTACTGCCACAGAGTCGTCCCAGGATTCGACAGAGCCGTGGGACACGGTTTTCAACAGGGCGACCAATGCTTACAAGAAGAGGGACAAGGGGTTGGCGCCGTCCTCAGCTGGCCGTGTGTCCGGCTTCGGTACGAGCATGAAGTTCAAGGAGTACTACAAAGAGGACGCCAAGAAAAGAAGGGAGAGGAAGAACCATGATAAAGCCGCTGTTGCAGAGCTGAAGATGAAGGTGCAGACACTAGAGGAGAAGGCGATGGACAAGAAAACGGTGGACAAGTTAGTGGAAGAGAAGCTCCGCTCGAAGATCCCCCTGAGTTTTTCGAGGGGCTTACTGCTTGGAATGCGGGAGGTCGACAGGGACCGATACATCTGCCCAGCTTAAGCGGCAGCAACTCGGGCATCAATGTTACCGTGTCGCCGGACCTGGTGACCCCGCCGGCCGTCAACATCGGGACGCAGCCGCTCGTTTTGGTCACACCGACGCCCCCTCCCGCCAAAGATACCAATAAGGCGCAGCTGACGGCGGTGGTGCTTTGTGAGGCACCCCAGCGGGAGATTGCAGATGATGATAGGCCGGCCGCCGGCATCGGCCGTGTCTCTACATTAGCCGAGATCCACGCCATCACCAAGGTAACTAATTAGTTAGTGCACGTCATCTCCTTTATGCCTTTGATGCATGAGTGCTGCCATCTCATGACGCCCAACAACATGTTTTTGCCTCAGGACACTTCTTGCGTACTCCTGCTTAAAGATGTCGGCAGCCGGTTGAAGGATGTTTCCAAGGGCACTCTTATACAACCAGCGAGCCGCACGATGCACAACAATCCAATGGATGATGACGTGATGAGGGTCAGGTTGGCTCGGGTGTTGCCAGGGTGCGACGACATGGACCCGCCCTTTCAACCTCAGGGAGCCGACGAACACAAGACCCTTGGGGAATGCTACAACTAGCCCTTGACATGGCCGAAGACCTAGATTCATCTTGCGGGGGGAGCACCGGCGCCACCTCTCAACCAATCATCGCCCGGCCACCACCTCAGAAGCCAGTAGCCGCCGTCGTCGCCACCACCAGCTGTCACCATCAACTCTTGGCAGCGTGTGCACCGCCACATGGCAAAGACGTTGTGCCGCAACCGCTGTCGCCCCCGCTACCACCACCACATGATGGCACCCATGAAGATGATGATGAATTGGTCAACGTTGACGACTTTATCAACACCGGCGCCGCCAAAGGATTTTATATGCCTTCTGTGGATGAAGAACCCTTCGCAGCTCACGACGACCATCAAGCTGGTCGGCCCAATACATGCACGCAATGCCTGGTCTTCCATGGTCTTTCTCAAGAGACGCCTCCGGCCGCCGATCCACCACAAGAGAAACCGGGATTGGTTTTCAACCCCAACACACTCCGAAAGGCGACTGATGAGTAGATGGCAGTGGCTGACACTGTTGTGAAGAAGAAGCACTACATGAAGAGAGGTAATAATAATAATAAGAAGGGTGCGAGCCAGCCTCTTCCGAAGAGGATCCACGGTCAGGACGCCGTCGCCGTACCATCCACACAATTTGGCTTGCCCCGAGTGCATGTAGCTGGTGATTCGATATTGACTCCGGATATGATCCACATTGCTGTTGGAGCCATGTTAACTTTGCACGAGGGTGTCAAGACACTAGAGGCCCTCCTTCTTAAAGACGAAGATCCAAATTACCAGGTTTTCACGGCCAAGGTGCCATTGGACGTGGGCTTCGTTGATGAACCCCCCGCGGATATATTCATCATAGCATTCGAGGACATATTCAAGCTGTTTCTCACAAAACGGCTGGACTATAACTTGGTCCGCCTATACGCGCTCAATCTGGCGCTCACGATCAAGAGAGAAAGTACCCCGGAAATCGCGATAGTGGATCCCTAATACATGCAGGACAACCAGTTGGTCGAAGGATCAGAGACACTGACCAAGGTGACGACGTACCTCGAGAAGTTCATGGTGGACAACAAGAGGAAGGGCACACTTCTTTTGCCTTTCTTTCTCGAGTAAGTACACACACTCGCTCATCGCCACCGTAACTTATGCATTTCTCATAGATTTATTCCTTTGCTCTTTTTCCAACATTACATTCCAATTGTGTTGCACAGAGAAAAATACTGCACACTCATCGTCTTTGCCCCGAGGTATTCGCTAGCAACGTATTTCGACTCGGGGAGTTTGACGAAGAAGAAAGACTACACCAGAATAAGGGGTGTTCTCAATGAGGCTCTCAAGGGCTACACCAAGAAGGGATGCACCTTCGTAGATAAGGGGGAATGTATCAAGGATGGCAAACACGTGTTCAAGCACGTGCTCGACTTCCCCTGTGTCAAGTAGTCGACTACTGGTGCCAAGGAGGCCTTCTACGTCCTCCATCACCTTAAAGGCAATGTTCGGGATTGCCAGAACCTAACGCTTCCATCTAGTCTCCGAGGATGGGCCGAAACTTTGGCGAAAATCGACGATGCTGATCTTAGAGAAGACTTCCATCGCATTCAGATGAAGTTGTCGCAAATCATCATTGAAGATGTCAACACAAGCGGTGGTCCCCTACAAAAAGCCAGAGGGTTGAGTAAGAGGGAGATCGAAGAACGCCTCCGGAAGCAGGGTGACACAAGGACGTGGATGACGAAAGAGGGCTATCTACTGTCCCTGAAGCCGAGCGAGAAGAGGAATTCTTCATCATGATCGATGTGTGCCTCTAGCATGATCCAGTGTGTGTATATTCTTGATAGACGCGTGTTGTATTAGTGTGTGTGTCATAAACTTTACTATCTCGTGGTCGAAATGGTCATTGTTGTTAGACTTAATCTACCTTGTGGTCGTGTTGTCGTTGAACTTATTGCTTTTATGATGATCTAACTTTTAGGTTTATGGATCATTTGTTTTATATTCTGTGAACATATATATATATGGATGTGAACCCTTTATTCATTCTTTTTGTTGTATTTTTACTAATATGCCTTGTCGTCTATAGAGATAGCGACGAGGTGGTATGTGGTGTACATGGGTAGGGTTCCAGGAGTCTACGAGAAGTGGGAGGATTGCCACAAACAAGTGAATAAGTTCAGCGGCAACATCTACAAAGGATACGCGACTAGAGAGGAGGCGATAGCCAAGTGGAGGAACCACTTGTGGAAGAAGAACCGGATGAAGATATTGGTCGGGCTAATACTATTATCACAGCTGTATTCTATTTGATCCTAGTGTAGGCGGCGGTGGCCGCTTCATATTTGTAATGTGAGCTGATATGAACTTTGTATTCGACGCTTGTGTAAAAATTTGGCACTTGACACTATATATGTATCTCGATCGGGCTCTAAGTGTTTTTATTATATATAGATGTCGGTTTTCATGCGTCTAGTACTTGTGCAATGTATTTTATACTCATCTAGATAAATCCTGTATAAATACCTGATTATACACCAGGAAATGATTTTACTTTGAATACGTGTTACGCAATCAGTGGCGCATATAATTATATATTCAATGGCGTATGGCTTTTCTGTGGCGCATATGTGTAAATGCGCCACAGAAGTTATTCCTGTGGCGCATATAAAGAAATGCGCCACAGAAGTCTGGGACTTCTGTGACGCATATCTATATGCGCCACAGGAAGCAGATATCAGTGGCGAGATAACAGTGGCGACTAGGATATGCGCCACAGAAGATGTAATTACATGCGCCACAAAAGTGCTATTTCCTAGTGTTAAGTAAAGAAGAGAGGAAATTATTTTATCCTACTTTCTAAACTTTTGTTAAGTAATACAAGCTCGAGTGGAACACGAGGATATTACACACCAAGTGTCCAATCCTCAATCTAACACTTGGATATTGTGCACCAAGTCCCAAAATCCCAACCATGAGCGATATTACACACACCATAGGTTTTTATGAAACTTTAAGTTTGAAAAGTGAAAGGAAGATCCTTCAGAAGCTCCATCCTTTAGATGCTCAAGTTGTTCTTTCCGTGAACTCAGCTGATCGATTAGATTTTTTACTCTCGAGAAGTTGTGCACTTTACCCATAATCCATGATCAAGACGTTTTACAAACAAGACCATGGCGAAGCCTTCCCTTAGTAGCCACTGTACCTTCCGAATCTTCTCGTGTCAAAGTATCCTCCAAATGACTGTACCAGGTGAGGTTTCCTACCAAGTACTACGCCAAGACAAAGCCCATATTTGGTTGCACTTGAAACTTCTTACTCCTAGAGCATGGCATACTTCTTTTTTCCCTGGGCGGACGTCATCCATGAAAATTCCACTTGTTGTCCTGATACCCAATCTGCCTAGAAGAAAAAATTAATTTTTTTTGAAGTAGACATGAGAGGAAATTTTTCGGTGAAGAGAACTTTTATACTTAGAAACTTTTTTCAGTCTTTCAAACCCCCCTACGGTATTTTATATATACTAGATAATACCCAGCGTGTTGTTGCGGGAGTTTGTTATGATTTTCTTAGTAACACAGTGTGTCAAACAATTTATAATTTGAATCAATAATCAAATTTCATACATACACGTGCATTGCGTGTAAAAACTTGTTTGTATTATAGATACGGGTGATATGTAATAATACTACAATAGATTTGGCTTTAAGTCTTTTTAGCAGGATCTAGTTGACCTTGTTGGTATCCCTGGCTTCGTATGTTAGTACCACCTGGATATGTGGTGTCCCATTTTCCATACTACAATGGATCCGTTGGATCAGAATTGATGTCACCACATATTGGTTTAGCGTTGTCTTGAGGCAAAGGCTCACATTTGAAAATTCAGAAGACGGTTCTCTTATGGTGTTCTTGATCCTTGTAACTGCATATGCATATTTTTTCTGAGCTTGTCTTATTGAAAACGGAAAAGAAGGAAGCATCCCATTCTATGAAGAATCATACAGCATCCTGGAGAAGATTCATGTACATTATTAATCTGGATAGATGCATCAAGGTGAAGAATATCATACAACATCCTGGAGAAGTTTCGTGTACATTATTAATCTGGATAGATGCATCAAGGTGAAGAATCATACAACATCCTAGAGAAGAAGATATATGTAAATTGTTAATCAAGATAGATGCATCAAGGTAAAAATAAAAAGAGAATATATAGAGAGAAAACTCTCAGCATGTACTTTAATGGAAATTTTGTACATATGTTCTAGAAAAGATGAAGAGGTAATCGCATTTTTGATAGATGTATATGTGAGTGTTCAACGTGACTTGGAAGGCAATTATATAGAAAATTATAAGGCCTTTATTGTTGAATGAAACCATGTAATTTAAATTGTGGCATTTAGATTGTAGTTATCATAATGGCAATGAAATGAATGCATTTAGATTGTATTGGAAAATACCAATTGTCTGGTGCCTAAATTTTAGGGAAGTCGTTTATTATTTGAGGGAGCAGAGAAATATAATTGATTGTTTTGGATTCAGTAAAAAAACGTGCCAATTAGCAAGTCTGGAAAAGAATATAATGCAAAGGAAGTAGGTAACCGAGATATCTCATTAACAGGCATGTAAAATTGTGTAGGATCTTGTAAGGATATTACTTCTGAAGTTCTGTCACAAAATGTCAAGATAATACTAGTGAAATTCAGTATGTATCATCTCACGTGAAATTCAGCATGTACCATACACATATTTGTGGATAGTACTTGTGAAATTCAGCATGTACATATTTGTGGCATGGAAAATAACATGGACACTGACTCATCTATGATCATACTCAGAGAAGGGAATGGAAAAATTTCAGCACTGTACAATAAGATGACAGTAAAGATGCTAGACAATATAGAGGAGCACTGGAAAGACGAAAAATGGAGGACCTTGTAAGCAAATAACCTGCAATTCACGTCCACATACATTAAGAGATAGTGAGAGACCTATTCCAATCAACAAACCCTGCATAAAAAAACCTTAGTCAATGAAGGAAACACGGGGAAGATGGTAAGGTTCCAGAAACGAATCCGTAACCTGCAATAAAATAATGTTCTGATATACCTGATCTCAACAATGCTCTCTTTAACACCTATCTCAAATCATCATCTAGCACATCGTAAGAACAAAAGGATGGAATCGGGGAATCATACCTGTGTATAGAAATAAATTGCCTGACCAAAATCTTGTGTACCAAAGTAAAGAGGTTGTTCAGCGTGGCTTCTTCCTCCTTGATTGAGCGACCAGCACTAACAATCCAATTAAAATCCAATCAAATCGGTTGGGAATTGACCGAGCACTCGAGCAGCACAAATCGTCGAGCAGCTTCGAGCGGAAGAGCAACCTAATGGATTGACGAACATGAGTGAAGGAGAATCTGGAGAGGACATGTAGCATAGTGGAGAACGGTGACAGAAATGGACGGGAGCAGGCGCCAGGCGGCGCGCTGGAAATTCATGGCAACACAGGGAGCTTTTTAAAGATGGAGGCGATGCCTGGTCAGTAGCAGCAGTTTCTTGTGTATTTGTTGGCCAATAATGGCATGAGAAGGTTTCACGAGTATTTGTGGAGAGGAGGGCAAAGGTCGCAGAGGGAGGATTTGTGGCCATTAAAGTCGAAGGGGGCGAGGAGAGCACGATGAAGGGGAAGACGAACGGGGACAACAGGAACTTTTTTACCGGAGGAAGGCGAGTGAAGCTACTTGTCCTTGTCCAGCCCACGTGTAGGATTCTTGTCCAGCCCAAGTAAGTTGTAACGCCCAGCCCATATGAAGAATATTAGGAAGAGGGAAACAACGACCGACGATGGGACACATGAGAGAACACAGCGCTCGGGAGAATTGGAGTGTGGGCTGATGTCGACTAATGGTGGCCTCTGGCCTATTGTAGAATTATATGTACATCTCTTATCCCGTGGAAACAACTCTACGCCGTGAAGTTAACCGAATTACAGCCATCAATGGGATCGGTAGGACCAAACTAATGACAGAAAAATCGATGCATGCAGGATGACTTGGCCGGCAGTTTCATTGCTGATGTGGAGGGCCTGTATGTTGAGAGAAATTATGTAGCGGGGAGTGTCTATTTAGATATAGAAGATAGCATAGCACAACCAATACTTAGAAAATTTCAGGGATAAACTATTAGGAAGGGGAAAATCCTAAGTATAGATCTACTCATGGCATACTACAAAAACATCGCACTTGTAGAATATTTCTAAGTAATTATATCAAAAATATCCTACACATGTACTACTATTTTTTAAGATCAAAACATGCATAATAGCAAAACTGGGACAACATATGAACAAGAGGTGTAACTTGCCTTGATACAAACAACACTCTAAGCAACAATACTCCTCAGCACAAGAGAAAACATAAAATAGATCTATTCACAATTTTGCACAAAAAAAATGCCACAATGGTAGATATGCATGCAACATGGTAATATTCCAAAGATGAATTTCATTCGACCAATATCATTATTCATGGGTTATAATATGTTGAAGATGTCACTAGTATCAATTTCCAACAAATTTCAATTAATTTAGATTGTTAAAATACCAAATATGCTCATAAAGGGGTCTATACTTCCAATCTACCAAGAAACAGATCTATGACTCCTAAGGAATATATTATAATGCCAAGTTGTATATATTGTAAATACGAATCCAACACAACAAGAATCAATGACAACAGAGTTAAGTATATTTTTCTATGAATTT
Organism: Avena eriantha; assembly: GCA_910589775.1. NCBI lineage: Eukaryota > Viridiplantae > Streptophyta > Magnoliopsida > Poales > Poaceae > Avena > Avena eriantha. The sequence continues at coordinate 476,130,455 of OU342741.1, forward strand.
TGCAAGATTTAAGGTTTTTCAGATTTCAAAACTATCACAATTATTCCAGATCGCCTGATCATCATCTGACGGTGACGACGCGGCGTGCAGATCTCCGACTCCTCCTCGGCTTGGTCTCGGCTCTAGCTGCAGCTTGACACGGCTTCATGGCTTGGCTTGGCTCGGCTCGGCGATGTGTCGCAATGCTATTCACTAGTACCTCTTCGCGTAATAGGACTATTCTACGCTATAGACTGTAGATCGGATGGGTGGGAGCGAAAATTTCTTACCAGCAACGGTGAGAGCTTGATGATGGTGGTGGTCGGTGGTGGCAGTCTCTGTCATCAAAGCTTGTCGTTGATCTGAGACTCCCCCAGCTCGGCGAAGTGGACAGCGTTGTTCCTCTAGCGATGGTGACGACTAATAGCTGTGAGATTCGACACATTTTTATGGCTTTTATTGATGGTTTTCTCCCGGATTTGATCGTTTTCTGGCTTTACCTAACGCTAATACTTCAGTAGCGAAGAAAACTTGGTTTTTAATGTGTGTTTCAGTTTCTGAACATCAACAGAAGGTTTTAACTAGAGAAACACAATATTCTAGAGAAAACAAGCAAGTCTCTCTTTGGAAGCACTCGAGGGGAGCACACATAGGCTTTAACGAGCAACTATACGATGGGAATATTTTTCTGGCCGTATAGTTCCCGCCATATAGTTGTCGCCGCCTCTGTCTTGTCAAAAGGGATAATTTCTATGAAGGGACGGAGGACGAAAACACAATGCAGCAGCCGCCATACCATCTAGAAGGGAGAAAGAAGAGATTAGGAGAAGAAGGGGAAGACGTTCTTCATCTCGCTCCACGATCTTCGACCTCCTAGCCAATACACCCCATAGCCACTACTTGTACTTGAGAGAGAGAGAGAGAGAGAGAGAGAGAGAGAGAGAGAGAGAGAGAGAGAATGAGATCTCCACCTTGCAAGACTAGGGTTTGAGATTGTTTCTTTCCATCTTGAATTGTGTTGGATATTTTTCTATTCCTTATTGTGGATCTCCACGGTAATACAAAGACAAATTCCCTTTATTTGATTATATTGATGATTCGTGCTTCTCTCATGTCTGAGTAATTCCGGCTAGTAAGATTATTGAAGTTGGGATGAAATCTACCAAGAGGAGTTCCGGCTAATTATGGGTTGGTCGCCTACATATATATTTATAATATTATAATTGTTACATTTATCATTCGTCAACCTAGTACAGTCACTATCACCATAAACTGAATCTCCCCGTGCCTTCTTTTTCCATCTGCAGGAAACAACATACAATCAAGTCATTTATTTACTTTTATGCTTTATATTTTTGAAGTTTACATTTTAGTTCTATATAAATACATCTCATTTAATCAAAACCCCATTCTTATTTCAACACTTACAGTCAGTTCATTCGAAGACTTGTGACAACTTCAGGTGTGACAGAGACTTCACCCATAAACACGTACCTTCAGGCTCCTTGTGGGATCGATATCTATACTTCGTAAATAGCTACAAACAATCTGTGCTCTTGCAGACATCAAGCTATTTTCTGGCACCGTTGCCAGGGAGCTAAGCGCTAAGTGTTTGTCTTTTGACATTTCAGGTGTTGCTACTATAAAATGTTCTCCTTAGGAGACAAAGGGTCTACACGCTCTGGTAGGACCTACCTGCCCGATTATATTGAGCGCGTGTCGGCTTAGAGGTGCGAAGAGATTATTGAAAAACTTTTAAGATCAAATAAAGTTGAAGTTGAAAGCCTAAGCGATATTATGGAAATCATGTCTATTTACATGACAACTCCTATGAAACCTGAGAAAACTCTCAGGGAATACAGTACTCCAAGTTCTGAATTTCTTAAACAACCAATAGAGTTCCCTAATCCTGGAGTTAGAGAATATCGATTTGATGGTGGAATTATTAAAATTTTGTAGGAGAAAGCTTTTAGTGGAATGGAAGATGAAGACCCAGGAAGACAAATTAGAGAGTTCGACAATGTGATAACATCGCTCGGACCAAAAGGCTTGCCAAGAGACTTATCTCGTCTGAAATTATTTTGTTGGTCTCTTAAAGGTAAAGCTCTAGACTGGTTATGTTAGCTCCCTCGCCATTATATTAAACGTTGGGAAAACTGCATTATTAAATTCATAAACAGGTTATATCCTTTTAAAAAGGTAACTGAACTAAGGAGAGAGATATATTCCACCGGCAAAACAAGTTCATGTGGTAAGTGCCTTTGATAAGGGGCAACCCAAGGTAGGAATTCGAGAAGAGAGAAAAGGTTGAGTTACTTAACCATTCTTAATAAATGCTTAATGGGAGTCAACCCATCTCGTTAATAAAGTAGATTAAAGATTAAGAAGTCCATCGCATTCCTACCACTTTTTCACAGACATTCTTGCAGAAGCATGCCCGTGAAGATGCAGCTGTAAAAAAGTAGTAGAAACATCGATTGAATGAATTCAGAATGAGAATAAAAATTAAAGTTCGAGTTTTCATTTACCAAAGCTAAAATTTTGCTCTTAATACGGTAATGTTGGTCGACAGGTTTTACTATCAATTTTCTGTCAAAAATAAGGTATTTCACTAAGTTTCGGGATAAGAAGGTATCCTCGAAGAAATAGAATTTTTTTGATGACTTCTGAGAGTTTGACGACCAACTATATGATGGGAATAAAAATTCCAGCCGTATAGATATCTTTGTCATCAACAAATTTTCGTCCAAGACACAGAGAATTTAATGACCAACTATAAGGTGGGAATAAAAATTCCAGCCGTATAGCTTCGGTCGTATAGATATCGATGTCTTTGTAGAAATTATTCCCAAAGGTACTGAGAGTTTAGGGAGGAATTATACAGCGGTAATAAAAATTTCGGCCGTATAGCTCCGGTCGTATAGATATCGATTCCTTCGTAGAAAATCTTCCCAAAGGTACTGAGAGTTTAACGACCAACTATACAGCGGGAATAAAAATTTCGGCCGTATAGCTCCGGTCATATAGATATCGATGCCTTCGTAGAAATTCATCCCAAAGGTACTGAGAGTTTAACGACCAACTATATGACGGGAATAAAAATTCCGGCCATATAGTTCTTGTCGTATAGATATCGATACTAGTTTTAGAAATTTATCTCGAGAGGCAGACAGTTTAACGACCAACTATACGGCGGGATCATTGTGATCCGGCCGTATAGTTGCGTCCGTATAGCTGTTTTCTATATAAAGAAACCCTAATTGCCGGTACCGCCGCAACTATACGGGCAGAACAACATCACACGCCCGTATAGTTTTGGCCATATAGTTTGGTGCGTCCACAAAATCGCACAGGGGCGGCTAGGTCTTCCACCTCTCCTCATTATTTCTCTCATATTCTCTCTCCAAACCTCTCAAAATCCACCTAAAACTATTGATTCTTCGTAGATTTTGTTTGTTTGAGAGGGGGAATCAATATATCTGTATGTTTCTGTTGGAGATATGCCCAAGAGGCAATAATAAAAGTGGTTGTTATTATATCTTTGTGTTTATGATGAATGTTTACATCCCATGCTATAATTGTATTATTAGATAACACTAATACATGTGTGTTTTGTAAACATAAAAGAGTCCCTAGTAAGCCTCTTGTTGAACTAGCTTGTTGATTAATTGATGATCATGGTTTCTTGATCATGGACACTGGATGTGATTAATAACAAGGTTATATCATTAGGAGAATGATGTGATGGAAACACACCCATAGTAAGCGTAGCGTAAGATCAAGTTATTAAGTTCGTATTACTATAAGCTTTCAAATGCATAGTAACCTAATCCTTCGACCATGAGGTTATGTTAATCACCATCACCGGATGGATACTTTGATGACATCAAACACCGCTTCGTAACTGGGTGGTTATAAAGGTGTCATTAGGTATTCTGAAAGTATGTGTTGAAGCGCATGGACCAAGATTGGGATTTGTCTATCCATATGACAGATATATATGCTCTGGGCCCTCTCGGTGGAATGTCATCTAGTTAGCTTGCAAGCATGTGACTAGGTCAAAAGGGATGACATAACATGGAACGAGTAAAGAGTACTTATCAGTAACGAGGTAGAACTAGGTATGGAGATACCGACGATCAAACCTCGGATAAGTAGAGTATCGCGTGACAAAGGGAATTGGTTTCGTATGTTAATGGTTCTATCGATCACGAAGTCATCGTTGAGTATGTGGGAGCCGTTATGGATCTCTAGATCCCGTTGATGGTTATTGATCGGAGAGGTGTCTTCATCATGTCTGCATATTCACGAACCGTAGGGTGACACACTTAAGGTTCGAAGTTGTTTTAAGTAGATATGGAATGTGCGTTGGAGACCGAATGTTGTTCGGAGTCTCGGATTGGATCTGGAACATCACGAGGAGATCCGGAATTGTCCGGAGAATAAGATTCATATATTGGGGATCATTTTCTGAGTTAGGAAATGTTCCGGAGTATTTGTATGAGGATTCTAGAAGGTTTTGGAATGTTCCGGAAGGTTCTGGAAGATTTCTTGGAGTTTGCTTGAAAACCAAGAAGGATCAAGGAGTCCTTGTGGGGCAAGACAAGGAGTCGTGGGGGAGGAGGACTCCTCCCCCCTCCCAATCCGCCGGCCAAGGAAGGGAGGGGAGTCCTAGTAGGACTCCCCCTCCCATGGCGCCTCCCTCCTTTAAATAGAGGGGTGGAGGCGCCACCCCCTGGCCCCCTCCACTACTCCAAACCCAAGCCGCCTCTCTCCTCCTCCTTTCTTCTACTCAGGCTTAGGCGAAGCCCTGCAGAATTCTCTACTCCACCACCACCACCACGCCGTCGTGCTGCTGGGATTTCGTGGAGAAGATCTACTACCTCCGCTGCTCACTGGAACGAGGAGAGGAAGGTCTGCTTCGACTCCGCACGTGTGACCGACTGCAGAAGCACTGCCGGAACGCGGCGCCGAAAGTATCGTCCACTCGATCTTGAGATCGGCAAGTGATCGACTACATCAACCACGAGATCCAATCTCGTAACGCTTTCGGATCTACAAAGGTTAGTACAGATCTATCTCGTTGCACATGTCTAATAGATTAGATCTTGGCTTTTATCTAGATTAGATCTGGGTTTTGTTCGTTCTTGCGGTAGAAATTTTTTGTTTTCCATGCTACGAACCCATCAGTTTCTCTCCCTATCCATGCTTTATTTTCAGATTTCCATGGTTGAAACTCTCACATTGATCTAGTGGATGACCTCAAGCTTATTTTATCTTTACTATTAATTCCTCATTTTAGGATTGATTTTTTCCATGTAGAATCGTTCATATATCATGTAGAAACTATATGCCTAAAGTTTTATGGTGAAATTTTTTAGTGCATCACGATGAACAAAATCAGCAACCTCTTTCATTCGAGCAAGCACCAACAGGGAGAGGGCTCGATCTCGGGGTCGTGAGCCTCGCGCAACTCTAAGTTGGACATTGTCTCATCGAGGAGGGTGCTGCCCACACATTGGGCTGACCACAACTTTCTCACCGCAGCAGGGTTGAAGGAAGATTTTGACCTCATGTGCAACAGGGCGGGGTTGGCGATACTTAGCTTTGCAAGCCACAATACCTACGCCAAGCTTACCCATGAGTTCCTTGCCTCCTTATACGACAACCACAGAGAGAAAGGTAATATGTGCACGCTAAGCTTCACCATGAACCGGCAGCACTATGAAATAAAATTCGAATAATTTTGCAATGCTTTCAGCTTCCCTCATACTGGGGAGCCCATTGTTACTAACCTATATAGCATCACAAGTGGAGATACTTGGGAGGTTATTTCTGTTAATGGTGGCAGGCAATTTTATCTAAATAAGATGTCCACCATTCAAAACCCAACCATCCATTACTATGCTTTGTTCCTCGCGGACACACTATTGGGAAGAGGTGACACAGGCTCCATCGCAAATGCGGACATGACAATGATCACCAACACTCTCTTCCCCACTTCACCACAAAGCCCCAGTCCTGCAGCTCTACTCATCCATCACTTTCGCCACCAAAGCAACAAGACCAAAGGAGATATTCGCATTGGTGGATTGGTAACTCACCTTGTCTATGCATTAAATATTAGGGTTTTCTATTTTCGTGCCCTCGGGTCCTTAGTTGTACTGAGTTTTCCCCAGCTCCTTAGTTTTTCCTCAGTTTTCCCCAAGTCCTTGTCTGAAACCCGCAGAAGGAGCTCGGACGGAAGGAATCCGTTAAGTTGACCGTTCCGTGCTGACGAGTGAACGCATCTGCCAATGGATTCAGCATGGTTCACCAGGCAGTTGAAGTCGGTGGCGCGGAGCTTCCTGTTGCAGAAGGGGCACTTGTAAATGCCTCGAGCAAAGGGGCCATCGTAATGGCCAGACTGCAGCCTCCCGAGGACGTGACGAGTCTTGGTGTGGAAGGACTCGTCGTCGCTGCCGACGTCGCTGCTCTGCACCTATCACGTAGCACCAAAGATCGTGCAAAAAACACGAGTCAATTGCAACGATGATGGAACAGAGAGTGAACAAAGATCATGCATGATAATATGGGCTCGAAAAAAAGAGGTAGCCTCAGTTACATTGGACACAATTATATCCAGGATTTGAGTCAGTAAACCAAAGATCATGCACAACAAATTTGTACACACCAATTGTTTACGGACCAAACCCTGAATCAATTTGTGCCCAAATATTCATCATCATCGGCACAAATCTTAAACAAAAGCAAAACACAAACACTAATAACGCAAGATCTAACACAAAAGGATTGAACTAGGAACAGACGAACCCTAATAACGCAAGATCTAACACAAATGGATTGAACTAGGAACAGACGAACCCTAATAACGCTAGATCTAACACAAAAGGATTGAAATGGGATAACAACAAGGGAGAAAAGGGTTACCTCCGTCTCGTCGTCGACGATGCTGGTGTCGTAGGGGTTCTCTGGCGCGACGTACGGCACTGGTTCGTACGGGTTCCAAGCGACGGGGGCCTAGACGGTGGCGGAGGCCGATGCGCTGGCGGCTGATGCGCCGGCTGCTACGTTGGAAGCAGTGACAGGGGCCTGGACGGGGGCCACGGCCGATGTGCCGGCGGCTGATGCGCCGACAATGGGCATCTCATTCTCTCCATCGCCGGCGGTTTTCTTCGGGGTTTTTTCTTGGGCTCTTCGGTTGTGGAGAAGATGATGGGACAGGAGAGGCGATTGAAGTGAGAACGTGCCTCGAGGGAGAGAAAAAGGGCTCTATAAAGATGAAGGTAGCGTGTACCGCAACACGCGTCCGCTACGCACGGCTGCAGCATGCACCGCGACACGAGTCTAACCCTGGGACGTTTGGTGTACTCAGTTATAACCTCGGGCCTTATACAGAAATTTTATCTGTACTCAGTTTTCCCCTCGAGTACTTAGACTGGCAAGTGCAATATACTCAGTTTTACCCTCAAGTAGCTGGTCGACAGAGAGTCAACAAATGAGATTAACATAGCTAATTGAGTCATTTCATGCGCAAAAAAATCCAAAAAAAATAAAAACATAGTGGCACCTACTCATGGAGTCTTCCTACGCAACCTGCCACCTAGAAAACCTTAACAAACATATATAAATCAAGTTTTACCACAAATTGCCACTTCTCAGAATCACTAGTGTAGCTATGAAGATGCATGGTTTTCCACTCAAACCCCTTTGTAAAACATCTTCCCCAAAAACATAGTTTGTCTAAATGATGCCATAATTGTCACACTCATGTATATTTGAATTGCAAATAATTTGATGTAGCCCAATATGAATTATATTGTACAAAACACGCATTTTTCATTTTGTAATTCTTTTGTTTGAATCCCTTAGTCTATTTACTATTTATGTGCCCTTGGATTCTTAGTACTACTCAGTTTTGCCCTCAAGTTCTGTCACAAATGCTCTCAGAAGCCCAAACTTATCCTGATTGGTTGACCCGTTGTCACACGGATCGACTCCACGAACCGTTGATCAACTGATCTAACGGGCAGTGTACCCCTCTCCGTCTCTTCGTGGCCACCCCTCTCTCTCTCTCTCTCTCCGCCGGTGGAGAGTGCCACCCCTCTATTTATGTGCAATAACGAGTTTGCCACGTAATATAGTTTGCGGATTTTGGTGAATGCATTATTTGTCACCCCTCTAACAATTATCAACTATCTTTAGCTTTCCTTTTCTTTTAGGGAATATAGTTTGGGATATAGTTTTGGTAATTTGAAATGGCCCAAAAGTGGTATAATTTTGGTATAAACATGAGGCATACATATTTGCGGATTTCGGTGAATGCATTATTGTCACTCCTCTAACAATTATCAACTATCTTTAGCTTTCCTTTTCTTTTAGGGAATATAGTTTTGGTAATTTGAAACGGCGCAAAAGTGGTATAATTTTGGTATAAACATGAGGCATACATATTTATGGATTTTGGTGAATGCATTATTGTCACCCCTCTAACAATTATCGACTATCTTTAGCTTTCCTTTTCTTTTAGGGAATATAGTTGGGAATATAGTTTTGGTAATTTTGGTAGAAACATGAGACATACATATTTGGCATATTTGGGGGAGTTCGGTGAATGGATTATTTGTCACCCCTCTAACAATTATCAACTTTCTTTAGCATTCCAATATAGTTGGTAATTTTGGTGAATGCACACACTAACTATGAAAACAACTACAAGTACATGTAACTGAATAATGGATTTGTAACAAGGTATCCCTTGTAACAACTTCTAGCGCCTGGTGAGCAATGATAAGAATTAGATCACAATTATACAATAGAAAAAACAACCAGCCATCAGATTAGCTTGCTTCTTCAACTCGATCAGCTGCCTTAACTGCTTGTTCATTTTCTTCAGTTCTCCCTTCACTTCCACCAGTCCTGCATTAGGAGCATTAGGCATAATCGGAACGGCTCCTCCCTCTGCCGCATTATCTATAGCAAGTCCCCCCTCCCAAATTGCGTTCCCCAATAGCGCCAATTGATTCCTGCAATTGAAGCCTCTGAACGTACACATCGATCCACTCGAAATGCCTGCATTTCTTCAGGATCTGAAAACAACAACGTGAACCCTAAATCCCAAATTCGAGGGAATAACAAGAAAATCGAGAGAAAATAGAGAAATTGGAGCGAGATCTAACCTTATCCCCCTCTCTATATGGCAAGCTCTCGCATGCAAGGAACTCACGTCCACGGTTGCCGTTGTCGTCCGTCTTACAGATCGACCACTTCAGAGGCTCCTGGCGTGGGCAGTCAGGGCATCTTGTCAAAGGCACGGGTCCATACTGCGGCCATGAAGAACAGGAGGTCGAAGAGAAACTAGACATCACCCGCCTGCCGGAGAAGGGCTGCCGCTGGCGGAGAAGAAGAACAATGGGGCGCGGGGAAAGAAAGGGGAAGCAATGGCATGGGCACAGGCGCGGGGAACGAAAGGGGAACCAATGGCACGGGCACGGGCGCGGGGCTGGCTCGGGCTCCCATTTTGCAACGGTCACCTGGGTAAGTTGTGGGTCCGGTGCGCTAACGTGGACAAGTTGTGGGTCCCATGATGATCTGGATAAGTGGAGATGTGTCCACTGCGGGGCACCAACAGCGGCCCCACTTGCCAGCACCAACCAACGTCAACTAAACGGGGATCCTCCGTCCGAGCTCCTTCTGCGGGTTTCAGACAAGGGATTGGGGAAAACTGAGGAAAAACTAAGGAGCTGGGGAAAACTGAGTACAACTAAGGACTCGAGGGCACGGATATAGAAAACCCTAAATATTATACTACCTATTATGGAACCTGTTGACGGCTCCAAACTCATGGACGTCAAGTATTTGACTGCTTGTGGCTTCCTTGGTGTTTACCATGCTAACCGGAGGCTCTAAGCATATCAATTAAATTATCTTGGTGATGCACAGGGTGAGCAAGTTCAGTTGCCCTGCCCCCAAGCCTTCTCGATTGTGGAGAAGGACACTTCGATCCTCACCAAGGACCAAATGACGAAGATCATGGACGAGCTCCAGCCCGAAGAAGAGGAAGATGAACAAGGAGGGCAACAGGATGTGGACGAGCAGGAGCAGGACGAAGAGCAGGGACACAACCCTGATTGGGAGGCATAGCAGCAGCAAGGGGGATCTTGGGACCCGTGGCCCAACCAGCCACAATAAGGGTACAACTACGTCCCCTATCAGGAGTTCCAGCAGCTCAACCAACGTGTTGGGGAGATCAACCACACTCTTTAGGAAGTGAATGAAGATGTGAATACTTTGACTCATAACTTTAGTCACTTCATGACCCACTTCCCCGACTACTACAAGCAGTATCCGCACCAGCCGCCAAATGACGACAACAACTGAGCCTAGCAATATCCTAAGTTTGGGGGAGGTTTGAAAACCTCCAAACTTTGCATTCATATTTTTAGATCTTATTTTTATTTTTTTATTTCTTCAAATTTGCATGTTTATCTTTAGCTTTGCATATCTAAACCTAAAATACAAAAATTAGTTGTAACATTATTTGCAAGTTCGTTTCTTTGTTTCTCTCGAGATTGCTTAACTTGAGGTGACTTGGCAATAGGGGAACATAGAGGGGGTTCGACTCAAATACGAGAATGAAGCATGGAAAAAGAGGTATTACATTCTTTTTATCATCCTTTCTACAACCTTAAATTGATCCTACAATTATTTACTCGCTTGCACTGAAGTCACTCCTCACTTAGCTTGTTATCCTGTAAATTCTATTCCTTTGCTACTATCTCCTTTTTAGCTTTGAAACAATGAGCAATGAACTTGGTTAAAAATAATTCCTACATTTTTACAACAAGAAGAAGCATTTGAAAGATAAATTGAGTCCATGTTTAGCCCAAACAATTTAATTTTAGAACTACTCCATCCCATTTGATCTTAATATAAATGGACTCGATAGTACCTTTGATTGAAATTGTTTGATAAAATGGATGCTTCGAAGTAGTAGAAATTATGCCACTACTTTTTCTAATAATTACCGTAAGATATTGCTTTACGCGTGTCATTATAACTCTGTCGTGCTCCATGGGGAACTATTAACTCCATTGGGCAACGAACGATCTAAATGTGGGAAACCACTTGATTGCGACTAATGAGTTATATAAACGTCTATAGCAGCAATGCTATGACGGGTAAAATTTTAGTCTCCTCATGGTTTCATGTTCCAAGTGAAGTTGTAGTACTCCTCTGGCCCATTATTGCTCAACAATTATTTATTGGCATGGTCACGAGTGCACAACATAGCCCCAATTAAACATGATAAAAATAGTGACATGATTTCTCTATGAAAGAGCTAAAGTTTTTGAAAGGCAAAAGAAAGGAAAAAAGTGCTTTGAGAGTCTTGAAATTTTGACACGGGAGTACATGAGTTGTTCTTAAATTAAATATTTTGATGCCAACATGAGTACTCTTAATTGGTTAGACAAACAAGAACAAAATGTTTTCATCTCTCAATAAATAAAGGCACCAAAAGAATTTGTCTCACTTTCCTAGCTAAACTTTCGACACTTTCTTGGGCACATGATTCATTTGCTAACAAGAAATACATGGTTAGGAAGTGGACCGGATAACATGATGCTTTGTTCTACATAGATAAGATCTTGTTCGCTAGTGGACCGGCGACCCCCGGGTGACACGGGGATATAAGTGGAAAACTAGTAGACTCGAGGGTAACGAGGAACCCCTTTGCTTATTGCATTAGTCCGATCCAAGGATCTTAATCGCTAAGCGACTTGAAGGGTCTTAATCATCTAGTGTCTGACCATGGTTTTGGTAACAGGCTAGTAGGATTATTGAAGTTGGGATTAAATCTACCAAGAGGAGTTCCAGCTAATTATGGGTTGCTCTTGGTAGATCATAATTGTTACATTTATAATTTGTCCACATGGCACAGTCACTATCACCATGAATTGGATCTCCCTGCGCCTTCTTTTGCCATCTGCAAGAAACAACAAACAATCAAGTCGTTTTTTTACTTTTATGCTTTACATTTCTGAAGTTAACATTTTAGTTCTATTTAAATATATCTCATTTAATCAAAACCCCATTCTTATTTCAACACTTGCAGTCAGTTCACTCGAAGACCTGTGACAACTTCGGGTGTGATAAAGACTTCACCCATAAACGCTTACCTTCGGGCTCCCTGTGGGATCGATATCTATACTTCGAAATAGCTACAAACGATCTGTGCTCTTGCAGACATCAACGACGATGAACTCCTTGGTCACAGTCCTCTCAGTCCCTAGTGGTGGCTTCCCTTGGCTGGAGCTCTCGAACTCCAGTGGCAATCTGACGGCATCGTGGGCATACTCTCGTGCTTTGTCGATGGAAGAAATAATTTAGGAGGATGCGCGGGAACGAGTGCATAAGAATTGATAGAGAGAGAGGGTTCCTAGGACTCGGAACAACAAGGATAACCTTTAGTGGTGGCACTGTTGGGTCCGCAGCATAGAAAACAAAAAATTTCCTATGATGAGAACTACACGCCAAGATCTATCTACTAGGTACAGAGCAACGGGTGGACATACATCTATCGAGAACTTACCCTCTAAGACAACGAGTTTTGTTAACGAGTAGGAACTCGTGGTTGATGTAGTCGTACACTTGCCGATCTCAAGATCGTGTGGAAGTCCGAGCACCACAAATCAGCAGCGCATCCATGCTCGCACACATGTTCAAGCCACCGGACAACCTCCACCTCCTTGCTCCAGCGATCCAGTGGAAGCAGCAACTCCTTCTAGACGAAATTCCACCGGGAACATGTATCTCGCTAATCCGACACCATGGGGGAATCATTCTAGAGGGGGAGAGAGATCCTTCACGAGGAGGTGTGTGGAAGAAGGAGGAAGAGGGGGGCCTTTTATAGGAGGAGGGGGGTGCCCCTCCCCATGGCTGGAGCCTCATGGGGGGTGACCCCTCACCTCCCCCATTCATGTGGTAGTAACCCCTCCACATTAAAATGCCTCTTCACATTCCCTTTTAAAATCCCCACCTTAAATGCATTAAAATTCTCTAAGTTTAATGCTCTCTCATTTAATAAAACTCTTTTATTAAATTTATTCAGAATATCGTTAATTACTTTAATTAACAAACAGTCACATATAACCCCTTGCAATATTTCAATATCACATGCAAAACCACTTTCTGCAATTTCACCCGAAACAATTCCGGTTTCTATCAAAATAATTCCTGCGCTTTGCAATTCTTTTGTCTAAAACATATGTGCTCTAAAATGGTGTCCGGTAACTCTTAAGTGTGTCACCCTTTGGTTCGCGAATAATGCAGGCATGATTGAGACTCCTCTCAGATCAATAATCAGAAGCGGGACCTGGAGATCCATACTGACTCATGCATATTCAACGATGACTTCTATGATCGTGAGAACCTTTAACGCTTGTAATTTAATCCCTTTGTCTCATGATATAATACATGTCCGAGATTTGATCATCGGTATCCAAATACCTAGTTTGATCTCGTTACCGACATGCACTCTTTTCTCGTTCCCGTGATAGAACATTCTAGTGATCACATCACTCGCTTGCAAGCTATCTTAATGTGATATCACCGAGAGGGCCCAGAGTATATCTATCCGTCATAGGGATTGAAAAATTCCACTCTTGAGCCATGAGCCTCAACATAACACCTTCATAGTACTGAACCCATCTTTATAGTCACCCTGTTACGGTGTGACATTTGATGTTATCAAGATACTCTTCCGGTGTTAGCAATTAACATGATCTCATGGTCTAAGGATAAAGATTACTTCGTATGATGTTATAGCAATGTAAACATAAAGACTTGATCATAATGCTATACTTCGGATGAATGTTCATCACATCATTTCAAAAATGCTGTGACCTTGTTATTAACAATATCCAATGTCCATGATCAGGAAACCTTGATCATCTTGTTAATCAGCAAGCTAGTCTATAAGTGAGGCATAACTAGGAACCCTTTTTGTTTATTAAACACACATGTATTGATGTTTCCGATCAATACAATTATAGCATTCAAAATAAACATCTATCATATATACGGAATACATAATAACAACTTTATTATTGCCTCTCAGGGCATATTTCCTTCAGTCTCCCACTTGCACTAGGGACAATAATCTAGTTCACATAGTGATAAATCTAACACCCATGGAGTTTTGGTGTTGATCATGTTTTGCCCTAGGGAGAGCTTTAGTCAACGGATCTGCTACATTTAGGTCCGTGTGTACTTTACAAATCTTTATATCTCCCTCCTTGACATGTTCGCGGATGGAGTGAAACCGGCGCTTAATACGCTTGGAATTCTTGTGAGTCCTCGGTTCCTTGGTGTTGGCTATGGCTCCATTGTTGTCACAATAGATCACCATTGGGTCCAATGCACTAGGAACCACACCTAGTTCCGTAATGAACTCTTTCATCCAAACCGCTTCCTGCGCCGCTTTTGAAGCAGCAACATATTCTGCCTCCGTCGTTGATCCAGCTTCCACAAGTTGTTTGGAACTCCTCCAACTAACTGGTGCTCCTTTCAAGAGAAATACATATCCGGATTGAGACTTAGAGTCATCCGGATCGGTGTCAAAGCTAGCATCGACATAACACTTAGCGACTAGCTCTTCTTCACCTCCGTATATAAGAAACATATCCCTAGTTCTTATCAAGTACTTGAGGATGTTCTTGATTGCTATCCAGTGTTTTGAACCTGGATCAGATTGGTACCTACTAGTCAAACTAATAGCATGTGCCACATCCGGTCTTGTACATAGCATGGCATATATAATAGATCATATGGCCGAGGCATAGGGGATCTTATCCATTATCTATCTTTCTTCTGCCCTAGCCGGACATTGAGTCTTGCTCAATGTCTTGCCTTGCAACATAGGTAAGAACCCCTTCTTACTTCTGTCCATATTAAACTTCTTTAATATCTTATCAAGGTATGTACTCTGCGATAACCCAATTAGGTGCCTTGATCTATCTCTATAGATTTTAATGCCTAATATATATGACGCTTCACCAAGGTCTTTCATCGAAAATTTGCTGTTTAGATAACTTTTAACACTGTTTAAAAGATCTATATCATTTCCAATCAATAAAATGTCATCCACATATAATATCAAAAATGCCACATTGCTCCCACTCACTTTCTTGTAAATACAAGCCTCTCCATAAGTTTGGACAAATCCAAACTCTTTGATCACCTCATCAAAGCGGAGATTCCAACTCCGGGATGCTTGCTTCAGTCCATAGATGGATCGCTGAAGTTTGCATACCTTATTAGCATCCTTAGGATCGACAAAACCCTTAGGTTGTCTCATATACAACTCTTCTTCAATATTACCATTTAGGAACGCAGTTTTGACATCCATCTGCCATATTTCATAATCGAAATATGCAGCAATTGCTAACATAATCCTAACCGACTTAAGCATCGCTACGAGAGAGAATATCTCATCGTAGTCAACTCCTTGAATTTTTCGAAACCCCTTTGTGACAAGTCGAGCCTTATAGATGGTCACATTACCATCATCATCAGTTTTTCTTTTGAAAATCCATTTATTCTCAACGGCCTTTCGATCGTGAGGTAAGTCCACCAAGGTCCAAACCTGGTTCTCGTACATGGATTCCATCTCGGATTTCATGGCTTCTAGCCATTTGTTGGAATCCGGGCTCATCATCCCTTCTTCATACGTCGCAGGGTCATCTATTTCATCAACCATGAAATTCACAATAGGGTTGCCGTACAGTTCAGGAGTTGCACGTGTCCTACTTGACCTGCGAGGTTCGGTAGTGTCCTCTTTCAGAGTTTCATGATCAATATCATTAGCTCTCTCTTCATTAGGTGAAGTCAACTCCGAAACAATTTCCAGTGCTGCGCTACTCGCCATTTCATGAAGAGAAGGTTCAATAACCTCTTCGAGGTCTACCTTCCGACTACTCACACCTTTCGTGAGAAACTCCTTCTCAAGAAAGGATCCATTCTTGGCAACAAAAACCTTGCCCTCGGATCTGTCATAGAAGGTATACCCAATCGTTTCCTTAGGGTATCCTACGAAGACGCATTTTTCCGCTTTGGGTTCGAGTTTATCAAGCTGAACTTTCTTCACATAAACATCGCATCCCCAAACTTTAAGAAATGACAACTTAGGTTTGTTTCCAAACCATAATTCATACGGTGTCGTTTCAACGGATTTAGATGGTGCCCAAATTAAAGTGAATGCAGCTGTTTCCAGTGCATAACCCCAAAATGACAGTGGAAAGTCAGTCAAAGACATCATAGATCGAACCATATCCAATAAAGTATGATTACGACGTTCCGACACACCATTATGTTGTGGTGTTCCGGCAGGCGTGAGTTGTGAAACTATTCCACACTCTTTCATGTGTGTGCTAAACTCGTAACTTAGATACTCACCTCCAGGATCAGACCAAAGAAATTTGATCTTTCTACTACGATGATTTTCCACTTCATTCTGAAATTCCTTGAACTTTTCAAAGGTTTCAGACTTGTGTTTCATCAAATAGATATACCCGTATCTACTTAAATCATCCGTGAAAGTAACAAAATAATGATATCCACCTCGCGTCGACACACTCATTGGTCCACACACATCAGTATGTATGATTTCCAATAAATCTGTTGCTCGTTCCATTGAACCGGAAAACGGCGTTCTAGTCATCTTGCCCATAAGGCATGGCTCACATGTATCAAATGATTCAAAATCAAGTGATTCCAAAAGTCCATCACAATGGAGTTTCTTCATGCGTTTAACACCAATATGACCTAGACGGCAGTGCCACATATATCCAGATATATCATTATCAAGTTTAATCCTTTTAGCATCAACATTATGAATATGCGTAATACTATTATCGAGATCCAATAGAAATAAACCATTCAACACAGGTGCATGACCATAAAAGATATCATTCTTATAAATAGAACAACCATTGTTTTCAGATTTAAAGGAATAACCACTTTGCATCCAACACGATCCGGATACAATGTTCATGCTCAGTGCAGGCACCAAATAACAATTATTTTGGTTTATAACTAATCCCAATGGCATATGGAGAGGTAGCGTCCCGACGGCAATCACATCAACTCTTGATCCATTGCCGACCCGCATCCTGACCTCATCCCTTGCTAGTTGTCCCTTGTTCCACAGCCCCTGAACCGAGTTACATATATTAGCAATCGATCCCTTATCAAATACCCAGGTGCTACTGCGAGTACTAGTCAAGTACACATCAATAACATGTATATCACATATACCTTTGTTTGCCTTGCCGGCCTTCTTTTCCGCCAAATACTTGGGGCAATTGCGCTTCCAATGGCAATTCCCCTTGCAATAGTAACACTCAGTGTCAGACTTAGGGCCAGATCGGGGTTTCTTTTCAGGTGCAGCAACAGATTTGCCACCCTTCTTTCCCTTGTGCTTGCCTTTCTTGTCCTTCTTGAAACCGGTGGTCTTGTTGATCATCAACACTTGATCTTCTTTCCTAATCTCCGCTTCTGCAGTCTTAAGCATTGACAGAAGCTCGAGAAGAGACTTCTTCATGCCCTGCATATTATAGTTCATCACGAAGCTCTTGTAGCTAGGTGGCAGAGATTGGAGAACACGATGTATGCCTAAGTCAATGGGAATCGTTATTCCCAAGGACACAAGCTTATCGGCGTACCTAGACATTTTGAGTACGTGCTCACTAACGGAGCTGTTCTCCTCCATCATGCAGCTAAAGAACTTTTCAGAAGCATTATAACTCTCTACGGCAGCATGGGTATCAAAAATCATTTTCAATTCTCCCATGGTATCAAAGGCATTGCCATTTTCGAAACGCTTTTGAAGTTCTGGCTCTAGCCCATACAGTATGCCATAATGAACTAAGTTGTGGTCCTCCTGATGAGTCATATAGACATTCTTTTCCTCGTCAGGGGCATCAGGAGCTGGTGGGGGGCCTAGCGGCGCCTCTAGCACATATTGCTTTTGTGCAGCAGTGAGGAGAATCCTCAAATTCATAGCCTAGTTGGTGAAGTTGCTACCATCCGCAGCAAGTTTCTCTTTCTCCATGAACACATTGAAATTAAAAGCAGGTGGTGCCATCTACAACAGAATTTGTAAAGTTTATTTAGACTAAGTTTATGATAGAGTGAGTTCAACTAATCCAAATTACCAATGAACTCCCACTCAAAAACAACATCCCTCGTGTCCTTTTGGTGATTACATGAACCAAATCCACTACACCAAGTCCGATCATCACGTGAGTTGATGTAGCTTCAAAGGCGAGCATCTATATGGGCATCATATCAACTATATGAGTCATGCTTAACCTTTCGGTCCGTGTTCCGAGGCAATGTCTGTACATGCTAGGCTCGCCAAGTAAGAACCTTAGTACTCGCGTGTGTAAAACTGTCTTACACCCGTTTCTATGAAAGCGTAGATTCGAGTACACCCGATCATCACGTGATGTCTCGAACACGATCCACAGAACGGTGCATACTTAAGGAAGAACACATTTTTATCTTGATATCTAAATGAGGGATCATCTTACAGTGCTACAAAAAGCGCCAAACTAGCAGTATAAGATGCTAACATCTAATGTGTAAAGTGAGATGATATGGTTCATGCATTTGATCTCTATCATTTGCATCATGGTATGATCTCTATCATTCCTTTGTGTGTAAGGCCAAGGTCTATGGAACTTACACGTTGAATGTGTTGTAAGAGTATCTATCATACATCTACTTACAACAATACCATATCAAGACACTAGCCCATCAACGATCTAAACTAGACGCCTCTAATTTATCAATTGCAAGTTTTATGTGGCTTAGGGCTTTCGGAGATACAACCGTTCTTACCTACGAACATGAACCATAACGAGGATAACCAAGTTATTAGCAACTCGTTGTAAATCAGATATTGACTATAGTAGGAGAGACAGACATCCGCCAGCCACTTATGCAAAATAAGTTGCATGTTAGTCGTGGAACCGGTCTCATGTACGATGACATGTAAGGTTGGTCCGGGCCGCTTCATCCCACTATGCCACCAGTATCCAAAATACATAGAAGATGCAATAACATGATCATCATCGCCCACATATAAACATATGTGTACTACCCATGCAAAGCACCTACGCATAGATTAGGCTCTGATACCACTGTTCAGACCGCAGCATAGAAAACGATTTCCTACGATGATAACTACACACCAAGATCTATCTACTAGGTATAGAGCAACGGGTGGACATACATCCATCAAGAACTTACCCTCGAAGACTACGAGTTTTGTTAACGAGTAGGAACTCGTGGTTGATGTAGTCGTACACTTGCCGATCTCAAGATCGTGTGGAAATCCGAGTGCCGCAAATCAGCAGTGCATCCATCCTCGCACACACGTTCAAGCCACCGGACAATCTCCACCTCCTCGCTCCAGCGATCCAGCGGAAGCATCAACTCCTTCTAGACGAAATGCCACCGGGAACATGTATCTCGCTAATCCAAGACCATGGGGGAATAATTCTAGAGGGGGAGAGAGATCCTTCACGAGGAGGTGTGTGGAAGAAGGAGGAAGAGGGGGGCCTTTTATAGGAGGAGGGGGGTGCCCCTCCCAATGGCTGGCGTCTCATGGGGGGTGACCCCTAACCTCCCCCATTCATGTGGTGGTAACTCCTCCACATTAAAATGCCTCTTCACATTCCCTTTCAAAGTCCCCATGTTAAATGCATTAAAGTTCTTTAATGCTCTCTCATTTAATAAAACTCTTTTATCAAATTTATTAAGAATTTTGTTAATTACTTTAATTAACAAACATTCACATATAACCCCTTGCAATATTTCAATATCACATGCAGAACCACTTTCTACAATTTCACCCAAAACAATTCCGGTTTCTATCGAAACAATTCCTGCGGTTTGCAATTCTTTCGTCTGAAAGATATGTGCTCCAAAATGGTGTCTGGTAACTCTTATGTGTGTCACCCTACAGTTTGCGAATAATGCAGACATGATTGAGACTCCTCTCAGATCAACAATCAGAAGCGGGACCTGGAGATCCATACGGACTCCTACATATTCAACGATGACTTCTGTGATCATGAGAACCTTTAGCGCTTGTAATTTAATCCCTTTGTCTCATGATATAATACATGTCTGAGATTCGATCATCGGTATCCAAATACCTAGTTTGATCTCGTTACCGACATGCACTCTTTTCTCGTTCCCGTGATATAACATTCTAGTGATCACATCACTTGCTTGCAAGCTATCTTAATGTGATACCACCGAGAGGGCCCAGAGTATATCTATCCGTCATCGGGATAGAAAAATTCCACTCTTGATCCATGAGCCTCAACATAACACCTTCGTAGTACTGAACCCATCTTTATAGTCACCCTGTTACGGTGTGACGTTTGATGTTATCAAGATACTCTTTCGGTGTCAGCAATTAACATGATCTCATGGTCTAAGGATAAATATTACTTCGTATGATGTTATAGCAATGTAAACATAATGACTTGATCGTAATGCTATACTTCGGATGAATGTTCATCACATCATTTCACAAATGTTGTGACCTTGTTATTAACAACATCCAATGTCCATGATCAGGAAACCTTGATCATCTTGTTAATCAACAAGCTAGTCTATAAGAGAGGCATAACTAGGAACCTTTTTGTTTATTAAACACACATGTATTGATGTTTCCGATCAATAAAATTATAGCATGCAAAATAAACATCTATCATATATAAGGAATACATAATAACAACTTTATTATTGCCTCTCAGGTCATATTTCCTTCAGGCACAGCTTCGGTGAGATCAGGACCCGATCTATCCGAGGCTAGGGTTTGTTAAAACTTAGAAATAGGGGAGGGGGTTAGGGCGGCAGTATATATGGGGTGGATTGCGTGCAGGAGGGGTTCGATTCGAACTGTAATTGGCTGAATTTGGTTGTGATTTGGTGTAGGTGACGGGGAGTTCGTTCTCGAACCCGGGATAGAGATGAACTGGTGGGGTCGATGTGTCGGTGACTGTGGGTTCCCGGGTGTGCCTCGGGGATGCTTTGGGTCAGCCAGTTGCGTGTTACAGTGTGCGTCACTGGGTCGGCAGGTGCGTGCCGTAGTTAGCGATGGGATGGCTTCGGCTAGCCCGCTAGGTTAGGCCTCTTTTTTGTTTGTCTCTTTTTATTATTTTCTATTTAGCAATACCTTTATAACTTTTGCATTTCAAATCCAAGTGTAGTGAATTTGGTCACTAATTTTTTTGTAAAAGTAAGTAGATTATTAGTGGATCGTACTTGCAACCTTTTATATTGTTTTGAATGTTGGGTTAGCAAAAATGCCTTTTGCCTCTTATAGGACTATTTTAGGAAAACCAAAATAGGGTTTTTGTGAGAGGGTTTTGATGCAAAATTTTGTTTGATGCCATGATGCAATGCCACGTATGAATGCTTCTAGTAACATCTCAAATTGAAAATTTTGGGATGTTACAAACCTACCCCCCTTAAGAAGAATCTCATCCTCGAGATTCAGGTTGGCTAGCAAATAGGTGCGGGTGTTACGTCTTCAAATCCTCTATTCCCACGTGGCGTCTTCCTCAGAATGGTTATTCCATTGAACTTTGCAAAACCAGATGGTATTAGTGCGAGAAATCCTCTCGGCTGTTTCCAGGAAGATTGATGGGATTTTCTTCATAAGTGAGATCATTTTCCAACTGAACCTCTCCTAGCAGAACTATATCCCTCAAATGTGTTTCACCCATCTCCGGATGACACTTATTCAGTTGTGCCACATGGAATACATAATGAATAGTCAGTACTTCCGATAATTCCAACTGATAGGCAACTTATCCTCTACGAGCTAGAACCTTATAGGGCCCTATGAAGCGAGGTGCCAACTTTCCCTTCATTCCAAATCTCTTAACTCTACGTAGTGGTGAAACTTGAAGATATACGTGGTTTCCTACTTCATAAGTCACTTATCTATGCTTGGAATCGATATAACTCTCTTGCCTTGACTGTGCTACTTTTAGCCTATCTCAGATTTGCCTTACCTTTTCTTCGGCATCCTTGATCAACTTAGTTCCAAACAAACTACGCTCTCCAACTTCACTCCTGTCGTGGTGTGGAACACGATAGTGGCATCAGGGATGTCATGAGAGGGGACAATCAGGATGCTATCGGTGTCTACTCGCAACAGGTTGGGTACAAATACTGCAGACACATCAATGTACCAAGTTTTGGAGCCCTCTTGTCGAGGTAATGCTCCTACTCCTGCAAGGATCTACTATATGGGGAGCAGATGCTCAATACACGTGCTCCTTGAGCTGTTTCCATAGCTGCTATCGAGAGCTAGAGGAAGATGAACTACTTTACTTGGTGATCCTGGCTAACTTCTAACTTGTCATGCCTTACCTAGAACCCTAGCACTACCCCTCCTTATATACTGATGGAAGGGTAGGTTACAATGTGGGCTCTAGGGTTTATTGTTTGGGCTTTGGATTTACAAAGAGGGCTAGCTGTCGGGTCTAGCCAGTGGTCCAGGACACGGTCAAGCTCCAGTACAGGTGGAGACAACACCACGTCTCAGTGCCTCCACTTTGGGCATCACCCGATTCTTTATCCATCAGCTTGGTGCTTTATCCGTCATCCGGAGCTTTACTCGTCATCTCCTAGCCTCAGCGCTTTGGCGCCCTTGTCTGGTAGTGCCGGCAGGGGGGTGCGCTAGCCTGTCCAGTCAAAGATGCGCTCAGCAAGGAGCATCACCCCCTCCCGTAACTTTGGCCAACAGATCTAAGGCAGCCGGGTAGAGGTGGTCACCCAGCCGGCTTTCCTGGCCCTCGGCTAGACGGGCTAGCCGGGGAATCTATATGCGGACCAGGTGAAGCGTATGACCCGACTGTGGTTCTTTGTCTTGCGGCCATCCGGCTAGATCTCCCTGGAGCCGGCCAGTTGAGCTTGGCTTGGCCTACCCGGGGGTCAGCCCCCCGACACTAGTCCCCGAGCACGTTGAGACTTCGCTTTGCGGAGAAGTTCCTGCATGCTCATTGGCTGATGTTGAAATGATTGCGGGTGAAGAACGTATCATGCATTGTCTTGTAGTGCTGTCCTCGTAGTGCTTGTCGGTTTCCGCCTCGAGATGCCCACTTTCTCGGCTGGAGTTTACCGGCTATGGGTCCGGTGGCCCACCCACAAGGAGTGAGCGACGATTCCATCTCCTAGCTACGGGGCTAGGTTGGGGAGGTGAATCGCCCAGTTGATGACGTCAATGCTGGCGTTAGGCGTGCCTGCCTCCTCTAGCCTGCGTCGCGTCAGTTTGACCTCTTGGCCTGCCGCTGCAGTTTTGGTAACTGTGCACACGCCTTCATCATAGCTGTTTCTCGGGGATCATGCGTGCGCTTGGACTTCGTGGTAACGCCTGTGGGATCTTCTATGGCAGCTGTTCCGACGCATGCGATCTGGAACCGAAGCGTCATGGGGGGAGTGGGGCAGTTCTTGTGCCACGTGGCGTAGGGGAGTGCAGGAGGCACGGTTGCCCTGCCTTAATAAATAGGGGCATCAGGGAGGGATCCTTCCTTACTTCGCCTTCTCCCTGCATCTGCTGTCCTTTGCGCTCTGCGTCCTCACTGCTACCCTGTACCACCGCTCTGTTTGATCATCAGTGTCGTCGTTCCTTCGTTGCGGCGATAAGACCCCGCTTCTCCAACACGGCCACAGTGCCTGCCGAGATGCTCCCAGACCAAGCGGGTGGCGGGTACGGCACATATGTCACCGACGAGCTCGTGCAGAAGTACCGGCGGAGGAAACTCATCCCATCGGAGTGCCTGGTGAAGCATCGCCTAGCATCAGAAGGGGAGCGGGTTGCCAACCCCCGGCCCGGGGAGGCCGTCGTCTTCCTCGCCCACTTCGCCCGTGGGCTCGACCTACCTCTAAGAAGGTTCGTCTTGGAGTTGATGGTGTCGTTCGACCTTCAGCTCCACCACCTCGGC
The DNA here is from genome assembly GCA_910589775.1 of Avena eriantha. NCBI lineage: Eukaryota > Viridiplantae > Streptophyta > Magnoliopsida > Poales > Poaceae > Avena > Avena eriantha. Next base: position 476,154,469 of record OU342741.1, read on the forward strand.
GCCAACACCATCGTGCAATTGTCACATCACGCGGCCTACTGTGTGGCCTACCCGGGGGTTCGCCCGGACGTGGTGAACTTCTTGAAGTTCTTCTTCTTCAAGGTCCAAGTGGTGGGGAAGGGCGGCCCTCTGATGGAGACCGGCTACTGCACCGTCTACCCTAGGGCGTCGTCACTGATGCCGCAGCTGGAGATGCCCGACACCGTCAAGTTGTCGCAAGGCTCGTATTTTTAGGTGCATAACAACACCAACATCGACTGGATCGAGGTTCCGGTGTTCGCCAACGTCCACTACACCCGAAAGGCCTAGACCATCCAGAACTTGGGTGCCCAGGCGGACACGGCGTGGATGGCCGCTGATGATTGCATATTTGCATCATGATTTATATTATTATTTTGCATTGTAAATGTAGGATATTGGTATTTTACGGCGCTCGTGCGCACTTTTTTATGTCTGTTTTCACCAGGATTAGGACAGATGATGGATCAAATGGACACAACTCTTGGAGCAGTTATATTGGGGACAAAAGGAGTAAAAAACAACGTAAAATGCTTATTTGGGATATATCAATAACACCAGAAGAAAAACCGACGCAATCGAGGTATACAGACGGTTCGACGACCAACTATACGGCCGGAATAATTTTTTTCCATATAGTTCCGGTCGTATAGTTGGCGCCACCACCACCTCTTCAAATAGTTTCACCCCGTGCAACTGGATCGGGGAGACGACATACAGAACACCCATAAATCACCGAAACCTCACCTCCGGAAGGCATCTAGAGGGAGAACTCGTCCACCAAAGATCCATCTTCACCTTGCATAGATCCGGGAGGCTAAGGCATCGATCTTCGTCATCAACTGTTGCATCGCTACCATCTCCGTCCATCCCATCTACATCTTGTCTAGATCTTGTTGTAATTTCCATACCCGTTGTGGATTTATACAAGTACTATTCATCTATGATAGATACCGTTACCATTGCCATGATGTTGATTGCCTCCATGTCTGAGTAGATCTCTAGTTCTTGGGGAGATGGAGAAACCCTAGCATATGATTGAGATGAGATAGAGATTATTATCTTATACATCATTATGTGTATGTGTTAATTGTCTTCATCTTGATATTGGGAGTTGTGCACCTCCTTAATATTTGCCTCGTATGGGGACTCGATGAAGGGGATTACTTGTTGGTAGACGAAGGGATGATAGTGCTTACTATGACTATAAAGTTGTTGTCATTCCTTACGCACTAACTCGGGGAACCAAGGAGAACTCATTAAGCCATGTCCATGCCACGGGAGAAATCCCTTAATAGCGGGATAATACGATTGATGTCATTTATTCATCAGTTGTGGTTATGAAGGATGATGTGAGCAGTGGTTGCTTCCTATTTGTCCATATATGGAGCTCCTCCCACATACATACATATTATAAGAATATTTGTTATAATAATTTTGATTTCTTAGTCTAAATTGCTAGAGGTGTATCCACCACTCCTTGAGAATTCCTTTTTCCCTATTGTAGTTCCAAAGTTCTTTACACACGCGATTCTCACTTTCCGCATTAAGTTTTGCTTTAGTTTAAATTACCTCGTTTAACCAAAAACCCAAAAATAACTCTACTTTTCATGCGTCTTAAAGTTATTTCTTAAGTACTTCGTTTAGTTGTAGTTAAAAGCATTTTAGTCTTTCACCTACTGCTCCCTGTGGGATTGATATCTTTATTTCGAAACTAGCTACAAACGATCTATGCACTTGCAGTCATCAAGCTATTTTCTGGCGCCATTGTTGGGGAGCTTAACACTATAAGTCACTTTACTTTTAGTTATTTACTTTCGTTGTACTAATTTTTATTTAAGTTGTAGGACCACAACAATGGACAACACTCAACATTTAATCTAGCTTGAGGAAGTAGGAAAAATGGGTTCGCCCATGGACGCTTTTATAACCGTCAATAAAAGCATAACTCCTGATGGAATTGAGATCCACCCTTTATTATTTGAACTACTGCACTCTAAGAAATTTGCAGGAACCAACAAAGAGAGTCCATATGGAAACCTACAATTCTTTGAAGACATTCTCAGGTCCTTTATATTCAATGAATTTAATCCTGATATGGTTAAAACCCAGTTGTTTAGACAAACTCTCTCTAATAATTTTTGCAACTAGTATAAATCTTTTTGTGCAGAAGCACCGAGGACTTGGACGGAACTGACAACCAATTTCCTATCAAGATATTACTCAGAAAGCAAAGATCACAGGATGAGAGGTATTATTATCAGTTTCAAAAAATAATCCTAGTGAGGGTTTGTATGAAGGATATCTAAGGTACAAAATCTACCTAGATAATTGCCCCCATCATCGTTTGCCTGATTGGTTAATCACTCACACTTTTATGGAGGGCTTGATATTGAAAATAGAATGAATGTAGACACTCCTTCTAATGGCAGTTTTCTATTTTATACATATGTTGAAGCTTGGAAACTAATAATAAATATGAGGGAGGCAACAGAAAATCTTAAAAATGAGGAGAACATTACAAATAGTTTTTCTGAATATGCTTGTGTTAACGATTTACTTGTACATGAAAGGACTTGTAAAATGATTAAAACCCTCGGTATTGATTCTTACTTAGTAAAGAAAATTATTGAGAATTATGCAGGGCATTTCTAGTTACCTACAGAATGGGAATGCCATAAACCCCTCGAATAAAAGAAGCGTGCAAGTGTGCTAATGGAAGAGTTCTCCTCAATACCTATTCAAGAGATCATCAAGAAAAGGAAAAAAAGAGGAAGAACAAATAAAGAAGAGGCCGAAGAAACCAAAAAAGAATCCCGAAGCTACCAATATAAATAATGTTATATTAAAGGATCTTATGGAAGCACGAATAGTGGATAATGAAGTGGTTATACTAGACCTTGAAAATTCAGAGTTCATCGAAGGTAAGGTACGAGGTAACGAAACTTCTAAACCTATGACTCCTATATATTGTGGAGAAACTTTCTTATGTGAAATTTGTGAGCCGATTTCCACTATAAATATTATGCCTTCATCACTTTATATGGAACTTCGCTACAATTTAAATAATACAGATGTGGAACCGATAGACACTACTATTAAATTGTATAATAGGAGCAATATAAAACCGGAACGTGTAATCAGAAACATCTATGTCTTTATTGGATCACTAATGTACCCCCTTGATTTTCATATTGTTGATATTCCTCGAGATTCTTTTTGTCCTATTCTTTTAGGCAGGCCTTTTTTTCCATAAGCAAAGCTCGGGTTTATAATAAGAAGGAGACTATTTTACTGATGTTTCGAGAAGAGGAAATGACATTCGACTTTGCCAAACTAAAGAAGAGAACATATGAAGTGGAAGATATCAAGAAACAGAAAATGATTGCCGAGCTGGCTGCAATTCAATTAGAGATGAGCCTAATTAATTGGGAGGAAGCACCAAATGGTGAAGAGAGAGAAGATATGGATGATTAACTTGATTAAGTTCCGGAAGCACTAAATCCACATGACTATGAAGAACTTGTAAGAAAAGGATATGAAGAACCTCCACCAATTGAATTGAAACAACTTCCAGACGATATGAGGTATGAGTTTTTAGATAATGAAAATAAATGTCCTGTTATTATTAGCAAAAAATTATCAGAGAATGAAACAAATAAACTCATTTCGGTCTTGGTTAAGCATCGTGAAGCCTTTGGATATACTCTGAGTGATATTAAGGGAATAGATCATCTATTGTAACGCATAAGATTACCATGCTTGATGACACTGAACCTGTAGTTGATACACAAAGAAGGCTTAATACGAAAATGAAGGAAGTAGTAGGAAAAGAGGTTTTCCACTTATTATATGCTGGCATAATATATCCTATTTCTGACAGTAAGTGGGTTAGCCCAGCTCATTGCATACCAAGACAAGGTGGTCTTGATGCTGCTATGAATGAGGACGGTGAGCTAGTTCCTGTAAGGCCTATTGTTGGATATCGTATGTGCATTGATTTTAGGAAACTAAACCGCGAGACATAGAAAAATCATAAACCTATACCATTCATGGATAAATTTTTAGAAAGACTTAGTAATAATTCTTACTTCTGTTTTCTTGATGGTATTCTGGATATTCTCAAATTGCCATACAACCAAAAGATCAAGAGAAATCGACTTTCACTTTCCCTTATGGCACATATGCTTATATATTAATTCCGTTGGGCTTATGTAACACGACAACAACTTTTCAAGAATGTGTTCTAAAGATCTTTGATGATTTTGTTGAGAAGACTATGGAAGTTCTAACAAATGATTTTGTTGTTTGTGGAACAACCTTTGATAATTGCCTCTACAATCTAACCAAAGTTTTACAGAGATGCAGGCAATCAAATTTGGTTTTGAATTGGGAACAATGCTGTTTCATGGAAAGAGAAGGTAAATTTTTCAGGCATAAGGTTTCGGAGAAGGGAATAGAAATAGATAAAACTAATATAAATTCTATAGAAAATCATCCAATACCTCGGGACATTAAAAACTTAAAAATGTTTCTGGAACATGCAGGTTTTTATAAGCGTTTAATAAAAGATTTTGCTAAAATAGCTATGCCTCTCACCAACCTTCTTGATAAAGAAACTCCATTCTACTTAGATCATGACCGCATTGCAGCTTTCGAGAACCATAAGAATAAATAAGTTTTAGCACCTATCATGCAATCTCCAGAATGGTATGAACCTTTCGAAATCATGTGTGATGCTAGTGACTATGCTTTAGGGGCCGTGTTAGGACAACGAGACATAAATAATTTGAATGTTATTTATTACGCTAGTAGACCTCTTAATAAGATTCAGAACCATTACGCTACTACAGAATAAGAGTTCATAGCTATATTTTTTGCTTGCGAAAAATTTAGATCTTACATCATTAATTCTAAGGTAATAGTTCATACGGATCACCATGCTTTGCGTCATCTCCTTGTGAAAAAGGATGCGAAGCGTAGGTTGATTAGGTGGGTTTTATTACTACAAGAATACGATTTGCATATAGTAGATAGGAGGGGTAAGGATAATCCTGTAGCAGATCTTCTATCTAGGAAGGCGCGCTCGTCGACCATTGGCGCCGGCTTGGACAGCAAATAGGAAGGCGCGCTCGTCGACTTCCTCCGTGAGAATCGGGACATCTTCGCATGGTCCCCCAAGGACATGTCGGGTGTGCCGAGGGAGTTCACCGAGCACTCACTTCACGTGCATCCGGATGCCAAGCCGGTCAAGCAACCTCTGCGCCGGTTCGCAGAGGAGAAGAGAAAGATAATCGGTGACGAGATCACCCGGCTCCTTGCAGCCGGTTTTATCATGGAAGTGTACCACCCGGACTGGCTGGCGAACCCAGTCCTGGTGCTGAAGAAGAACAAGACCTGGCGCATGTGTATCGACTACACCAGCCTTGCCCCGTTCGGATCAAGTCATCAATTCCACGGCCGGCTGTGATTTTTTGTCTTTTTTAGATTGTTATTCCGGGTACAATCAGATCTGGCTAAACCCGACAGATCAGATTAAGACATGATTTATCACCCCTTATGGGGCTTTCTGCTATGTAACCATGCCTTTCAGCCTAAAGAACGCAGGCGCCACCTATCAGCGATGCATGCAGAAATGCTTGCACTCGCAGATAGGCCGAAACATGCACGCTTACGTGGACGACGTGGTCATCAAGACCAAAGAGAAGCGCACCCTCCTCGAGGACCTGGGAGAAACATTTGGCAACCTCCGCCAGTACCAGATGAAGCTGAACCTAGAGAAGTGCGTCTTCGGAGTACCGTCCGGCAAGCTACTCAGTTTCCTCGTTTCACAGCAAGGTATCGAGGCGAATCCGGAGAAGATCGCGGCCATCGAGAGGATACAGCCGCCCAGAAACCTGCTTGGAGTCCAGAAGTTCACCGGATGCCTAGCGTCCCTCAGTCGCTTCGTCAGAAGGCTGGGGGAGAAGGCACTCTCGTTGTACCAGCTGATGAAGAAGACATACAAGTTCTCCTGGACCTCGCAAGCCGACGCCGCGTTTCACGACCTCAAGCGCATGCTATCCACAGCACCGGTTCTAGCCACGCCGGCTAGTAAGGAGCCGGTGTTGCTCTATATAGCAGCCATCAGCCGGGTCGTCAGCGTCATCCTGGTGGTGGAGCGCCCCGAGGAAGGCAAGACTTAGCCGGTTCAGAGGCCCGTCTACTACCTCAGCGAGGTCCTCTCCCTCTCCAAGCAGAACTACCCCCACAACCAGAAGATGTGCTACGGCGTGTACCTGGCATGCAAAAAGCTCAAGCACTACTTCCAGGAGCATCCGATTAAGGTCGTGTGCATCGCACCCTTTCGGAAATCATCAGCAACAAGGACGCCACCGGCCGGGTCACCAAGTGGGCCATCGAGCTTGCCGCCTACTCCATCCAGCACGAGCCCCGGCTCACGATCAAGTCGCAGGCATTGGCGGACTTCCTCGTCGACTGGGCCGAGACCCAGTATCTCCCACCGGTTCTAGATTCAGACCATTGGCGGATGCACTTCGACGGATCGAAGATGCTAGGGGGCTTGGGAGATGGCATCGTGCTGACCTCGCCCAAGGGAGACCGGCTGGAGTACATACTGCAGATCCACTTCAAGGCCTCCAACAACGTAGCCGAATACGACGCACTGGCGCACGGGCTCCGGCTAGCCAGGGAGATCGGCGTCAACCGGATCCTGTGCTTCGGTGATTCGGACTTGGTGGTGCAGTAGGTATCCGGAGAATGGGACGCTAGAGACGCAAACATGGCTCTCTACCGGTTCCACATCCAGAAGCTCAGCGCCTCCTTCGACGGGTGCGAATTTCACCACATCCCCCGCATCAACAACGAGGCGGCCGATGGGCTCTCCAAGATCGGCTCCACTAGGCAGGCCATCCCACCGGGGGTCTCCTTGGAGCACCTGCGCAAGCCATCCACCAACCCGTTGCCGGAATCGGACTCCATCGTCTGGGCAGAAACCGTTCCGGCTGACGGAACGGCGGAGGCGGAGCCGACAGAACCGCCAAAGAAGAAGACCCGCACCAATTCCGGCCAGGCAGCGCCTTCCGGCTCGCAAGACCCGAGGGCTGCCGGCTCTCCTAGCGGCCCGGGGGCTGCCGGCTCGCTTAGCGGCTCGGGGGCTGCCGCTCCGGATACACCATCCGGACGACCCCCAGACACCCGTCAACCTGAGAACATGAGCGTCCTCGTCATCCGGGAGGTGCCATCCTAGGCACAACCCTTCATGAGCTACATCGCCGATGGAGAACTTCCGGACGACGAGGTGGAGGCCAGGAAAATCCGGCGCCGCGTGCACACTTACACCATCATAAACGGCGAGCTATACAAGCGCAGTGTATCCGGTATCTTCCAAAGATGTGTTGATGCGGATACAGGCTACCGGCTACTCAAGGATATCCACCAGGGCGAGTGTAGGCACCACGCTTCGTCAAGGGTGATAGTCGCCAAGGCATTCCGCCATGGTTTCTACTGGCCCACCGCCCTCGAAGATGCCGAGCAGCTGGTCCGCGCATGCAATGGGTGCCAGCGCTTCGGGCAGCTCAGGCACATGCCAACTTCAGTACTCAAGACCATACTGATCACCTGGCCGTTCACGGTTTGGGGCCTCGACATGGTCGGTCCCTTCAAGCGAGCGCGCGCGGGCATGACCCACCTGCTGGTGGCGGTGGACAAATTCACGAAGTGGATCGAGGCCAAGCCTATCCGGAAGCTGGACGGGGCGGCGGTTGTCACCTTCTTCACCGACATCATCAACCGCTTCGGCTACCCCAACAGTATCATCACCGACAACGGCACGAACTTCGCCAAGGGGGCCTTCGCCCGGTTCTGCAGCAACAAGGGCATCCGACTGGACCTCGCCTCCGTTGCACACCCGCAATCCAACGGGTAAGTCAAAAGAGCAAACGGCTTGGTGCTAGCCGGCATCAAGCCACTTCTCATCGAGCCGTTAGAGCGGTCACCCGGATGTTGGATCGAAGAACTTCCGGCTATGTTGTGGAGCCTCCGCACCACGCCGAATAGGTCAACCGGCTACACGCCATTCTTCCTGGTCTACGGATCGGAAGCCATCCTCTCTGCCGACATCGAGTTCGACTCCCCTCGCAAGCTCCTCTACAACGAAAAAGCCAACCAGGAGGCACGGGAGGACGGAGTGGACCTCCTGGAGGAGGCCCGCGAGCTGGCCTTGTCCAGATCAGCCCTATACCAGCAGCGACTAGGTCGCTACCATTCAAGCCGGATCCGCCCAGTCGCATTCCGTGCGGGCGACCTGGTTCTCCGGCTGGTGCAAGACACGAAGGGCATGCACAAGCTATCGCCACCCTGGGAGGGCCCCTTCATCATCAGCCGGGCGCTGCCCAATGACTCCTACTACCTCATCGACGCGCCGTAGCCGCGCAAGAACAAGATGGACAAATCAGACGAGGAGACCGAGCGTCCCTGGAATGTGGCCCTGCTGCGCCCGTTTTACACCTAGTCGCCAGGCAGTGTATGTATCCCGAAAACCCCATGAATGAAAATGCAGACCCCCACGAGAATCTCGGGGGCTCCTTGCTAGAAATGTGTATGCATCAGTTTTCCGGTTATTATTTTCCGGCTCCGGTAACACCTACCCGGGGGCTGGCCGGCTGGCCCGGCCTGCTAAGTCAACAAACCGGCTGAGTACTGTGTGACGATGTCAGAGGCCCACTCTTCGTCTCAGCTATAGACCGCAACCCGGCTGTCCGGCTAGCGAGAGCAAAAGCCCGAGGCATCCACACGAAAAACATGGAGCAGACGCGACAGATCGGGTGTCCCGGCCCTGCAACTAGCTCGAACCAATCCAGCTGCTAAGCCATTAGTAATGTGTGAAATGTACTGTCAGCTCCCTTCGATTCCGGCTGCAGACCGCAACCCGGCTGCCCGGCAAGGACGCAGCGAAAACAGCGAGAGCGCACGAGAAAGCGACTAAGTGTCTAGAAAGGGACAGGCCAGTTTTCGAAAAAATAAGCCGTTTTCCGGCTACAATTTGGCAGACTAACCTACTAACCTATGTGGACATGTGTGTATGCGTATGTACGTTTGTCCGACTACTTAGAGTCAGAGTCCAGGAGAAGGAAAGAAGATTCGAAGTCCTTGCCTTCATCAAGCGCTCCGAATCTCGGGGGCTACACCCACTGGGTGCGCTCGCGTGCCCCCAGCAGAATCTTGTGGTCCCCGACCGGCTAAAAGGCATTTAGCCGGCCGTTCGGAGCCCAGGTGAGGGCAAGGGCTGGAGCAAGAGAAGACAAGGAAGATTCGAAGCACCTGGCTACGCCAGCTACTCCGAATCTCGGGGGCTACACCTAGTGGGTGCGCTCGCGCGCCCCCACTGGAATGTTAGTTCCCCCGACTACAAGTGTTCAGTCAGCGAAAGCAACCGACTGAGATGAGTCTAGTCGGATAAAGATAAAAGAATTGGGAAAGAAGGAAGATTCGAAGCACCTGTCGTCGCCAACTACTACGAATCTCGGGGGCTACTCCCAGTGGGTGCGCTCACGCGCCCCCACTGGAGGTGCGGTTCCCCCGGCTAAAAGTGTGTAGCCGGGCAAAGTAAGCCGGGCAAAGTTAACCGGCGAAGTATGGAAAGAAAATTTGAAACACACAAGTCAAGGAAAAAGGATTTCAACAATAACAAGCAAAAGAGAGACGAAGCTCTCGCAAGTTACCCGGCTTCAAAGGCGGGCGGCACAAACAGACAAAGTTCACAAGTACATAACACAAGAAAATTACACCCGGCATCCCGGGGCGACAACTAAACGGCAGGACCCTTGCCGTGGGGGAGATCTTGGCCAGCAGAAGCTTCGGGCGGCAGAGGAGGCGCAGAGCTTGATCCGGTTCCGGCGCTGGCAGGCGGCGGCATCGGGGCCTCCACATCAGGAGTGCCAACGGACTCCGAGTCGGTGAGGACCTCGTCGGGGTCCACGTAGTCGGCGATCTTGATGGTGGACCCGCGGAGTTCTCGATGGGCTTGGCGGATAGCGGCAAGATCAGCTCCAGCACGGAAGCCTCCGTCGATCTTCTCGACGCGGGCGTCCTTGTACCAGGAGAGCATCAGAGCCAGGGCCATCTCTGCTCCAGCTCGCGCAGCCAGGTCGCGCAGCCGGTCCACCGCAGTTGGCACCTCCAGGGAAAAACACCCTCTCTTTCATGGGTGGTAAATGGACAACGCTTGAAGCATTATCGATTAAAAGAAGATATAAGTATAGTCACCATAGAAGTGATAACCCAGAAGAAGTGATTAAGCAAAGATATACAAGGAATGGCAACTGCAAGAAGAATGGACTCGACACAGAATGAGCAACACTACGATCAAGCTATTGACCATAAAAGAGTGCTTCATGGGAGGCAACCCATGTGAAGTAAAGGTTTGAGTAAGTTTTTATATTTTTAATTAAAGTTTTATTTGATCATTGTGTTAAATAAGGAACATTTGATGCTCTAGAGAAGAAGAAGGAAGATTGATAATGCCAAAATTGGTCAAAAATATAAGATGACATTTTTCTGTCAAAACTTGATATTTCGTTAAGTGAAATTAATAAAGAATCCTTGGAGAAGCAGAATTTTTTTGGTGGACACAGAAGGTTTAACGACCAACTATATGGCAGGAATAAAAATTCCGGCCGTATAGCTACGATCGTATAGTTGTTTCGACATCACCCCTTCCATCCACGAAAGGTACTAGTAGTTTAACGACCAACTATATGGCTGGAATTAAAAATTCCACCCGTATAGCTGTCGTCGTATAGATATCAATGCTCTTGACAAAACTATTTTCTGAGTGCTGATAGTTTAACGACCAACTATACGGCGGGAATAAAAATTCCGCCCATATAGTTGCGGTTGTATAGATATCGACCTATCTCCAAAAATCTTATTTAGAGTCGAGAGAGTTTAACGACCAACTATATGACGGGAATAAAAATTCCCGCCCGTATAGTTCTGGCCGTATAGTTGGTTCCACCATAGATGTAATCTATAGTCGCTTCATAACTATATGGCGGGATCTATACGGGCCGCGCCCGTATAGTTGCTCGTTACAGAAGGCGGCTAGGATTTTTGACCTCCCCTATTAAAGCTGATCACATCTAACCTTTTCATTAAGTTTTCATAGAGCTACAATCTCCAGACTTGAGAAATCCTCCCCATCCTTATACAAGCCCCTCTAACAACATCTGTGTTGCGAAGCCATGGAGCCCTTCAATGTCAACAAGATCTGGAAGAAGAAAGAAGAGAGGCCCGTGAAGAGGATTGAAGAAGTAGAACCTAAAGGATCATTGTCATCATCCAACTCGAAGGTCAAGCCTCTCCCAAATTGGGAGGACATGTTCCCGCAAAGGATGGAGATGATGAGGCAAGCGGAGCAGGGAAATATCAAGGATGAGTATCTCCCTAATACCTATCATCACAACATAGGATCCTATTATAAATATCCTCTCGGTCCATCACCTCTTAAGCCTAAGAAGGTGCGGCAAGATGAGATTCATGATAAGATCCATGAGTTGGAAAAAGCTTCGAAGGCATGCATTGAAACAATTGGATAAGGGATTGACTCCTACTGGATGATGAGCAAAGACCTTGAGAAAAAGGTCAATGACATCGATGGTATAGTTGGTTTCTTGATTAAAACTAACTTTGAGTTGACAGATGAGAAGAAATTCCTCAAGAAGAAAATGCCGAAGCTTCAATACGACATGGCCGAGCTCAGCATCCGCTTTGGAAGCATAGTCAAAAATGGCAACACAAAAGTAGAGGGCAACACTCTTCCTACCTAGGAGAAGGAATATGTACCAACAAGGAGTTATTTGATCCCGCCTAGCTTGATTCCAAGCTTGGGGAGATCTTTAAAGGCCTTGTAATCTAATTTATAAGTTTTATATCACTATTTTTTATGCATTAGTTCAAACTAGAAATAAAGTTTGCATCATTAGAATTCCCTTCAGGAATAGTCGATCCCTTTTATGAAGTTCCGAGTTTATTATTATATATGGAGCAATATTGAGTTTGCGCTTGTCTTATTGGATATATGAATGGCTTGAGTATAATTTTACTTGCACTCGATGATAGCAATAGTAGTCTTCTGCACCATTGGTATTAATGGAACATATAAAGATAATTTGGTAAATATGTTGTAAGTCTATGGTTTGATTTACTAAGAAAAATTATCTATGCAGTTAAGTTGAAAAAGAAACCTCGAACAAAGGAAAATAAAAAGTGCTATCAAAATAGAGTGAGAACAAGTCGAGGTAGAATCTTCAAGTCATAAAACTGCTTCATATACAATTGGAATTTGATAATTGAGATCGTTAAACTTTCAATTCCTACATGAAGTGGAATGTATGGCTAGCTCCTTTGCACATCACTTAAACAAAAGTGTGAGCATATACACAAAAGGAGAAAAAGAACGAGTGTGCAAAGAGCAAATAGGCATACATCACTATATTGTAGTATGACAAAGAGACACTTTTGAGATTTTGAGTCCCTAGTGAATATGTTGATCCTAAAACACTTGGGACTACCTTGTTAACTCATTCGGTTGAACCATATACTTTTAAATTATGTTGAGATTCATCTTTTGTGAACTGTTAATCACTAAGCTGTGGAAACCTGCTAATACTATTCAGATGGTTCGAGTAAGGTACTACTCATGAACTTATTCCTATGTATCATATATGATAAACACATGCTGCACTGCCTCATTTATTTTATCGACTCAGCTTCATGAATATGAGGATCACATCCATCAAGCTAAACTTTCTCGGGACGAGCAAGAGTCTAAGATTGGGGAAGTTGACGAGTGCATATTTGCACCATGATTTATATTATTTTTTGCATTGTAGATGTAGGATCTTGGTATTTTACGGCGCTCGTGTGTATGTTTTATGTCTGTTTTCACCAGGACCAGGACAGATGATGGATCCAATGGACACAATTCTTAGAGCAGTAATATTGGAAAGAAAAGGAGTAAAAACAACATAAAATGCTTATTTGGGAAATATCAATAACACCAGAAGAAAACCCAAAGCAATCGAGGGATACGGATGGTTCAAGGACCAACTATACGACCAGAATACTTTTTCCGACCGTATAGTTCTAGTAGTATAGTTAGCTGCCGCCACCGCCTCTTCAAATAGTTTCTCCCTGTGCAACTAGATCAGGGAGACGACATACAGAACATCCAGAAATCGTCGAAACCTCATCTCTGGAAGGCATATGGAGGGGGAACTCGTCCACCGGGGATCCATCTTCACCCTGCACAGATCCGAGAGGCTAAGGCATCGATCTTCATCATCAACCACTGCATCACCACCATATCCATCCATCCCATCTACATTTTGTCTAGATCTTATTGTAATTTCTGTACCCGTTGTGGATTTATACATGTACTATCCATCTATGATAGATACCATTACCATTGCCATGATGTTGATTGCCTTCATGTCTGAGTAGATCTCTATTTCTTGGGGAGATGGAGAAACCCTAGCATATGATTGAGATGAGATAGAGATTATTATATTATACATCATTATGTGTATGTGTTAATTGTCTTCTTCTTGATATTGGGAGTTATGCACCTCCTTAATATTTGCCTCTTATGGGGACTCGATGAAGGGGATTACTTGTTCGTAGACGGAGGGACGATAGCGCTTCCTGTGACTATAAAGCTATTATCATTCCTTATGTACTAACTTGGGGAACCAAGGAGTACTCATTAAGCCATGTCCATGCCACGGGATAAATCCCTTAATAGCGGGATAATACGATTGATGTCGTTTATTCGTTAGCTATGCTTATGAAGGATGATGTGAGCAATGGTTGCTGCCTATTTTTTCATATATGGAGCTCCTCCCACATACATACATATTATGAGAATATTTGTCACAATAAGTTTGATTGCTTAGTCTAAATTGCTAGCGGTGTGTCCACCACTCCCTGAGAATGCCTTTTTCCCTATTGAAGTAGCAAAGTTCTTTACACACACGATTCTCACTTTCTGCATTAAGTTTTGGTTTAGTTTAAATTACCTTGTTCAACCAAAAAACCAAAAGCAACTCTACTTTTCTTGGATCTTAAAGTTATTTCTGAAGTACGTTGTTTAGGTGTAGTTAAAAGCATTTTAGTCTTTTGCCTACTGCTCCCTGTGGGATCGATATGTTTATTTAGAAACTAGCTACAAATGATCTTTGCACTTGCAGTCATCAGCCGCCCGCATGACGGTGCTGGTGGAAAAGGAGCGACTCACCTCCCGGGATATCGTGCTATCCTGGATAACGAACCGGGTGCTTTCGTAGCAGCAGTGGTTGCACAAGATTTTCCATTTGATCGGCCCACTGGATCCCCCAGGTGTCCTAGCTGGAGGTGTCATTCGTGGCCCTTCGAGAGTGGCTCACCACTATCTCGAAGGAGACGCTGGCAGAAGACTGTGTCTTCTCCTGCCGGCCATACCACCGCGGCTGGCTACCCTAGAAGGTCAGGCTTTCTTCCTTTTCTCCGGGTGGACTTTTCCCGAGGAATTTTTTCTCCTTTCTTCTTATCTTCCTTCTTGAGTATCTCTTTATAGCGTAGCTAGCAGAAGACGGTATGGGGGAGGGTGAGCTCACCGACTTCACCGCCGACCGCATGCCCCCAAAGTTCCCGCAGACGGAGCTAGAGTGGTTCCCCATCCGGGCCGACGAGGGCTACGAGTTTCCACCCAGTGAGCAGATTTTTTTGTCCGGATTTTCCTTGTTCTTCTTTTGTCATACTCTTGATGTTGTGCCCATGTGTTGGCGCAGCCGCCCACGGCGAGGACGTGGACCTGGTTGAGGCCTCCGCATCGAAGGCTCGAGGGAAGCAAGCTGCTTCGACCAACGCTGCTTAGACCCGAGGCGGGGCGAAGAGGAGCCGCCATCCAACGGCTATAGCCGTCATGCCGAGTGTTGTTGGGTACGTGCCCTTGTTATCGTTTTTCTGCAAATCTATTGGTCTACGCCTTTCTCATTTGGTTCTTCTCGCCCTTCTTTTAGTGAGGCGACGTCCTTGCCCGGATGCATGACCATCACCACCGCGTCTGACCCTCCGGCTAGAGTGGAGGGGCCGACTACTACTTCTGCTCCGAAGGCGGCTGAGGCTGTAGCCTCTGCTGCCAGGCCAGCTGAGGCTGCAGCTTCTGCTGCCAAGCCGGCCGAGGCCGTGGCAGAGATGGTGGTGCTGGCTAGGTCCTTGGTCCTGCATAGGGCCTCTGCCGCCTCCCGGGCCTCTGATCTGATCCTGGCTCTGGGCCATGTTCAGACGGGTTCTGCCGTACCAGGTGGAGAAGCCCATGGAGGTGGAGTGGGAGGCCCCTGCGCAGCTGGAGGTCGAAGACGGTCACAGGGTGGTGGTTCTCGGCTCATGCACGGTGGCTCCAGAGGCATCGCGTGTGGCCTCCGGCGACTATGACGAGTTCCAAATTACCATCAGTCGGTCGGCTCCGGTAGCGCTGCCACTGGAATCCGTCCTGGCGCAGCTCTCTGAGTCGACGCCCATTGCTCCTAGCCAGGTTCATCACCTGGTGGATGTGATGAAGCAGGGGCTTGGCAAAGCCAGGGTGTTGGGTGCGTGCCTTGAGGTAAATAACTCCTTCGTCGTATTTGTTGCCCTCCTTGCTGTTCTTTTCTTAGTCCTTCTGCTCACTTTGCATAAAACCTTTGCCAAAGCCGCCAAGACCTCGCACGACCTGGGGCGTAAGATTGCTTACTCTGCTTTGTCTTCCCGACTACGCGAGTTTTAGCGCTTCTTGTTAACCATTGGGTACCCCCTGCAGCTTTGTTACCGGATAGGGACCGGGAGGTAGAGAGGCTGAAGGCAGAGGTCACCCGACTGTAGGAGTCTAACCAGCCATGCCAGGCCCAGATCTGCCAGCTACTGTCGCATCAGCAGCAGATGGAGGTCAAGGCCTGCCAGGTGAAGAAGACCGCCGACATCGAGGCGAAGGCGCTAAAAAACCTCGAGCATATCCAGGCCCGCCGGGCAGAGGATGTGAAGACCACCCAGGCCCGGGAGAAGGCGGCTCTAGGGGAGCTATGCCAGATCGCCGAGATGGTCGTGAGTAAGTGATTCATTTGGCAAGCTTGTTTATCCTCCTATTGTGGCTAGAATGTTAACAGTTTCCTTTTGCCTTGTGCAGCTCAGTATCCTGAGGCGACCGACCAAGCCTTGGCACGTGTCTTCGAGACGAACGTCGGGCGCGATCTACACCCGGTGGAGCTGGTGATGGTCATCAGCGAAGAGGCCAACCGGCTGCGTTGTGCTAGCGTTGAGGTCTTCGACTACGTCTGGCCTAACACCGAACGCTCGAGCACGATGGACGCCTTGTCCAGGACACTATTGGTGCCCCGGAGCTCATAGACATGGTGAGAGACTAGGCTCCTTGCGGTGGTGCCGAGATGGTCTTGGCGCTGCAGAAGTCCTGGTACCCAAATGTGGACCTGTGGAGTCTCTCTAGAGGGTTTTGTCAGGGGACCAGCTACGACTAGCTTCGGGATGAGGTTCCTGACATCCGCTCCTATGGTGTCAAAATTGGAAGCTTCGTCTAGTTGGACGAGGACTTCGCTGATCCGGCCGGCTCGGAGGGGTATCACTACAGCCCTCTGGCGGCTTCAGCCCACGACGATGCCCCAGTTGTGCCAGGCCCTGCCTCCGCCGACTTCCCATCCAGCAGCCACGCTTCAGCCGATGCCTCTAGCCCTCAATCCTGATCCCTAGAATGCTATGAGTATTTATTGTCTTATTGAAAACTTGCTTTCTTGTGGTACTGACTCTGTTCTTTGGTGAACAATTGACTTTTGCTTTGTGACGAATTAAGTCTGGAGTTTTGTCTCCCTTCTGTGATGTTGTCTTGCGTTGCACTTGTTGTCTGCTTTCTTCTGTGTGGGGGTGTGCGAGCGCACCCAAAGGGTGTAGTCCCTAAGGTTCGGGCCGACTAGAGGATCCAGCCGGGTCGAAGCTCCTTTGTGTTGTTGCTTGTTGCAAGTTTTCTATGTGGGGGCGTGTGAGCGCACCCACAGGGTGTAGTCCCCGAGGTTCAGGCCGGCTAGAGAATCCAGCCAGGTAGAAGCTCCTTTGTGTTCCTTTGCCGTCTAGCGGCTAGCCTATGGCTCGGACACTTTGGGTCATGAAAGGATGAAAGATATAAACAATGGTTTCCGTGTTAGACATGTGTAGGATAAAAATAGTCTTTAGTTGCTCTTTTGGTTGAAAATTTTGCTGCTCGTGCAAAACTGGTAGCTTAGTCCTTTTCTTAGCGGGCATTGTCCATTGAAGTTGTGCCCTTGTCAGCGCTTATCCGGAAGCAAGGGTTTGCTTAGTTAGCTAACTACTCAATACTTATGATTTTGGCTACCGGCTTGAACGAGCAGGCACAACCAGAACATCCAGCTGTCTTGTTTTCCTTAGGATTTTTCCTGTATGGGTCTTCGAGTTTTCTGCTCTTACCGTGTCTATCAGCCAGCTTGCAGTCTACAGCCGGAATCGAAGAGGGATCTCTTGGAACCATGCACAATACTTCATCTTTTTAGAATTCGCGGCCGTCTAGGCCATCCGGCGAGTCCTCGAGAGAGACTGTTGGGTCTAGGGTTAAAAACAATGCAGTCGGAGAACTTCAAGTGTTGCAGCAGAAAATGCCAAATTATTACGGAGTCCCCAAGACTGTGTCGAGGCCCCTCAACTTGTTCATTACATAAAGGTAATATACATTTTCCCTTTACTAAGGTGTAGAATGGGCGAAGCAGGTTTGCATTCCACGAGCGCTCAGTTTATTCGTTGGAGCGGTCCACCTTTTTCTTCGCCAGCTGGCGAGCTTCGATCAAGTAGTATGAGTTATTATGCAGCGCCCGACTAATGACGAATGGCCCTTCCAAAGGTGGAGCTTGGTGTCTCATACCAGCCGCAAGACAAGGTCGCCCTCACAGAACGAGACGTTGCGGATCGGGCTAGCGTGGTAGCAGTGCAGGTTCTGCTGATAGATGGCAGACCTTGACAAGGCCAACTCTCGAGCCTCCTTAAGGATATCGTGTCTTCCCGTGCTTCTTTGGCTTGCTGCTCTATGTACACCAGTTTGTGCGGTGCGTCAAACTCGATGTTGGTTGGCAGGACTGCCTCTGCTCCATAGACGAGGAAGTATGGCGTGAAGCCGGTGGAGCGGTTGGGCATTGTGCGTAGGCTCCATAGGACTCCCGACAGTTCCTCTATCCAACATCCAGGAGTCCTCATCAGCGGCTCGATTAGTCTTGGCTTGATTCTGGCTAGGACCAGACCATTCGCTCGCTCGCATTGTCCATTGGATTTGGGGTGTTGGACGGATCCCAGGTCCAGGCGGATAACCTTGTCACCACTGAAATGCGCGAATGCCTCCTTTGTGAAGTTCGTGCTGTTGTCTATGATGATGTTATTGGGGTAGACAAATCGTGTGATGATGTCGGTGAAGAACGTGACCACTGTCGGTCCATCGAGCTTCTTGATTGGCTTTGCTTCGATCCACTTGGTGAACTTGTCCATGGCCACCAGCAAATGTGTCATGCTGGATCATGCTGTTTTGAATGGGCCTACCATGTCCAAGCCCCAAACGACAAACATCCAGGTGACAGGGATCGTCTTGAGCGCTGATGACGGAGTGTGTTTCTGCTAGGCCTATCGTTCGCATCCATTGCATGCCTTAACCAGCTGCTTGGCGTCCTCCCGTGTTGTGGGCCAGTAGAACCCATGGAGGAATGCCTTTGCCACTATTGCTCTCGATTATGCATGGTGACCGCATTCACCTTGGTGAATGTCCACCAGCTGTCGGATTCCTTCCTCTTGGCTTACGTAACATTGGTATATTCCTCCCATGCTGTGCTTGTAGAGATCATTGTTTATGATTGTGTTGCCTCAACCTCTTCATGCGGCAGCTCTCCTTTGGCCCAAAAGTCCATGAACGACTTGCCCCATGGAGGTGTTTCCCAGATGGCGTAGACGTTTCCATGATCAGTTTGACTTCCTCGCTATCGGCCGGCTCAGGATCGTCAGGCGGTCTACTAGGTGGGAGACCAGAGCCGGCAGTCCTCGGGCTATTGGAGTCGGCTGGGGTTGTCACGGCCTGTGGCCCTGCAGCCCGCGGGATGGAGGTGGCAGTCCCCGGGTGTGGCATGGCAGTCCCCGGGTGCGGCATGGCAGTCCCCGGGTGTGATGTGGCACCAGGTTTCTTGGAGTTGGCAGTGCCTGGGTCCGCACCCAGCATGATGGAGTCGGATTATGGAGATAGCGTGATGGAGGGCTTGCGCAAGTGCTCAAGGGCGACCCCAGGTAGAATTGCTGCTCTTGTTGATCCTACGCGGGCAAGTGCGTCCGCAGATTCATTGTTCACTTGAGGCACGTGGTGAAACTTGCATCCTTCGAAACCAGCGCATAGCTGCTGTACGAAGAAGCGGTATAGCGCCATGTTCACTTCCTTGGCGTCCCAATCTCCTAATACTTGCTGAACCACCAGGCTAGAGTCGCCAAAAATGAGGATGCGCTTGATGCCAATCTCTTTAGCCATCCTGAGTCCATGGATGAGCGCTTCGTACTCGGCAACATTGCTGGATGCACGGAAGTGGGTTTGCAGCATGTACTCCAGCTAGTACCCTTTTGGGGAGGTGATGACGACCTCAACTCCGAGTCCACCATACATCTTGGAGCCGTCGAAGTGTAGCTCCCAGTGCATGGAATCGGGACATGGAGGCAGGTACTGCGTCTGTGCACAATCAAAGAGGAAGTCCGCCAGGGCCTAAGACTTGATCACCATTCTTGGCTCGTACCGGATGCAGTATGCGGTGAGCTCTATTTCCCATTTCGTCACCCATCATGTGGCGTCCTTGTTGTCGATGATCTCCAATTGGGGGATAATGCCACTACCTAGATGGAGTGCTCTTGGAAGTAGTGTTTCAACTTCTTGACGGCCATGTACATTCCATACACCAGCTTCTGATAGAGAGGGTAGTTCTGCTTTGACAACGAGAGTACCTCACATAGGTAGTACATCGGGTGTTGAACCGGCTTAGCCTTTTGTTCTTCTGGTCTCTCAACCACCAGCACGACACTGATGACCCGGTTGGTAGCCACAATGTACATCATGATTGGCTCCTTTGTTGCTGGGGCCACCAGTATTGGTGGAGAGGATAACATGTGCTTGAGGTCGCGGAAGGCCTCGTCCGCCTGCACCATCGAGACGAACTTGTCCGTTTTCTTCATGAGATGGTATAGGGGGAGTGCCTTCTCACCCAACCGGCTGACAAACCGGCTGAGGGAGGCTAGACATCTAGTGAACTTCTGCACGTCGCATAGGTTCTATGGCGGCTGCATGCGCTCGATTGCACCGATCTTCTCCGAGTTGGCCTCGATTCCATGTTCTGTGACGAGGAAACTGAGGAGATGCCCGACTGGGACACCAAATACACATTTCTCCGGGTTCAGCTTCATCTAGAACCGACGAAGTTTGGCGAATGTCTCATTCAGGTCTTCAAGGAGCGTATGCTTCTCCTTTGTCTTGACCACCACATCATCAACATAGGCATGCAAGTTTCTGCCAATTTGCGATTGTAGGCACTTCTACATGTAGCGCTGATATGTGGCGCCTGCATTTTTTAGTCCAAATGGCATGGTGGTGTAGCAGTAGGCCCCATATGGGTTGATGAATGTTGTCTTTATTTGATCAGCGGGGTTTAGTCGGATCTGGTGGTAGCCCTAGTACGCATCCAGAAACGACAACAGTTCGCAGCCAGCCGTGGACTCGATCACTTGGTCTACCATTTGCAGGGCGAATGGATCCTTGGGCATGCCTTGTTGAGGCTGGTGTAGTCAACACACATGTGCCAAGTCTTGTTCTTTTTCAGCACCAGCACCGGGTTTGCCAGCCATTCCGGGTGGAAAACCTCCACGATGAATCCGGCTGCGAGCAGCCGGGTGATTTCTTCACCAATGGTTCTTTTCTTATCTTCCACGAAGCAGCGTAGTGACTGCTTGGCCGACTTTGCATCCAGCCTAACATGTAAAGAGTGCTCGACAAGTTCCCTGGAAACACCAAGCATTTCCTTAGGGGACCATGCGAAGATATCCGGATTCTCACGAAGGAAGTCGACGGGCGCGCTTTCCTATTTGCTATCAAGGCCATCTCTGACCAGGACGAAATTGTTCGGCTCGGCCTCGTTCAGCAGGATCTTCTTGGTGCCCTTTGATGGCTAGAATTGCGCCTCTCCGGCTAGCTTTGGATCGCCAACCGGCATGTCCACCTGGAGGGCCGCCGCGTTCTGCATGATGATGCGCTTCTCCTCTGCAATGATCATGGTCTTGGTGATCTTGGAGCCATCTATGGCACATTCCACCGACTGTTTGTACTCACCCGTGATGGTGATTACCCCCTTTGGCTCGGGGAGCGTCATCTTGAGGTACGCGTAGTGCGGTACAGCCATGAACTTGGTGAGCGTGGGGCATCCCAGGATGGCGTGGTAAGCGCTAAAAAAGTTGACCACCTCGAACCAGATAGGCAATGGGAGAATGCGAATGCGATGAAGTCCAGCCAGATCTTGCCGATGGGCGAATGCGATGGACCCGGAACAGCTCCATGGAAGGAGGTGTTGGACGGCTCCAACTAGGACTTGTTGATGCCGAGCCGGTCTAGGGAGCTGCGGTACAGGAGGTTGATGCTACTTCCTCCGTCTACCAAGACGCGGGAGAACCTGCACGAGTATTTCTTGGAGATGATGATGGGGTCCAGGACCACGGCGTATGTTCCTGGATGCGGCAGTACGTCCGGCTGGTCCTTCCGTCTCCACGTGACCACTTGCTCGGACCAGTTCAGGAACTGGTGAACGGAGGGACGATTGCGTTCACCTCCGCCTCATGGCGTCTTTTGCTGTGCTTGGTTTCCGACTCGGTGGTGAAGATGTGGTAGTTCTCCACCCGGCGAGGATAATCTCCTTCGTCTTCATCCCGGCAGTTTTGGCACTCGCGATTGTCTTGTTGTCCACCGACTGGTGGAGGAGGGGGTGGCGTTGGTAAACCACAAACCTCGGTCATCTGCTTTGTCTAGGTGCACTGGCGGGTTTTATGTGTAGCCGGCTTGTTGCCACTGCTATGTAACTTGCATGGGTCATCAAGCATTGACCCGATGGTGTACTTGGGACAAGGTGGCCGGTCATCGGGCTTCTGTCTTCAGCTGCCGCCTGCAGCCAGGTCCTCTTGGACGGCTACCACCTGCCTGGAAGCATATTGGTTAGCCGGCTGGTCATCTTTCCTCTTGTCGTGGCGGTTGTCGTGTCGCCTAGACTTGTGGTTGTTCCCTTCCGGCTGGCGCCGGTATACGGATACCTCCATGATGATCTGTTCCTGGTCATCCAGCCGGATGGACCTTTTCATCACCGCATCCATGGTGGCATACTTGTCCACGATCTCCATGGTCTTGTCCATGGTATCGGGCTCCACCCGGAGAAGCTGATGCTTGAGCATGGTGCCGTCTCTACAGCCATTGATGAAGAAGTCGATTGCTTGGTGCTCGCGCACCCCCTCACAAGGGTTGTGCATGCTTGTCCATCGGGTGATGTAGGAGCGGTTGCTCTCGTACTTGCCTTGGACGCACAGGGCGAGCTCGCCAGGGAGGCCTAAGCGCTTATAGGTGCCGGTGAAGTTGTGGACGAATGCCTGCTCAAAATCGATCCAAGCATTGATGCTATTGTCGGGGAGGATGTTGAGCCATGTCCTAGCTGAGTCGAGGAGCATGAGCGGAACGTAGCGCATGGCTACCCGGTGGTTGCCGTTCGTGATGCTTACAACGGTGGTGTAATCCACCAGGCATTCTTCCGGCTTGGCTGTACTGTTGTACTTTGGCGTATCCCTTGGGAGCAAAAATCCCTTTGGAAACAGTTCGTTCTGGATGCGTGGTCCAAAATATCTCGGGCCAGCAGACTTTCCTCTTCCAGCATGTGTGAATGGACTAGCAGGTCGATGCATGCACGCGCGTCTCGCGGCTCCTCCGGCTCAGGCAGGCCCAGCCGTCTGAGAGGCAGGACTTGGATGGTGGTTTCTGCTGGTAGCTTCGTGTGGGTTTTGCCCATGGCCGGCTGATCCACCACACAGATGATTGTTCTACCTTGTGAAGTTTGGAGAGGAGGCCTTGCTCCCACCCACAGCCGAATCGCCCACCCGGAGAGGCGACTAGCTTTTGTTGTTTCCTCCGAGGCTCACGCCTGCCTCGGCCTGTTGCCTATTTGCTGTAGCCACAAGGGGCTAGACGCGTGCCTGTTGGCGATGCAACTATTCACACTCCAGATGGCTAAGTTCTACGACAGCAGCTTCCGCGACCCTCATGTTCTTGGTCAGGGTGGTGTAAACTAGTTGTCCTGCGGCGATGCGTGAGTTAGCAGCTCGGTCCAGTTCCGAGCCCAAGTTGTAGCCCTAGGGCGGCGCCTGCCGGTTGGCACCAGGTAAGCGAGAGAAGCCGTGCACGGTGTTGTACTCGCGCATGGTGGCGTCCAGGCATCGTTGGTGGGCAGTGACCTTGCTGGCTTCCTCCAGGAGGTTCTGGCGCGTGGTCTCCAACACGTCTGCCGCAGCGGCAGGGTCTAGCTCGGGAGCGATGGGGATGAGGAGGTTCTAGATGGAGTCCACCAAGGGGTCCGCGCCTTGCTCGCGTGGGGTGGCGTCTTTGGCACCCTCGTCGTGCTCCAGAGGTGGGCGGCGTCCATCGCCTGCGCCGGCCATCATGACCTCAATGCTGCCGCTGAGGAGGAGCAGGGTGGAGAAGCCGACACACTGGAGACGGTGATGACCTTGCGAGGAAATCCTCGGTGATGGTGGAGACGTAGACCCGATGCTCGCCAAAGTGAATGATGGAGCTGTCACTTGGGAAAGTTTCCCCAATGATGCAGGATGTATTATCGAGGACGCAGTCGAAGGAGCCGAAGGTGAGGACGTGGCCAGAGGCGACTCGCTCATCGGCGACAAGCGGAAGTCCCGTGCGAAATATGACCCCAGCCGAAGCGATGTGCCCCACGGTGGGCGCCAACAGTCGTAGTGTGGAACATGGCAGTGCCATTAGGGATGGCATGAGAGGGGACAATCAGGATGGTATCGGTGGCTACTCATAACGGGTTGGGCATAGATACTGCAGACACATCGATGTACCCAGGTTCGGATCCCTCTTGTCGAGGTAATGCTCCTACTCCTGCAAGGATCTACTATATGGGGAGCAGATGCTCAATACAAGTGCCCCTTTAGCTGTTTAGCTAGATGCTATCGAGAGCTAGAGGAAGATGAACTACTTGACTTGGTGATCCTGGAAAACTTCTAACTTGTCATGCCTTACCTAGAACCCTGGCACTACCCCTCCTTATATACTAGTGGAAGGGTAGGTTACAATGTGGGCACTAGGGTTTACTGTTTGGGCTTTTACAAAACGGGCCGGCTGCCAGGTCCAGCCGATTGTCCAGGACCCGGTCAAGCTCTAGTACAAGTGGGGACAGTGCCACAACGTCTCAACGCCTCCTCTTTAGGTGTCACCCAGTGCTTTATCCATCAGCTTGGTGCTTTATTCGTCAGCCGGAGCTTTATCCGTCAGTCGGAGCTTTACTCGTCATCTCCTAGCCTTAGCGCTCTGACACCCTTGTCTGGTAGTGCTGGTAGGGCGGCGCGATACCCTGTCTAGTCAAAGGTGCACTCAGCAAGGAGCGTCACCCCCTCCCATACCTTTGGCCAACGGATTCAAGGCGGCCGGGTAGAGGTGGCCACCCAGCCGGCTTTCCTGGCCCCCGGCTAGATGGGTCATCGGGGGAATCTTGATGCTGACCAGCTGAAGCGTATCACACGACTTTGGTTCTTTGTCTTGTGACCATCCGGCCAGATCTCCCTGGAGCCAGCCAGTTGAGCCTGGCTTGTCCTACCCGGGGGACATCCCCCCGACAACTCCATAGCAACGGAGTTCTACACTTTCTCCCATAAAGGATTTCAAATGGAGCCATCTTGAAGCTACTTTGGTAGCTATTGTTGTATGAGAATTCCCCATATGGCAAGTTGTCGTCCCAACTAGATCCATAGTCCAGTGCACAATCCCTCAACATATCTTCCAGGATCTAATTAACTCTTTATGTCTGACCATCTATTTGTGGGTAGAACCCAGTATTGAACTAGTCAGGTTCCTAGAGATTTATGTAATTGGCGCCAAAATTTTGAACTGAACTCGGTACCTCTATCAGAGACAATTCCCTTACAAACAACATCCAAACTTACAATCCTTGACATATAAAGCTTGGCTAGCTTAGCGCTTGCATAGGTGGTCTTTACGGGGATGAAGTCAGCCACTTTGGTGAAATGATCGACTACTACCCAAGTAGAATCATATTTAGAACGAGTCTGGGGTAATCCCGTGATGGAATCCATGCCTACCTTGTCCCACTTCCAATCAGGTACAGGAAAGGGTTGTAGTAGTCATGTTGGTTTCTGATGTTCTTTCTTGACTCTCTTGCATACATTGCATAGGGAAATATACTCAGCAATTTCTCTTTTCAAATTATTCCACCAGAATCTACCTTTCACATCCATGTACATTTTTGTGTTACCAGGATGAATTGAGTATGGAGAGTCATGAGTCTCCTGGAGAATTAACATTCTAATATCAGGATCATTGGGTATGCACAACGCTTCTCAAACCACAGTGTTCCTTGCTCATCCATATGAAAGCCTTTTGCTTTACCCTTTCTCATAGTAGCTCTTATTTCTTCCAACTCTTTGTCTTCCTTCTAGGCTTCTCTAATTCTGTCTAGAAGCATAGGTACTATCTCCATAGATGCTAAGTATCCTTCCGAAACTATCTCCAACCCGAGATCCTTAAATTTCTTACACAAGTCCTTTGGAAGTTCTCCCGCGGTAAGTCCATTTACATAGACCTTACGACTTAATGCATCAGCTACAACATTGGCCTTCCCAGGGTGGTACTGCATGTCTAGGTCATAGTCATTGATGAGTTCAAGCCAACTCCGTTGCCTCATATTTAACTCCTTTTGGGTTAATATGTATTTCACACTCATGTGACCCGTGAATACATCACAATGTTTGCCCATGAGGTAATGTGTCCATATCTTAAGCGCATGAACAACTGGTACTAGCTCCAAGTCATGTGCGGTGTAGTTATTATAATGGTTCTTAAGCTGGTGATAGACATATGATACCACCTTTCCATCTTGCATCAGCACACTACCAAGTCCTTGACGAGAAGCGCCACAATATATTTGGAAGTCCTTTTCATATCGTGCAAACATAGAACTCGTGTAGTTACTAACGTTACTTGAACTCCTGGAAACTGGCTTCACATGCATTGGTCCAATGGAATGTCACGTCCCGCCTACGCTAACATAAAGGATGTTGGACACCCGCTATTTGTTTGGTAGTGGGCACAAAGGCATTCCAGACTCAACATCGGCGATGGAACCTGCTGATTCAAGCACACATCACACACATGGCACACACACAGACATTTTTTACCCAGGTTCGGGCCACCCTTCGGCTAACAACCCTACATACTGCTTTGGTGGATTACCTGGGGTAGATCGAGGTACAAGAAGATGACCTCTCCAGTGTCGGGGAGATGCTTTCTCTCTAGCTTCTACACTCCCGGGGCTTCCTCTTTCTTTCTCCACTCTCTATTTTCTATGTCCCTCTAAGCTCTCTAGCCTTTTGTACTCTAGATCCTCCAACCCCCTCCCTCATGGCCAGGTGCCTCCTTTTAGACACCAAGGTGTCACCACAAGGATCGGCGTGGAGCACCATCCGGGGCGTTCCCGGGCTCAATCGCGGGGTGCCACGCGGTCTTCAAGCAGACGGGCTGCGCCTGTGGCTAATGGATGGCCAGGGCTGGTGCACATGTGCACTCGATTGCTGAGAAACATCTCAGGATCCGAGTTGTCACTCCTGTTGGTGGCGCACTCCAGCGGACTACAGCGCCATGATGATGTCCAGCAGCGCTGGCGCGTCGCCAGTTCCCAAGGCTAGGCTTGACTGCCTTGTCAGGTCGGTTGACTCTGGTTCCCGAGCCACGCTTGGCCCAGGAGAAGTGCTCCATGGTCCTTCCGAGGCTTAGTCGAGGTTGCTCTTTAGCTTACCTGCACCCTAACCACACCCTTACCCTCCTTCCGGGGCAGCCCCCGGAAGGGGTAATCGAACCGCCTTACACGTCGTTGTGTTTTCCTTCCTGTCCACGCCTGGCTGGCGGATCGAGGTTTTGTCTCATCCCTAGGCACGTACATCATAGTCGATAGTTAGTCTCTAGAGGTTCATCATGCCAAGTCCATACCCGCATGGAGTGCATGGTTCTTGTATCTTTGTGATGCTCCTAGTAGCTTAGCCTAGCCAGCGTCGAGCCACTTTCCGGTGGATCCAGGGCCCTCACGCCAAGGCGCAATGCTAGGGACCCCTGATCCCATTACACCGATAGAAGCCCCCGGGAGAGGGTCGGTGACTTGTTTGATGTTTCCACTGAGTGAAGACTATCACGAACCGATGAAGAGGCCGTCGCCGGGCTTCGCCCTAAACAGTGCGGGGACCCGAGCGACGTACGGCACGCGATGTGACAGCGTACATCAGGCTGGCATGTGGGTGCGAATAATTACACCTCTGCGAATCTGTGGTGCCAAGGTCTGATCTTGGCGGACCCACACTTTCGGACGAGGCGTCCACCCCGACGGAAGAGATGACTAGGGGAAGGTCTCGGTACCTCAACCCCTAGCTTCCTCGCTGGATTCAGCCAAACATGATGCTCCCGAAATTGTGTCAGTCGCAATGGTGGACCCTCTAAGTGTCGGTAAGCCGTCCTTGGCCTCCTAACTCAACAATGCTTGGAGCTTTAGGCGGCCATTACCTCACCTCTGACATTTTTCTTTAGGTACAAATCTTCCCGCCAAGACTGCCTTGGTGGGGGACTCGGTAATGGAGGCTTCCGGTTAAGAAGCCGGTGATGGCGGAGCCCCCCAGGACTCCGGTTGTCCCTCGCTAGTGGGAACAGGTGCCAATGATAACCTTTTTCCTGACCGTTGGACGAGTTGGTCCTCAGTGGCACACTGAGCCCGTGGCGATCTCACCCAAATGTCTGTCACGGATAGGTTGGCTCCTTCCCATCGGAAAATGATCACTAATAGGTACGCCCACGCCCTAGTGGGGCTGTCCCTTGACCCATCAGTCTATGAAGAAGCACGCCAGGCTAGAATCCCAATAGCACTAGTTTGCACTCCACGCGGTGCGCAAGGAGGAGAGGTAGAAGAGGACCGATGAGGACCTTGCCCAGTAGCGCCGCGAGATGGATGAGCTGCGTCAGGACATTGCCCGCGAGTGAGCTCGCCTTCGCACGGAGGAAAGCTCAGCCTCCCAGGCGAAGGGTAAGCTCGAACGTGTCCTGCTCGAGGTGCTGAAAGGTAGGAGAGATCTCAAGGCCGGTGGCACTCCCTCCACTCTGGCACTGCAGGGATTCATGGAGTAGCAGAAACGCTTTTACGAGCGCGACTTGACGTGTGCCATGGAGGAGAGGAACTCCCATGAGGCGGCTCATTTCTCCATTGTGGGGGCCCTTTAGGGTCAGATTCACGAGTGCGAAGAGACCTTGCGAGCCTCGCGTGACCAGCGTGGCCATTAGCGCGGTGGGGCGGCAGGAAACCTTGAGCCAACAGTTCCTGGCCTCCCAGCAGCAAGCCACCACTCAAGAGGCGGTTCTCCAGAAGCGTCTTGATGAAGTGCTTGAGTCTTCTAGGCACTCGAACAAGCGAATCACGCGGCTAGATCGCCAGATTGCATGCCTTCGCAAGGCGTGGGACGATGCCGAGGCGGCACATCGTGACTGTGCCAACAGCCTGGATCAGATTTTGGCCCTCTATCATGCCGAGACTGGCGCACTGGATGGTATCACACTTGCCTCTTTGATCCCAATGCACATGCAGGACATGCAGCCAGCGGTCGTGGATGGGACGGATGTCTCATCCCTCATTCCGTTCTTCGATCACCTAGTGATAGAGCTCCAGCCCCTACGCCCGAGGGTGGATGAGGTGTTGTAGGCGGACATTTGATGCATTACATCAGCCACCACCAAGATCATCCTTCCTTGCATGTACGCCTTGACGCCCAACTTCTCCTTTTTAGAGCTGCTGGAGCCCTTTGACAATGGGCTGGGGTAGCTTGGTGCGGAAAAAGTTGTTGCCCTATACATTGCTGATGTAGTAGCCGGGATGAAGCATGGCGCGTGATGTTTAGTGCATGCTTCCCCTTCTTCTCCTTAATTTCCCTGAAACCGACACCCTTGTTGTGTCATCAGTCCATACTAATGAACTGTTTTACCTTTTATTACACCATGCCGGCTTCCTTCTCGTCCTTCTTCTCTTCTTCTTTACTTTTTTGAAAAACGAAGCATGCCGCGTAGCCACCAAGATGCATCTTGACCCTATATAAGACAACTCCCTCACTAGCAACAGGAAGGTTGGAGTTGAGTGGGGGCACAACAAGAAGGGTGTATCGAGACGTCCCCTGCACTCAGCCCCCTGCCCACACTCCACTCCAGTTACTCCTTGTGTCGTTGCGAGGTTTTGAATGAAAAGGTTCTAAGAGTTGAGTGGCGATTCTAATTGCGGAATCTTGTAATTGATAGGGGTGAGGCAATGCCTTGGGGTTACAGCAGTTTACACTAGGTTGGACAGACCCCATAACGTCGTATTGTCATTTTTGCCGGGAAAACTCCTGTTCCATAGTTTTCTACGGTGGCTTATATGACTTCCAAGACACCATATATGTGCCTGGTTGTCGTGTGCACGTAATTCACCAATTTTTCCAAGAAAAATCCTATTCCTGGGCTTTCTACGACGGCTTATATGTCTTCTAGGACACCTTATATGGGACTGGTTGTCGTGAGCATGTAATTCACCGATTTTGCCAAGATAACTCCTATTCTCGGGCTTTTTTTTGAAAAAAGGTCATGAACAGAACCATGCTTCATATGGTTGGCTGTTTTAGGGGTAGTATTTGCGGAGGTGGTACTTATGCAGGTGCTCAATATTCCAGGATTTCGGCACGGGCTGCATCCTCATATTCTAGTCGGACTGCGCTGGGTCTGGATATGTGTGCTACCCAGAAAGGCTCCTCCCACTTAGGCGACAGTTTGTTCATTCCCTTGGTGTACAACCTTTGCATGAGGACTAGGTCCCCATAATGTAGTTCACGATGGTGAACTCGCCGGCTATGATACGACCGTAAGCTTTGTTGATAACGGGCATGTTGCACCACTACTCGGCAACGTACTTCTTCCAGGAAGTTGACATTCTCGATCCTTTCCGCACGTTAGATGGCATTGTTGTAGGAGCGGACCCGCTGGGATCTGTATCTCACCTCTGTTGGCAGGCCTCCATCCCATAGACAAGGGAGAAGGGTGTCTTGCCGGTCGCCCAGTTAGGCGTTGTCCGAAGGGCCCACAGGACTGTTGGGAGTTCTTCAATCCAGTTATGTCCTCTCGTATTGAAGCGATTGAACGTTCTGATTCGAAGCCCCCGAAGCACCTCCACATTCGCGCGCTCCACCTATCCGTTGCCCCTTGGATGGGAGACAAAGGCATAGCAAATCTTGGTGCCCATACCTCATAATATGCCTTGAAGGATTTGTTGGTGAACTACGTGCCATTATCGGTAATGATGTTGTGAGGCACCCCGAAATAGTAAACAATTCCTCGGATGAACTTTATAGCCGCTAGTGCGGTTACTGCCCGCACCGGCTCCACTTCAACCCACTTGGTAAATTTGTCAATGACCACCATCAAGTATTCGTATCCTCCGACCGCCCTGGGAAACTTCTCGATGATGTCCAGCCCCTAGGCCAGGAATGGCCATGAGGCTAGGATCGTTTGTAAAGCTTGTGTGGGATGTTGGATGCTCTTGGCGTGGAACTAGCAGGCATCGCATGTGCGAACCAAGTGCTCCGCATCGGCCAGAGCAGTCGGCCAGTAGAAGCCTTGCCGGAAGGCCTTTCCTTCCAGTGCTCGTGAGGCAACATGGTTTGCATAGGTTCCCTCATGGATGTCGGCCAGTAGTGCTTGCCCTTGTTCTCTTGAAATACAGCGGAGTTTTACCCCGCATTCCGTCTTGCAGTACAACTCATTGTCAATGAGACAGTACATGGTGCCATGTCACACAATGCGGTCGGCCTGCTTGTCCTCCTCGGGTAAGTCCCAGCTTTTGAGGTAGCGGAGGATCCCAGCCACCCATGGTGGAGAGGCGTCCTTGACTACTGCCACCCCAAGCTTCTCAAGGATTGGGTCCTTGCCGGGCATCACGGTTGACCCTTCCGGGACTTCCCTTTCCTAGTGATCCTTGCGGGGTCGACAGGAATGGCTCCGTTCCCGGGTGAAACAGATACGGAGGGCTTCGTCAACCTCTCAAGGAAGTCCCCGGGAGAAACTTGACCTCCTTGCGCATCGAGCTTGGAAAGCTCGTCCATAACAAAGTCCCCCCCAGAATGTGCTCCAGCTGAACCCTGCGGAAGCGGCGATTCAGCCGCCTCACCTAGTCAACATAGGCCCACATTTGTGAGCAGTCGTTCTCCTTGATGACTTGGTTAACCACCAATTACGAGTCACCTCGTACCACCAGCCATTTTATACCAAGCCCGGCAGCGGCTCCTAGCCCCGCAAGCAGGGCTTCATATTCCACACGTTGTTAGAGCTTTTATCTTCTTCCTTGAAGTCAAGGTGGACCGCATACTTAATTTTCTCCCCGAAAGGAGACACAATGATAAATCTCGCTCCATCCCCATGGTATCCGAAGGAGCTGTCGAAGCACATGATCCACTTTCCTTGGTCTTCATTTCCTAGGAGGCTGGAGTATTCCTCCACTTCCTCACAGGGTGTAGGAGTCCACTTGTTGATAAAATCAACAAGGGACTTGCTTTTGATAGCCTTGGTGAGGGCAAAGCGCAACTCAAACTCGAAGAGCTCAGTTGCCCATTCTTCGATCCGTCTCGTCACCTCCCGGTTATGCATCACACTCCCCAGTCCATAGTCACTGACAACAGTGACGCAGTGAGCCTTGAAGTAATACCATAGCTTCTAGGAAGCGATTAAGACTTCGAGTAGCATCTTCTAGGCTGGGGATACCATTCCAGGGCATCTCGTAACACCATGATGACAAAGTAGACAGGGCGCTGTTCCAGCCCCATCTCCTTTGGTTTTTCCGAACCCTCGGGCCTAGGGAAGGCCTCTCCCTTCCCCTATAAAGAGTTGGAGAAGGAGAACGGCGACTGGGAGGGCCTCCCCTTCGGCTGCCACCTCCTCGGCGGCCACGGCGGGGTGGGGCCTTAGTGTGTAGTTGTGGGAGATCTGCGCCTGTGGTAGAGCAGATGCAGTGGCCCCAGCGCTAGCACCTACGTCGCGGCCTCCCTGACAAGGCCGGAGCCATCTCCCCCACCAAAGAAGGAGGATCGTCATCACTAGAGCTTCCCGATGACTTCATATTCAACACCAAGTAGGGAGTTTGTAACATCCCAAATCTTTAATCAAAGTTATCAAGATCCAAATCACCCAATTTCGGGTTAACAAAAACTTTTTAGCATTAAAATAATTAAGAATGCATATGTGTGTTGCATTAAGATAGAATTGTTTGAAAATGCCATGTTTGATTGTTCTAATGCTTGTAAAATGATTCAAAGGTGAATGCCACATCATCTAGATCATTCCAAAATCAAATCCTAAGAAAAAGAAGTCAAATGGAATTAATAAATGCAAATGGTCACTTTTGCCATTTTAATCCACTAGGCCACTTTATGTGTTCCTAGAAGTCAATTTCAAACAGAAACAATTCTAAATCTTTGCACCCCTTGCTAGTACAAGTAAAGATCTACCAAGGCCCACTTTGAAATCTTACAAAAACATTTGAACACTAATTTTAAATGACATTGGAAAATTGAATCCTTTACATATGCATAGATCCCACCTTTTTAAAAACCATTCAAATGAATTCCCCTTGACCTCTCCAAGAAAACTTAGAATCTCAAGCCTAAGTGGAGAACCCTCAAAAATTTTGAATCCAAAATTCAAAAAATTTCTTCATGCGGCCATTCTGTCGAACACATGGCAGGCACAGATGAAACACTAGAGTAGCTTCACTATTTCTCTAGTAATCATTGACCAATTTGGTCTCCATCTTAACCCCCTGTACCCCTAGCATCTACCCCATCCCAGACCAGCACCCCCATTCGCCGTGAAGTACAGTGGCGCGCCGCCCGTTCTTGGTCACCGCCGGCCAAGCGTGGACAACGCGCTAGAGACAACACAATGCCTATCCAGCACACCCCTAGCTCCGCCGCACCCTACCGTGATCCCCTATCCACCCCACGGAAGGAACCGGGCCCTGGACCATTGAGGAGCAGCCTCGCACCGCCGCCTCTGTGCCATGCACGGACTGCTCCAGTGCGCCGTCCCCGACCAGCTCGCCCAGCTCACACCTTGCTCCCAGCTTGTGCGTGCAGCATCGCCTTAACCACCGTAGCCTCCCAGACAACCCCACTCCCTGCCGCTTGACCAGCAGCCACCGCACGCCGCCTCAAACATCGTCGGACCCGCTCAGAGCGCCAGCCTCGCCTGACCAAAATCCACCGCCCCTAGCTGCGCCATTGCGCCGTAGATGACCGCTAGGAGGCAGCGCACCGTCCTCCTACCCCGCCCATGCCTTTAGCACCCTCTACCACCGTCACAGACGAGCTCACCGTCGCACCCCTCGGTCCCCTCGTTGGGCTATAAGGAGCTCTCCCGAGCACCATTTCTCCACACTCCAACACTCCCCACCTCCTGCTGAGTCCCTCACAACATCCCCGGAGCCACTCGAGCCACTATTCGCCGGAATTTCCACCAGAGCCACCGCAGTAGAGGAGGAAGGGGGCAGTCGATTGTGACCACCCTAGGAGCCGCCGCAACCATGCCTGAGTCCACCGTCATCCACCAGTCCGATCGCCCCCATCGCCACATTAGCTGGAGCCCTGGTAAGCCCCCAATTGACCCCCACTGGGCCGCTTCGGTCCAGTCTAGCCGACCAGTTCATCGTCGATGTGAGCCACGACCGTTGATCTAGGTTCTAATCACACGGCCTAGATCGCCCTGTACCGCTTCGCGTTTAGTTGTGCCACTAACATGCGGGACCCCCTTGTCAGTTGCCCACTGGATCGTTCAAATAAAGATTTTGCTAATTAAGTTTAAACTCAATTCTGTCCACTAGTATAAAAATCAACTCAGAAAGATTTACTGGACCAATTTGAATGATTCAAATTTATTTAGAAAGATAATGAAAACCTCTATCCAAGGCCGTTGGATTTAATTCAGTTGGAGTTAGGGATCTCACCTAGCAAAAATAACAAGATAGAGACTTTTCCATGTTCAATTTTTTTTCAAAAATCAACCGTAATAGCTTTTGAGTTCATTCCAACTCTCAAACATCACATTTGATAATACCTATCTGAATATGTAATAATATTTAGGTTTTCACGCAGTGACTTTGTACTAGTACCAAAATAATGCTATATAGGCATTTCTAGTCACTTTAAATCATTTAAATATGAAACTTAAACTTATTAAAATATGATCAAACATTTTAATCACATTCCCATGCATTAGAATATGTGGTGATGACATGTGTCCACATGATCCCATATTTTAATTGGAGAATATTAAATCTTAGTTATTTTCAATGAGCAGAAATTACTTTTCTCAAATAAAATAAATGAAACTAGTTCATTAAATCTTGTGATGAATGTGATGATACTAGATCATCAAGTGTGTGCCTTAGTGTACTAAATAGACTAGTTAAGTATTGTTTGGTGATTGTGTATTCCGTATGTATTTATAGACGATAGTACCGACCAAGTCTACGAAGAGGAGGATTTCTACCCCGAGGAAGACGAGGAGAATTTCAACAACTACACCAACCAAGGCAAGCCATTATTGGAAAGCTAATCTTGCAAGCCATCATTAACAATGCAAGCTAAGCTTTGCAAGCTTGATAACCTAAGCAAAATGCCTTAAGCATGCTTGGTTATACCATTTTTGATTTATAACCATCCCAAGTTTTAATTACAAGTTTTACCTTTTGCTTTACCAAAGTTTATTTACTTCTAGTAATGATTTGTGAGATTTTAGAGAGTAGTTTACATAGCATAAAGAGTATAAAACTTGGCCTATCTAGTTAGACTTAGATGTCATTCTATGGCATGAGATTGAGATTAGCATCACACCTTAGTGAACACTCTTAACTTAGTGTTTAGAGCTAAACCAAAAACTTAATCACTCTAGATGGGAACACTTGGTGAAAATGACTTATGAAAACCTTGGAATAATTAGTCATTCTATTGAGATTTTTGACATGTGTTGACAAACACAAATGGTTTATGATGATGAAAATGTTGAGGCATGAGCCTTAGCCCTTTTTATAAAAACAGGTGGTTGGGTTCGGATGCGATACCATTCCAATTTTACCGTACAACCACAATACCTGAATTGGGTAAGGCTTAGCCGGAAGTTTATACGCATTAGTATGAGTTCCCTCATGGGAGAGGTTTGAGTTGAGGCTACCTCTCAATGTTGTCCACCTATGCAGTGCCCAGGATGGCAGATGACCATGGCTGGGAGGCCAAACTCATATAAGAGGTGCGGATACTAGAGTGTGTAAAGGAAAGGTTATGATTGATTATCCACATAGTAAGTAGGATGATTCAGGGTTATCCCTGACGGATGTATCGAATGTTGTGGTGAAAGTATACCACCTCTAAGATTATGGAAAGTTGGAGTGGCCATACTGTTCCATTGTCAGATATTTCGAAATGACTTATGAAATGATTTGTGACATGACTTGACCACAACAGAGTTGTGACTGTGACAACTAAGTTCCCTCTTAGGTGATTTAGAACTTTATTTTATGTTTCTGAACTCAGCTTAGGTTTCAGACTTAACTTTACAAATAAACTTAGAACTTAGCATTCCTACTAGAACTACCTTACTTGTTAGTGATAGTTTGCGAGTACTTAAAGAGTACCCATGGCTTTGTCCCTGGCTATTCCTGTTGCCAGACTATGAGGAGGACTATCCGGAAGAAGGACAGCAGGACGGCTACGACAACTAGGACTATTTCCCATCATCAGGATTGCATGTGACACTAAAGATGGAGCTCACCGCTACGCTTATTATTCTGCTACTTGTTTGTACAAAGATTGGATCATGAGATCCTTTATTTGTGTAAGACATTATAATGGTTTGTAATGGATGATGTACTGTGATATCCAATCTGTTATGTCTCACAAAAATTGTAATCCTGGGATTGCGATGTATGGCATAACATGCATTTGGGATTAAAAATCTGGGTGTTGACAAGTTGGTATCAGAGCCATCCTGACCATAGGAGACCCTAGTTAGAATGGACGTCCGAACAAAAACATAGTTTCAAAACAAAAGAAGTGAGTATTTATGAAAACCTATTTCCACTCTTATCCTTGATATTCTTTCAAAAAAAATCATGTTCCTCAAAAATTCTTACATTACTACATAAAATTTGACACACTTGACACTTCACTAACTTTCTCATCCTAAATTCTTATAGATGGAAGTTCAGTACTGTAAGTTCTACCAGTTGGGCAACGGAGGCCAACTGATCTTCGAGAGGGATCTTGATGCACTATCTGAGTACCTTGAGCGCCTGCATCCAGAATTCTTCGAAGCTCAACTCAGTGACCACCCAGGAGGAGATTTACAATGGCTGATAGTTGCTGATCTTAGAGGCAAGATGGAAGCACCACTTTCCGAGAAGATTCAATTCACTGTGAGAGAGAATAACTGGCTAGATGGATTAGCCAGGGCTATCCATGAAGCTCTCGCTCGTCCTTGCGCACAAAATGTCAACTTGATCCAGGGAACTCGCTTTGCTCACTATGCAAGGCGTGATTCTATGGGAATGCCTCCGGAGATGCCAAGTCACCCATAGTTGAAGCGCCGAGTGGAGAGCCTCGACTTCCTGCTGTATGACAGACAGAAGGAATTCGACAATGCTCAAGAGTACGCCAACCACAACCTTGCCATTGCCACCTAGAAGGCCCATACTTTCTCATTGCTCGTCAAGGATCATCAATCACTTCGTCGTCAACGTGCAAAGAAGGATCGCACCATCGACCATCTTCGCAAGAAGGTGGCCGACATCGAGAAGACCATCAAGGAGCAAGAAGCTCAGCTTGCAGGAAAGGAAGAAGAGGAAGAAGGTGAAGACATCCAGGGGATATTCACTCGTACCTCAGCAATGATGATGACTCTCTGGAGGATGATGCCATGGACTTCTACACCGACGATGACGACTCCGACTTCATCGATGACGAGTTGATGCAATAGAGCACTATCGTAGGAGTGAGAAGTATCGGTCCCATTGTATCTTAGCTCACAGAATGGTTCTTAAAACCATATGTTTTCCTTTCATGTTGTGGTGTGTGTGTTTGTATCGTGTGCTTTGCTTGAATGAATGAAAACAAGTTAGTTTGCCAAAACTGAGTCAAACTCAAAGTTTTAGCTTTCAAACCAAAACCATAAACCATAGAACTTTCCCTCTTACCCCTTTATCTATCTCAATCTTCAGATGACTCGTGGAAACAAAGGAGGCAGCAGCTCATCGCAGGACCCGATGCTGCAGATTCTGAAGATGCTAGTTTCAGACCGTGAAACTAGTAGGGCCGAGCACCAAGCCAATCTAGCCACCCTGCAGCAGATCATTCAGATGTCACACAAGAATCATGGCCATGGAAATCAGGATCATCATGGATCCGAACTCAAAAACTTCCAGAATACCAATCCCCCTATCTTTAGCAAGTCTGAGGACCAGCTGGATGCTGATGATTGGTTACAGACCATGGAGAATAACTTAAAAGTCGCAGGAGTGGATGCCAACGAGAAAGTTTTGTTTGCCACCCACTATCTGGCAGGAGATGCAAGAGAATGGTGGAACAACACCCGCACAATGAACCACGGGCAAGTGATGACGTGGGATGCTTTCAAGACCAAGTTTAGCCGCACCCATGTGCTGCAAGGTTTAGTCACCAGAATGAGAGATGAATTCAAAGAACTGAAGCATGGCAAGATGACTATAGTGGAGTACCATGACATATTTCTGTCTCTCGCTAGGTATGCACCGGATGAGATCAATACTGAAGCCAAGAAGAAGGAGAGATTCCTAAATGGATTGCATGATGAGATGCAAACGGTGTTAATCAACATCCATTTTGACGATCTCGAAGAGCTAGTGAACTCTGCCATCCAGATGGAAGGAAAGATCAACCAAGCCAACGACAACCGCAAGGGCAGAATGATGCACCAGAGTGGATCCAACAGTCACCAGAAGTATCGCCCCAACCTGTCTGCAGGATATGCCCCGCGGAACAATAGACCCCCAGTGTCTCACCCAAGCTACCCCAACCGTAGCGGAGGAAATGTGAAGACCGGAGGGAACAAAAAAAACAACCTCGGCATCTCCAATAACTTCAACCGTGCACCACCCAAATCCAACAACAACAACAACAGCAACACTGCCCCAAGGATTGGAAGCAATGTTGTGCCTGCTACAGCCAAAGAAAAGTCTCAGATTACTTGTTTTGAGTGTGGAGTGAAGGGTCACTACTCCAATGAGTGTCCCAATAAGATTCCCGACACTTCCAATGTGAATGCCCCAGCTCAGCAGCAGCACCGTGTTCAGCCCGGAAGAAGATTCGCCCCAGGGAACCCTCACAACCACAACGACTGTCTCTTCCAAATGAATGCTGAAGAAGCCCAAGAAGCGCCAGATGTCGTGCTGGGTATGTTTTCTGTTAACTCAGTATTAGCAAGAGCGTTGTTTGATTCTGGAGCATTGCACTTGTTTGTTAGGGAAGAATTTGCATGCACTAGTAAGATTAATCCAACCAACTTGAAGCATGTTATGATAGTTCAAATACCTGGTTCGACCACAAAAGCTAGAAAATTTTGCAAGGCTGTGCCTATCAAAATACATGGGATAGATTTTTATGCCAATCTAATAGTACTTGGAACCAAAGGTTTAGAAGTAGTACTAGGAATGGATTGGATGTTGAAACATAAAGGATTGATCGACTGTGCCAAGAAAGCCATCACCATGACTAGTAGCTCTGGAGTATCAGTAGAGCATATATCTGAAACCTTGCCCCGTCAATTTAAGTGCAACAAGAGTCTAGCCCTACCCACCATAGACCAAGTCAGAGTAGTCTGTGAATACCCTGACGTATTCCCAGATGAATTGCCCGGTATGCCCCTAGATCGGGATATCGAGTTCATTATTGAACTAATTTCTGGAACCGGACCCATAGCTCAGAGACCCTATAGTATGAACCCATCATAGTTAGTGGAGCTGAAGAAGCAACTTGATGCTATGCTGGTGAAAGGTTTGATTCAACCAAGTGCATTGCCATGGAGATCGCCCATGTTGTTTGTCGACAAGAAAGATGGAGGCAACTGTTTGTGCACAGATTATAGGAAGCTAAATGATGTCACCATCAAGAACAAGTACCCACTGCCCAATATTGAGGATCTGTTTGATTAGTTGACTAGTGCCAGAGTGTTTTCTAAGATAGATCTTAGGACTGGTTATCACCAACTTAAGATTCGTGCAACGAATATTCCAAAGACCACCTTTACCACCAGATATGGATTGTATGAGTATACGGTCATGTCATTTGGATTAACCGATGCCCCCGCTTATTTCATGAATCTCATGAATAAGATCTTTATGAATTTTCTAGATAAGTTTGTCATCGTGTTTATCGACGATATTCTTATCTACTCCAAGTCAGAAGAATACCATGAGCAACACCTAAGAACCATCCTTGAAACCCTTAGAGAGCATCAGTTGTATGCTAAGTTCAGTAAATGTGAGTTTTGGCTGAAAGAAGTAGGATTCCTCGGACATATTGTGTCGGCCGGAGGAGTCGCTGTTGATCCTGCCAAGATCAATGATGTTGAAGAATTGGAAGCCCCAACCACTCAAACCCAAGTCTCTGCATTTCTCGTATTAGCGGGATATTACCGCAAGTTCGTAGAAGGATTTTCGAGCATCGTAAGACCCATGAACCAATTGTTGAAGA
Source organism: Avena eriantha (assembly GCA_910589775.1). Classification (NCBI taxonomy): domain Eukaryota; kingdom Viridiplantae; phylum Streptophyta; class Magnoliopsida; order Poales; family Poaceae; genus Avena; species Avena eriantha. The sequence goes on from OU342741.1 coordinate 476,194,690, forward strand.
AGGACAAGAAGTTTGAATGGACCAACAAATGTCAAGCGAGTTTTCAAGAACTCAAGAAGAGATTGATTTCAGCCCCAATATTGATAATGCCAGATATCAAGAAGTCGTTTGATGTGTATTGTGATGCATCCAAGATTGGTCTCGGATGTGTGTTGATGCAAGAAGGCAAAGTCATAGCATATCTCTCTAGACAACTGAAGTAGCATGAGCAAAACTACCCCACCCATGATCTTGAATTAGGAACTGTAGTTTTAGCTTTGAAGACATGGCGCCATTACCTCATGGGTAATTGCTGTGAGATTTATTCAGATCACAAGAGCTTGATGTATATTTTCACTCAAAGGGAGTTGAATATGAGGCAAAGGAGATGGATAGAGTTAATCAAGGATTATGACCTTGACATTCACTATCACCCCAGCAAATCCAATGTGGTAGCGGATGCTCTTAGAAGATTGCCATGTAGGTTAAATACCATGATCAAAGAGAACCAACCAAGTTTGGATGAAGAGTTGGAGCAGTTTAAAACTGAGCTAGTTAGCAAGGATTTTTAGCTAGCATTGAACTTCAACCCACTTTGATCAGTCAGATCAAGGAAGCCCAGAAGGGAAATGCAAGTATCGACAGAATCAAGCATCGTATCAGCACAGGATAAGTACCTGGATTCACCGAAGACGAAGAAGATGTTCTGTGGTACAAAGGACGTATCTGTGTGCCAGCAGATTCGGAGCTAAAGCAAGTGATCATGCAAGAAGCTCATGATACTCTTTATTCTATCCATCCCAGAGGAACGAAGATGTATCAGGATTTGAAGGAACAATTTTTGTGGCACAAGATGAAGAGAGAAATCGGAAGCTACATCACCAAGTGTGATATCTGTCAAAGAGTCAAAGAAGAACATCAGAGACCCGCAGGACTGTTGCAACCATTGCAGATTCTGGAATGGAAATGGGATTCCATCGGAATGGACTTTATCACCGGTTTACCTACTTCTAGTAGGGGAAATGACTCAATCTTGGTCATCGTTGATAGATTGTCCAAGGTAGCCCACTTTATACCTGTCAAGCCAACCTACCATAGTTCGAAGATAGCAGAGCTGTATATTGCTAGAATTGTAAGTTTGCATGGAACCCCCAAGACCATAGTATCAGATCGAGGAACCCAATTTACCTCGAGATTTTGGCAAAAAGTCCAAGAAGGATTAGGAACCAAGTTGAATTTCAGCACAGCATATCACCCACAGACCGACTGACAGACTGAAAGAGTCAACCAAATTTTAGAAGATATGTTGAGAGCTTGTGTGCTAGAGTATGGATCAAAATGGGAAGATTGTCTGCCTTTCACAGAATTCTCATACAACAACAGTTATCAAGCCAGTTTGCAAATAGCCCCATTTGAGTTCTGATATGGAAGAAAGTCCCATACCCCTTTGAATTGGTCGCAAGTAGGAGAGAGTCAGATTTTCGGACCCGACATCCTACGAGAAGCCAAAGAGAAGGTTCACAAAGTCCGTGAGCATCTTAAGACCGCCCAATCCAGACATAAGAGTTATGCTGATAAGAGACATAGAGACCTGACTTTCAATGTCAGAGATTTTGTGTATCTCTAGGTTTCGCCATTAAAGGGAACACAACGTTTTAGTCTGAAAGGAAAGTTAGCCCCCAGATATATTGGACCCTTCAAGATTCTGAATCATCGAGGAGAAGTATCGTATCACCTGGAACTGCTAGAGGAGATGTCAGTCATCCATGATGTGTTCCACATCTCGTTACTTCGCAAATGCTTAGAAGTGCCGGAGAAGAACGAAGTTTTCAAGAACATGGATCATCGAGCCGTTGATAACAACAAGGATCTGACATATCGTGAAGTGCCCATCCGTATCTTGGAGAAAGCTTACAGAACCACCAGGGCCCAGAGTATCAAGTTTCTCAAGATCCAATGGAGCAACCATACCGAAGAAGAAGACACTTGGGAGCGAGAAGATTACATTAGGACTGAGTTTCCAGATCTCTTTAGTTCCTAGTTTTCTTTCTTAAATCTCGGGACGAGATTTTGTTAAAGGGGGGCAGGTTTGTAACATCCCAAATCTTTAATCAAAGTTATCAAGATCCAAATCACCCAATTTCGGGTTAACAAAAACTTTTTAGCATTAAAATAATTAAGAATGCATATGTGTGTTGCATTAAGATAGAATTGTTTGAAAATGCCATGTTTGATTGTTCTAATGCTTGTAAAATGATTCAAAGGTGAATGCCACATCATCTAGATCATTCCAAAACCAAATCCAAAGAAAAAGAAATAAAATGGAATTAATAAATGCAAATGGTCACTTTTGCCATTTTAATCCACTAGGCCACTTTAGGTGTTCCTAGAAGTCAATTTCAAACAGAAACAATTCTAAATCTTTGCACCCCTTGCTAGTACAAGTAAAGATCTACCAAGGCCCATTTTGAAATCTTACAAAAACATTTGAACACTAATTTTAAATGACATTGGAAAATTGAATCCTTTACACATGCATAGATCCCACCTTTTCAAAAACCAATCAATTGAATTCCCCTTGACCTGTCCAAGCAAACTTAGAATCTCAAGCTTAAGTGGAGAACCCTCAAAAATTTTGAATCCAAAATTCAAAGTTTTTCTTCATGCGGCCATTCTGTCGAACACATGGCAGGCACAGATCAAACACTAGAGTAGCTTCACTATTTCTACAGTGATCATCGACCAATTTGGTCTCCATCTTAACCCCCTGCCCCCCTAGAATCTACCACAGCCCAGACCAGCACCCCCATTCGCCGTGAAGTACAGTGGCGCGCCGCCCGTTCTTGGTCGCTGCTGGCCAAGCGTGGAAAACATGCCAGAGAAAATGCAACGCCTAACCATCACACCCCTAGCTCCGTCGCACCCTACTGCGTTCCCGTGTCCACCCCACGGAAGCAGCCGAGCCCTGGACCACCGAGGAGCAGCCGCGCACCACCGCCTCTGTGCCATGCACGGACCGCTCTAGTGCGCCGTCCCTGACCCGTTCGCCCAGCTCAAGCCTTGCTCCTAGCTTGCGCGTGTAGCATCGCCTTAACCCTAGTAGCCTCCTAGACAACCCCTCTCCCCACCGCTTGACCTGCATCCACTCCACGCCGTGTCAAACACCGTCGGACCCGCTCAGAGCGCTAACCTTGCCCGACCAAAATCCACCACCCCCAGCAGTGCCATTGCGCTGTAGATGACCGCCAAGAGGCAGCGCACCGTCCGCCTACCCCACCCATGCCTTTAGCACCCTGTACCACCGTCACCGACGAGCTCACCGTCGCACCCCTCTGTCCCCTCGTTGGGCTATATAAGGAGCCCTCCCTAGCACCATTTCTCCACACTCCAACACTCCCCACCTCCCACTGAGTCCCTCACACCATCCCTAGAGCCACTCGAGCCACCGTTTGCTAGAATTTCCACCGGAGCTGCCGTAGTAGAGGAGGAAGGGGGAGTCGATTGCGACCACCCCAAGAGCCGCCGTGACCACGCCTGAGTCCGCCGTCTTCCACCAGTTCGATCGCCCCCATCGCCACATTAGCTGGTGCCCCGGTAAGCCCTCAATTGACCCCCACATCGCCGTCTTCCACTAGTTCGTCGTGGACGATGAGCCACGACCGTTGATCTAGGTTCTAATCACGCGACCCACATCGCCCCGTACCGTTTTGCATCTAGTTGTGCCACTGACATGTGGGACCCCCTTGTCAGTTGCCCGCTGCGCCGTTGAGCGTCACTGGGCCGGCCCATTTAGTTTCCCGCCGTAGCCCGCAGATTCAAATAAAGATTTTGCTAATTAAGTTTAAACTCAATTATGTCCACTAGTTTAAAAATCAATTCAGAAAGATTTACTGAACCAATTTGAATGATTAAAATTTTGTTAGAAAGATAATTAAAACCTCTATCCAAGCCCGTTGGATTTAAATCAATTGGACTTAGAGATCTCACCTAGAAAAAATAACAAGATAGAGACTTTTCCATGTTCAAACATTTTTCAAAAATCAAGCATAATAGCTTTTGAGTTGATTCCAGCTCTCAAAAATAACATTTGATAATACCTATCTGAATATGTAATAATACTTAGGTTTGCATGCAGTGATACCAAAATAATGCTATATAGGCATTTCTAATCACTTTAAATCATTTAAATATGAAACTTAAACTTATTAAAATATGATCAAACATTTAAATCACATTCCCATGCATTAGAATATGTGGTGATGACATGTGTCCACATGATCCCATATTTTAATTGGAGAATATTTAATCTTAGTTATTTTCAATGAGTAGAAATTACTTTTCTCAAATAAAATAAATGAAACTAGTTCATTAAATCTTGTGATGAATGTGATGATACTAGATCATCAAGTGTGTGCCTTAGTGTACTAAATAAACTAGCTAAGTATTGTTTGGTGATTGTGTATTTCGTATGTATTTATAGACGATAGTACCGACCAAGTCTACGAAGAGGAGGAGTTCTACCCCGAGGAAGACGAGGAGAATTTCAACCACTTCACCAACCAAGGGAAGCTATTATTGGCAAGCTAATACTTGCAAGCCATCATTAACAATGCAATCCAACCTTTGCAAGCTTGATAACCTAAGCAAAATGCCTTAAGCATGCTTGGTTATACCCTTTTTGATTATACCCATCCCAAGTTTTAATTAAAGCTTTACCTTTTTCTTTACCAAAGTTTCTTTACTTCTAGTAATCCTTTGTGAGATTTTATAAAGTAGTTTAGATAGAATAAAGAGTATAAAACTTGGCCTATCTAGTTAGACTAAGATGTCATTCTATGGCATGAGATTGAGATTAGCATCCCACCTTTGTGAACACTCTTAACTTAGTGTTTAGAGCTAAACCAAAAACTTAATCACTCTAGATGGGAATACTCGGTGAAAATGACTTATGAAAACCTTGGAATAATGAGTCATTCTATTGAGATGTTTTGACATGTGTTGACAAACACAAATGGTTTATGATGATGAAAATGTTGAGGCATGAGCCTTAGCCCTTTTTATAAAAATAGATGGTTGAGTTCGGATGCGATACCATTCCAATTTTACCGTACAACCACAATACCTGAATTGGGTAAGGCTTAGACGGGAGTTTATATGCATTAGTATGAGTTCTCTTGCGGGAGCGGTTTGAGCTGAGGCTACCTCTCAATGTTGTCCACCTATACAGTGCCCAGGATGGCAGATGGCCATGGTTGGGAGGCCAAGCTCATAGGAGAGGTGCTTATACTAGAGTGTGTAAAGGAAAGGTTATGATTGATTATCCGCATACTAAGTATGATGATTCAGGGTTATCCCTGACGAATGTTGTGGTGAAAGTGTACCACCTCTGCAGAGTTTCAAACTATTCGAATAGCCGCGTCCGCGGTTATGGGCAGTTGGAGTGGCCATACTGTTCCGTTGTCAGATGTTTTCAAAATTACTTATCATATGATTTGTGACATGACTTGACCACAATAGAGTTGTGACTATGACAACTAAGTTCCCACTTAGGTGATTTAGAACTTTATATTATCTTTCTTTGTTTCTGAACTCAGCTTAGGTTTCAAACTTAACTTTACAAATAAACTTAGAACTTAGCATTCCTACTAGCACTACCTTACTTGTTAGTGATAGTTTGCGAGTACTTAAAGAGTACTCATGGCTTTGTCCCTAGCTATTCCGGTGGCCAGACTATGAGGAGGACTATCCGGAAGAAGGACAACAGGACGGCTATGACAACTAGGACTATCTCCCATCGTCAGCATTGCCTGTGACATTGAAGATGGAGCCCACAGCTACACTTATTATTCCACTACTTATTTGTACTAAGTCTGGATCATGAGATCCTTTATTTGTGTAAGACCTTATAATGGTTTGTAATGGATGATGTACTGTGATATCCAATCTGTTATGTCTCGCAGAAATGGTAATCCTGGGATTGCGATGTATGGCATAACAGACATTTGGGATTAAAAATCCGAGTGTTGACAAGTTGGAAGGGAGAGGATACAGTGGAGGTGGAGAGTAAGCCACGGCCCCGCACCTTCCCTCCCTTTTATTACAAATGAGGAGGAGGAATGATTGCTTCCCACCTCACCGGCTCGCGGGAGGACAAAAATCACACCTAACAAAAATTGTATTGCAGGAATTGAAGTGAGCGCAGTCCATTCGGGCTGCCACAGAAGCCAAGGCATGGCCCGGTAGTACCGCCACCACTTGAGTGCACAGGTATGCGCACGTCAGCTCTACGGGATGAGAAAGTGTGATGTCTAGTCATGTCGTACTCCCCACGACGAGGATTGGGCCCACGTGCTAATGAAGGGCAAAGCCTAGCAATGGCCCCTTTGTCTTATCACGGCTAGAGTTGCAAGTTGCCGACCCTTGCCTAGGGGATTCTATCGGTGTATTGAGATCGGGGGTCCCTCGCATTGTGCCGTAGCGCGTGGGCCAGGACCCACCGGTCTGCGACTCAGCAAATGCGTGGCCTGGCTGGCTAGGGTGTCGCAAGGTTGCGAGCAGCGTGTGCTCGAAGCAGGTATGGTCATGGCATGATGAACCTATGGAGACTAAGTATCAGCTATGATGTAGGTGACGGCTGAGACGAATGCTGCACGTCGATCTTTGATTCGCCGGCCGGACACGGATAAGGAGGAAAGGACAACGACGCGTGCAAGATGGTCTGGCCCATCCTTCTAGGGGCTGCCCCAGAAGAAGGGTAAAAGAATGTTGGGGGCAGCGAGGCTAGGGAGCTTCCTTGACTGGGCCCCGAAAGGACAATGTGAACACTTCTCCTAGGCTAGGCACGACCTGGGAACCGGAGTTAACCGATCCTAACAAGGTGTGTTAGGCCCAACCTTGGGAACAGGCGACGCGCAAGCGCCACTGGACATCATTATGGTGCTGCAGTCCGCTGCACCACGCCACCGACAGGAGCTGAGCTGTCACTCAGCCACCAAGTGCTCCTGAGCACCACCCCTGGCCATCCATTGGCCACGGGCACCGCCCGTCTGCCTGAAAACCGCATCGAACACCGCGATTGAGCTCGGGAACGCTATTGTTTTACTCCACGCCGGCCCTTGTAGTGACCCCTTGGTGTATAAAAGGAGGTACTTGGCTGTAGGGAGGCAAGGGGGGTTTTTTGGAGGACAAGCCAGCGAGAAGGTTTTTGGAAGATAAGCAAGAGGGGGGTTCTCTAGAGAAGTGATAGGAGAGAGCTGAGAGACTAAGGAAGGAGAGGAGAAGAGAATCGTCCAGAGCAAATAGAGTGAGGTACAATTGATATCCTCCTCCATGCTAGAGAGAAGGAAGAGAGGTAGAAAAGTGATAGAAGAAAGAAAGAGGAAGCCTGGGAAGTATAGAAGCTAGAGAGGAAGTGCCTCCCCGGCACCGTAGAAATCATCTCCTTGTACCTCGATACACCACCGATAATCCAGCAAAGCAGGATGTAGGGTTGTTAGCTAAAGGGCGACCTGAACCTAGGTAAAAATTGATTGTGTGTGCTCTGTGTGTTGTGTGCTCGTCTCAGCAGGTTCCTTTGCCGGCCTTGAGGCGGGAATCCCTTCGAGCCCACTACCAAACAAATAGGGGGTGTCCAACATCCCCGATGTCAATGTAGGCGAGACGTGACATCGAGATACCCTGTCGAGGAAAATCTTCGATACTCCTCCTCTACATTCGGTTATTTTTATCCTTACCTTTACTTGATGTATATTGTATGTAGCCTATTTTATTGAATCTAATAAGATTGTTCATCTACTTGTTTTAGGTCCACTTTCTTTATCCGCAAATATCCTCTAAAATAACAATATTGGTTAAAATTTGTAGTCACCTATTGATACGTCGTAAAAATATCTATAATTTTTGATGTTCCATGCTTGTTTTATATCAACTTTCTTATGTTTTGTTTACAATTTCAAGTACTTTTATACATTTTCTAGAACTAACTATTAACAAGATGCCGCAGTGCCAGTTGCCTATTTTCTGCCATTTTTTGTTTCAGAAAAGCTAGTAAGGAAATATTCTCAGAATTGGACGGCAGAAAAGCCAAAGTCAATATTTTACCAGAAGGAACACGGGGTACGAAGGGCACCCAAAGTGGGACCACGAGGCGGCCACACCATAGGGTGGCGCACCACCCCCTGGGCGAGCCAGCCCATGGTATGGGCCCCTCGGGCAGCCACCGACCTCGCCCCTTCGCCTGTAAAAGTACCCCGATGTAGAAACCCTAAGTACCTGATCAAAAATCCACGAAAGAGTCTATAGCCGCCGCCATCCCCATCCCTAGATCAGGGGGATCTGGAGCTCTTCCCGGCACCCTGTCGGAGGGGAGAGATCATCCTAGAGGCATTCTTCATCACCATGCCAGCCTCCGGAGTGATGCATGAGTACTTCACCCTTGGACTATGGGTCCATACAGTAGCTAGATGGTTGGTTCTCCTCCTTTGTGTTACCATGTTTAGATCTTGTGAGCTCCATTCATGATCAATATCATCTATTTGTAATCCTATATGTTGTGTTTGCGGGGATCCGATGGAGATTTAGATACTATGTCAAATTGATTATTGATTCTATCATGTCTATGTTATTTGTGATCTTGTGTGCTCTCTGTTGTTAGTAGCTATCTTGGCCAAGTAGATGCTTGCAACTCCAAGAGGGAGTATTTATGCTCGATAGTAGGTTCATGCCTCTAGTAATCTGGGGAAGTGACATAAATCTCTAAGGTTGTACATGTGATGTTGCTACTAGGGAGAAAACAACAATCCTTTGTCCATGGGGCAATTGTATTGTTTACTTTACACACTTTACTTAATGCAATTATCTATTGCTTGCAACTTAATACTGGAAGGGGTTAACCTGAAGGTGGATTATTAGTCATAGATGTAGTTGGATTACGGTCTATGTATTATGTTGTACCGCCCAATCAAATCTCGTAGGAGTCAAGATGTTTAGTATATGCATAGTTATGCTTTCTCAATCTGCCAATTGCTCTATTGTAATTTGTTCACCCAACATGCTATTTATCTTAAGGAGAAACACCTCTAGTGAACTCTAGACCCTAGTACATCATTTTACCATTGATATACCATCAACTGTTTACCGTTTACTATTTACTTTCTGCAAGCAATTACTATCGTCCACACTATACGTTTAATCATTTGTTTTCAGCAAAACCAGTAAGATTGAGAACCTCACTATAAGTTGGGGCAAAGTTATGTGGTTGTGTTGTCTAGGATTCCAAGTTGCTAGCAACACCTTGGAGTTGTTTCCTTACTCCTACTGGTTTGATAAACCTTGGTTTCATAACTGAGGGAAACTTGTTGTTTTGCTCATCATACCTTCCTCTTGGGGTTCTGATACGTCCAAAACGTATCTACTTCCCCGAACACTTTTGCTATTGTTTCTCCTCTATACTTGTGTGATTTGGATGCAACTAATGCGGACTGACGCTGTTTTCAGCAGAATTTCCTTGGTGTCTACATTTTGTGTAGAAAATCAACTATCACGAAAAATCCCGGAAAATATGCCAAAAATCCTATTTCACCCGAAGACTCCAGGAGCCAGAATACGAGATGGAGAAGAGCCAGGGGGTGGCCACACCACCTGGTGGCGCGGGCCAGGCCAGGCCGCGCCAAGGGGTGGTGTGGGCCCCCCAGGCACCCCCTCGGTCTCTCTCTTCGCCTATAAGGATCCTTTTGACCTAAAAACTTCGGGGGGTTCGACGTTTTTCCAAAAGGAGTTCCGCTCCGCCGCCACCACCAGATTCCATGAGATAGCACCAGAAACTCCGTTCTGGCACCCAGCCGGGATGGGGAATTGGAGGAGATCATCGCCATCAGCATCACCATCGCTTATCCATCGACCATCCATGTTTACCCCATCTATGAGTGAGTAATCCCCCGCTGTAGGCTATGGGGATGGTAGGGATTGGATGAGATCGTTCATGTAATGGCATCAGATTGTTAGGGCATGGTGCCTAGTATCTTTTATTAGTGCTTTATAACTTTGTTGCGACTTGTTGTGCTTAATGCTTGTCACTAGGGCCCGAGTGCCATGATTTCAGATCTGAACTTATTATTGATTCATTATGATAGTATTGTTCTTGGTCTTATCTGCAAGTTGTATACACACATTATTGTCCTGAACCTATGGCCTCGAAGTGACAGAAATCGGGATAACCGGAAGGGAAAGGCTTTGATGTGAGGATCACATGTGTTCACGGAGTGTTAATGCTTCGCTCCGGTGCTCTATTAAAAGGAGCACCTTAATTGCCAGTAGTTCCCTAGAGGCCCCGCTGCAAATGGGCTGGCAGGACAAAAGATGTTGTGCAAGTTCTCATTGCGAGCATGTATGACTATATATGGAACACATGCCTAAGATTGTCTAGTACTTGGATGCTTTATCTTATTTATCTGCAATTGCCCTATGTTATGATTGCTATGTGAATTGTCTTGTCCATGCAACGCCCGTCCATCCATCCCTATGCCTACCGCACTCGAATCCCAGTGTTTACTGCTTTTGTTACTACTGTCTTTGCTTTACTATTGCTGTTATTTTACTATTCCTACTACAAAACTGTTGCTACTGATAAACTGCTGTGAGCAAGATTGTTTCCAGGTGTAGCTGAATTGACAACTCAGTTGTTAAGGCTTATAAATATTCTTTGGTTCCCCTTGTGTCGAATCAATAAATTGGGTTTCACTTCCCTCGAAAATACTACGATACACCCCCTATACTTGTGGGTCATCAAGACTATTTTCTGGCGCCGTTGTCGGGGAGCATAGCTTTATTTATCAAGTTCACTTGGATTCTCTATTGTTCGCTGCTATCCATCCATCATGGGTAAGTCTCGCGATGGCAAGGTTCCTATTTTACCATCCACTACAAGAAGAGGTACGATTCTAAACACCTCTGCTGCTCTTGATTCACCGTCTGTTTTGAGTAAGTTCCTTGCACCACCACACACACATGCTACACACACTGCTACTACTGCTGAATCTGAAACTTCTGATGCTTATGATGCTGCTTCTACTGTGCTTGATAAGAGTGGTTCGTTAGGTCCTTTCCTAGATGCTACGATTGCTAGAACTATAGCAGGAAATACCAAAACTCCTAATGAAGACACTACCACACCTGTTAGCTCACCTGAGTCTTGTGAGAGTTATGATATTGAAGATGGTTATGTTGAGATGACCGATGAGTTTATTAAAGAATGTAAGAACACCCATGATAGGGGCGCTGTTAAGAGTCTCCTTGAGAGGCATACTATTAGACCCAAATTATATCATGCTGCTAAGTTTGCTGCTTCTCCCATAAACATTATAGATGAAGATTATGATTTCTCTCTCGATCTATCTTACATAGCTATTATTGAGAAAGAACCTTTTTGTGGGACTAAGAATGAAAGTGTGGTAGCACATATGAATGAACTTTCTACCATGAGTGGATGGTTTTCTGATGATATTAAGATGCGTACTTACTTTGTTGCTAAGATTTTCCCCTTTTCACTGAAAGGAGAAGCTAAAACTTGGTTTAGTAATTTACCTCCTGGATCTATTGATAGCCCTGAGTGCTTGATTAGTACTTTCCTACAGAAATATTTTCCTCCCAGTGCTAGACATGCTATTTTGCAAGAACTTTTTGATTTTAAACAGGGAGAAAAAGACGTATTGCCCGAATCTTGGGCAAGGTTTTTTGCTTTGATTCATGCACAGGCTGGAAGTCCATTACCTAAGAGTGAGCTTCTTGATATATTTTATAATGGACTAACCGAAGAATCTAGGACATACCTAGATAGTTGTGTTGATTGTGTTTTCAGGAATAGGACTCCTAAGGAAGCTGAGGAATTAATGGCTAAAATAAGTAAGAACTATGAAGATTGGACTCCTCTTAAACAAGCTATACCTGAAGTAATTGTACCTGAACCTACTATTCTTGTGCCTATTCCAACATCAAAGAAGAGGGGAGTTATTGAATTAAATAATGAAGTGATGATGGAAGCTAAGAAATGTCTTAAGGAGAAGGGAATTAAAGCTACAGGTGTCAAGAATTTACCTCCTATAGAAGAATTATGTAAGCTTATTCCCTACTCACCCACTATTGAGGTACACTCTCTCCAACACTTTGATGAAGGTGATATCCCTTACTCGAAACCTCCTGATCAATGCTTAGAAGAATTTGATATCTTTATTGTTAAGCAAGATAATTTTAATAAAAGGGTGCAAAATCATCTAATGGAAAACACTAGAGCTATTGTTGAGTTGAAAGATATTGTAGAAAGAACCTCTAATGATGTTAAAATGATTGTTAAACACTTCCAAATGGTTCAAACTCAAATATATCAACTCGTTAAAGTGCAAAACGACTTGCTAGTTAATGCTGCTAAAGAAAAACATGCTTATGAAATTAGAACTAGAAGTGGAGCTGCTACCCAGGATCCTCTATATCCTGAGGGGCATCCCAAAAGAATTGAGCAGGATTCTCAACAAGCTGAAAATAGTGGTTTTACTCGTAAGAAAAGGAAAAAGAAGCATAAAACTGTTGTAGAACCCTCTGAACCTGCTATAGATCCTAATAGTATATCTATCTCTGATGCTGAAACTGAAAGTGGTAATGAAGAAAATGTTGCTCCTAATGAAGAGAATGTTGAGGAAGAACCTGAAAACCACACTAAGAATACTAAATACACCAAAGAGGATTTTATTGCTAAGAAACATGGTAGTGAAAGAGAACCTTGGGTCCAAAAACCTATGCCTTTCCCTGATAAGAACACAAGTCAAAGGAAGATGAACACTATAATAAGTTTTGTGAGCGGATGAAGCCTTTATTCTTGCAAATTCCTTTAACTGATGCTATTACCTCCTTACTCAAAGTATATGAAGGACATTGTCTCGAATAAAAGGAAGATCCCTAATGAAAAAATTTCTACTTTGCTTGCTAATTATTCCTTCAATGGTAAGGTTCCTAAGAAACTTGGAGACCCAGGGATTCCAACTATCCCTTGCTCTATTAAGAATAGCTATGTTAGAACTGCTTTGTGTGATTTGGGAGCTGGAGTTAGTGTTATGCCTTTCTCTCTCTATAAGAGGCTTCAACTTGAAAAATTAATACTAACTGATATATCTTTGCAAATGGATGATAAATCTACCACTATTCCTGTGGATATATGTGAGGATGTACCTGTTCAGGTGGCTCACAATTGCTTGATATTAACTGATTTTGTTGTGCTTGAAATGCCTGAAGATGATAATATGTCTATTATTCTTGGGAGACCTTTTCTTAATACTGCATGAGCTATTATTAATTGTAATCAAGGAAAGGTGATCTTCAATGTTAATGACAAGGAACATACTGTCTATTTCCCCAAGAAGATTGAAAGGACTTATGGTTTGAATTCAATTGAACATGTTGAAGGCATTCAAGTTGGAGAATTATATTGTCCCACACCAAGAGAAAAATTTGAAACTATTATGATTGGGACTATTGCTATCAAGGTTAAGGTAACATAATCATTAGTGGAGTACAAAGTTTTGTCTCATATGCAATTGTTTTGGTAGCAGACTTGATCAACCTTGCTAACAAAAGGATTCCATTGAACAAAACAATGTTTTCATTATGATTATCTCCGTTTATTTCTATCCTTTGCATTTTAGTTTTTGCTTTCATTTAGTTTTCTTTGTGTTGTTAGTTGCTTGCATGCTAGAACTTCTGTAGTTCTAGCCTTGTTTTATCCTTGCATCATGTTTCCAAAAGAAAAAAAAATCTGTCTGTCAGAAAAATCATTCTTCTATTTCTGAAAAATGCCCAAAAATAAAGTGTCTCTAAAAATTCCAGAAAATTCATATTAATTTTTTACGTGAAAAAAGGGGTAGAGGAGTACCTGGTAGGTACCGGGGGGCCCACCAGGCAGGCACACCACATGGTGGCACGACCAGCCTTGGGTGGCGCCATGCCCTGGTGTGGGCCACCCCTGGCCCCCCACTACCTCTCTCACCGCCACTTTCTTCTCTCTCCCGAGTAAGCTCCAGTTCATAGCTCAAAATCGCGTTCTTGCTGTGCTTGCTCTCGATTTTTTTGATCTCCTTGCTGAGCCCATCTTTCTTGCTGAAATTTGGAGCATTTGTTCCCTGGTATGTGACTCCTCCCCTTGTCCAAGTAGATTTGTGTTTAGTGGTTTATATGTTGAGTATTTTGCTGCTGTAGGTGACGGGTTATGAGAGCTTGTAAGCTTATTTGATGCTTAGATATATAGTTTTGATGCATGTTTAGGCCTCTTGCAAGTCCCTATGAGTAGAATCCTTCATTATATTAACTTTGCAATCAATTGTTTAATAGGGGTTTAAATTTCAGAATACCAAGCATGAACAACCATACTTTTGGAGAGATATTTGAGAGTGATGCACCTAGGAGGTCGAGGCCCTCAAGAACAGCCTCTCAAGCTAGGCCATCATACAATGAAGATCTCATTGTAACTCTTATTGGTAGTGAAAGGGATGATGGGGATGCTCACCCATCCTCTTTTCCTTGTTTTACTTTCTTGCAAGCTGCAGGTATTCTTGATGATTTCTTGCTACTGATTGAGAGGGTTGGTTTGACCTCATATATGCAAGATGAGAGCGCACAATACGCTATGCTCACCAAAACTTTTGTTGAGAGCTTCATGTTTACTAACACACCCTATCAATCTACTGTCTCTTTTAAAATCTATGATCTTCCCTTCACCATGCCTTTGGAGAGATTTTGCAGTATTGTAGGTGTGCGTATGACAGGGACCGTGAAGAAAATTGAAGGGCGACCCGCTGATTTGTTGGAGCTTTACCGAGGGGTGACCAATGATGATGACCGTGTGGCGCAACGTGGAAAGATAAGAAATATCCAACTCCCTGCTCTTAGATACTTTGCATATTATCTTGCTACTAGTGTATTGGGTAGGGAGAACACTAGTAATATCTCCAACTATCATTTAGCTTTTCTAGCTGCTGCGCTTAACAATGATACTCGGTACAATCTTGGCTCGCTTATTGCTCACCGCCTAGCTGCTAAGGGGCCTATCTATGGGGGCATCATTGCATCGCGCATAGTCAATGCATTAGGTCTTTTAGTGGATCCCGATGATGTTATGCTGGCACCATAGAGGCTTGACCTTGTTGCCATGAAAACTCACCACTTTGTCACTGCTACCTCTGATTTGAACAATCTAGTATATAGGATGCTTTTCACTGACGGGGATGAAAGGGAGATCCTTTTCCCACAGCCTGCTTTGTTTAGTGTTCACAGGAGATCGTGGTCGTGCTCCAAAGAGGAGGTGGATGAGCAGCTTCGCTTCCTGGGTTTCCACGAGCAGCACCAGGAGGATGTTCCCTCCTATGATTACTCCGCGCATTACAGACGGACGTACTCGAGTTCGCACCAGGATGAGGGGACCTCTTCGTCATACCAGGGTGACACTTCATCCTGGCTAGCATGGGATTGATACCCACTTAAGAAAAAAGCCTAAGGTTGGGGGGAGGTACACTGACACCGCACTCATCTTCATATCATGTTGCGTCGGTACTTTGTATATTCATGTTTTCGTTCCCTTTTTAGTTTTCGTTCTTCTTTGCTTTTGCTTTCTAAAAACACAAAAAGACCAAAAATATTTTTGTTGTTTCTCTTTGGTTTGCTTCTCCTTTTTCCCTTGGTTTTCTTTTCCCTTTTTGCTTTGTTTGAACTATTCGAAAAACCCAAAAAGATTTTGCTTTGTTTTTTTTCCTTATGGTTCTTGTTTAAAAATCAAAAACACCAAAAATATTTGTCGTTCTTCTTTGGTTTTTGCGAGTTTGCTATAGGGTTCGGTAGTCCTCAATGGATATTGGTGTCAAATTATTATTCAAGCCACACAAGTGAAGAGCAATAATGAGGATCAATGACAACTTGAGGCGTGGTAAGAGGCTGGTAACGAACTCTATTTGTTTTCATTTTTGTACATATACTCATCACTGTGGGCATGCTTAGTCCATTCATGTAGAGTGTATGTTTTCTTTGGATGCTTAGTAGTTCTTGCCTTCTTATGATTATCTCTAGCTCGCTAATAGTTTGTAGCATGTCTCATGAATGTTTGCTTGCATTACTCTATTCATAAAATTGGTATGACACCGTGGTATCCTCCTGTGAATGTTTCATTTGATTGACTTGGCACATGCTCACGCATGCACATGACTGTAATACTCAGTTAAGCCTCGATGAATTATTTTGCCTTGAGGATCTTGAATCACTTTCATGCCATGATTAGTCCTGTTTTGTTGCATGCATGATAATGACAGCTATTGCTCTCTCGTTTTTCGCTCCCTTACTATTGCTAGCCTCCATTTCCACTAAGTGTTTTACTCATGTTTCCAACTCCCTAAACCGAATATTTCCAAAGTGTCCACCATACCTACCTATTAGCATCATTTGCTGCTCCCGTGCATATTCAATATGCCTTGTTTTCTTCTGAATAAAATGTTTGCTTGTTATGGGAAAATTAGTTAGTAAAGCTCTCACAAACTTGATGGCACACTTTATTTCCTGCACTTAATAAACCTGAACCATTGTGAACTCTCCATGAAAGTTATATGCTTATAAATTATAGGCTGGGGATTAGCAGAACCGTGCTGTCACGGGGAACACTTTCAACACTTGTAAATATATACCCAGTTGATACCTTGCTCTTTTGTTTGCGGATGTCGTCAGTGTGAAATAAAAGGAGAGCTTGTAAGTCCATGGAGTTATGTATGTGTGTTAGAGAAACTCCTGGGCCGCTGGTCTAATCCATGCTGACATGGTGGAAACCTGCAGCGTAACCATAATGATATCTATGAAGCATTCTTCTTATAAAAAAAGAGAGAGATAGCTATTTGAGAAAAAAAAGAGGGAGTTTTATGAAAAGAGGAAAGAGAGAAAAAATCACCATTTTCCCATGGTAAATAAGAATATTGCTGAGATACTCATTGTCTGCTTGCCTTGTCATTTTGATATGGGGATTCTTCTGTATCATCGGGCAAGGGGTACCCCGTTGGCGGTTCTCAATGATACACACATACTTACGATGACAAGAACTTAAGTTGAGTAGCATGAGGAGCGGCCCTCGTACTCAAGGGACTTGGGAATTTCAGTTTATAGTCTGTCAAGCATATAACTCAGATTGGACCTCACTTTCACCTTAACCACATTAAAGATGCTTATGATAGGGCAATGAGAGCTCAAAGCTAATGAGTACCATACTTTCAGCATTTGGAAGCTTTTCAAAATTATTCAAAACCTTTTTCTTCTACTTGTTGAGTCTCCACATATTCTTTGAGCACTTTCTTGAGAGCATAGTTGTCATTCTTTGTGTTTGTTCCATTACTTGATTATTTGTGTTATGACTTTGATGCTTGTACCCTTGATATCTTTACTTCTAGTCATCACTTGAACTTCAGAGGTGCCTTGGCATTCATAATCAAAGGCAAGCGAGATACCACTCTATCATACCTTTCTATGAGCATTGTAATGTAGCTTATGTTTGTGCTTCATGCTACTTATTATTCTTGAGTTGGAATCTCTTCATAGCTTGCAATGACTATTAAGTAGACTCAGTTGCATACTCTTTATTATGAACTGTCTAATTAGTTGATCACATTGCTGAGAATATTTACATCATATGAAGCAAAAGTGTTCGTGAAACTTCTTTTATCGCACTTAGTTTTCAACTGAATTGCTTGAGGACAAGCAATAAGCTAAGCTTGGGGGGAGTTGATACGTCCAAAACGTATCTACTTTCCCGAACACTTTTGCTATTGTGTCTCCTCTATACTTGTGTGTTTTGGATGCAACTAAGCGGACTGACGCTGTTTTCAGCAGAATTGCCTTGGTGTCTACTTTTTGTGCAGAAAATCAACTATCAGGAAAAATCCCGGAAAATATGCCAAAAATCCTATTTCACCCGAAGACTCCAGGAGCCAGAATACGAGACGGAGAAGAGCCAGGGGGTGGCCACACCACCTGGTGGCGCGCGCCAGGCCAGGCCGCGCCCAGGGGTGGTCTGGGCCCCCAGGCACCCCCTCGGACTCTCTCTTCGCCTATAAGGAGCCTTTTGACCTAAAAACTTCGGCAGGTTCGACGTTTTTCCAGAAGGAGTTCCGCTCCGCCGCCACCACCAGATTCCACGAAACAGCACCAGAAACTCCGTTATGGCACCCTGCCGGGACGGGGAATTGGAGGAGATCATAGCCATCATCATCACAATCGCTTCTCCATCGACCATCCATGTTTCCCCCATCTATGAGTGAGTAATCCCCCGCTGTAGGCTATGGGGATGGTAGGGATTGGATGAGATCGTTCATGTAATGGCATCCGATTGTTAGGGCATGGTGCCTAGTATCTTTTATTAGTGCTTTATGACTTTGTTGCGACTTTTTGTGCTTAATGCTTGTCACTAGGGCCCGAGTGCCATGATTTCAGATATAAACTTATTATTGATTCATTATGATAGTGTTGTTCTTGGTGTTATCTGCAAGTTGTATACACACGTTATTGTCCAGAACCTATGGCCCCGAAGTGACAGAAATTGGGATAACCGGAAGGGAAAGGCTTTGATGTGAGGATCACATGTGTTCACGGAGTGTTAATGCTTTGCTCCGGTGCTCTATTAAAAGGAGCACCTTAATTGCCAGTAGTTCCCTAGAGGCCCCGCTGCAAACGGGCTGGCAGGACAAAAGATGTTGTGCAAGTTCTCATTGCGAGCACGTATGACTATATATGGAACACATGCCTAAGATTGTCTAGTACTTGGATGCTTTATCTTATTTATCTGCAATTGCCCTATGTTCTGATTGCTATGTGAATTGTCTTGTCCCTGCAACGCCCGTCCATCCATCCCTATGCCTACCGCACTCGAATCCCACTGTTTACTGCTTTTGTTACTACTGTCTTTGCTTTACTACTGTTGTTACTTTACTATTCCTACTACAAAACTGTTGCTACTGATAAACTGCTGTGAGCAAGATTGTTTCCAGGTGCAGCTGAATTGACAACTCAGTTGTTAAGGCTTATAAATATTCTTTGGCTCCCCTTGTGTCGAATCAATAAATTCGGTTTCACTTCCCTCAAAAATACTGTGATACATTCCCTATACTTGTGGGTCATCAGGTTCCCAACAAGCTCTACATATCTTGAGCCATCAAGCACTTTTATGGCGCCGTTGTTGGGGAGTTAAGGACAACTTCAATCTCTTCCTCCTCGTCAATCACTTTTTAGGGAGAAATAAGATTCTTGCAAGGGCAGTCTCTCACAACCAATCTCTTAACTTTGTTTTTGTTTTGCTTAGTTTCTTTCTTCTTTGTTTGCTTGTTTATTTTTTATCAAAAACACACAAAAAATAGTTGTACTGGTTTGCTCCTTTTATCAAAAACACGAAAAAAAATTCCTACTTCAAGTTGCTTTGATGTCTAGCATTGCTCCAATCACTATGTCACCTGAGGAAATGATTTTTACTTTCAAACAAGGAATTGAAGAGAGTTTCAAAGAAGCTTGGTCTAGAATTTCTGATTTACTTGAAAAACTGAACCTAAAATGGCTTTAGGCTTGTTTCTTAGCAGATTCTACTTTGGTATTCCTTTTGGTTATAGATATGCTTTGGATGCTATAGTAGGAGGAGATTTCCTCCAGTGCAATGAGGGTGAAGCTTTTAATGCCATCAAAAAGTTGGTTGCAACATATAACTTTCCTAGCAAATCTAAATCCTCCTTTACAAACATTATTGCTAGATTAAACACTCTTGAGACCAACACAACTAGTTTAAAAGAATGCTATAACATGCTTAGAGAGCATCATGAATATGTTCCAATAAATTCAAAATCTTCAAAATGGCTTCCTATAGTAAAACTTGTCATAAATAATGAAACTTTTTATGCTCATCGTGATATCATGTCTGAATTATGTCTTATGCCTAAAGACATCTATGAATCTTTGAATCTTTGGGGACTTTCTAAGGGAGGAGAAGAAATATCTCTTACCAATAATGCCACAATATTACCCATTGGAATAGCTGAGGGAGTGTCTACAAAGATCCTAGGAAAGTGGTGTCTACTGATTATCTTGTTATTGAATGTGTAGGAAAAGGACAAACTACACTTGGAAGATCCCTACTTAAACTCCTTGGAGCAATAATAGATGTGGGAAAAGGCATCATGCATTTTGCTTCTCCACCAAACAATAATATGTTCCCCAAAAGATAAGAATAAAGGTAAGAAAGGTAGGGGCAAGAAATTTGATCTTAATACTTCTTCATTCGAAAATACTTGAATCTTGCTTCCTGTGCCTATCTGAAAGGCGTTAAAGAAAAGCACTATTGGGAGATAACCCAAATTATTTTTACTTTCATTAAGTTTTTCTTTTGTTGAGTCTAGGAAGTTATTGCCTCAGTAATAACCTCTCCTTATCCTTTTTGTGTGGTTTTTGTGCCAAGAATAACTTCTAATGAGAGAGAAGAAAGACTTGGGAAAGTTGCTTTCCCGAAACAGGTTTTTGTGCGTCACTGTAAACAAATCGTGAAAATCCCCCTATGGCAGATTGACCTTTAATTTTCTGTGCTTATGCCCCAAGTTATTATCTAACTTTCATTAGTTTAGCACTTTTCGATTTGAGCAACAGAAGGTCTTTGAAAAAATCGGTTTTGACCAGCTGGTCTGTTTTGATAGATTTCTGCCATTATTTGCATTTGCCTCTTAATCTCTTTCTCTTTGAGTTCTCTTTGATCACTTGAGCTTTTAGAAGGAATTTTTACAGTAGCTTGTGTTTTAATGGAAGTTTTACTTGTGTTGAAACTAAACTCGAAGACTAATTATCTTGAATACACTAATGTTGCTAATGAAGATTGTGTGAAGTTTTGTATGAAGGAAATTTTCAAGTGTAGGGAAGAATAATGTGATGATATGAAGCATGGAAAAAAGATCAAGCGTGGGATGCCACCCGTGTCACCCCAAGAAATATTCAAGAGGTACAAGCGTCAAAGCTTGGGGATTCCCAAGGCATCCCCTTCTTCATCAATAAAAATCTTAGGTTTGCTTCCAAAACACTTCATTTTTATTGTTTCATGCACAATTGTGTTGTTATTGGAGCGTCTTTGTTTTTGTTTTTATTTTTATTTTGTTTGGTTTTCTTAAATAAATTGGTTGGACCCCCGCATTCATATTTTGTTTCAAATAAGTTGATTGGTGTTGGAAAAGAGTAGGAAGCTCCATGCTTAAAGTGGTACAAAAGGAGCTTGTTTTGACCGTGGCCTAGACCTTATCATGTCATGTTTGATGTTGCTTTGACGTTATGCTTAGTTATTATTGTTGTAGCATGACTTGTTCCAAACATTTGAGATTGCTTAATGTGCCTTGAAAGAATCATGCATTGTTTTAGCATACAAAAGCATAATATTGTCTTAATCTCCATTGATGCTTTATTTGGGTTGACTTGGCACATGTTTATACCATGTTAAGACTATGAACCAGTAACCTTAGCCTCTATGATCATTTATTTTTTTACTTGTAATATCACTTTATGCTTTAATTAAGAATGTTTTGTCGCTTTGCATGATTATGGACATTATTGCTCTCTTAGTTGGTCGCTCCTAGTCTTTTGCTAGCCTCCACATGTACCAAGTATGAGTTCTACTCATGTATCCAACCTCCAAGAAAACCAAGTTATTCTGAAGAGTCCACTATAAATTCCTATGCATGGTGTGTTACACCATTCCAAGTATATTCATGCTTTTATCTACTTTCAAAATTAAACTTGTTATGTGCAAATTAGTGATTAAAACTCTCACAAACTTGATGTCACACTTTATTTTCTTTCACTTAATAAACTTGAACCATTGTGTCCATCTATGTTTCTAATATGCTTGCACTTTATAAGTTGTGAATTAGCAGAACCATGATACCATGGGGAACGCTTTCAACATTGCACTTATTATTCAGTTGATATCATGTTCTCTTGTTTATGGATCCCGGTGGTGTGAAATAAAAGGGGAGCTTGTAAGCTCATGGAGTTTGTATGTGTATTAGAGAAACGCCTGGGTGGCTAGCCTAAGCCATGCCTAATCACGGTGGAAACTTGCAGCCTAAGCCATGCCTAATCATGGTGGAAACTTGCAGCATAACCATACTTAGCATTGTATGAAGCAAATAGCAAATAAAAAGATCGGTGAGATGCTCATTGTGGGGCCCCTGGATTAATCCTCTGAGAATCCCTATTATGCATACAACCACGATCCCATGATCAGTTAGTCGTGGCACATAACCGACAAGTATCATTACAACATCCGAGAGTATATCGAATTACAAGACTTACATAAATGTCGTTATGGCTACATCAATAATCATCAGTGAAACTTCATCAAGCGCAGAGACCAAGCTATGCCTTAACCTATAGACAGCTGACTGGGAGAACGTCCTAGCTCCCATAGTCGCCGACATCATCTTCTTCTTGATATCTGACCAAGTTAATATCCAGGGACAATGCCAGTGAGTACTTTGAATCTACTCGCAAACCACCTAAAAATAATAGTAATAACAAGAGGATATGCATTATGGCTGTGGTAATAGGAGGGCTCCAAGAGAGGTTCTTTTCTTAATTAGTTTCTCTTGTAGATATAACATCTACATATCTTTGTTGAAAACTTTTGTAAACATTTTGGAAAAACCATTTTGAAAAGTTTGGAAAAACATCCGGACTGGGTCACCCATTTGTTTCTCCTTCATGGTCATCGGATGACCAAACTCCTTCCATCCCTTTCTGACCATCCCATGGTCAAAACAGGGATCCTTTCCGACCATCCCATGGTCAAAACATTTCCAAAACCATTTCTTTTTCGAAATCCTTTTTGAAAACAAAACCAGCACCGCTCTACAGCAACCTTCCCAACCGTCCATGACCACGGACGCGGCTATTCGAATAGATTTACACTCTGCAGAGGTTGTACACTTTACCCACACCATCCGGGTACACTACCCTGATCTTCACCGATCGTGGGTCGAGTAACCGATCAAGACTCTCCAGATGCCCACTCCAATATAAGTGCCTACCCTATGAGTGTTAATCCCCTCAAAACCAGGACGTCGGGTACCGATGATCAACATGAACGCTTTTTCCACTTCTCGAGTGTGCGCTTTCAATGAGAGGCTCATAGTAACGCGTGGAGGCCAGCAGACCCTTCGTTCCTTCTCCAGGTCGATGTCCCACATGGATCTTTATTGGAGAAGCCCACCCTCCAGGGATCCCCGATCCCCTGTAGTTGTTGTGAGGAAGCTTATACCAGAGTAAACAAACATCAAATCCAAACCTATCCCATATGAGAGTAATGTGGTTGCATGGGTTAATTGTTCTAGCAAAACTGCAAAGAACCGGATACGTTTTCGTAAACCTCTTTCCTCCATCTTTCCTTCACCATTTTGTAAAACAAAACTTTTTTATTTCTCAACATCTCTTGGGAGGTCTCACCTCTCCAAGGTTTTATCTTAAAACTTTTAGTAAACTTTTTCGAGGGTCTTCCCATCCTCTAGTTTTGCTTCGGCTAAAATAGGGTCTCCAAAGGGTATGGCGTATTACACCATCTATTCTACTAGGGACAAGTAGGTGTCACCAAGGGGGTTGTACTTATTAGTACAGAAGTGTAATAGTTCGGAGGATCCAAACCATTACCATATATATACATCAACATAAAGTAAAATGATGCAGTTTTAATAAACAACAGATAAAACATGCATAAGTAAAACAGTAGGATGAGGCTTATGAGGAAGAAGCTGGCTTGCCTAATGATCAGCAATATGGCAATATGTCCCTGGACTTCTTATTTAAAGTAACCAAGAATACCAATAATAATTACCACTTCTCCTGCTCTCCGATTTCATCACAACTATCGTCGTCCAGACAGCACGTGCAAGCAAACAAGGCCACAATCAACATAAAGCAATGCAAGCATCAATACAATACAGCAGGCAAACGTACCACACATTACTCAATTCAGTAGGTTTTGAGAGGATTGCATTTGGGAGATTGAGGTGGCCTTGGAGAAGGGAATGAACACCCATTAGGGTTTATTGTCGAGGAAATAACTAAGAGGTGGTTTTGGACCAAGGATCTATTCTGTATGATACCATTGTGAAAACATGATACCAACAGATAGGTATTGATAAAATGAAATCAACAGAAGTGGTTAGGCTATTTTCTCACTTTTCTTTAATTTCTTATTCATTTTCTAGTGATAAAGCCTCTATTTTTAGGAGATAATTCACCAGAAAAGTCCTGGAGCTCCAAAAATTATTTCCTTGGATGGTTTGGTAGGACCTAATGTACTTGTTCAGTAAGAGTTGGAATCACTCCAAAATACTTACAGAATGCCTTAAGGAAAATCCCTAAGGCAGTTCTGTAGGTAATTTTGTCTTTTTTACCGGATTAAATCTGTAGTACATATTGATATGAAACCAAGGACACTTGTTAGGTATTTCTAGTACCTTTCTGTAGAAATTGGATTCACTCCTTTTGGAGTTGCAGAGCTACTGGAGTGATTTATCTAGTGAAATAACTAAGCCAGAACAGATTAACTCATGATAAAACCACAGTGGCCTACAAAATTATGGGCACCTGGGATTTGATAGATACTGGTATGCAGCTGTACTGGGAGTTGGAACTAGGTCAATACCCATTTGGGTTTGACCTAGGGAATATCCTAAAGTCAGAAATGCCCTGATTTTGTTTGTTTTACTATAGTAAAGAAATTGCTCCACTTGACATGAGTCCAAGTCTATGAGATAGGTACAGGTAATGCCTACAAGGGGTAGTTGGCCTTACTCCAATTGGAGTTGTAAATCTTACAGAAAGAAATTATTAGTGAAAAAGGTATATCTAGGAGTTTGATTTACCATATTTAATTTAAGCAACCCTTAGAGGATCTGGGGGTACTGCATGTTTAGTAAAACATTCTTAAACATTAGGAATTTTGGGTCTGGGCAATCGGTCGGGGTTTTCATTTTCAAAAGTAAAACGATGCAGTTTTAATAAACAGCAGATAAAACATGCATAAGTAAAACAGTAGGACAAGGCTTATGAGCAAGAAGGTGGCTTGCCTGATGAGCAGTAATATGGCAATATGTCCCTGGACTTATTCTTTAAAATAACCAAGAATACCAATAATAATTACCACTTCTCCTGCTCGTCGATTTCATCGCAACTATCATCGTCCAGACAGCACATGCAAGCAAATAAGGCCACAATCAACATAAGCAATGCAAGAATCAATACAATACAGCAGACAAACATACCACAAATTACTCAACTCAGTAGGTTTTGAGAGGATTGCATTTGGGAGATTGAGGTGGCCTTGGAGAAGGGAATGAACACCCATTAGGGTTTATTGTCGAGGAAATACCTAAGAGGTGGTTTTGGACCAAGGATATATTCTGTATGATACCATTGTGAAAACATGATACCAACATATAGGTATTGATAAAATGAAACCAAAAGAAGTGGTTTCACTATTTTCTCACTTTTCTTTAATTTCTTATTCATTTTCGAGTGATAAAGGCTCTAGTTTTAGGAGATAATTCACCAAAAAAGTTCTGGAGCTCCACAAATTATTTCCTTGGATGGTTAGGTAGGTCTTAATGTACTTGTTCACTGAGATTTGGATTCACTCCAAAATAATTAACAGAATGCCCTCAGGAAAATCCCTAAGGCAGTTCTGTAGGTAATTTTGTCTTTTTTACCGGATTAAATCTGTAGTACATATTGATATGAAACCAAGGACACTTGTTAGGTATTTTTAGTACCTTTCCGTAGAAATTGGATTCACTCCTTGTGGTGTTGCAGAGCTACTGGAGTTATTTATCTAGTGAAATAATTAAGCCTAGAACAGATTAATTTATGATAAAACCAGAGGGGCTTAGAAAATTATGGGCTCCTGGGATTTGATAGATACTAGTATGCAGATGTAATGGGAGTTGGAACTAGGTCACTACCCATTTGGGTTTGACCTAGTGAATTTTCTAAAGTCAGAAATGCCTTGATTTTTTGTTATTTTTACTGAAGTAAAGATAATGCTCCACTTGACATGAGTCCAAGTCCATGCGATAGGTACATGTAATGCCTACAAGGGGTAGTTGGTCTTACTCCAATTGGAGTTGTAACTCTCACAGAAATAAGTTATTAGTGAAAAAGGTACATCTAGGAGTTTGATTTATCATTTTTAATTTAAGCAACCCTTAGAGGAGCTAGGGGTACTACATGTTTACGAAAACATTCCTAAACATTAGGAATTTTGGATGTGGGAAATTGGTGGGGGTTTTCATTTTCAAAAGGATTTAAACCAAAAGCCACAATATCTGGATCTGAGAAAATTGATTAAAGGACAGGTGCGTGTGAGGGATTTTGAAATCCTGCGATGCGGGCCCAGCTGTCAGCTGCGGCGGGCGGCGAAGCGGTACCGGGCATCACCAGTCGTTCAATCAAGTGTAGATTGACAGTCGAGCTTCGTCTTCTTCCACAAATCAGAACGGCGGCGGCGGGACCCTAGCTGGTGGCGGTTGGGCATGGGGAGGCTTACCGGAGGCTCACCTGTGGCCGGGAAGGTTCAGAGGTGATGCGGTTGATGACGGCGATTAGATCGAGGGGCAGCATGATGGGTTTCCGTGCCAGGATCAGGCTCGCGCGAGGAAGCCCGAGAGCAACCTAGCCGGAGCACGACGGCGCCCTCCGTGGAGTTGATCCTGGGCAAGAAAAGGGAGGGGATTAGATGCAGAGGAGTGAGGAGGTTCCGGGAATGCAACATGCAGGGGTAGGGGAAGGGAGGTGGGGGATCTATGCTCGAGTAGAGGGAGGAGGCAGAGCTTCTCTTCTCTCGTTCTCCTGGGTAGCATTGAGCAGGGGAGAAGGAGTGGGGGTGCTGGGGGGGATAAGAGGGAGCAGAGGGGGCAAATGAGCCTGTGAGGGGAGCTGGGGTGGCCTCTAGCCGATTTATACCGAGGGGGAGAGGTAGATGGTGGAAATTTCCTCTTTGGACATGGGGGAGGAGTGGGGCTGGCCTGTGATTGGCTTAGGGAGCGGTGGAGAGGGGTGAGAGGGGCATTTGGTTGGACAGAGAGATAGGGAGGGGGTGGTGGAGGCTGCTGCAAAAATTGGTCCCACTTCTCTCTCTCTCTCTCAAGCACATGGGGCAAGGGAGAGGGGTTGCTACAGTACTTGCTATAGTGACCACGACCAGAGATGAGTGTTGGGTGCTATACAAGTTTGGTGGAGAAGCTTGGATGGGGTTTAATGGGGTATTTGTACACGGCTTTGATGGTTGTGCTATTTTGATCAGAAGATTCCTTGTGAAGGAGTTCCTTTATTTATGTTGGAAAGCGTGGCAGATATGGTACTGATATATGGGTGAGGTCAAGATACCTCTCTAGGGATTATTTGAGATTTTTCTAAAGATTTAAAGTCCACTTAAATCTATTTACTCAAAAACTGTAGAAATAGTTTCTGGAAGATCATTTGATAAATTTACATTGGACAAGGTTGGTTTTAAGTTTCATATGGTCCGAAATGTGAATACACACTTAGGGAAATTTCCCAATATTTATTGGGGCTTAAAAGTATTTAAAACATTTATTATTCCATTTCTGCCATTTAAGAAAATAGGTACAAAGAATTAATAAAATTCTGCAAAAATATTTATTCTTCAAGTGAGAAGATGGGGTTTGATATTTGGACCTCAATTGAGCCAAAAGTTGAGGAAGTGTGTTGGCAAAAACCAAACTTTCCTTTGTGGATGAAGCTTTGGGGAATTTGTCTATTAGAGGAATTAAATAGATTTGGAGTCATAAAATTATGGATAAACTTTGAAAAATCTCGATGATCAAGTTAGAGGTGTAGACAAGGTGTAGAAAGCATTTGCAACATTGGGATTGGAGAATCCAAGTTGATTTTGATGAAAATACTCTAGTTTAGGGATCTAGGGAGGTGTTAATTTTATACCATCAAATCAAGGTTAGATCTGGGAGCTCAAAGCTCACCTTGATGCAAGGGATAGATGGATAGATATATCAGGTCATATAGATGATAATGGCAGAAGGAGTTTGAATTAATTATATTTGAGGTGATCTAGAAGTGATGGCAAAGTTTGTTGAAATTAAGGCTGCCATACCAGATGAGTCATGATGCCTTATAAACCATGTGGGTTTAATAAGCTCAGGGATCCACTTGGAAAAGGTGAAGTATATTTTCATAGACCTATATGAGTAGGTCACGACCATGCAGAGAGTTGGTCCATAGAAGGTTGGGTGGTGGTGTGAGATCTTGTTAAAGTTGGCATGATGACTAGATTTGCCGGAAATGTTATTTTCTTGCCTGCAGAACCATCAAGAACAAGTAGGTTGGAGGATGATCTAACCAAGGGAAAAAGTGGGCCTTAGTAGTACTTATGATGGTTAACAAGATGTTTCAGGTGCATTTCCAAAAATGCACATGGTTTGGGAAAAACAGGCATTCAAAAAGGTGAGGTTGGAACAGATTCCAGACTTAGCCAAATTTGGCAGTTTTGAGGATTTCGACTAGAGTAAGAGAGGGAATGTTTTTGGTAGGGTTGCAAAGTACCAAGGCATCAACAGGTGGATGAAATTGAAGTGTAGATTGAGTAGAAGGGATCCATACTTGATATTGGTCTTCATGTAATTGGAAACTTCTAGGATGGAAATCTTTAGAAATGAGCTGGTTAAGGGTCTTAGATGATCACCTAGTATCTACGGATTTGATCTTGCTGTGTTTCCTGGCTTGGGTTGGTGACTTGAAAACATCTTGATCCTAGTGATGAGCTCCTAGAGTATCTCATACTACTTCCTTAGAAAACAAGTCAATCAGCAGACCAAGACAACTCATCAGACAGCAGATCAAGGCAACTGATCAGACAACAGATCAAGGCAACTCATCTTACAAACAAATAAACCTACTTCTATGGCCATCATCAAGCTTAGATTGAGGTAAGGATTGGTATTTTGAAGAGGTTGAGTTCTGAATAAGATGAGAGTCCTTGGTATCTCTACCAAGAGTAGAACCTTAGAAGCTTACAAAAAGGGTTTTGGAGATCCTAGGGGTAAGGGTAGTTTGAAGGTTCTGTCTTGAAAACATAAGGAGGTTATATTATATATCTCTACATAGTTTTTTCAATAGAAGCTACTAAAATAGTTTTGGTTGCATAAGCATCTTAGCTCATGTTTTGAAATGCTAGAATGTTTGTGAATATGTAAAATGAGCCAGGATAGTTTTGGTATATAGATTTTGTCAACTGAGGGTGAGGTAAGGAGCATCATCTGGTATACACTCATATGCACAAGCACAAACAAACAACAAGCAATCACTGCACCAATGAACAAGAAAAAGTTTTTGCTCCCCTAATTTTTGCATTCTGGACAGCTTATCAGGGTTGCTAAAATTGGGATATTACAGACCTTTCAACCTTAAAAGAATCTCGTCCCGAGATTCAAGAGAGTAGGTTTAGGGCAATTTGGGTCGAGTTGATAACGGTTGTCCTACGCGTCCTATCTTATGGACTCCGTCTTTGAAACTGACTACTCTGTCGATAAAGTTGAGCTTCAGTCTTCCGGGATACATTGAGAGTTGAGTATAGTCTAGTCCTGATTGCGAGGGAGGACTTCCTTTTCCTTCCGGACTCCATATCTCGAGGGCTTAGACTGGGCAGACTGCCTTGATTCTGGACTTCACGGAGTACTTGTCGGAGGATAGAATCTACGGCTTGGTGTACCTTTCTCCAAGGGTCCACGGCTCTTTCTTAGGGTCATAGTATATCCTAATTAACGATTTTAGGGTCGGGACTCCTGAATTTGTTTTAGCGAAGGGTTACCCTATTTTTTGTGGGAAAGACGCAGTGTTTCCCCCTTAGGATTAAACTGGGGTATAACGGGGAGTTGACATAGTCCTTGCTTCTTGAAGTCGTCAGAGGATGTTAGGTGGATATCGCAATCTTCTGCCCAGAGTTGAAACCTTCCGATGATGTCCGCAAACTAGGTGTTATGAGGCTTATATACTACTTTATTCGTACTTAGCTAATCGGAGTAGTTGAATTAGCTGATCATCCAAACTGTTTAGTACTAAGGGGGGTCAGCGAATCGGCGGTCCCTTAGGGTGGTCTTCAGGTGAAGTAGTCGAGGATTCGTAGAATCTTCGGTTGTTTCTCCTATGAGGAACCGCGAGTTGTTATTTGGCAAGAACGAGTCTGATCCGAGGATCTTTTCAGATTATCTTCTGGCCGACGGTCCTCTGGAGATTGAGTGGAAAGACGCTCACCTTAGAGCTTCACTAAGGTTCTTCGGGAGGGGTGTGGATCTGCTGTATGAGAGTGTTGACCCAATGTTAGCGGAAAGCTGTATCTTCTCGGAGTCTTGAGTTGGGGTCTTCGAGTGACGCCTTATCGCTTACGCCTTATCGGGGGAGGTTTCTTAATGAAGTTTTAAGGAGTTAGCTCAGCCCAAGTTAGCGGTTTACGTCTCTTCCTTCTAGTAGTTAGTCAGGGTTGATGCAGTCAGCGTCGGGTATGCTGTCTTCATTGGCACTTCTTGTGTTGCTTCTGCTTGATGGCAGAGTGGACTCGTTATCTTCACGCTTCCTAATCATCTGACTTCAGGGGCAGTTCTGACCTTCTAGGGAGGATTACTCCGTTAGTTTGGGGTAGGGTCGCCTAGATTAGTTAGTCTCCTGAGGCGGTCAGAAGCTCTAATACCCTAAAGGTTAGTGTGGTTAGGTCTTCACGTCTTGTCTTGGTTGACTTATCGGGTGGTTTCTTTTGAATTTTGGGGATCCTGCGGTGATCGACTTCCGGTTTCCACAGGATTCTTGTTATAGTAGACTGAGGAACAAGGGAGTGTGGTGCTATTGATGAGTCTTGCGAGGTGAGTTTGACGAGGTATGCCATCCTGCTGAGTGAAATCTTCGAGTTGATTCTGACTTGACGATGTCAAACTCCCTGTTCTTGTGGTGCTTTTCCTCTCATAAAATCTCGAGGTTAGACTGGGTCTCATTACCGACAACTAACACAGGTGTTTCATGAGTTACTAGGTGGGTTATCGCTCCTTGAGTCACATTTTTAAGGAGGTCAAAGAAAATCAGAGCATACAAACAAGGCGAACAGAGCGAGGGGCTTGCATGTCCTCGACAAACAACACACATCAAGCAAGACAAGATGCACTTAGGCAAGCAAAAATGGTAAACGCTAGGGACCAAGGAGTTAACTACTCGCGATGTAGGGGAATCCTATTCTTAGGACTATTAACCCTAGATAATCATCTTTCTTCAGGTCAGAGTCACTATCTTGCAGATGAAGTCTTTGTCGTATCTTTGACGCTTCCTTATAGTGCCTCACCCGCTGTCTTCTGATCTTGAGGGTTCCGCTGGTAGAGCGATATTGTAGGCTCCTTGAGTTTGATTGTAGTTGCTTGTGTTCATCTTGCTCTCAGTGTCTTCACCGAGTTCTAGATCCTAGTTATTTAAAATCCGTAGGTTTAAAGTTTGGACGAGAGTTAGAGGAAACCATTTTTGAAAGCATTTACTTAGAGTAAGAGGAGAACTAGAACTTTTTGAAGCTCATTGGGAAACTAGTTTTCGAAAGCCGGGGTTTTCAAAATAAGGTTCCTTTCTAACAACCATGCTAACTGAGGTTCTCCTACAGTCAGGATGGCTCTGATACCAAGTCTGTGGGGCCCCCAGATTAATCCTCCGAGAATCCCTGTTATGCATACAACCACGATCCCATGATCAGTTAGTCATGGCACATAACCGATAAGTATCATTACAACATCCGAGGGTATACCGAATTATAAGACTTACATAAATGCCGTTATGTATACATCAATAATCATCAGCGGAACTTCATCAAGAACAGAGCCTGAGCTATGCCTTAACCTACAGGCAGCTCACTAGGAGAACGTCCTAGCTTTCATAGTCGCCGACATCATCTTCTTCTTGATATCTGACAAGTTAATAGCCAGGGACAATGATAGTGATTACTTTGAATGTACTCGCAAACCACCTAAAAATAATAGTAATAACAAGAGGATATGCATTATGGCT
Organism: Avena eriantha; assembly: GCA_910589775.1. NCBI lineage: Eukaryota > Viridiplantae > Streptophyta > Magnoliopsida > Poales > Poaceae > Avena > Avena eriantha. The sequence goes on from OU342741.1 coordinate 476,226,811, forward strand.
GTGGTAATAGGAGGGCTCGAAGATAGGTTCTTTTCTCAATTAGTTTCTCTTGTAGATATAGCATCTACATATCTTTGTTGAAAACTTTTGTAAACATTTTGGAAAAAACATTTTGAAAAGTTTGGAAAAACATCCGGACTAGGTCACCCATTTGTTTCTCCTTTACGGTCATCCCATGACCAAACTCCTTCCATCCCTTTCTGACCATCCCATGGTCAAAACAGGGATCCTTTACGACCATCCCATGGTCAAAACATTTCCAAAGACATTTCTTTTCCAAAATCCTTTTTGAAAACAAAACCAGCACCGCTCTACAGAAACCTTCCCAACCGTCCATGACCACGAACATGGCTATTCGAATAGATTTACACTCTATAGAGGTTGTACACTTTACCCAAACCATCTGGGTACACTACCTTGATGTTCACCGATCGTGGGTCGAGTAACCGATCAAGACTCTCCAGATGCCTACTCCAATATAAGTGCCTACCCTATGAGTGTTAATCCCCTCAAAACCGGGACGTCGGGTACCGATGATCAACAGGAACGCTTTTTCCACTTCTCGAGTGTGCGCTTTCAATGAGAGGCTCATAGTAACGCATGGAGGCCAGCAGACCCTTCGTTCCTTCTCCAGGTCGATGTCCCACATGGACCTTTATCAGAGAAGGCCCACCCTCCAGGGATCCCTGATCCCCTGTAGTTGTTGTGAGGCAGCTTATACCAGAGTAAACAAACATCAAATCCTACTCTGTCCCATATGAGAGTAATGTAGTTGCACGGGTTAATTGTTCTAGCAAAACTGCAAAGAACCGGGTGCCTTTTCGTAATCCTTTTTCCTCCATCTTTCCTTCACCATTTTGTAAAACGAAATTTTTTTATTTCTCAACATCTCTTGGTAGGTCTCACCTCTCAATGGTTTTATCTTAAAACTTTTAGTAAACTTTTTCAGGGGTCTTCCCATCCTCTAGTTTTGCTTTGGCTAAAACGGGGTCTCCAAAGGGTATGGCGTATTACACCAGCTATTCTACTAGGGACAAGTAGGTGTCACCAAGGGGGTTGTACTTATTAGTACAGAAGTGTACTAGTTCGGAGGAGCCAAACCATTACCATATATATACACCAACATAAAGTAAAACGATGCAGTTTTAATAAACAACAGATAAAACATGCATAAGTAAAACAGTAGGACAAGGCTTATGAGCAAGAAGGTGGCTTGCCTGATGAGCAGTAATATGGCAATATGTCCCTGGACTTATTCTTTAAAATAACCAAGAATACCAATAATAATTACCACTTCTCCTGCTCGTCGATTTCATCGCAACTATCATCGTCCAGACAGCACATGCAAGCAAATAAGGCCACAATCAACATAAGCAATGCAAGAATCAATACAATACAGCAGACAAACATACCACAAATTACTCAACTCAGTAGGTTTTGAGAGGATTGCATTTGGGAGATTGAGGTGGCCTTGGAGAAGGGAATGAACACCCATTAGGGTTTATTGTCGAGGAAATACCTAAGAGGTGGTTTTGGACCAAGGATATATTCTGTATGATACCATTGTGAAAACATGATACCAACATATAGGTATTGATAAAATGAAACCAAAAGAAGTGGTTTCACTATTTTCTCACTTTTCTTTAATTTCTTATTCATTTTCGAGTGATAAAGGCTCTAGTTTTAGGAGATAATTCACCAAAAAAGTTCTGGAGCTCCACAAATTATTTCCTTGGATGGTTAGGTAGGTCTTAATGTACTTGTTCACTGAGATTTGGATTCACTCCAAAATAATTAACAGAATGCCCTCAGGAAAATCCCTAAGGCAGTTCTGTAGGTAATTTTGTCTTTTTTACCGGATTAAATCTGTAGTACATATTGATATGAAACCAAGGACACTTGTTAGGTATTTTTAGTACCTTTCCGTAGAAATTGGATTCACTCCTTGTGGTGTTGCAGAGCTACTGGAGTTATTTATCTAGTGAAATAATTAAGCCTAGAACAGATTAATTTATGATAAAACCAGAGGGGCTTAGAAAATTATGGGCTCCTGGGATTTGATAGATACTAGTATGCAGATGTAATGGGAGTTGGAACTAGGTCACTACCCATTTGGGTTTGACCTAGTGAATTTTCTAAAGTCAGAAATGCCTTGATTTTTTGTTATTTTTACTGAAGTAAAGATAATGCTCCACTTGACATGAGTCCAAGTCCATGCGATAGGTACATGTAATGCCTACAAGGGGTAGTTGGTCTTACTCCAATTGGAGTTGTAACTCTCACAGAAATAAGTTATTAGTGAAAAAGGTACATCTAGGAGTTTGATTTATCATTTTTAATTTAAGCAACCCTTAGAGGAGCTAGGGGTACTACATGTTTACGAAAACATTCCTAAACATTAGGAATTTTGGATGTGGGAAATTGGTGGGGGTTTTCATTTTCAAAAGGATTTAAACCAAAAGCCACAATATCTGGATCTGAGAAAATTGATTAAAGGACAGGTGCGTGTGAGGGATTTTGAAATCCTGCGATGCGGGCCCAGCTGTCAGCTGCGGCGGGCGGCGAAGCGGTACCGGGCATCACCAGTCGTTCAATCAAGTGTAGATTGACAGTCGAGCTTCGTCTTCTTCCACAAATCAGAACGGCGGCGGCGGGACCCTAGCTGGTGGCGGTTGGGCATGGGGAGGCTTACCGGAGGCTCACCTGTGGCCGGGAAGGTTCAGAGGTGATGCGGTTGATGACGGCGATTAGATCGAGGGGCAGCATGATGGGTTTCCGTGCCAGGATCAGGCTCGCGCGAGGAAGCCCGAGAGCAACCTAGCCGGAGCACGACGGCGCCCTCCGTGGAGTTGATCCTGGGCAAGAAAAGGGAGGGGATTAGATGCAGAGGAGTGAGGAGGTTCCGGGAATGCAACATGCAGGGGTAGGGGAAGGGAGGTGGGGGATCTATGCTCGAGTAGAGGGAGGAGGCAGAGCTTCTCTTCTCTCGTTCTCCTGGGTAGCATTGAGCAGGGGAGAAGGAGTGGGGGTGCTGGGGGGGATAAGAGGGAGCAGAGGGGGCAAATGAGCCTGTGAGGGGAGCTGGGGTGGCCTCTAGCCGATTTATACCGAGGGGGAGAGGTAGATGGTGGAAATTTCCTCTTTGGACATGGGGGAGGAGTGGGGCTGGCCTGTGATTGGCTTAGGGAGCGGTGGAGAGGGGTGAGAGGGGCATTTGGTTGGACAGAGAGATAGGGAGGGGGTGGTGGAGGCTGCTGCAAAAATTGGTCCCACTTCTCTCTCTCTCTCTCAAGCACATGGGGCAAGGGAGAGGGGTTGCTACAGTACTTGCTATAGTGACCACGACCAGAGATGAGTGTTGGGTGCTATACAAGTTTGGTGGAGAAGCTTGGATGGGGTTTAATGGGGTATTTGTACACGGCTTTGATGGTTGTGCTATTTTGATCAGAAGATTCCTTGTGAAGGAGTTCCTTTATTTATGTTGGAAAGCGTGGCAGATATGGTACTGATATATGGGTGAGGTCAAGATACCTCTCTAGGGATTATTTGAGATTTTTCTAAAGATTTAAAGTCCACTTAAATCTATTTACTCAAAAACTGTAGAAATAGTTTCTGGAAGATCATTTGATAAATTTACATTGGACAAGGTTGGTTTTAAGTTTCATATGGTCCGAAATGTGAATACACACTTAGGGAAATTTCCCAATATTTATTGGGGCTTAAAAGTATTTAAAACATTTATTATTCCATTTCTGCCATTTAAGAAAATAGGTACAAAGAATTAATAAAATTCTGCAAAAATATTTATTCTTCAAGTGAGAAGATGGGGTTTGATATTTGGACCTCAATTGAGCCAAAAGTTGAGGAAGTGTGTTGGCAAAAACCAAACTTTCCTTTGTGGATGAAGCTTTGGGGAATTTGTCTATTAGAGGAATTAAATAGATTTGGAGTCATAAAATTATGGATAAACTTTGAAAAATCTCGATGATCAAGTTAGAGGTGTAGACAAGGTGTAGAAAGCATTTGCAACATTGGGATTGGAGAATCCAAGTTGATTTTGATGAAAATACTCTAGTTTAGGGATCTAGGGAGGTGTTAATTTTATACCATCAAATCAAGGTTAGATCTGGGAGCTCAAAGCTCACCTTGATGCAAGGGATAGATGGATAGATATATCAGGTCATATAGATGATAATGGCAGAAGGAGTTTGAATTAATTATATTTGAGGTGATCTAGAAGTGATGGCAAAGTTTGTTGAAATTAAGGCTGCCATACCAGATGAGTCATGATGCCTTATAAACCATGTGGGTTTAATAAGCTCAGGGATCCACTTGGAAAAGGTGAAGTATATTTTCATAGACCTATATGAGTAGGTCACGACCATGCAGAGAGTTGGTCCATAGAAGGTTGGGTGGTGGTGTGAGATCTTGTTAAAGTTGGCATGATGACTAGATTTGCCGGAAATGTTATTTTCTTGCCTGCAGAACCATCAAGAACAAGTAGGTTGGAGGATGATCTAACTAAGGGAAAAAGTGGTCCTTGGTAGTACTTATGATGGTTAACAAGATGTTTCAGGTGCATTTCCAAAAATGCACATGGTTTGGGAAAAATAGGCATTCAAAAAGGTGATGTTGGAACAGATTCCAGACTTAGCCAAATTTGGCAGTTTTGAGGATTTTGACTAGAGTAAGAGATGGAATGTTTTTGGTAGGGTTGCAAGGTACCAAGGCATCAACAGGTGGATGATATTGAAGTGTAGATTGAGTAGAAGGGATCCATGCTTGATATTGGTCTTCATGGAATTGGAAACTTCTAGAATGGAAATCTTCAGAATTGAGCTGGTTAAGGGTCTTAGATGATCACCTAGTATCTAGGGATTTGATCTTGCTATGTTTCCTGGCTTGGGTTGGTGATTTGAAAACCTCTTGATCCTAGTGATGATCTCCTAGAGTAGCTCATACTACTTCCTAAGCAAACAAGTTAATCAACAGATCAAGACAACTCATCAGACAGCAGATCAAGGCAACTCATCTTACAAACAAAGTAAACCTACTTCTATGGCCATCATCAAGCTTAGCTTGAGGTAAGGATGGGTATTTTCAAGAGGTTGAGTTATGAATAAGATGAGAGTCATTGGTATCTCTACCAAGAGTAGAACCTTAGAAGCTTACAAAAAGGGTTTTGGAGATCCTAGAGGTAAGGGTAGTTTGAAGGTTCTGTCTTGAAAACATAAGGAGGTTATATTATATATCTCCCAATAGTTTTGTCAATAGAAGCTACTAAAATAGTTTTGGTTGCATAAGCATCTTGGCTCATGTTTTGAAATGCCAGAACGTTTGAGAATATGTAAAATGAGCCAGGATAGTTTTGGTATATAGCTTTTGTCAACTTAGGGTGAGGTAAGGAGTATCACATGGTATAAACTCATATGCACAAGCACAAACAAACAACAAGAATCACTGCACCAATGAACAAGAAAAAGTTTTTGTTCCCCCTGATTTTTGCATTCTGGACAGCTTATCAGGGTTGCTGCAATTGGGATGTTACACTCATTGTCTGTTGCCTTCTCATTTTGATATGGGAAAGCTCCTGTGTCATGGGGCAAGGGTTACCGTGTTGGCGGTTCTCCATGATGCACATGTACTTACAATGACAAGATGTTGGGGTGATACCCCCGGGTAGGGTCACGCCGGGGTATAAAGGCCTAGTTAGCCGAGGTACGGCAAGGTCTAAGCAAGTGCTGGCCGAGTCACCTCAAGGCAGGCCGGATCAAGGAGTAACCTGGACCAGGGGACGTCCGCCTAACTTGGTCCCAACCGACTTATGCCGTATGTCGGTAAGATGTATCTAACTTGTATGCGGGAACAGGTGTGGCCGGATCAACTATGTAGGATACGGGTCATATGAAGCTTGTAAGAGAAGGAAGCTACCTCGCTGGTCAAAGGTGACCACTGTACGCAGAGCGTGAGCGAAGCGGACAGAGGGAGGACCACCGAGGCGTGGCCGACAAAGGTGATGATGCCTATGTCGGATGACGCAGGCGTCGTAGAGGCTCACGTAGCCTCTGCATGGATGATGCGGGGCAAAAGTGACCCGGTCGGCTTACTATTTTGGGAAGAGGCATATTCCCTGGAATATGCCTCCACGTATGCCCTAAGTGGAGACCTAGCCACCCCTATATAAGGAGGGCTTGGTCCTCTGTAGAAGGGGTTGATTGGTCTGGGCTTGGTTGTCTCCTAGAGAGTTGTGTTTTGCTAGTGGTGAGAGTAAGAGAGTTCTTCTTCCTCCTCTCCCCAATATAGCTCAAGGAGCACTTGTAAATCTTGGAAGTGAATCGAATACAAAGCTACCGTGTGTGGAATCACCACACTATCCCTCCCTGGATTCCCCTAGTGCATATAGTCCCCACCTTTAACCTATCCATGGCATCTGCCGTCACACCACCACGACAGTTGGCGCCCACCGTGGGGCTAGCAGCGCTAGCAGGGGTGAAGATCCGGACGGGAAACTTCATCGGCACCAGCGAACGCATCGTCTCCGTGCTCGTTCAGCACTTCGGAGCGCTGGATTTCGTCAGCGACAACGCTGGCTGCTTCAGCAAGCGTCCTCTCCCGCGCAACGGCCTCTTCGTCAAGATCGGCGCGCACAAGATCTACGTTGTTGTCGATGTGTCGTGCGTTCATCCGCGGCACGTCGTCGAAGGAGGCAAGCCACCCCTTAGTGCGGCTCGCGGGGCGTGTATCACTCGCTCCCCGGACCATGCTGAGGTAATGATGACCACGCCTGGCGCTGGCGCGAGCAGGGATCCGGCACCAGATGTGGGGGTAACACCTAAGGCACCAGATCTGGAGGAAAAGTAGAGGTCCTCCACTAGAGAGGCCAGAGAATGTGCTGCAGCAAGCGATGGATAGCTTAGCAAACCCAGTAGCAGTAGCAGTAGATCCGGCTCAGGCACAGGCCGAGCTAGAGGAGACTAGGAAAAAAATTACTAGAGGGTGCTAAAAAGATAGTCGCGACTCAGTAGTCGTTGAACATGACACTGCGTGAGTATGCAAAGGCAAATAAGGTAGATACTGTAAAAGTGAAGGGGAGAAACCTCATGAGTGAAATGAATAAAGAGGGTGATAAGAGGATTGAGGAATAAGAAAACTGTTTGTCCGTGGGGCTACCGAAGTATAGTACCCGGCAAAGAACCTCAGAGCAGCGGATGCAGCTGCGTCCGAGTTAGAAGGTCTGACGGGTGAAGCCCGTCAAAGACAGCATGATAGATTCAATGAGTTGGTTCGGATCGCGAACAGGCAAAACGAGGAGTTGCTTAGGGAAAACCCGGAGAGAGCTGGGGCCTCCAAGATCGTTCATTCGGCGGTGGGTAATCCGGAGAAATCCGCTGGAGCCGCATCGTCTCCTCATGGTGGTCCTAGGAGAGAAGAGGTTGTAACTTCGGCCAGGAGGAATAATAAGATAGTCCCATATGACCCGGCAAGGGCAGGGAAAGGAAAAGAAGTGCAAAGAAATGAGGATCGAAGGAGTGTGAGCCGAGGTGAAGCTGGCCGAGGTAACCGTTACCAAGGCAATGGTGGTCAAGGGAATGCTGTAAACGGCAATGCCGGATAGCGTAATTCGGTAGTTGCAGGTCAACCGCAGCAGTGGAATATACCACGGCAAGAGCGCATCGCCGGCCAAGGTATGCAACAGAGAGCAGCTCCATAGGAGCAAGATAGATACAATGATGGTGATTCGGAGATGGTGAACGCTAGCTATCCCAGACCAGACTATCACGTGATAGGGTCAAGAATGGGAGGCAGGAACTTGATGCATGATGACGCCAGGCTAAAACTGGATCGGTTGTATAGGTCGGAGAAAATTGAGTGTCAAGGTCCTTCGGGTCCAGCATGTTTTGGGCCCCGGATCATGAAGGAACCTCCGGTACCTAACTTCCAGCTACCTAGAGGCACAAAGACGTATGACGGCAGCACTAAGCCGGATGATTGGTTGATTAACTATGCAACTGCTGTGAAAATTGCCACAGGCAACTTGAGATGGGCTGTGAGATATGTACCCCAGATGTTGGAGGGGCCTGTGAGGGTATAGCTAAACAACTTGCCACCCGGAAGTATTAACTGTTGGATTGATTTTGAGGAGATGTTTGTGAGCAATTTCTCAAGTACGTATCATAGGCCCAACAGGCCACAGACCCTAGCAATGTGCAGGCAAAGACCGAATGAGACTGACCGGGAATTCTTAACCCGCGGGTGCACTGTGCGAAACTCGTGTGAGGGTGTGATTGAGTCATAGGACATATCTTGGTTTGCGCAAGGATGCAGATATACAAGCATGCTATGGAAAAGGTTGTAAAGAGATATGCCAACCACCTTGGCAGAAACAATTCGGATTGCAGATTCATATGCCTTGGGTGATCCGACGCAACCTAGGCTCACGTCAAACGAGTCAAGCGAGGAGTATTGTCAGCGAGATGGGGCCGGGTCATCCCGAAGAAATGATTACTGAGGTCAAAGAAGGGATGACAGACCGGATTATCGGTACAGTTCGCAACAAGTTGCAGCTGTGAATCAGGATCAACCCGGAGCAGGAAGCAGTCAACGTCATAAAACTGGAGGACAACAATGGACACCAAGGAATGATGGAAAGAAAACTTGGACGCCAGAGCAGAAAAAACAGTGGCAAGAAAAGAAGGACCGTCCGAGGTACACCTATGAGGCAATGCTGGATCAGCCGTGTAAATTTGACACGCCTAATCCAAGTAACCCAGCGGGTCACACAACCAGGCAGTGTGAATGGATGCGAAAGATAGAACAAAGTGGTTTGGGGAATGCTCAGGCACCTCAGAATGATCAACCTCGGCAGGAGTTACCCCGGCAGCAATTGCTCTCCGGAGCAAACAAGCAACAACTAATGTTTCCTCCTCCTCCGCCGAGGTATGACAACCATGAGAGAAGGGATGCAGTGCATCAGGTGGAGAACCAAAACCAACAGGATCAGAGGTACCCCGGAAACGAGGGGAGGAATGAGTACAGAGAGCATCATTAGAGTTATTGTGTGTTCACTACGGAAGAGACAGACAGAAAGATCTTGCAGCGCCGACATATGGAGGTCAATGCGAGCACTCTCCACCAACAGGATCAGAGGTACCTCGGAAAGCGAGCTCGTCAACTTCCTCCGTGAGAATCGGGATATTTTTGCTTGGTCCACACAGGACTTGCAAGGTGTTCCGAGGGAGTTGGCCGAGCACTCTTTGAATGTCAGACCCGGAGCAAAGCCGGTGAAGCAACCTCTCCGCCGCTTCGCCGAACACAGGAGAAAGGTCATAGGATACGAGATAGTTCGGTTGCTGGCTGCAGGATTTATCATGGAAGTGTTTTACCCAGATTGGCTATCTAATCCGGTGCTGGTGGAGAAGAAGAAGGATGATCCGAACGTGGCAGTGGTTTGGCGTATGTGTATCGATAACACGAACCTGAATAAGGCGTGTCCAAAAGATCCATTCCCACTGCCAAGGATAGACCAAGTCATAGATTCCACTACTGGATGTGAGTTGTTGTCGTTCATTGACACATATTCTGGTTTCCACCAGATAACTCTAAACCCAAGTGATCAAATAAAGATTGCGTTTATCACCCCGTATGGGGATTATTGCTATCGCACCATGCCTTTTGGTTTACGTAATGCAGGGGCAATGTACCAAAGATGTATGCAAAAATGTGTGCATGACCAAATTGGTCAAAATGTGCAGGTGTATGTGGATGATGTTGTGACAAAGACCAAGGAAAGCAAAATGCTCCTTGGCGATATCAGGAAGACATTTGCGAACCTAAGGAGGTTCTGAATGAAGCTTAATCCAGAGAAATGCACCTTCGGTGTCCCGGCTGGAAAGTTACTATGATTTCTTGTCTCCAGCCGAGGTATCGAGGTCAATCCAACTAAAATCCAGACCATAGAGCGAATGGAACTGCCGAAGTGTCTTAACGATGTCCAGAAGTTCCCTGGTTACCTGGCATCCTTAAGTCGGTTTGTATGTCGGTTGGGAGAAAAGGCACTGTCTCTCTATCAACTCATGAAAAAGTTGGATAAGTTCATTTGGACGCTGCAGGCCAATGAAGCCTTTATCCAACTAAAGAAGATGTTAGCCACTACACCAGTGTTAGCCTCTCCACTATCAAAGGTGGCAATGCTGCTCTATATAGCCGCAACCAACCGAGTTGTAAGTATAGTAATTGTGGTAGAGCGCGACGAAGAGGGCAAGTCAGTGCAAAGGCCAGTATATTATCTGAGCGAGATATTATCAGCCTCAAAGCAGAACTATCCTCACTATCATAAGGTGGCATATGGTGTGTATATGGCATCTAAGAAGCTGAAGCACTATTTCGAGGAGCACCCAATCAAGGTAATATGTGAAGCCCCCGTATCCGAGATAATGAGCAACAAGGATGCAAGTGGCAGGATTGCAAAATGGGAAATTGAGCTAGCTCCTTCTGCGCCACAATATGACAGAAGAGAAGCAGTCAAATCTCAGGCTGTGGCGGACTTTTTTATGGATTAGGCCGAGGTGCAATAAGATCCACCATTGCCAGATCCGAACTACTGGAGAATGCACTTTGATGGGTCAAAAACAAAAACCGGGTTAGGTGCCAGAGTTGTGCTTACCTCGCCAAAGAAGGACCAGTTGAAATATGTGCTGCAAATCCACTTCACTGCATCAAACAACGTTGCAGAATATGAGGCACTTGTACATGGGCTCAAAGTGGCAAAGGAGATTGGAATACATCGGATCCAATGCTTCGGTGACTCGGATCTCGTAGTCCAGCAAGTCTCCAGACATTGGGATGCTTTGGATGCAAACATGGTATTATATAGATTTCATGTGCAGAAATTATCTTGATACTTTGAGGGATGTGAATTTCACCATATACCCCGAGTGGAAAATGAGGCTGCCGACGTATTGTCGAAGCTCGGATCAACCCGACAAGCAATTCCACCGGGTGTAGCACCAGAGCACCTCAGAAAACCATCTATCAGGCCATCCCCGGAGTCCGACTCAATTTTTATCCCGGCAAATCCAGAATCAGAGGTTGTGCCCATGGACATTGATGTGGGGTGTGGTTCGCGAAACCCGGGGACTGCCGTGGCAAACCCGGGGACTGCCTCGACAAACCCGGGGACTGCACAACGTGATCCGGTAGAAGTTATGTCGGTGGATCAGATGGAAATTGATGAGGATGTGTTCCCAGCGCGAGCTGTACTAGCTTGGGCATTGCCCATATTCCAATTCCTAAAAGATGGAACCTTACCCGCTGAGGAGCTACTTTCTAGGCAAACTCAGTGGAGAGCAAAACCATACACGATCATCAATTCCGAACTATATAAAAGGAGTGTGACTAATGTCCTCTAGTGATGTGTTGACCCGGAGGAAGGCCTTGACATCCTCCGAGATATACATCAAGGGGAGTGTGGGCATCATGCCTCGTCCAGAGCCTTGGTAGCAAAAGCTTTCCGCCATGGGTTTTACAGGCCAAGTGCCTTGGAACAAGCAGAAGATCTGGTAAGAAAATGCAATGGCTGTCAGAGATATGCGACAAAGACACATATGCCAATGTCGGAGCTCAAGACTATACCAATTACATGGCCATTTGCCATATGGTGCTTGGATATGGTTGGCCCGTTTAAACCAGCAAGAGGGAACATGACCCACATCTTGGTCATGGTTGAAAAATTTACGAAGTGGATTGAAGTAAAGCCAATAAGAAAGTGCGATGGAGCTACTGCCGTAACATTCCTCAAATACATCATCTTGAGATATGGTTATCCTCATAGTATCATAACAGATAATGGAACAAATTTTGCTGAAGGAGCATTTGCGCGTTTTTCCCGAGATAAGAAGATCCGACTGGACATTGCCTCGGTAGCCCACCCCGCATCAAACGGGCAAGTGGAGAGATCCAACGGATTAGTGCTATCCGGGATAAAACCTCGGCTCATTGAGCCGCTGCAAAGATCAACGGGGTGCTGGATAGAAGAACAACCAGCGGTACTGTGGAGTTTAAGAACAACTCCGAATCGATCAATGGGTTATACGCCATTTTTCTGGTATATGGGGCAGAAGCTGTATTACGAGCCGACATAGAGCATGACTCGCCTAGGATCACCCAATACACAGAAGCCGAAGTGCAAGAGTCCTGTCAAAATGATGTTGATCTGCTGAAAGAAGCGAGAGAATTGGCATTGTCCAGATCCACCATATATCAGCACAATATCCGACGCTATCATAGCCGGAAAGTAAACCCCCGAATTTTTCGGGAAGGTGATATGGTACTCTGGTTGGTACAACGTACTGCTAGCATGCATAAATTATTCCCCCCATGATATGGTACTCTTCGACTTGCTGCTATCCAACAAGATTTGGCTTCATGGCAAGCAAGAGAACAAGTTTGGAATTGCGTAACACATGAAAAACGACTAAGGAGAGAAACTTAATCGAGCCGACGTTTTTTTTTCGCACTAACTTTGTGTTTACCTTGTATTTATTACGCTGAATTATTTTGAGCTAATCCTAAAGTTTCCAAGTATTGTTAAGTCAATTTTTGAAACTCGGACTCGTAAGTCATAAAACCGAACCAAGGTGGACACGCGCCGAGCCAAGAAATTGGAGAAACAAGAAAATGAAACTCGAGGACTACGCCCAAGTTAATCCGGCATAAAAACTTAGTAGCAAATATAACTGCTGTGCTTAATACAATTGCACCCGGCATACCGGGGATCTGATGAAATTAAAAAGTTTTTTCGCTCAAGGAGCAGCAGGAGGAGGTAATTCGGCGCCAGCAGGCGCAGCTCTAGCTTCGGCGTCAGTGTCATCTTTGCTATCTTTGACGTCCGAGGCATCGTCTCCTTCGTCTTCACCCGAACCATCTTGGGCATTTTTGTCGTCGGCGGTACCAAGGAAGCTTGGACCCTCATTCCATTGATGAATGGGAGCATATTCAATGAGGCTATGGGCGCAAGCCTTGCGCCGAGCAATCCACTCCGGGTCGCTGGACCATCTGGATCCGGTGCGCATGCGCGCTAGGAGGTTAAGGTTGATTTTCTCATACCACGTGAGAACGTAGTGGAGAACGATCTCAGCTCCGGCGCGTCCAGCGGATTCCCTCCAAAGGTCGAGCTGGGTCCCGCATTCCATCAACTTTCCGACGAGAACGGCGGTCCTCTCCAGAGTATCTTCATCAGGCCAAAAGGCATTGAAGATCCGGATATCCTTGCCATAGTTCTTCACAATTTCCACGCGAGAAGACATACGGACCAGCAGTTCCTCCATGTCATAATGAATTTCTTCAGCGTCAGGAGCAATGGGAGTACCCCTCTCTCGGCGGAACTTGGCAACAGCAGTGGTCGCAATGGCATTGCCCTCTGGAAATTTGCCTGAAAACAAGACAAGTGAAGCAAGTAAGGAAAAGACATGTGATGCAACCCCGAGAAGTTAATGCCGGACGAAGGAAATGAACTTACGTGAAATGTGGATGTGGGTCTGGGTCAGCTCCTTGGTACAGTCATCACGCCTTTTGCAAAGTTGCACAAGTTCAGTATTCGCCGACTCAAGCTTGACATCGGCCTCCTGGAGAAGTTCTTGGTCCTTGGCGATCTGGAGGTTGAGGTGCTCTCTTTCTTCAGTAAACTCTTGGCCTGCCTTCTCCAGTTCGGATTTGTGCTGCGCCTTAAGCTTCTTCATCTCTGCCTTAAGCTGGGCAATTTCTTCATCTTTAGTCCGGAGGAGGGCAAGCTCGTCGTCTTTCATCTTGAGTTCAGCTTGGTGCTGCCCTGCTTGTTCGAGAAAATGCAGCATCATGTCAGGCACGGGCACACTATCTTCAAGAGAGGCTGAAATAGTTTGTTGACCCGGCAAAGCCGAGGTATGAATATTTGTCGAGCCAAAGAGAAAAGGAGATAGAAAAAACAACAAGGTGGAGCAAGATTAACTTACCCTTTATCTGGTCCAAGTGTTTCCTCATAAGGATATTCTCAGCCTCCACACTAGCTACGAAATCTGAATGAGGGATTAGTTCGGCGGAAAAAGGTGAAGAGAAATGGAAAATTGCCAAGGAGAAAACTTACCCCTTTTATCATGTTCAGCAAGAAGCGTACTATGCTTTGCGCGCAGCATCTTGTGGGTATCCAGGAGACGCTGAAACTCAGTGCTCCGACGATTGGGAGTCACTTGAAAGAGTTAAAATGGACAGCTTAGTCTTGTGCATATTCGAAGTGTACAAAATCTTGGCCAAGTGGAACTTAACCCGGCTCTAGGTGTGTGCATATTCGAAGTGTACAAAATCCGGGCCAAGTGGAACTTAACCCGGCTCTAGGTGTGTGCATATTCGAAGTGTACAAAATCCGGGCCAAGTGGAACTTAACCCGGCTCTAGGTGTGTGCATACTCGAAGTGTACAAGATCCGGGCCAAGTGGAACTTAACCCGGCTCTAGGTGTGTGCATATTCGAAGTGTACAAGATTTGGGCCAGTGGAACTTAACCCGGCTCTAGGTGTGTGCATATTCGAAGTTGTTGAGGAGCTACGTTAATTCTCTGGGGAGCATCCGACTGAGTAACAAGTTACTCCCCCGGAGGCTCGGGGACTAATGGTTATATCACTGATATCTTCTGCATACTAAGGAAAAGGCGATGTAACACAGCTCCATCATCCGACCTGCAAGGTTAATTGCCTTGGCCACGATATTCATTTGGGCAGCAAATTCGGCGGGACCGAACTTCTCCGGGAGATTGTCGTTATGGATGAACTCCGCCTTGTTCCAATTGTTCACAAACTCGATCAAGGTCGGAGGGTATCGTTCGCCGTTGAGCATGTGGGGTGCAACTAGACCCTTGGCATGAGCTTCCCTCCTCTCAACCTGGGCAAGGAATGGACTGGTGTGCAAAACAAGTTGCACATCAGCTGGCTCGGCAGGGGCGTCCTTTGGCGGGGGACTCTTTTTTGTGAGAATGGACGCAAGTGTGCGTTGTCCAGCCTCAATTGACGCTACATTGGTCGCGTCAGGAGCCTTTTTCCCCTTAGGCTGCGGCTGAGAAGTTGA
Organism: Avena eriantha; assembly: GCA_910589775.1. NCBI lineage: Eukaryota > Viridiplantae > Streptophyta > Magnoliopsida > Poales > Poaceae > Avena > Avena eriantha. Next base: position 476,241,902 of record OU342741.1, read on the forward strand.
AGTTGCTGCAGGGGATTTGCCCTTGGGAGATGCCTTGGCGCTTGCCTTCGTTCTGCTGGTGTCTTCTCGCCGAGCCTTGGAATACTTGGACGAGGCGGTGGGGCTTGGTGCCTTTGTTGTAGCTGCTGGTGCTGGAGCCGACGATGGTGCTGGTGCTGATTTTCGTTTTGGTGGAGGTACTGTGGGTATCTCGGATGAAGTGGGTTGCGGCGGAGCCGAAGTGGTGGTTGCTGCTGCCTCGGCAGAGCCAGTTTCCCCCGCTCCGAGGTTGGCCTCCTCTTGATGAGGTGGGCTGGAACCCGGAGCAGCCGCTGAACCCTCCTGAATGGGGCTCAACGGGCGTGAATCGTCGCCACGAGGGGGAGAAGGGCTATGTCGGAGCGGTGAAGCGATACCAGATCCACTCTAGGGGACCTCCACCACGGCCCTGCCGAATCAAATCATAAATGATGAGAAACTATGACTAAGGAAGAACAAATAAATAGCAAAGGGAGAAGTGGCTTACTCTTCCGAGGTCAGAGGCTCTTTGTGCTTCCGGGTCCTCCAGGCTCTGGCCTTGGTTGGAGGCTTGGTGGCAGTTTTGTCCCCGGACTTCTTTCGCCTTTTAGCTGGCTGAGAAGGTCCACAGGAAGATGCTGATGCATCTCCCCTCTTCTTCTTTGGTTCGACTGGGGTTAGCTGATTCCGGAAAAGCATAAGAAGGGGGACAGCGTCAAATGACTCTATCACCTCAATGTCTGAATCATCTTCATCATCGGGCCAATCTCTAATGGAAGAGAGTTTACCGGTGGGTCGTTTGGTCGCATCTGCCATCGGCAGGAACATCTCCTGATTCGGTTCCTCTTCGTCCGAGGTATCGCGATCGGGCGCCCATTTGAGAGAAGGCTCGGTGCCATCCTCGATGGTTTACTGAAGAAACATCTAAGGGAAATAAAAGGCAACAAGATTAAACCTACAACAATGACCGACCTGTGATTTAATTCGGAAAGAGTTTGGGGCACAAGACTTACCGTGGGAGGAAGCCTATCTCGGCAGAAGTGTTCAATCCCCCACGTCCACTCAGAAGAGAAGTCCTTGTGGGTGGTGAAGAGGGCCTTGGCTCGGCGGTAAATCTCGGATTGTTTAACTCGAACGAGGAGGTCCGGTTGGGGTCGCGGCCCCAGCTCATATGACAAAGTTTATGTGTGCGTTTCTGGAGGGGGGAGATCCGGTTGCGAACAAATGTGATCATTGCGTCTTCATTACGCAATCTCTGATCCTTCAGCTCCTGGAACCTCTTATTGACTTGGTTCGCCAGGTCAGTGGGCTTCTTGGGGACCTTGTCCCATAAATCCGAGTTAGGAGGACCCGGAGTTTAGGGACGCAGCCGGATCAGATCCTCGGATGTGCTGTTCCGGACATAAAAGAAGGTCCGGGCCCATCCCTTGCAAGAGTCAAGCCCCGTGACTCGGGGAAAGATGGACTGTTTCCGGGGAGAGATGGACGCAGCGCCGAACTGCGTGAGCTGTTTGTCCTCCGGATCAAGTTGGATGTTCAGAATCACGTTCCGGGGAAGGCCAAAGAATCGGATCCAGAGCTCCTTCGTGGGCCATACTCCGGCGTAGCCCTCGATGGTGGAAACAAAGGCGGAGAGAGACGTGATGGCATTAGCCGAAAGATGGTGCGGCTGAAGCTCATACGTATTGAGCTAGTCATGGAAAAAATCACTAACTGGGAGACCAAACCCGCGCTGGAAGTGGGATAGAAACACCACATACTCACCCGGATTGGGTGAGGGGGCAAGCTCGGCAGCAGCGAGGCGTGCGGTGACGCCCTCCGAGATGCGCCTGGTGTGGTACAGCCAATCCAGGTCATCCTAGCAAACCCAGGATCCGGCCCATGCGCCGCGGTCGGCGTTCGTCGCGTCTTCCTCCATTTCCTACTCTGCGATGGTGAGCTCCTCCTCGGTCATCTCTAGATCACTATCCTCAGCAACGGTGGGAGGCAGTGGCCTGGACTGGCGAGGACCCGTGGCGGAGGAGATGCGTGGAGGTGGCGGTGATGCTGGTGCGCGTGGAAGCAGTGCGGCGGCGGCGGCGCAGCAACTCAGATGCGGTGGCGGCGGCGCTGTCGCTGGAGAAGAAGAGGAAGAAGTAGAGGCATAGGGGCGCGGAAGTGGGGAAAGGACACAAGGGGCGTGCCCCTCCCCTATTTAACCACTCCCTTGAGGGGTAGTGGGATCGCGTTGTGCGGCCGGGCCATACGGTGTGGCCGTGTATGACCCGGATTGACCAAACAGCGACGAGCCACAGGAAGGGCCATAGGGCACGGTGGATCCCACGACGCGACGTTATGATACAGTTAACGAGGAGGCAGGCATGACGTGACGTGCGCCACAGTAACTTCTGACAATAACTGCGGCGGTTACTGTAGCAGGCCCTTAAAATGAGGCAAAGTAATGATTAACCTCCACGTGGGGAAGTGTACGAGAGAAGGAAGAATGACCCGGATGAGTACGAGGTAACCCGGCCAGCACGTGGCTCAGAGAAGGAGCAAGGGGACTAATGGAAGGGGCTCAGTAAGATTGAACCTATGGAATCCGGATTATGAGGTAACTCGGAGAAGGAGCAAGGGGCTCAGTAAGATTGAACCTGCTATGGCCTTAGCAGCTAAGGCAGCTAAGACCGCACCAGCTTTGGGGACTAATGTTGGGGAGATAATCTCGGGTAGGGTCACGCCGGGGTATAAAGGCCTAGTTAGCCTAGGTACGGCAAGGTCAAAGCAAGTGCTGGCCGAGTCACCTCAAGGAAGGCCGGATCACGGAGTAACCCGGACCAGGGGACATCCGCGTAACTTGGTCCCAACCGACTTATGCCATATGTCAGTAAGATGTATCTAACTTGTATGCAGGAACAGGTGTGGCCGGATCAACTATGTAGGATCCGGGTCATATCAAGCTTGTAAGAGAAGGAAGGTATCTCGCTGGTCAAAGGTGACCACTGTACGTAGAGCGTGAGCGAAGCGGACAGAGGCAGGACCACTGAGGCGTGGCCGACAAAGGTGACGATGCCTATGTCGGATGACGCAGGCGCCGCACAGGCTCACGTAGCCTCTACATGGATGACGCGGGGCAAAAGTGACCCGGTCGGCTTACTATTTTGGGGAGAGGCATATTCCCTAGAATATGCCTCCACGTATGCCCTAAGTGGAGACCTAGCCGCCCCTATATAAGGAGGGCTAGGGCCTCTGTAGAAGGGGTTGATTGTTCTGGGCTTGGTTGTCTCCTAGAGAGTTGTGTTTCGCTAGTGGTGAGAGTAAGAGAGTTCTTCTTCCTCCTCTCCCCAATACAGCTCAAGGATCACTTGTAAATCTTGGAAGTGAATCGAATACAAAGCTACCGTGTGTGGAATCACCACACTATCCCTCCCTAGATTCCCCTAGTGCATATAGTCCCCACCTTTAGCCTATCCATGGCATCTACCGTGACACCACCACGACACAAGAACTTAATTCTGACTAAAGTTGCGTAGCATGAGGTTCGGTACTCGTAAGAAAGGGGCATGAGATTTTCAACTTATAACTTGGCAAGCATATCCTCATATTTGTGTCACTTTAACCTTAATCACCTCAAGATGCTTATGATAGGGGCAATGAGAGCTGAAAGCTAATAAGTACCATAATTTTTGGAAGCTCTTTATGAAACTTGAAATCCCTGCTTCCCTCTGTGAAGGGCCTTTCTTTTTTACTTTTATGTTGAGTCTCCATCTTCTATCTTTATGCACCAATTGAGAGAGCATAGTGGTCATTCCTAGTTTAATGTGCATTGTCCCAAAACTTGTTGATTGATTCATAACTTTGATATTGCTCGTTCTTAAATTATTTGTATCTAGTCACCCTTAAGAACTTTGAAGGTGTCCTATGCATTTATGTTTGCTATACCATGAGGGATAAGCTGAATACCACTCTTATTATGTTTTCTATATGTGAAACAAACAAACGTCTTTCAATGTATTGTTATTGATGATCCTTTGCTTGTACCTTTTCATGTTACAACATAGTTGCTATGTCTTATTGTTCGAACTCTATATTTCATGCTGATGTTTAGAGTACTTTGATCCCAGTTATCAATGCTTTATGAATACCTTGATCAAGATTATGATGGTGCATGTCACCTCAAAAACTATTCTTTTTATCACTTTCCTACTCGAGGACGAGCAGGAGTTAAGCTTGGGGATGCTTGATACGTCGTCAACGTATCTATAATTTTTGATGTTCCATGCTTGTTCTATGGGAACGTTATTTTGGGGTTCCGAGGAAAGTTCCATTTTTGATATTGTACTACATTTCTCCACAAGGTTCCTAGAGGACCACCAGTGGGGCCCACCTGGGGCTTGTCGGTTTGCGGCCCCAAAGTTGTCGAGCGAGTGCATAGCTGGGCCCAAGTTGCTTGTAATTGCCATGTTTCACAAAGTTGGGCTGCCAACTACCGAGTGGGGCCATTTCAATGCAAACTCATCTCACCCCTACCAAATTGAAACATTTTTTCAAACTACTCTATGAAGTAGATGGCCGGCACCCTCATGTCAGTAATCTTTCTGTGACGCGATGCCAACGGGGCAACCACGTAGGCAAAACAATGAACTAAGGGCGTTGGTGCATTGAACAAATTCACAAATCCACCCCCTCCTTTCGCAAAGACCCCTAGCATCGGTGGCGTCGAAATCCACCCTCCAACCAGAATGACCCCTTTTGAAATTTGGTAAATTTCCTCCACCAAGTTGCTGCGCCCACTCGCTGATACCGAGCTCCAATGCCACATGTCGTGACCACCATTGCGAGGCTCTATCCCACCTCCATCGCCGATGATCTCAGCGGCATGGAGGATGACAGATCCTACTACCGAGGAAGAAGAAGTTCTGGTAACATGCGGGTGAGCTACTCTTCTCTTTGCTATTTGCACTAGCTATAACTGCTAGCTGGATATTGAACCTATAAATTTTTGCTAGGCCAATGCTGATAAAAAAATTTTGTCCCTAATTTTCTGTCATGTGGGATCTCCACGGACCACCCTTACCTGGTTACGGTAGCCCTGTTCAGCTACGACTCTAAATTAGCAAATGGGAATAGCAAGTGGTATGAACACCATTGTCTCACAATGGATGAAGCGCATGCACAGATCTACAATATCCCTAGTATGGTTGCTATTCTGCGTAAACATGTTGGAATAGGGCAAAGTAGACTACAAAGTTTTGCTTAATTGATGAACGAGGAATCATGGTTCCTTTGATGTGACCGTCAGCTAATTGGGTTGATGAAAAGGTCTACTTCGGCTTGCATATGTACGCTGAATTGGGATGTACTAGATGTGGAAGCTGCTGCTTCTTGGACAGGGTGGTCACCCGAACCCTTCCTGCTGCTATGAAAAAGTGTCTTGGGGTTCGCATGTTTGTGCTGAATTGTATTTTTTTGTTTACTCTGTAGATATTAGGTAGGTAGCTGTGTCATGTTTCTTTGGCAGGAAGCGCCGCAAGGTTAGAAACATGACTGCCAAGTCATTCATTTTGCTACCGAAAGAAAATCCAAACGAGTGGAATGATGATGCTGGACACGATTTTGGTGCTGATTGCCCAGTGATGCAGAGTACGTGAAGGTAATAAAATTGGCACCCAGGAAGAGGAAGAAGGCAAGAACTGAAAAAGCAAGTGGATGTGAAGGCATGGCACCCAGGCAGGGGAAGAAGGCTGGCAATGAAGATGCATAATAATGTGTTGAACTTGAACCTATATATGTAATTCGGTTAGATTATGGAGTTGTGTGCGTGGAACTTGTCGGGTGAAACAATCTACCCCCAATCGCGGAGTAAAATGTACCACGATTAGAGATTTGGAAACGGCTGAGTCACTAGTTGAATCCGAAATTGTGAGTGTGTCACTACTATCTGAAAACTCGTAGCACTGGAACCGTGATTGTTGAGGGGGGTCTCCAAATTCGATGGAATCTTAGTGGCACAGAAATAAATTATTTAAGCTACTACACTTCACAAAGCATCAACTTATTGCAGATGCTAGACAACGACATGGCAACATAAACATCAATGGCAACCGATAATGCCTAGATAATGAGGAAATTGGTACCACTTTCTGGCCTAATCTTGAGCCCTTCTATCTCACCACCTCCCTGTTCCTGCCTCCCCTGCATCTAGCAAAGCTCCTAGATCTCCAGTAATAGGGTGTACGTGCTTCCACTTTATAAATTGTGTCTGTGCCATTTGCATGCGGCAGAATCCACGTAGATTATGTTTAAACAAACCACCAAAGTCAGATTACCACCATCATTAGACAAAATGAAGTAATGAAGGGCTAAGACTGAATAACGGACGACCAATTTTTTTCTCCTAGGACTCCGAGACCACTAGTTCAAACTGCTTGGTCAACAAGTACTATTATTTCAATTAAAAAAAGTATGTATCTCTAGCTAAAGAGAACTAGTTATCACACATCCCTTGATCTTCCTAATCTTAGCCCGGTGCACATCTTCCTACGAGCGCAAGGATTGAATCATCAGCACCATGCTTTTATCATCTTCCATGTACAACTTCAATTGTTTCTTTGCATTTAGCCTCATGAACTTGTCAATACTCGTAGTTGTGAACTGTAGGACTTTGTTGGGGGGATACCCCCGGGTAGGGTCACGCCGGGGTATAAAGGCCGAGTTAGCCGAGGTTCGGCAAGGCCAAAGCAGATGCTGGCCGGGTCACCTCAAGGCAGGCCGAATCACGGAGTAACCCGGAACAGGGGGTGTTCGCCTAACTAAGTCTCAACCGACTTAAGCAGTAAGTCGGAAGTATATGCTTACTTGTATGCAGGAACAGGGGTGCCTGGATCAGCTGTGATCCGGGTCATGTTTGGCTTCTAGGAGAAGGAAGGAATCTTGCTGGTCAAAAAGAGGGCCCGATACGCACTGCATGAGCGAAGAAGACAAGAGCAGGACCACCGGGTCATGGACGACAGGAGTGACGACGCCCATGTCAGCTGACGCGGGCGCCGCAGAGGCTCACATAGCTAAAGCATGTGTGACGCGGGGGAAAAAGCACCCCGGTCGGCTTACCACTTTGGGAGGAGGCATCACGTATGCCCTAGGCAGAAACCGAGCCTCCTCTATAAAAGGGGGGCTAGGGCTTCTGTAGAAGGGGTTGGGTTTTTCTGCTATTCTGTTTTGGCTAGGGTTTTAGTGGTGATCTGTGGGTGAGAGTAAGAGAGCCCCTTCTTCCTCCTCTCGCCAATACAGCTCAAGGTGCACTTGTAATCTTGGAGAAAAAGCTATACAAACAACTGTGTGGAGAATCACTTCGCTATCCCACCCTGGATTCCCCTAGCGTGTATTAGTCCCCACCTTTAGCCTATCCATGGTATCTGCCGTGACACCACCACGACAGTTGGCGCCCACCGTGGGGCTAGCGGCGCTAGCAAGTGTCAAGATCCGGACGGGAAACATCATCGCCACCGGCGAACACATCGTCTCCGGGCTTGTTCAGCGCTTTGGAGCGCTGGATTTCGTCAGCGACAACGCAGGCTGCTTCGGCACGCGCCCTCTTCCGCGCAACGACCTCTTCGTCAAGCTCGGCACGCACAAGGTTTACGTTGCGGTGGACGTGTCTTCCGTTCATCCGCGCCACGTCATCGAAGCAGGGGAACCACTCCTCACTGTGGCTCGCGGGGCGTGTATCGCTCGCTCCCCGGACCGCGCAGAAGTGATGATGACTGCGCCTGGTGCGCGTGCAAGCAAGGATCCAGCGCCAGATCCGGAGGTAACGCCTAAGGCACCAAGGAAAGGTAGAGGTCCTCCGCTAGAGAGGCCGGAAAATGTGTTGAGAGAGGCAATGGACAGCTTGGCAAACCCTATAGTAGCAGCGGTAGATCCGGCTCAAGCGCAGGCCGAGCTGGACGAAACTAGGCAGAAAATACTAGAGGGTGCAAAGAAAATAGCCGCGGCTCAGCAGTCGTTGAACATGACGCTGCGTGAGTACGCGAAAGCAAACAAAATTGAGGCTGTAAAAGTGAAGGGAAGAAATCTCATGAGTGAGATGAACAGAGAAGGTGATAATGGAGTTGAGGAATCAGAAAACTGCTTGTCCTTAGGCTGCCGAGGTATAGTACCCCGGCCAAGAACCTTAGACCAGTGGATGCAGCTGCGTCCGAGTTAGAGGGTCTGACGGGTGAAGCCCGGCAAAGACAACAAGATAGGGTTAACGAGCTGGTTCGGATTTCAAATAGGCAAAACGAGGAACTACTCAGAGCAAACCCGGAGATAGCTGGAGCCTCCAAGATCGTCCATTCGGCGATGGTTAACCCGGAGAAATCCGCTGGAGCCGCATCGTCCCCTCATGGTGGTCCAAGGAGAGAGGAGGTAGTAACCTCGCCCAGACGGAACAGACAGATCATCCCGTATGACCCAATGCGGGCAGGGAAAGGAAAAGAAGTGCAGAAAAATGATGATCGACGGAGTGTGAGCCGAGGTGAAGCTGGCCGAGGTAACCGCGACCAAGGAATGCCGGTCAAGGGAACGTTGTCAACGGCAATGCTGGACAGTGAAACTCAGCTGGAGCAGGACAACCGCAGCAGCGGAATATACCAAGGCAAGAGCAAAGCACCGGCCGAGATATGTAACAGAAAGGTGCGCCATAAGAGCAAAACCGGTACAACGACGGTGATTCAGAGATGGCAAACGCGGGATACCCAAGACCAGACTATCATGTGATAGGGTCGAGATTGGGAAGCAGGGAGTTGATGCCGGATGATGCCATGTTGAAACTAGATCGACTATATAGGTCGGAACAGATCGAATGTCAAGGTCCACCGGGTCCTGCCTGTTTTGGACCCCGCATCATGAAAGAGCCACCAGTACCGAACTTTCAGCTGCCCAGGGGCACGAAGACATATGACATCAGTACCAAGCCGGAGGATTGGCTGATAAACTATGCTACAGCCGTGAAAATTGCCACTGGCAACTTGAGATGGGCAGTACGATACGTACCCCAGATGTTGGAAGGCCCGGCAAGAGTATGGCTGAAAAATTTGCCACCAGGGAGCATGAACTGCTAGATAGACTTTGAGGAAATGTTCATCAGCAATTTCTCGAGTACATATCAGAGGCCAAATAGGCCGCAAACCCTAGCTATGTGGAAGTAAAGGCCTAATGAGACAGACCGGGAGTTCTTAACCCGGTGGTGTACCGTGAGAAACTAGTGTGAGGGCGTGATAGAATCATAGGACATAGCATGGTTCGAACAAGGGTGCAGGTATGCAAGCGAGCTATGGATGAAGTTGCAAAGGAAAATGCCAACTACGTTGGCAAAAATGATCTGGATTGCAGATTCGTATGCTTTGGGTGATCCGACTCAACCTAGGCTCGCGTCAAACGAGTCAAGCGATGAGTACTATCAGAGGGATGCAGCCGGATCATCCTGAAGGAATGAGTACAGGGGAAAAAGGAGAGATGATAGACCAGATCATCGATACGGTTCACACCAAGTTGCAACTGTGAATCAAGATCAACCCGGAGCAGGGGGTAGCTAGCGCTAGAAAACTGGAGGGCAATGGACTCCAAGAAACGATGGCAAGAAAAATTGGACACCAGAGCAAAAGAAGAAGTGCCAAGAAAGGATAGACCGTCCGAGGTATACTTATGAGTCGATGTTGGAACAGCCGTGTAAGTTTCACACACCAAATCCGAACAACCCAGCGGGTCATACGACGAGGCAATGTGAGTGGATGCGCAAGATTGAACAAGGCGGTTCGGGGAATGCTCAGGCACCCCGGAATGATCAGCCTCGGCAGGAGTTACCCCGGCAGCAACTGCTCTCCGGAGCGAAGACGCAACATCTAATGTTGCCTCCCCCTCCGCCGAGGTATGATAACAATGAGAGAAGGGATGCAGTGCATCAGGTAGAAAATCAGCATCAGCCGGATCAGAGGTACCCCGGAAATGAGGGGAGAAACGAGTACATGGAGCACCACTAGAGCTACTGTGTGTTCACCACTGAGGAAACTGACAGAAAAAGCTTACAGCGTAGGCATATGGAGGTGAATGCAGTAATGCCTGCAGTGACGAGGTACATGCCTTGGTCCGATCAGGAAATCACCTGGAGCATCAGGGATCATCCCAAGCTCATGCCAAGCCCTTGTTCGTATGCATTGGTACTAGATCCGACGTTCATTGGGCCTAGCATTAATGTTAGGTTCTCAAAGGTACTGATCGACAATGGCAGCAGCATTAACATCATGTACGCGGACACAATGCGTAAGTTGGGCATCTCGGAAAACATGCTACAGCCCACGAGGACAACTTTCCAGGGTATTGTGCCCGGCATTTCTTGCGAGCCAATAGGCAAGGTCCGGGTTGACGTGTTGTTCGGCACAAGAGACAACTGCCAAACTGAAAATCTGGAGTTCGAAGTGGTGAACTTAGAAAGCGCGTATCATGCGTTACTCGGAAGGCCAGCGCTGAACAAGTTCATGGCAAGTTGTCATATTAGTTACTTGAAAATGAAGTTTCCTGGACCAAACGGGGTGATTACCATTGCAGGGGATTTCTGACATTCGATGGAGTGTGCATCGGCCGTGTCGAATTTTGCCGAGTCACTTGTGATTGCACAGGAAAAAAGGAAAATTCAAGAAGTGGCAGCTTTGGCTCAGTCTGCGCAGCAGTATATGCCGACGCTGAGTAACCCGCATGGATCTGTCTCCTTTAAAGCCACGAAAGATACCAAGAAGGTTCCTGTTGATAACATGTTCCCAGAGCGCACCGTAACAATTGGTGTCGAGTTAAGTGATAAATAGGAAAGCGAGTTCGTCAGCTTCCTCCGTGAGAATCGGGACATTTTTTCTTGGTCCACACAGGACTTGCAAGGTGTTTCGAGGGAGTTGGCCGAGCACTCTTTGAACGTGAGACCCGGAGCCGGTGAAGCAACCTCTCCGCCGCTTCGCCGAGGATAGGAGGAAAGTCATTGGGGATGAGATAGCTCGGTTGCTAGCTGTAGGGTTTATCATGGAAGTTCTTTACCCAGATTGGCTGTCTAATCCGGTGCTGGTGGAAAAGAAGAAGGATGACCCGAACGTGGCGGTGGTTTGGCGCATGTGTATTGATTACACGAACCTGAACAAGGCGTGTCCAAAAGATCCATTTCCACTGCCAAGGATAGATCAGGTCATAGACTCAACTGCTAGATGTGAATTGTTGTCATTCATTGATGCATATTCTGGTTTCCACCAGATACCTTTGAATCCGGATGATCAAATAAAGACTGTGTTTATTACCCCGTATGGGGCTTATTGCTATTGCACCATGCTGTTTGGTTTACATAATGCAGGGGCAACGTACCAATGATGTATGCAAAAATGTTTGCACGACCCAATAGGTCAAAATGTGTTGGTGTACGTGGATGATGTGGTTATCAAGACCAAGGAAAGCAAGATGCTCCTTGACGATATCAAGCAAACATTTGTGAACCTAAGGAGGTTCCGGATGAAACTTAACCCGGAAAAATGCACCTTCGGTGTCCTGCCTGGAAAATTGCTCGGTTTTCTTGTTTCCAGCCAAGGTATCGAGGTTAATCCAACCAAAATCCGGGCCATCGAGCGAATGGAACTGCCAAAGTGTCTTAACGATGTCCAGAACTTCACAGGTTGTCTGGCCTCGTTAAGTCGGTTTGTATGTCGGTTGGGAGAGAAGGCATTGCCTCTTTACCAACTCATGAAAAAGTCGGATAAGTTCGTTTGGACGCCACAGGCCGATGAAGCCTTTACCCACCTGAAGAAGATGTTAGCCACGGCACTAGTGCTAGCCTCACCACTATCAAAGGAGCCAATGTTGCTCTATATAGCCGCAACCAACCGAGTTGTAAGTGCAGTGATAGTGGTGGAGCGCGACGAGGAAGGTAAGTCGGTGCAAAGGCCAGTGTATTATTTGAGTGAAGTGTTGTCAGCCTCAAAGCAGAACTACCCACGTTATCAAAAGGTGGCATATGGCGTGTACATGGCCGCCAAGAAACTGAAGCACTACTTTGAGGAGCACCCTATCCGGGTCATATGTGAGGCCCCCATCTCCGAGATAATGAGTAACAAGGATGCGACCGGCAGAATTGCAAAATGGGCAATTGAGCTAGCTCCTTACGCTCCGCAATATGACAGAAGAGAAGCCATCAAATCTCAAGCTGTGGCGGACTTTTTCGTGGACTGGGCTGAGGTGCAGTATGAACCACCACTTCCTGATCCAAACTATTGGCGAATGCACTTTGACGGATCAAAAACCAAAACCGGATTAGGCGCCGGAGTTGTGCTTACCTCGCCAAAAAAGGACCAGTTGAAATATGTGTTGCAGATCCATTTCACGGCATCGAAAAATGTCGCTGTGTATGAAGCACTTGTGCACGGGCTCAAGGTGGCAACAGAGATTGCAATATGTCGGATCATATTCTTTGGCGACTTGGATTTGGTGGTGCAGCAAGTATCGGGAGTGTGGGACGCCCTGGATCCGAACATGGCACTGGACAGATTTCATGTGCAGAAGATATCTGCTTACTTTGAGGGATGCGAATTTCATCATGTTCCCCGGGTGGAAAATGAGGCTGCCGACATGCTGTCGAAGCTCGGGTCAACCCGACAAGCGATTCCATCGGGTGTAGCATTAGGGCACCTCAGGAAACCATGCATCAAACCATCCCCAGAATCAGAGTCAATCTACGTCCCGGAGGACATAGAATCCGGAGCTGTGCCCATGGACATTGACATAGGAAGTGGTGTGTGAAACCCGGGAACTGCCTCGGCAGACCCAGGGACTGCTTCGCAAGACCCGGGGACTGCACAGCGTGATCCGGTTGAAGTTATGTCGGTGGATCAGATGGAGATAGACAAGGATGTATTCCCTGTGTGAACAATACCAGCTTGGGCACTACCTATATTTCAATTCCTGAAAGATGGAACGTTACCCATGGAGGAAGTGCTGTCCAGGCAAACACAGAGGAGGGGAAAGGCCTACACGATCATCAATTCCGAACTATACAAGAGGAGTGTGACCAATGTCCTCCAGCGGTGCGTTGACCCGGAAGAAGGCCTTGAAATCATCCGAGATATACATCAGGGGGAATGCGGGCATCACGCCTCATCCCGAGCCTTGGTAGCAAAAGCTTTCCGGCACGAATTCTACTGGCCAAATGCCTTAGAGCAAGCAGAAGATCTGGTGAGAAAATGTAATGGTTGTCAGAGGTACGCTACTAAGACACATATGCCAATGTCGGAACTCAAGACCATACCAATCACTTGTCCATTTGTCGTATGGTGCTTGGATATGGTTGGCCCGTTCAAACCAGCAAGGGGAAATATGACTGACATTCTGGTAATGGTGGACAAGTTTACGAAGTGGATTGAGGTAAAGCCTATAAGAAAATGTGATGGAGCTACGGCCGTAACATTTCTCAAAGATATCATCTTGAGGTATGGATATCCTCACAGTATCATAACTGATAATGGCACAAATTTTGCGGAAGGAGCATTTGCTCGTTTCTGCCGGGATATGAGGATCCGGCTGGACGTAGCCTCGCTAGCCCATCCTGCATCGAACGGGCAAGTGGAAAGATCCAACAGATTAGTATTATCCGGGATAAAACCCTGGCTCATTGAGCCGCTGCAAAGATCAGCGGGGTGCTGGATAGAAGAACTACCAGCGGTACTGTGGAGTTTAAGAACAACTCCGAATCGATCAACAGGCTATACGCCGTTCTTTATGGTATATGGGGCAGAAGTTGTATTACCAGCCGACATAGAGCATGATTCGCCTAGGGTCACCCAATACACAGAAGCCAAAGTGCAAGAAGCCCAGCAAAATGATGTTGATCTGCTAGAAGAAGCGAGAGAACTGGCACTGTCCAGATCCGCCATATATCAGCAAAATCTCCGACGCTATCATAGCCGGAAAGTGTGCCCCCGAGTCTTTCGGGAAGGCGATCTGGTGCTCCGGTTGGTACAACATACTGCTGGCATGCATAAATTATCCCCCCCATGGGTAGGGCCATTCATCGTGAGCAAGGCATTGCACAGTGATTCTTATTATCTTATAGATGCAAAGCCACAGGAAAAGAAGAAGGTGGACAGGTCCGTAGAGGATTCCAAGAGACCATGGAATATAGCTCTACTTCGTCCTTTCTACACTTAGCTAAGAAGTCTATGTATCCAAGTCTTCTCATATGTCGGTATGTATGTCGGCAATGAGTTATCAATGAAATATTGGCACCTCGAGTAGTAACTCGGGGACTGCCTTAATAATGTTTGTTGTTTTTCACGCGTTAGGTAGAATAAGTTGTTCTATTTAACTCAGATTAGTAGTGTGTGAGCACCAAAAACCCAACTCTTCGACTTGCTGCTGTCCAAGAAGAATTGGCTTCATGGCAAGCAAGAGAACAAGTTTGGAATTCGTAGCACATGAAAAACGACTAAGGAGAAGAATTTATTCGAGCCGACGTTTGTTTTTCGAACTAACCATGCATTTATTTTCAAGTTATTATGCAGATTTATTTTGGTGCTAAGTCTAAAAGTTTCCCAGTATTGTTAAGACAATTTTTGAAGCTCGGATTCGTAAGTCATAAAACCAAATCAAGGTAGACACGAACCGAGCCATGAGACTAAACGAACAAGAAAAAGAAACTCGGGGACTACGCCCAAGTTAATCCTACAAAAGAACTTAGTAGCAAAATATCACATGTGTTTGGAATACAACTCCACCCGGCACACCGGGGATATGATAAATTTTTAAGTATTTTCGCTCAAGGAGCAGTAGGAGGAGGAAGTTCGGCATCGTCCTCGCTGCCCTCAATATCAGAGGCAGCATCTTCTTCTTCATCATCCGAGCCATCTTCACCGTGCTTAACCTCTTTGTCCCTAGCGGCTTCTAGGAAGCTCAGCCCCTCAACCCATTCATGAATGGGAGCGTATTCAATGAGGCTATGGGCACAAGCCTGGCGCCGAGCTATCCACTCCGGGTCATTGGTCCATCTGGATCCTATGCGCAGGCGTGTCAAGAGGTTGAGATCGATCTTCTCATACCACGTGAGTATGTGGTGAAGAATGGTATCAGCTGCGGCACATCCAGCGGACTGTCTCCAGAGGTCAAGCTGAGTCTCGGTTTCCATTAACTTCTCAATGAGAAGTGTGGTAGTCTCCGGGGCTTCTTCGCCGGGCCAGAAAGTGTTGAAGATGCGAGCTGCAGCGCGAAGGATGTCCTTGCCGTAATTCTTGATGAGCTCCACGCGAGATGATAAGCTGACCAACAGGTCCTCCAGGTCATAAGGAATCCCTTCACTATCAGAAGTGGCCGGAGTACCCCTTTGTCGGCGGAAGTTGGCAACTGCTGCGCTCGCAATAGGAGTGCCCTCTGGAAATTTGCCTGGAAACGAGACAAAGGGGAAAGGTCAAGAAAAGACATACGAAGTAACCCGGACACGTAGGTCGGAAAAGGGAAAGAAACTTACGTGATATATGACTGAGGATCCGGGTTAACTCCTTGGTGCAGTCATCACGTCTCTTCCAGAGCTGCTCAAGCTCAGCGTTCGCCGACCCAAGCTGGATGCTGGACTCCTTGAGAAGATCCTGGTCCTTGGCGATCTGGAGGTTGAGGCGCTCGCGCTCTTCTGTTAAATTCTGGCCAGCCTTTTGAAGTTCGGATTGGTGATGGGCCTTCATGTTCTCCATCTCAGCCTTGAGCCTAGAAATCTCATCGTCCTTGGTCCGGAGGAGGGCGAGCTCATCATCTTTCTTCTTAAGCTCGGCTTGGTGCTGCCCTGCTTGTTCGAGAAAATGCAGCATCATGTCAGGCACGGGCACACTATCTTCAAGCGATGCTGAAATAGTGTGTTGGCCTGGCAGAGTTGAGGTATGAATGTTGGCCGAGCCAAGGA
The DNA here is from genome assembly GCA_910589775.1 of Avena eriantha. Taxonomy (NCBI): domain Eukaryota; kingdom Viridiplantae; phylum Streptophyta; class Magnoliopsida; order Poales; family Poaceae; genus Avena; species Avena eriantha. The sequence goes on from OU342741.1 coordinate 476,257,827, forward strand.
GAGAAGGAAGTAGAAAGCACGGCAAGGTCGGACAGAAATGATTTACCCTTGATCTGCTCCAGATTTTTTCGCATAATAATGTTCTCGGCCTCCACCCCAGTTGCAGAAACGGAATGATGAGATTAGTTCGGCAAAGGAAGATGAAGAAAAAGGAAGAAGTGATAAGGAAGAAATTTACCCCTCTTCTCGTATTCCGCGATAAGTGCGGCCTGCTTGGCGCGTAGCATCTTGTGGGTATCCAACAAGCGTTGGAATTCTGCACTCCGGCGATTGGTGGTCACCTGAAAGGGATACAGAAACAAAAGTTAGCTCGATGCATATTCGAAGTGTACTAAAATCCAGGCCAAGTGGAACTTAACCCGGCTCTAGGTGTGTGCATATTCGAAGTGTACTAAAATCCGGGTCAAATGGAACTTAACTCGGCTCTAGGTGTGTGCATATTCGAAGTGTACTAAAATCCGGGCCAAGTGGAACTTAACCCGACTCTAGGTGTGTGCATATTCGAAGTGTACTAAAATCCGGGCCAAGTGGAACTTAACCCGGCTCTAGGTGTGTGCATGTTCGAAGTGTACTAAAATCCGGGCCAAGTGGAACTTAACCCGGCTCTAGGTGTGTGCATATTCGAAGTGTACTAAAATCCGGGCCAAGTGGAACTTAACCCGGCTCTAGGTGTGTGCATATTCGAAGTGTACTAAAATCCGGGCCAAGTGGAACTTACCCCGGCTCTAGGTGTGTGCATATTCGAAGTGTACTAAAATCTGGGCCAAGTGGAACTTAACCCGACTCTAGGTGTGTGCACATTCGAAATGTACTAAAATCCGGGCCAAGTGGAACTTAACCCGGCTCTAGGTGTGTGCATATTCGAAGTATACTAAAATCCGGGCCAAGTGGAACTTAACCCGGCTCTAGGTGTGTGCATATTCGAAGTGTACTAAAATCCGGGCCAAGTGGAACTTAACCCGGCTCTAGGTGTGTGCATATTCGAAGTGTACTAAAATCCGGGCCAAGTGGAACTTAACCTGGCTCTAGGTGTGTGCATATTCGAAGTTCTCATGGAGCTACGTTAGTTTTCTAAAGAGCATCCAGCCGAGTAACAAGTTACTCCCCCGGAGGCTTGGGGACTAATGGTTATTATCTACAACTAGTAAAGGGGAAGCGAGATACCTCCATCATTCACCTAGTGAGGTTAATTTCCTTTGCGGCTGTGTTCATCTGAGCGGAAAACTCGGCAGGGCCGAACTTCTCCCGAAGATCAGTGTCTTGAACCACCTCTGCCTTATTCCAATTCATGACGAATTCAATTAAGCTCGGAGGGTACCGTTCACCGTTGAGCATATGGGGCGCCACCAAGCCCTTCGCATGCGCTTCTTTCCTTTCGATCAAGGCAAGGGCTGGGCTGGTGTGCAGAACCATTTGTTGTGCGTCAGTTGGCTCGGCAGACATGTCCTTCGCTGCTGGTGCTTTCTTGGGAAGCATTGACACGAGGGTACGCTACCCGGCTTCGACGGATGGTGGCTTGGTAGTGTCCGGAGCCTTCTTGTCCTTGGCTTGCTGGGAAGAGGAAGCCGTCGCAGCGGATTTCCCCTTAGGAGCGACCGGAGTGGTTCCTCGCCGAGGTTGAGAAGACTCGGACGAGGCAGAGGAGCTAGGCGCTGGTGCTCTTGGGGCTGGACTTGGTGCTGCTTCTGGTGTTTTAGCTGCCGGAGTTGGTGCTGATGCCGGAGCTGGTGTTGGTACGGGTCTGGTTGTTGGTACTGGTGTGGAGCCGAGGTTGCTTCAGTGGATGCTGGTTGCGGCGATGCCAAAGTGGTGGATGCCGTCGCCTCGACCGGGCCGGTCTCCCCCGCTCCAAGGTTACCCCCTCTTGCCGAGGTGGAGCTGAACCCGGAGCGGCCGCAGAACCCTCTGGAATAGGGCTCAGCAGACGTGAAGAGATGCTCGATGGGGAGAATGGCCTGGTCGGAGAGGTGAAGAGATGCTCGATCCACTTTGAGGGACCTCCACCGGAGCCCTGCAAAAGAGAATAATGTTAGAGGAGAAATCACAACGATGCAAGGGAGAGCAAGTTACAGAAGGCAAAACAACTTACGCATCCGAGGTTTGGGCCTCCTTGGGTTTCCGAGCCCTTCGTGCTAGGGCCTTGCCTGCCGGCTTGGAGGCAGTCTTGTCCCCGGACTTCTTTCGCCTTTTAGTGGGCTGAGAAGGTCCGGAGGATGAACTTGAAGCAGCCCCACGCTTCTTCTTCGGAGCCACCGGAACAGGTTTGCCCGTAGCGAGGGGAGGATCCTCGTGGATGTGAGCGCCTGGGTGAGCTGATGGCGGAAAAGCAAAAGAAAGGGGGACAGCCTCAACAGGTTCAATCACCTCGACATCCGAGTCATCTTCATCATCAGGCCAATCTCTAATGGAGGAGGATTTACCCGTGGGTCGTTTCGTGGCGTCGGTCATCGGGAGGAACATCTCCTGGTCTGCCTCCTCCTCATCCGGAGTCTCCCGGTCCGGCGCCCACTTAAGGGTCGGATCGGTGCCGTCCTCGATGGTCTGCTAAAGAAATTGTTGAGGAAAGGAACGAACAAAAGAGTCAAAAATGCAACAATAACTGACATATAATTGGTCCGGGGTAAGTTCGCAACATGAAGCTTACCACGAGAGGAAGCCTATCACGGCAGTAATGCTCTATTCCCCAAGTCCACTCGGAGGCGAAGTCCTTGTGGGTGGTGAAAAGAGCCTTAACCCGACGATAGATCTCCGTGTTTCTCAGCTCGAAGGATGAGGTCCGGTTGGGGTCGCGGCCGAAGCTCATGTGGCACACCTTGTGGGTGCGCTTCTGGAGGGGGGAAATCCGGTTGCGCACGAAAGTGATCATGGCATCCTCATTGCGCAGCCTGAGCTTCTTCAGCTCCGCAAAACATCTTGTTGACCTGATTGGCCAAGGCAGTGGGCTTCTTGGGGATCTCATCCCACAGATCCGGGTTAGGTGGACCCAGAGTATAGGGGAGCAACCGGATCAAGTCTTCAGTGCCCGTATTCCGGACATAGAAGAAGGTCCGGGCCCATCCTTTGCAGGACCCTAACCCGGTGACCCAGGGAAAAACAGAAAACCTCCAGGGTGAAATGGAAGCTGCTCCGAATTGAGTGAGCTGTTTGTCCTCCGGATCAGCGTGGATGTTGGGGATGACATTGCGATGAAGGCCGAAGAACCGGATCCATAGCTCCTTCGTGGGATACAGTCTGGCGTAGCCTTCGATCGTAGAAGCAAGGGTAGAGAGAGAAGTGATGGCGTTGGCTGGAAGATGGTGCGGCTGGAGCTGGTACGTACTGAGCCAGTCCCGGAAAAAATCGCTCACCGGCAAGCCGAAGCCCTGTTGGAAGTGGGACAAGAACACGACGAACTCACCCGGATTGGGTGAGGGGGCCAGTTCGTTAGAAGGGAGACGAGCGGCGACGCCAGCAGGGATGCGCCTGGTTCAGTAAAGCCAGTCAAGATCATCTTGACAGACCCATGACCCGGCCCACGCGCCGCGGTCCGCCGCCGTGGCGTCCTCCTCCATCTCCTGCTCAGCGACGATGAGATCCTCTTCCGTCATTTGATCTTTGCTGCCCTCGCTGGCGCTAGCGACAGCGGGGGGCAGAGGCCTAGATTGGCGAGGACCCGTGGCGAGCAAGTTGTGCAGCGGTGGCCGCGATGCGGAGGAACGGGGAAGCAGTGCGGTGGCTGTGATGCAGAAGTGCGAGGAAAAAGCGTGGCGGCGACGCTGCAATTTGGAGCACTGGCAGTGGCGCGGTCACAAGGAAGAGGAAGAAGAAGAGCAACGGGCAGAGGGGCGCGGAAGGAGAAAAATCCTAAGGGATGCGCCCCTCCGCTATTTAACCACGCCCTCGGGCAGTGAGTGGGATCGTGTCCTACGGATCGGCCACACGCTGTGGCCATGTATTGCCCGCCCGGACCAATCAGTGGGGAGCCACACAGAGGGCCACAGATCGGAGAAGATCCCATGACGTGACACCGTGATGCGATAAACGAGGAGGCAGGCGTGACGTAACCCGCGCACAGTGATAACTGACAATTACTGCGGCGGTTACTGTGCAGGCCCTTAAAATAAGATGACATAATGATTACCCTTCACATGCGTTAGCGTACGAGAGAAGGAAGCAAGACCCGGATGAAACTGTGGTAACCCGGCCGGCAAGTGAAAACTTGGAATGTGCGGAGGGAAAGTAAAACCAGGAGGTCCGAGTCAAAGTGCTAACCCGGCCGGCAAGTGAAAACTTGGAATGTGCGAAGGGAACGTAAATCCATATAATCCGAGGTAAAGAGGTAACTCGGCAATAACGACCAGAGCACAGAATTGAACCTGATGTGGCCTTAGCGGCCAAGGCAGCTAAGACCGCACCAGCTTCGGGGACTAATGTTGGGGGGATACCCCCGGGTAGGGTCACGCCGGGGTATAAAGGCCGAGTTAGCCGAGGTTCGGCAAGGCCAAAGGAGATGCTGGCCGGGTCACCTCAAGGCAGGCCGAATCACGGAGTAACCCGGAACAGGGGGTGTTTGCCTAACTAAGTCTCAACCGACTTAAGCAGTAAGTCGGAAGTATATGCTTACTTGTATGCAGGAACAGGGGTGCCCGGATCAACTGTGATCCGGGTCATGTTTGGCTTCTAGGAGAAGGAAGGAATCTTGCTGGTCAAAAAGAGGGCCCGATATGCACTGCATGAGCGAAGCAGACAAGAGCAGGACCACCGGGTCATGGCCGACAGGAGTGACGACGCCCATGTCGGCTGACGCGGGCGCCGCAGAGGCTCACGTAGCTAAAGCATGTGTGACGCGGGGGAAAAAGCACCCCGGTCGGCTTACCACTTTGGGAGGAGGCATATTCTTAGGAATATGCCTCCACGTATGCCCTAGGCAGAAACCGAGCCTCCTCTATAAAAGGGGGGCTAGGGTTTGTGTAGAAGGGGTTGGGTTTTTCTGCTATTCTGTTTTGGCTAGGGTTTTAGTGGTGATCTGTGGGTGAGAGTAAGAGATCCCCTTCTTCCTCCTCTCGCCAATACAGCTCAAGGAGCACTTGTAATCTTGGAGAAAAAGCTATACAAACAACTGTGTGGAGAATCGCTTCGCTATCCCTCCCTGGATTCCCCTAGCATGTATTAGTCCCCACCTTTAGCCTATCCATGGCATCTGCCGTGACACCACCACAACAGACTTTGTCCTAGTGAAGTTTAATCCTAGCTTGAGTCTGTTCTTTCTCTGCTTTAGCCTTCAGGGCCAACGCCACGTCCCTCTCCTCCTCGACTTCACTAACCTTGTCTTGCACCCTCCTGAGATCTCGGTGAACCTTGGTTGGGTCACCATGGTAAAATAACTTCATACCAGCACTCTCAAGAATTGAGCTGACTATGGCTTCTTTCCACTCAACAGTCATATCCCATAGTTTGTCCAATGTTTTCTCAATCGATTTGGGCCACTCCAGATCTACCCATTTGACAACACCGCAATTTCTGCGTGGCAACATTGCACCTTGTCCTTGACACCCTAAAAACCTCCTACATGTGTTGCGTCCTTCGAACGCTACAAATTTAGCAGGCACATCTCCATGTTCACATAGCGGAGGACTGTCTCCCTCCTCTAAACCGTGAAGTCGGAGGAGTACAACGTCTGGTTGGCCTAATACATCATACTTGCATGAGTAATCAGAGTAGATGTAGATAAAAATATATAAATGGCCACATGGGTTAGAGATGAGACGACTCACATCAAAATCACAGTCATTGTCGTCACGACACTTTTCCTCACCGTCTCCCCTTGAACCCATCGCGAAAGCAGGGTGGGGGACTGGGGTGTGCGGGAGAGATCGTTGGAGGCGCTGTCGGCTTGCGGCTATGGTAGGATGGAAGAGAAGTGGGGAAAGTGGCTTTAAGGGGAAAGAAGAGAAGTATGGGTAGGAAGAGAAGTAAAGGGGACATGACACTAGCAGGTGGGCCCATGTAACACGTGACACTGGAAAGTGGGAGTGCGCGGTATTGCTAGTTTGTCTAGAGCAAGCAGAAAGTAAGCTCGTCCAGTGATGTCACAAAACAGCTTACTCTTGGATCGCTCTGACGAAGAACCATCACAATCATCTAGGCGCCCCAATCGAACGGTCTATAACAATAGGGATGCAGAACAAGTGTCTTGGGGCGTGCCTTCTAGAAATCTTGATCTAACAGCCACCATTAGGCGCAAAGGTTATGATCAAACCTTGCATGTGTTCTTTGCCATGGGATGATGCAACATCTTTCAAACTAGTGCTCCACTACATGTGGAAGTTGAATCCCAACATGTTGCTAGGTTTCTTGGACATGGTTCGACACATGCTGGAGTGACATTGCATGTGTTCTTTCCAAACCACAATGATCCACATGGGCACACACACACATCCAAGTGGGTGTGGTGATGCAACATCTTTCAAACTTGTGCTCCAATACATGTGGCAGTTGAATCCCAGCATGTTGCTAGGGTTCCTGGACATGGTTGGACACATGGTAGAGTGACATTGCATGTGTTCTTTTCCAAACCAGAATGATCCACATGGCCAGCCGCACACATCCAAGTCGGTGTGGTGATGCAACATCTTTCAAACTGGTGCTCCACTACATGTGGTAGTTGAATCCTAGCATGTTGCTAGGGTTACTAGACATGGTTGGACACATGCTACAGTGACATTGCATGTGTCCTTTTCCAAACCACAATTATCCACATGGCCAGCCACACACATCCAAGTGGGTGTGGTGATGCAACTGCAAACTGGTTCTCCACTACATGTGGCATTTGAATCCCAGCATGTTGCTAGGGTTCCTGGACATGGTTGGACACATACTAGAGTGACATTGAATGTGTTCTTTTCCAAACCACAATGATCCACATGGCTAGCTACACACACCCAAGTGGGTGTGGAGATGCAATCTTTCAAACTGGTGCTCCACTTCATGTGGCACCTGAATCCCAGCATAATGCTAGGGTTCTTGGACATGGTTGGACACATGCTAGAGTGACATAGCATGTGTTATTTTCCAAACCACAATGATCGGCATGGGCAGCCACACACATCCATGTGGGTGTGGTGATGCAACGTCTTTCAAACTGGTGCTCCACTGCACGTGGCAGTTGAATCCCAGCATGTTGCTAGGTTTCCTGGACTTGGTTGGACACATGCTGGAGTGACATTGTATATGATCTTTTCCAAACCACAATGATCCACATGGACAGCCACACACATCCAAGTGGGTGTGGTGATGCAACATCTCTCAAACTGGTGCACCACTACATGTGGCAGTTGAATCCCATTATGTTGCTAGGGTTCCTGGACATGGTTGGACACATTCTGGAGTGACATTGCATGTGTTCTTTTCCAGAACACAATGATCCACATGACCAGCCACACACATCCAAGTGGTTGTGCTGATGCAACATCTTTCAAACCCGTGCTACACTGCATGTGGCAATTGATTCCCACCATGTTGCTAGGGTTCCTGGACATGGTTGGGCACATGCTGGAGTGATATTGCATGTGTTATTTTGCAAACCACAATGACCCACTTGTCCACACACACATCCAAGTAGGTGTGGTGATTCAACATCTTTCAAACTGGTGCTGCACTATGATGGCTGTGAAATACCACCTCTTTTAGCCATATAAATCGTGCCATTTATCTCTCATATCATGTTTCTTCCAGCTATAGTAATGCCTTATATGCATGATTTCTATTTCTCATTTAATTTCATATAAGCTTTGCACATTTAGTAGTTTAGGTGGTAGAATTTTATCACTTTTCCTTTTCTATGACATGTGTGTAGGTGTTGATGATGATTATGGATAAAACAAAGGCAAAAGGAACAAAGAGAGCATGTTAAGGAGGAGCTGCATGAACCAGACTTGGCCATTTGAGAGGTTGAAAAAGTGAAATTTTCCAACTTCTCAAAATGAAGATCCAAGACCACAGGGTTGTATCCCTCGATGATACGAACTCAACGAGACCAAGAACACCCAAACATAGTTTGTATGAAGAAATGGTGGGCAAAATGCTCCAATAGATTATGTGGAGGGAACTCCACTCAAAAAGACACCACCTAAACCACCGGAACATGTTGTTAATAAAGAGGTGGAACTTGACGTTGCACCCACTCAACTAGTGGAAGGTAAGCCCGAAGGTAAGGCTATCCCTGAACTACTCGCAAATTATCTTAGTAAGAATGAAAACGGGCAACTTGATCAACCACTTGCATCTCCTACTTTTGAAAATAATTTCCACACACAAATATTATGCATGCAAACGATATCTCATTATCTAGTAATGATTTCTACAAGTCCCAAACTTATGATGATTGTTCTGAGGAGGATTTGTGCCTAGACAATGATTTTGGGGACTTTGGTGAGGGAGTAGAAGATGAATCTTTCTATGAATATTGTGATGCTATTAACATGGGACATGAATCCTCATTGGAAGAGGAGGATGAGTATTTTGAAGAACTAGTGAGCAATATGACGGTAAGAGAAATGTATTACCAAATAGTGGAATATGCTAAAAAGGTTAATTTCTTCGGATATGATAGACGATCCAATAATATATCCTCAATGTATGAAACTTGGGAACTACTTTCGTTTTCAATGCTCTGATACCTTTAATCAATCTTCATTGTCTTATAATAATGGTGATGTTACTAGTGAAGTATTATAGTATATTATCTTTGAAGGTGCCCAAGAGTTCATAAAACATGTCATACCACGTATTAATAGTGAAGATAGTGTTCTCATAAAAGCAGCTTATGAAATCTTGTAACGTATTTCTTGGTATTCTCATGAACGTTTTAGTGAGAATACACTTATCACGAGGAGTAAGGCATGGAGAAAACCCGTAGCGCACAAAGTTACTTGTTTGTAGGAAATCGAAAGTAGTGTTCCTTGGTGTTCCCAAGAAGGTGATGAACATGAAGAAGAACTGCAAATCCCATTGGATGAGGATGTTCCTTCACAAGAAGAGGATGAACACGAAGAAGAAGCACTAATCCTTGAGGATATGCAACTAATGGACATGTGGGAGTAGGTGGATTACTGTTCGGGTAATTTGTCAAATTTATTAGAAGGGATGAGGCAACATAATGGTAAAACTAACAAGCTTTATGATTATGAATCCATTCCTCTGTTTAAAGAATTTTTATCAACCAATACTCACATAAACGTTAATAATGTAAAACTCTTGGAATACATAGTTTATGAAGGGTCTCATGAGCTGCTTAGGAAAATTGGTATTGTTATAAAAAGTAGCAATAATGAGGATTTAGCAAGGTATCATAATATTATGGATTATTTTGTCAATTATTGTCAAGAACATTTTAGTTTAGAATGCACTTGTGATAAAGAGTAAGGAGCTACGCCAAACCATAGTTCCCGAAACTAACATTTTGCAGGAACCACTAGATAACAAGGAGGAACACCAGAAAGGTGAGGTCGAAGACAAACATTATTCTACTAATAATAAGTTTGTTTATGATGCCTCAGTCTCTAGTAATGATTCTTATTGTGTTGAAACCGAAGATAATTTGTTTGCGGAGGCTTTATGCCTAGATACTCATTTGGAGAACTCTAATAATGATGAACTAGAGATAAATCCTTGTAGTATTAATGAACAGGTTTTGGGAGAGCACATCTTTGATGAAACATTTGTTGATGATGCTTCATTTTATGATTGCATTGATAACTGTAGAACTGATGAACTTGATAGTAAGGGTGATGAACTAGAGGATAGAGACACTTTTGAATTTTTCCCTGCTGCTAAAGATGAGCATGATGAGGTGTTTCCTCATAATAGTGTAGCCCAAGAAGAGTACTATGAATTGTATCTCGATGATGCTATCAAAGGTAAAATGTTTGACTTTACATGTCAATATCTAATCCTTTTGTTGAAGCTATCTAGGGAGGTATGCTCACCACACATGGCGCATCAATCATTATTTGTGAGCAATAACACATTTATCTACAAGACTCCGATGCACCGCAAGTGGGTGAGACTTCGACCATGCTATAACAGTAAGTGCTCCAAACCTCTTCTGGAGGTAAGAATAAATAATTCTCTAGCTCCTAGCTACTAAAATCATATTGGAGAAAAGCGTGGCTACTTGGTTATAAGAAAGCGCTTCCCGAGAGGCAACTCAAGAGTCATTAGGTTTCTTTCTTAGTTTTGTGTCTTGAGTCTTGATGCATTCATTTATTCTTTGCATGATTTGCTACTAGAGTTATCTTGCTGTAGTTTTCAAAAGGTAGAATTTATTGTTACAATGTGTTGCATATCTCGGTTGTACTTAAATCCCATTTTATACATGCTATTGTTGGTAAAAAATTAAAGTTGTTATTTTACTATCAAAACATGGTGTTTCACTAAGTTTCAGGTTAAGAAAGAATTCTCGAAGAAATATAATTTTTTTGATGCATACAGAGAGTTTAACGACCAACTAAACGGCGGGAATAAAAATTCTAGCCTGATAGTTCAGGTTATATAGATATCTTTGCCATCGACAATTTTTCTTTCATATGTACTGAGAGTTTAACGACCGACTATACGGCGGGAATAAAAATTCTGGCCGTATAGCTCCGGTCGAATAGATATCGGTGCCTCCATACAAATTCTTTTCCAATGTACTGATAGTTTAATGACCAACTATACGGCGGGAAAAAAATTCCGACCATAGAGTTCCGGTCATATAGATATCGATGCCTTTGTATATTTCTTTTCCCAGGGACACATAGTTTGACGACCAACTATATAGCGGGACGCTTTTGGTCCGGCCGTATAGTTGCGCCCGTATAGTTGAGAAAACCCCTCAAATGCCAACTAGAAGGGACTTAAACCTTGTGTGACGATGTGTACGATAGTGCCGACCATGCAAACACTCACATGAGCCACTTGGTTGCTGCAATTCAATGCTTCGACAAACAGTTTCTGGTAAAACCTTCCAACTCGAACCTCTTTTATTAAGCACATAGGGGCTGCACACTCGTGTTTCATATTTTGTCTCACTTGCACTTCATCAAAATCTTCGAGAGGCATCTTCTAGAACTAGTTTGTTGACTTAAGAGTGGTTCTTAGGTTGATGAACCGGCTTAGTGGGACTTGTATTTTTTATGACTTGTGAGCTAAACCCGTGTCTTCAGAAACACAAAAGTATTCTGTTTTTTTTTTTTTTTTTTTAAGCAGGTCCTCAAGGAAGGCACGCCGGGCCATATCAAGAAATACATGTTGAAGCAAAGGTTCTTTGTCCATCAAAAGAGAGGTTACTTGTACCTCTACGGTAAAGTGTGTCACCCTTGTTTTCAACTATGCTTGGGTAGGTAACCACTTATCACACTCTCTTTTGGAAACTGTATTTTCTCTTTTCTTTTGGTGATATACTCAAGTTTGGTTCTTGCAAAGTTCTAAGCTTGGGGAGGCTACTTCTGCATGTGTAGAGTCTTGTGCAATGTTCGTATTCAAGGAAGGTTTAATGCAATCATGTATCCCCCTATTTTTGAATGCTTGTTTAAGTGAGTGTAGTTCTGTATTCGTATGGGGATACACTTGCTCATGATAGGCACCATCGGAGTTGTCTTAGAGCTTGTATGCATCTTGCCAAATTGTTTATCAAGCTTGTGACACTATTTGTCATCCTCTAGAAAACATTGCCACAATCTCTACACTTGGAAAGAATGAATACTTGATCAAGATCTTTTGAAATTTGTTAGTTGTCACTAAATAGCTTTATCTTAAATGAGTAGGTTATTCTCGACCCCATACTGTCAAAACAATAGACTTGATAGTTTGCTTATAGAAGGAGTTGTCAATTGGAAATGATATTTCGAAGTTTTGAGTTCTATGCTAAATATGGTGTTGATTAATTGTCTTAAGAGTTTAGCCTTAAAGATACTCAACACCACAGATGTGATGATCGACTTGATAGTACTCTTTGAAAATATTTGTTTGAAGAAACTAATATTTAGCGGTAATTGAGATGCATGCCAAATCTTGACCTATTGATTAAAGTATGATATTGCTTTATGCGTGTCTGCACAACTATCTCACAACATGGGATGCTAACAACTCTGTTGGCCTTTCAACAGTCCGGAAAGAGGAAACTCTTGGAGTTTGGCTATGAGTTACCCAACATATGTAGCCAAAATGCTATATTTGGGTATGCATTGGTATTCCCATGAGCCTGCGTTCAAAGCAAAAGAGGGAATACTCCTCTGACCGTTATGAGAAATCATTATACCAAAAAGGGAAACCTTGGTAATTGTCACGAGCATCCATTCTTAGCCTGCACAGTCTGATTAAACACTAAGTTTTGGCCTGATCTCATTACTGATGAACAGAAGTTTTAGAAAGACAAAGAATAGGAAATGATTATTTGATATCCATGATTCATTGATGTGGATGAAAAAATGAGACACTCTAATGCTATACTTCTTTTGACATGTTATCACATTTCCTTTTGGCATAAATCTCGTTACTAAGAGTCGATTGCTATTTATGCTTGACATCTATTTGTGACTAAGTTTTGCCTCATAGAAAAATTATGATATGAGAAGTTATACAAAAGGTGCAATAAGAGGATCACACATTTGTCTGCAAGTAGATTCACTGTTGACATGGAGCATATAAGTTTTGATGAATCTTTAGTGGTCTTTATAACTGAGCTTGTGTTTCCTTGTATGAATACATGTTTTCTCTCTTCGAGCTTGTAAAAGGAAAAATGATGCAAGGCATTGCTTGCCAATGATAAGATATTTCACAACCATTAATTTATTATCGACCTTGCCTTCTCGAGGACGAGAAAGGTATAGCTTTGGGAAGTTGATTGTTGTGAAATACCACCTATTTTAGCCATATAAATTGTGCCATTTATCTCTCATATTGTGTTTCTTCTAGCTATAGCTATGCCTTATATGCATGCTTTCTATTTCTCATTTACTTTCATATTAGCTTTGCACATTTAGTAGTTTAGGTAGAATTTTATCACTTTCCCTTGTCTATGACATATGTGTAGGTGTTGATGATGATTATGGATAAAAAAGGAAAAATGAACAAAGAGAGCATAGTATGTAGGAGCTGCAGGGACCAGACTTAGCCATTTGAGAGGCTGAAAAAGTGAATTTTTCCAACTTCTTAAAATAAAGATCCAATACAATAGGGTTGTATCGCTCGACGATGCGAACTCAACGAGCCCAAGAACACCCAAAACAGAGTTTGTATGAAGAAATGGCGGCCAAAATACTAAAGAGGACAAACGGTTTGACGAACAACTATACGGCCGGAGATATTTTTTTGGTCGTATAGATCCGCTCGTATAGTTGCCAAAAAGGTCGCAAACGATAAGATTTCACCCTTGAAAATCTCCAAAACCTTCCCTAAGTCATTTGACAATATTGGAGGAACCCTAGGGCACCCCCAAGGCCTATATAAAGGAGGGAGGACCCAAGAGAGAGCCACCAAACCATATCATCCACCACGGCAGAGCCTTGCCACCATGCCACCACCATATCTTCCTCCAAACAAATCTACACCATCACCATCACACAAGAGGAGAAGGGACTAGGATTTTGAAGGCCTCCACATCGATCTACATCGTCATCTTCATCAACAACGTATCCATCACCGATCCCCTTTGGTTACTTGTTGTAATTATAGATTGAATCTTGGATTTGCACTTTTCTTGAATTGTATCATCATACTTCATCCATATGCTATCCATGATTTTGATTGCCTTCATGTGTGAGTAGTTTCCTTTGTTCTTGGGGAGATGGAGAAACCCTAGTATGAGATTGAATTGAGATAAAGATTATTATGTGATATTGTTCATTATGTGTCTGTGTTAATTGTCTTCGTCTTGATGTTGGGAGTTGTGCACCTCCTTAATATTTGTCTCCTATGTGGACTCGATGAAGGGGATTACTTGTTCGTTGACGGAGGGATGATAGAACTTACTGTGACTATAAAGTTGTTGTCATTCTTTATGTACTAACTTGGGGGAATCAACGAGAACTCATAAAGCCATGTCCATGCCATGGGAGAAATCCCTTAATAGCGCAGTAATTCGATTGATGTCAATTGTTGTCTGCTATGGTTATGAGGATGATGTGTGCAGCGGTTGCTAGCTATTCGTCCATATATGGAGCTCCTCCCAAACATATCATAAATGGTTTTATTCATTATAATAATTTTGATCACTTTTTCTAATTACTAGTGGTGGATCCACTACTCCCTGAGAACTCTTTCCATCATCTTCTAGACTTTCGTAATCATACTTTCATGCTCTTTTTTACTTATACCTTTATTTTACTTGATGTTCTCTTATTTGAAAACCCAAAAATATCTTTTATACAAAACTCGCATTTTTTCTTGTTACTTAGAACGTTATTTAGCATTACTATTTCAGTATTTAGTTCAAAGAGTTATTAGACTTTAGACTCCTGCTCCCTGTGGTATCGATATCTTTGTTTTGAAACTAGAAACAAATGATCTGTTGACTTGCAGTCATCACACATGTCGCCATTGAATCCCATCATGTTGTGAGGGTTCCTGGACATGGTTAGACACATGCTGCAGTGACATTGCATGTGTTCTATTCCAAAACACAATGATCCACATGGACACACACACATCCAAGTGGGTGTGGTGATGCAACATCTTTCAAACTATTTCTCTACTGCATGTGGCGGTTGAATCCCAGCATGTTGCTAGGGTTCTTGGACATGGTTGGACACATGCTGGAGGCATGTGTTCTTTTCCAAACCACAATGATCCACATGGTCAGCCACACACATCCAAGTGGGTGTGGTGACGCAACATCTTTCAAACTGGTGCTCCGCTTCCTATGGCAGCTGAATCCCATCATGTTGATAGGGTTCCTAGACATGGTTGGACACATGCTGGAGTGACATTGCATGTGCTAGTTTCTAGACCACAATGATCCACATGGCCAGCCACACACATCCAAGTGAGTATGGTGATGCAACATCTTTCAAATTGGTGCTCCACTGCATGTGGCAGTTGAATCCTAGCATGTTGCTAGGGTTCGTGGACATGGTTGGACAGATGTTGGAGTGACATTGCATGCGTTCTTTTATTTGATGTATGTCAAGATGTATTTCATTGTATAAAACACTAACTTTCCATTTCTAAAATCTCCTTCTATTTTCTATTTGAATCCCTTAGTTTGTTTTTCCCTTGGTTTTTTGATACTACTCAGTTTTGCCCTCTCTGAGTCACAAATCACATAAAATCCCAAATGTGTGCTCACTCTAGCTACTACGCCCTAATTGGTTAACACAGTTGTCACGCGATCATGCGCACCAACCGTTGATCCTCTATGATCCAATGCTGATCGTTGCACGCGTCGTGCCCTTCACACTATAGCTTGAGAACGTACGAACATCTCTCTCAGCAACACTTCTACAAGAAGAAATGTGAAGCCGTACATTAAATAATTCATCGAGTGGTCATGTCATGTTTAATCTTGTCTAAAAATACTACTACTACTACTACTACTACTTCTGCTGCTACTACTACTACGCCACAACATATCCACAAGGAAATAGGGTCATCGAGTGCATGGTC
The DNA here is from genome assembly GCA_910589775.1 of Avena eriantha. Classification (NCBI taxonomy): domain Eukaryota; kingdom Viridiplantae; phylum Streptophyta; class Magnoliopsida; order Poales; family Poaceae; genus Avena; species Avena eriantha. The sequence continues at coordinate 476,273,451 of OU342741.1, forward strand.
ATCGACGAGCGATACAATTTATTGCAACTTGATTTTAGTAAGGCATGTCCCATTTTTACGCAGCGCGCTCTCAATCTCACTTCAAACGTCCCTTCCCTTCACCTTTATTATAGAGTCCCTCTCCCTCTCCCTGTCCGCCTACCCACTCTCACTCTCGCTCACTCTCCTCACGCAATCGTGTCCACTCTCCCATCACCTTCTAAAAACTCCCGAGAAAACCCCAACCACGCCGGTGATGTTGAAGGAGGATGCGGTGGCCATCATCGCCTCCAAGGCCACCGGCAAGGAGGCCCCCGTCTCCACTTCGGCCCCCTTGAGGGATTGAAAGCAGTCACCGTACCTGTCTCGGCCCCTGGCGAGGCATCGATTGCACCCGACGTCCCTTCCAGGCCCCCGTCCCCGCTTCCGACGTAGTCACCGGCAAGGAGGCCCCAACCAGTCATAGGCAGATCCCGCTCTACTAGGACCCCTACGATCTAGAGGAGTACATCTCTCTGGTGAACCCGTACGACACCGGCATCGACGAGCCATGGTCGGAGGTAACTATGGTTTGCTCGCCTTCCCTAGTTCTTCTCCCATTCCCATTGTTCGATGTTAGATCTTGGGTTATTAGGGTTCGGTTGTTCGCATTTAAATCGTTGGATGCTAGATTGATCTTCTTACATCATCTAATCCTCTTGTTTTGGATGCTATATTGATCTAGTGTTTCGATTAACCCGCCTATTCGCAATTAGTCCTATTTTTTTTTTTTTTAACTCGTGTCAACGGATCTGAATTGGCTAATTTATGCAAACAATCAATCTCGATAATTAAGGGATCTCAATCATGTCCTTATTATCATGTACTCTATTTTTTCCAACAAGTGTACGGCAGCTACATCTGTAGCGACGATGAGTCCAAGCACACCAAGACTCGTCAGGTGCTAAGGAGGGTGCAGACCGGCCAGTATGATTCCTACTTCGTTGGAAGCGTCTAAAGGTCCCCCTTTTGCAGGAAGAGACTCGCTAGCACCGACTTAAACTGTATCATGATGCATGCATAGGGCTCGAGCTCCGGCATCCCCAAAGTCGGCCTGACTGTGAACGTCAACGCCTACATCGTTGAACACCAGGAGCTCGGCATTCACCTCCACAACCTCTAGTGGGTGGCCATAGAAGAGGGTCACATGCCTCCGATCAAGCCCAGGGTCCCCAAGATGAAGGGATTGGGCAGCAAAAAGTGGAAGCAGGGCTAGAGGGAGGAGGCGGAGGCACAGGCCAGGAGGGGTTGAACGTGTCTGTGGCTGTTGCTGCTGTAAAACAACTTATTTTGTTTATGTATGTTGTGTGTGATGGATGCTGAGCAGCGAATGTATCGAACCTCGTTCAGAACCCTTACTATCTATCATTATATCCTATATAGCTACGCACAACTATATATACATTTGTTTTGTGAATGTATGTATTCTGCTGGTATGATTTGTTGCTCTAGATTTTCTACCAATTTGGGCAAAAAGAAACATAACTGTTAGTGGGAGAGGAAAAAGGTGCTCCGAAAACTGCCAATTAACGAGCTGCCATCTTGACAAGCTACCAGACACATGAGGAAACATACAGAAACATAACACAAAGAAGTAAAATTTAATTCACTTATCATCAAACCACTTGAGGCGATTGCCATCTTCCCTAGGAGACCAACTGCCATCATCATAGCTGCCGCTTTTCTTATTGGCCTCCCACAGCTTACGAAATGCAAGTTCATCCCACATGGAAGTGGCGTTGGCTTCCCAATCTTCAGCATCCTGTGGCACAAAGAGCGGTGCATCACAAGCCTAGTTTTTGCTGCTGGAAGATGCTGCCTCTCTCTTTGATGCTTCAGCTGCAGCCTCTCTGTCTGCTAGTTTAGATGCAGCCATTTTCTTTGCACAATCACCATCGAGCTTAGCTAACCTGCATTTACGACAAATGGCTCCCCTTTCTTGTCTTCTCTCTTGCAACTGGGTCAAACAACTAGGAAACATAGAAAGAAATATAATTGAACATACGGCTGGTAGGTCACGTAAACATCTATGCGTAATTCCAGTTTATCTCAAACAGTGGCCTCTCATCCCAGAAATCATGCCCATCTTCAGGGAAATCTTCCTTAATTGTATTGTACGACTCATTGATTATTTTATTTGCAAGACTAGCCATTCCATCCCTCCTCAATCCCCCTTTGATCATGACAAGACTCTAAATATAAATCCACTTGTGCTCAGGAATTGTAATTCCCTCATACTGAAATTTCAAATAATCAGTTCTTTTGTCAATAGTGCAGAAAACAAATCATTTTTCTACAAGGAATTGGTGCAGCGTCGGACACTTCTTGTCAGTCCTGAAAGTATGTAGTTTTTCATCATAAAATGCATGAACAATATTTGTAACGACAAATGTTTTGTCAATGCAAGATCATCATCTGAATATAATTTTAAGAAACAAAAGTTTAGTAAATGCAAGATTAAGACTCTCAACACTGGCTTGTCATAATTTATTTGATGCTAATAAAATTGAGTAGTTGCAAAATAAGCAAATGGATAGATTCCGTAAGCAATAAAATTTAGTACTTGCAAAAATGGAGTACTTGCAAGATGCACACTATAATAAAATTTGGGACTATGACTGTTTAGTCAATGCAATATCATAACCTGGAGAAAATTTGAAACTACAAAAATTTAGTAAATCCAAGATCAACACTCTGAAAGTTACCTAGTCATAATTCATCTGGTACTAAAAGAATTCAGTACATGCAAGATGAGCATATGGAAAGATCATAGTACTTGCAAGATCAACATTTGAATAAAATTTGGGACTACATTAGTTTAGTAAAGGCAAGATCAAATGATTAAAATCATAGAAGTGACCATTCAAAAATAAGAATACCCTAAAAGCGGTTAAGTACAGAGAGCAGATCTACAAACCAGGAGAGGTGGTAGACGATGACCTGTTTCCTCATGGCCAGTTGAACGACGGCGATACCATTATCATACACTAGATCCTCCTTGGTGTACTCGAGGTCCAATCTGACGAACTTGTCCTTGTGTTTCTCAAGCCAATCCTCGTACATCCTCAGGACTCGCACCATCATATCCTCCTGGTTGGTATAGACGACGTGTATCTTCGTATTGCCATGGGCAATGAAGCTTGTCTCTTGAGTGTAACCTTCCATGGTGGCAAGGAGAAGACGGAAAGAAGACTGCAGGGGAAGCAGAAGATAGAGGACATGAAGAAGAAGAGTGGTTTCTGCGAGACAGGTGAATGGTGGAACCGTCAATGCACTACTGACATGCTTGTAGACAATGGGGACTGAAATCCAATAGGGAGATGCGCGGCGGCCGCCGTTCCAGCTTCTGAGTAAATAAAGATTAAAAATAGTAATAACGAGGATATATGCGTCATGTGTTGTCACGTCAATTCATGCTATCGGTCGTGTTGTCCTATCCACTGCATCACCTTAGCTCATGTGCTCTGCATCATTAGTTTTCACGTGTCAAATCATACCATGCAATTTAATTGCGCATACCCATTTCTTGCATATCCTCTAGCCTTCTTTTTTGAGAGAGAAATCCTCTATCCTTCTAAATATATGCCATGGCTTATGTGTGTGAATGGTTCCTATTGATCAAGGAAGAAAGAAGAACAGGTAGACCACAAACTTCCACTGCGAGTGCGAGGAGAGGAGGGAGACGACGAGAACAAGAAGAAGAGAAGATGATGGGATTCAGGATATGGAGGAGACCGAGACTGAGTCATTCCGTCCATGTCCCGGATCTCACCACCAAAGGAAATGTCGTCCCAGCTTCGCGCCATGGCCGCAACAATAGCTCAGTGCTCCAGGGAAGAAGAAGACGACGTAATGAGGAAGGGATACAGGCTCGAGCGATGCAAGTCTACATGGCAGCCATGATGGCAGCGACCTAACGGCCAAAACTGACAGGGGCCCAACTTGACGGGTGTTAGCCTGGTATTTTGTATTCAAAAGTTATGTTGAATTCATGGCAAAAAAAGTCCCTCTAAGAATTCGGCATGCCAACTATAGGTACCGTGATCCAATTACAAGCAACTTGGGCACCGCTATGCCCTGGCGTCTCAACTTTGGGGCCGCAAAATTAAAATCTCGCCCACCTGCCCATGGGCCACATGGGCATGTGAGGGGGACACCATGGCCTACATAGACATGGGCGTCATAACCCTCCATGTCCCATGTCGCTAGCCCAAGTGAACTAGATCGTATGGGCACCTAGAGGGGGGGGTGAATAGGTTCTACTTCAAATTTTAATGCTTTTTCAATTTTAGGCTTAGCACAAAGGATAAATTCTCTAGATATACTATTAGGTGGAATTTCCCTATATGCAAACCTATCTACTAGCGAGTAAAGATCAAGTGGAAGAAGAATGGGTAAACCGTAGTGAAGCACGTAGAGACACATGATTTGTTTGACCGCAGTTCCTTCCTTGTTAAGGGAAGTACGTCTGTGTTGGAGGGGTGGGCGGTACTAAGACCACCACGCCTCAAAATGGCTCACCCTGTTCTCCGATGGATCCTTCCACCAAAGGTCTGATCCACCTTTCCACTATAGGGACCCTTCGAGGCGGGTACCGGTGCCTTTACACAACTAGCGGGGCACAACTCCACAATCAACTTGGAGGCTTCCGTAATGACAACAAGCTGCCACAAGAACAAGTTATTAATAAGAAAGAACAAGATCTAGATATTGATGAAAATACTAGATTAGGGATTTATCCAAATGAATGGAGAGGAGTTAATGCCCTTGATTCGTGATGACGATGACGATTCTCTCCTCCGTCAATTCCCCCAAAGATCGAAGCCTTCGGGTGGTTGAACTGGGAGATCTAGAATGGGAGTTCTCGTACAGTGTCTGAACAATTTCGAGTGAATCAAGAGATCTGAACGTTGGGAAGAAGGGGTATTTATACCCCCTTCCAAAACCAAGCCGTTGGAGACTTTGGGGGCCGGATTATCCGTCCCAAGTGAGCGCCGGATTATCCGGCCTGGGGAAAAATCCGCCCCAGACTCGGAGTATCCGGCAGATAGTCCGCCCCCCTCTCTGAGAGTCACACCGAGCTTGACTTTGATCATCATCTAGGGGCTGGATTATCCGGTCCCATGTGATGGCCGGATTATCCGGCCTAGGGAGGAAAAACCGCCCTACTTTAGATTTTTCGGGAGAAAATCTGATCGGACTCTGAGCGACGCGCCTTGGCATACTTTGCTCAAATTCTGGGGGCCGGATTATCCGGCCCATGCGACATCCGGATTATCCGGCCTGGGGAAGAAAAACTGCCCCAGTTCGTATTTTCCGGAAGAAAATCCGACCGGACTCCAAGCGACGCGCCTTGGAAGCCTTTGAACAATGAGGTAGGTTGGATAATCCGGCCCTTGGTGGGGCGGATAATCCGCCCCCTAAACCTCCTGCACACTTAGCACACATGAGTAATCTCCACAGTATTGTTGTCTAACACACAAAACATAGGAAAACATGAAATGTTCTTTCAATCTCCCCCTTTTTGGTGTTAGATGACAATACTAGGGTTTGCAGGAAGGATCACAAGACTACCAGCAATAACCATGGAAGAGACTCCCCCTCAATGTGTGCATATTAGAATTTTGCATTTGGATACAAATGCACACAAATAGGTGAATCTATTCCATAGACATAAGAACAACATAATCATACCACCGAGATAGAAGAGAGGAATCCTTGTCATAGCCACAGTTATCAAGGTGATAACCAATATAAGTGCCTTCCTTGATAAAGAATCCCAGCAAAATAGGATATGAATAGATGAATCCATAAGCATAATCCATGAGATAAATCCAGACAACCACCGATATAGAGTCTCAAGCAAACCACAAATCACAAATTTAAAGTTCAACGCTAAATGGGCATAAGCGAGAAAATGACGAATAGGAAAAAATGCAAGTGCTTATGCTCGACCCATGCAAATCCTCGAAGACCTAATAGAACTACTTCTCCCCCTTCGGCATCGAGACGCCAAAAAGGAAGAAGAGAGATGCACTCAAAATTGCAAGAACCAAATCAAATAAGAGCCAAAATTGAGTGTGATTCCCATAAGAACACGAGATGAGCAAAAACAACCACAAAGACCCATAAAAATCCAATTCTCCTCAAGGGAGAGGGCGGTGGCCGAAGCGACCTTGTTGGAGTATATGGTGTGACACCGCGAAGATATATCTCGGGTTCACGACCAATACTCATCAATAAGCTCACATATCACAAAATGATATTAAGAGAAATGATTTATCTTTCTTTTGGCATTATGGGGGGAGGGTTAGCCCAATTAATTAGGACCACACTCCCCCTATATCCATACCCACATATATACCAAGTAAGACTGAGATGTACGAGTGAGTTCATGGGTAATCAAGACAAACTCCTGGAATCAATGATATTTAGCTCATTCCTCCAGTAGCAGAATCTTGCTTCGTCAAGTGGCTTCGTAAAAATATCAGCAAGTTGGTTCTTCGTGCTCACAAAAGATAGATCAATATCGCCTCGAGCAACATGGTCTCGAATAAAATGATTCCGAATCTCAATATGCTTTGTCCTTGTGTGCTGTACCGGATTGTACGCAATTTTGATTGAACTTTCATTATCACATAAAAGAGGCACTTTATCACAATTGACACCATATTCCTTTAAAGTTTGCCTCATCCACAATAACTGAGTGCAAGCGCTAGCAGCAGCAACATATTCAGCTTCGGCAGTGGAGAGAGATATACAATTCTGCTTTTTAGATGACCAACACACTAGAGATCTTCCCAATAATTGACAAGCTCCAGAAGTGGATTTCCGATCATCCTTATCACCAGCCCAATCTGAATCAGTATAACCACATAGAGAGAAATTGGAGCCCTTAGCATACCATAGACCAGGGGAATGAACCAAATATCGAAAGATCCTATTGACCGCCACTAAGTGGCTTTCTTTAGGAGATGATTGATACCTTGCACACACCCCCACACTCAACACAATATCGGGTCTAGATGCGCAGAGGTAAAGAAGAGAGCCGATCATGGACCGGTATACCTTTTGATCCACATCTTTACAATGAGGGTTAAGTTCAAGATGACATTTTGTTTGCATCGGGGTGGCGACACCATTAAGATCCGTCATCTTGAATCTCTTGAGCATGTCTTGGATGTACTTTGCTTGATTGATGAAGGTTCCTTCTCTAAGTTGCTTGATCTCGAATCCAAGAAAGAACCGTAATTCCCCCATCATAGACATCTCAAACCTGTTAGTCATAAGCTTTGAAAATTCATCATTAAAAGCTTTATTAGTGGAACCAAAGATGATATCGTCTACATATAGTTGGCATACGAAGAGATCCCCCTTAACCTTCTTAGTAAAAGAGTTTGATCGTTTTCCCAACTTCGAAGCCACGGTCTAGCAAAAGCTCTTTGAGGTGCTCATACCACGCACGTGGGGCTTGTTTAAGGCCATAGAGCGCCTTATCGAGTTTGTAGACATGGTTCCAGAAGTTAGGATCCTCCAATCCCGGGGGTTCCTTTACATATACCAACTCATGTAGAGGACCATTAAGCAAAGCACTCTTGACATCCATTTGCTACAATTTAAAATTGTTATGGGCAGCATAAGCAAGAAGGATACGGATGGACTCAAGTCGAGCCACTGGAGCATAGGTCTCGCCAAAGTCAATGCCCTCAACTTGAGAGTAGCCTTGAGCCACAAGTCTCGCCTTGTTCCTCACAACAATGCCATTCTCATCTTGCTTGTTTTTAAATATCCATTTAGTGCTGATAACATTGCGGCAATCTTTGGGTTTCTCCACGAGTTTCCAGACCTTGTTGTGCTCGGAATTATTCAATTCTTCATGCATAGCAACAACCCAGTCCGGATCTTCAAGAGCTTCAAAAACTTTCTTGGGTTCCACCATTGAGATGTGATCTTGATGTTCACCAAAACATGCCAATTCCCATCTTGTAGAAACCCTTCGTCGAAGGTCACCTACAACTTTGTCGAGGGTGTGACCCCTTAACTCAAGGTTCCAATCAGCACGAGCCTTGCGACGAAGTTCAGTAAGCTTGTTGTCTCTTGGTGGAATAGTTTCATCACTTGAGTCTTCATTGGAATCATTTGCTCTACCTTGATTAGAATCTGGGATAACAGTAGTAGGCAGTGATGAAGCGTGCCCTTGAGATGAGTCAGCAGCCGTAACAGGAGACTGCCGAGCAATAGGTGAGTCAGGGCCGGATAATCCGGCCGATGGAGAGGCCAGATAATCCGACCCGGGAGAACTCGTAGCAGCTTCATCAAGCTGCCTGGTACTTGCTTGAACTGGCGATGGGCCGGATAATCTGGGGTCACCCGGAAAATCCGGTCTAGAGCTTGCAGCGATTTCTTCAGCACCAGGAGCAGTTTGGTCGTCAAGAGTGGGGTGGCCGGATAATCCGGCCTGGAGCTTTCTGGAGCATCTTGACCTTCAGCAGTTGATGGAGATGGTGTAGAAGTTGCTCCCGTGGTTGGAACATGTTGAGTATGTGTAGATGAGGGCTCTATATGAGTAGAGCATTGTCCTTCCTGATCCACCACAAGGGATTCCTCAATGGGGCAGAAAAATCCCACGCCCATTCTTATTATGGCATCTTGGGGTATTTCAACATCTGCATCACAAACACCAACTTGCTCCGCACGGGAACCGTCATTTTCCTCGAACACCACACTACAAGATTCTACAACAGTTTCGGAGAGCTTATTGTAGACTCTATAAGTGTGGGATTCGGCACCATAACCAACAAAAATACCTTCTAGAGCCTTAGATTCAAACTTAGATAAACGAACTCCCTTGATGAGAAAGAAACACTTACACCCAAATAACCGAAAGTATGAGATGTTTGGCTTGTCACCGGTAAGTATTTCATATGGAGTCTTGTACAAGATCTTGTAGAGGTGTAACCGGTTGGATGAATGACAAGCGGTAGAGATTGCTTCAGCCTAGAAGTTATATGGAGACTTGAATTCGTCTAGCATTGACCTTGCCATGTCCATTAGAGTCCGATTCTTCCTCTCGGCTACACCATTTTGTTGAGGGGTGTACGTAGCGGAATATTGATGTCTAATCCCCACTTCACTTAGGAACTCATTTAAGGTGTAGTTCTTGAACTCAGAGCCGTTATCACTTCTTATAACCAGAATAGGGACGTTGTGTTAACGTTGCACCTCGTTGGCAAAGTTGATGACCCTTTGTTCAGTTTCACTCTTCAACTTGAAGAAATAAACCCAAGTGTATCTTGAGTAATCATCAACGATCACAAGACAGTACTTCTTCCCACCGAGGCTTGCATGAGATGGAGGTCCGAAGAGGTCCACATGTAGGAGCTCTAAGATCCTTTTTGAGGAGATAATAGTCATCCTACGATGAAGAGAGTCATGCATTTTCCCTTCAACACAAGCCCTGCAAACATGATCTTTGGAAAAGGAGACATTTTCTTTTAGTCCAAGGATGTGGCCACCCTTGGGGAGACTTTCCAAAGTTCTCATATTGACGTGGGCTACTCGGCGATGCCATAGCCAACCCACGTCAGCCTTTCTGAAAAGACACATCGGGCATGTACTGGCTTTCCTCGAAAAGTCCACCACGTACATATCATTTTCGACATATCCCACGAAAGCGACTTTTAGAGACTTGCTCCACAAGAGTACCACCAAATAAGCATCAATATAAACTACAAAGCCCATCTTACCAAGGGCGTGAACTGAAAGTAAGAGTTACCCGAGAGTCTCAACAAGCATGACGTCCACGAGAGAGATATCGTGAGCCAACACAACTTTGCCGAGACCCAATACCTCAGATTTTGACTTGTCACCATAGGAGACGGTTATATGATCATGATTTGGCCGCATCTCCGTGATGATCTCCTTGCTTCCATTCATATGACTCGTGCATCCGCTATCGAGTACCTATTTAGAACCACCGGAAGCATAGCCCTGCAAGACAGTTACTTCTTGGTTTTAGGTACCCATTTTTCAATGGGTCCTCTCATATTAGTGACAAGGGTCTTGGGAACCCAAATAGACCAAGGAATGTAACAATCATAAGAGCCTACATAACTAGCATAAACATCACCATAATAATCACAGTACAACTCAAAGTTAGGATTGTTAGCCCCTGCAAAACCATCATAATTAGACTTGTCATTGGTAATGTTGCTAGTCTTTTGTTGAGCAGTATTGCTCTTCTTCTTGTTGTTGTTTTTCTTGCTCTTTGTCTTGGGAATGTAACCAAGACCTTCTTTTCTATTGTTTTTCCTTTGCTTGCTCAGTATCTCATCAAGAACCTCTTTACCTTTGTGTTGGGAACCTCTTGCAAGATCTTCTTTTCCATAAGATGATGTGGAGTTACTTGGCACATCATACAACTTCAATTGAGTTTGGAGCTGATAATGAGACTCATTTAGAGTAGAATGATCACTCTTCAATGCCTTGTGAGCACTTTCAAGATTATCAAACTTCTCCGAGAGTCTAGCATGAACAGCCCCAAATTCAATCTTTTCTTTCTTTAGTTTCTTTACCTTGGCAAGAGCATTGTCACGTTCTTTGATGAGCTGAGCCACAACTTTTTCATGTGACTCCTCAATGGATTCGAGTCTCTCTTCCAAAGATACTCGAGCTTCCTCTTCTTCTTCCAAGGCATTCTTCAAATAAGCTATCTCCAAGGCGTCTTCTCTTTCGATTCTACCCTTTTCTTCAAGAAGATCTTTGGTTTGAGCAAGTTGACTGATAAGAGCATCAAAATGGAGTTTGTGCTCACCTTGCAGGTTAGTGAAAAAGTTGTCCAAAGCAATAACTTCTTCTTTCATTTTAAGACTCTCATGATCATCCATATCCAAAATTATGTTAGTCTTAGGAAATGAGGAGCTAGAACTTGATACATCGGACCCTCTTGCCATTAGGCAAGTGGCATTGTTGTTGATGACATTCTCGTTTGGCAAGTTGAAGAGAGATGATCGAGTCGATGTGGTGGCTATAGCAGCTACCTCGCGAGAACTATCTTCATCCTCTTCATCTTCACTTGTAGAGGAGTATTCTTCTTGTGCCACTAAGACGATATTGGGTTGCTTCTTGTAGGGGCCATTCTTTTTAAAAAACGGCTTCTTCTTAGGTGCCTTGGATTTTTCTTTAAGAATGAGCCTGCCACCATTGTCTTCTCTATTTTGATAAGGACACTCGGCTACAAAGTGCATCCTATCTCCATAGTTGTAGCATGTTCTCAATTTTGGGCCAATTTCTCTTCTTCCACTCGACCCATTCTTGTGCTCGAGTTCTGACTTGGCCTTGGCAGGATCCTTCCAAAAGTTCCTTGCATAAAACACCATATACTCACCATGAGCACGTTTGACTTCATCGGGGCAGTCCATGGAGGCCTCCTCAAAAGCTCTTTCATCCTCATCTTGCTCAACAACATTGGCTTTTAGAGCAACATTGACTCCCTTTTGCATTCCAATGGCACAAGCCCGGGCATCTTCAGCATTCTTCGCGGAAACTTTGAATGATGCCATTTATTGCATGACTTCATTGGATGTCATTTGATGGTAGTTGTGTATACCTTGCAAGCTCTTCAAATCAGTTGGCTCGAAAGGCGTTAAGGCACTCACATATTTTATTTTTATCCATGCATAATCAATGTGGGTGGCTCCATGCTCTCTAAATGTTGTTGCAATCCTTGAGTGTTCTATACATGTCTTCATGGTTTTCACCATCCAACATGTAGAACCCTTCAGCTTCATTACTCAGGGCATCATACATATTCCTTCTCATTCTTTCATTCCCAATAAAGAGATCGTTGAGGGCATCCCAAGCTTCTTTAGCTGTGTTGAGATGTTCAATGTGGGGCATGTCCTTGGGACCCACACCGAGTTGTATCATGTGGAGAGCCGTAGCATTCAATTGGCTATCCACAACTTCTCTTCTTGTTAGATTGGAATGATCTCCAATATGAAGACCCTCTTCCATAATCCTCCAAAGTTCAATTGAGGAGCTGCAAACATGAGACTTCATTAAGAATTGCCATTGATTAAAAGAGGATGCAGTAAGCTTGGTGGATCACCCCTATTGTTTATATGAGGATGAGGGATAGGTGGATCGGTGGAATATACATGACGAACCTCACTATATTCCTCCTTACCACTTCCCTTCTTAGAGGTGGAACCATTATGTTTTTCACCTTCCGCGTCATCATCCTTGGATCCAGTGTTAGCCTTTTCCTTGGACGATGGTGTGGCTGCCACAGAGGAGGATGGAGATGGGGCTATGGATGATGTGAGATGAGCAAACATTTGATTCATCTCCTCCATCTTGGCCTCAAAGGATTTCAACAAGGTTGTCTCCAACGTCTTGAGGTCATCCATTGTGACCTTATCCACAACCTCATTTCCATCTCCCTTGGTACCCATACTACTCTTAAGCGGTTAAGCCCGAATATAGAGCCGGGGCTCTACTACCAATTGAAATGGATCGTATGGGCACCTAGAGGGGGGTGAATAGGTGCTACTTCAAATTTTAATGCTTTTTCAATTTTAGTCTTAGCACAAAGGGTAAATTCTCTAGATATACTATTAGGTGGAATTTACCTATATGCAAACCTATCTACTAGCGAGTAAAGAGCAAGTGGAAGAGGAACGGGTAAACCGTAGTGAAGCACGCGGAGACACAGGATTTATTTGACCGCAGTTCCTTCCTTGTTAAGGGAAGTACGCCTACGTTGGAGGGGTGGGTGGTACTAAGACCACCACGCCACAATAGGCCTCACCCTGTTCTCTGATGGATCCCGCCACTAAAGGCCTGATCCACCTTTCCACTATAGGGACCCTTCGAGGTGGGTGCCGGTGCCTTTACACAACTAGCGGGGCACAACTCCACAATCAACTTGGAGGCTCCCGTAATAAAGAACAAGTTATCAATAATAAAGAACAAGATCTAGATATTGAAGAAAATACTAGATCAGGGATTTCTCCAAATGAATGGAGAGGATTTGATGCGCTTGATTCGTGATGACGATGACTATTCTCTCCTCTGTCAATTCCTCCAAAGATCGAAGCCTTCGGGTGGTTGAAGTGGGAGATCTAGAATGGGAGCTCTTGCATAGTGTCTGAACAATTTCGAGTGAATCAAGAGATATGAACGTTGGGGAAGAAGGGGTATTTATACCCCCTTCCAAAACCAAGTTGGTGGAGACTTTGGGGGCCGGATTATCTGGCCCAAGTGAGGGCTGGATTATCCGGCCTGGGGAAAACTCCGCCCCAGACTCGGAGTATCCGGCAGATAGTCCGCCCCCCTCTCTAAGTGTCGCGTCGAGCTTGCCTTTGATCATCTTCTGGGGGCGGATTATCCGGTCCCATGTGATGGCCGGATTATACGGCCTGGGGAGGAAAAACCGCCCCAGTTCGGATTTTCCGGGAGAATATCCGACCGGACTACGAGCGACGCGCCTTGGGATGCTTTGCTCAAATTCTGGGGGCCGGATTATCCGGCCCATGCGACATCTGGATTATCCAGCCAGGGAAGAAAAACCGCCCCAGTTCGGATTTTCCGGGAGAGAATCCGACCGGACTCTGAGCGACGTGCCTTGGCAGCCTTTGAACAATGAGGTAGGCCGGATTATCTGGCCCTTGGTGGGGCGGATAATCTGGGCCCCCAAACCTCCTGCACACTTAGCGCACATGAGTAATCTCCCGAGTATTGTTATCTAACACACAAAACATTGGAAAACATGAAATGTTCTTTCACCAAGGGTCTAGGGTTTTGCTTGGGGGAAGCACCTTCTTGGAGGAGGGGCTTTCCCGTGGTCACTTCCCTCTCTACTTGGAGGAGGGGAAATGGCTGGACACTCGCCCACACTATATAAGGAGGGTCAGGGGTAGGGTAGTAGCACACTTGCTCCCTGGCATAGCCTCCCCCTCTCCATCCCGCACACTTCCTTCCTCCCCCTCCCATAGATTCCTTAGTGAAGCTCTCCAGCATCTCCACGATAAATCCACCGCCATGTTGTCATGCTACTGAGATCTCATCGACATGTCCCCTCGCTTGCTAGATCAAGAAGGATAAGACACCATCAAGCTGTATGTGTGCAAATCTTGAAGGATAAGACCCCTATTTCATGTGCAAGAAATACTGCACCGGCATGGTGGGTTTTCCTCACTGTAGAAGTGCACAGTGGCGATGAGGTTGCTTGCATACGGAGCGCCAGATGACAGTGCTGATGACTATCTTCGCATGGCTGAGTCCACCACCATAGATTGCTTGTACTGGTTCTGCAGGGTGGTGATTGTAGTGTTTGGGCCACAGTACTTGAGAACACCCACTTCTAAAGACACTGCTCAGATCCTCGCAGTCAATGAAATAAGAGGATTCCCTGGGATGCTTGGAAGCGTAGACTACATGCATTAGCACTGGAAGAACTGTCCATTTGCATGGCAGGGGGTGTACAAAGGCCACAAAGGAGGTTGCACTGTGATACTTGAGGCTGTTGCTACACATGATCTTTGGACCTGGTACTCCTTCTTTGGCATGGCAGGCTCGAACGGCGACATCAACGTTCTCAACTCCTCAAATGTCATTGTCATGCTTGTTGAGGGTCATGCTACCCCCATGGACTTTGACATCAATGGGCACCACTACAACAAGGGATACTATCTTGCATATGGCATCTATCCAAGATGGCCAACATTTGTGAAGACTATCTCAAACCCGATACTCCCCAAGCATGCTCAGTATGCCAAGCGATAGGAAGCTTGCAGGAAGGACATGGAGCGGGCATTTCGTGTGCTCGAACATAGGTTTGCAGTTGTACGGTTCCCTGCAATGACCTGGTCGAAAGATCAGATGTGGGAAGTGATGAACTTTTGTGTGACCTTGCACGACATGATCCTTGAGGATGAGAGGAAGGACCTAGTGAGTTTGGTCGAGCAGAATGAGCCATACTACAGACAGGGACCTCTTGCACAGCCTGATCACCAGGTACCGCCAACCTAGGTTACCTTCATCTCCATGCGTCAGGAGATTCGAGACCAGGTAAAGCATGAACAGCTGCAGGATTATCTAGTTGAGTACCTATGGGTACCCAGGCAAAACACATAGATGCCTAGCATGAATCTGGCCGAACTAGGCCGAAATATGTTGTATTTTCATTGTTCGCTGAACTATATTTAATTTTCTACCGAACTGTTGTTAATTTCGTCCAGAACTATGCCGGACATTGCTCTGTATTCGTATTATGCCGAAATATGCCGAAAACTGGACGAATTTGAGCCAAATTTGGGCGAAACCATGCTGACCCGGGAACTCGGCGTGGGAACGCAAGTGCGAAATCGGCCATTCCCAGGCCGAAACCTTCCTCCGTCCGGTGCTATTTAGGTCTGGATTTTGGCCTAGGAATGGCCAACGAGTGGAGATGCTCTTAGGGCCCACCTGGTACCCATGACCTGGACCGTAGCCCCCGAGTCGTTCGTGCTCGGTGGGAGCTCAACTCCATATACCCTTTGGGGTTGCCGAGTAGAGATCATGAAGGAGTTATTGGGCCACACAGAGATAAACTAAAAAAATACCTACATGGTGATCCCAAGTTCTAGCCGAGGTAGAAGGTCTCGAGGATTACGACTAGACACGCGGTTGTGGATTACTAATGAAGTGCGTCGGTTGATGAAGTGCATTCCTCACGATCTATTCCAATCCCACGATCGTCAAAGTGTTGAATGTACAACACCTGCTAGTATCCACACGTACGAGGAGGATCTCTGACGGCAGACTTCTAGGTCTGGTGCGGTGGCTAGACTGAATAGGGCTAGGGTTTCCAATGCATAGAGTGGTCTAACCGTGCCCTTTGGGCATCCTGCGCCCCAATATATATACGGAGTGAAAGTGGGATCCACTCACTTGTGGACCATTCACTAAAGCCTATACTAGTCACTGTGAAGTTACTAACTCAGTCCATGTACGATTTGGATCCAACCCAAACGACTTTCTCCCGCTCTTAAGTGTGTGAGCCCGCAGGTTCATGGCAACTTGGACACGATTGGAGTCCGACTCACAATCGATCAGCCGGTGGTGGCTCCTAGCAGAACGTGCTGATTCACATGTACCAAAGAGTCATGTCGACATACCTTCTAATGTGACTTACATCCAAGTCCCTTTTACCTCACGATATACCTTTTAGATATAGGCGAATTATCGTCGTCCTTAAATATCTCAACTCTCTTCTTGATATGTGATATGTGATTCATCTGAGCAACTTTTAGTCGATTGCCTTGCTAACACTTAACCGAGTCGTGCATGGTCATGCTTTCCAAATCATATCATCCGAGAGGACCTAGAGAATATCTCTGCGGTCGGAGGGGCAGAATCCCATCTTAGTTATCCACATCATGCATCTTGATTCTAAGCTGACCCGAACTCTTCCTTTATAATTTCAGTTCTAAGGATTACATGGATATAGACATGACGAAACAGTGTTTGATAGAACATAAGCATGTGATCCACAACTCATATTTTATGAAAACCTCAGTTCTAAGGATTACATGGATTTAGACATACAAATGATGACTTACTCGTTCTATCTCAATATGGGTTTGTCTGACTCGCTAAACTCTTTACTTGAATCTGTGTAAGTCAAAATAAAATCACCATGCCCATGACAAGTTGAATCTGTGTAAGTCTATGTTGTGTGACCAACACAACCTCAATGACTAAGAACATCTAGTATGAACAACATGAATATATAGTTCCACAATTTAATCACATATTCATTGATACATATCATATGTTCATACAAGAACAACTTAATAACTTTATAAATACATTGGGAATTACATCATACATGATTGCCTCTAGGGAATATTCCCAATAGTATCCCCATCTCACTAGAGTCAATCATCTCGATATCACATGTCTAGGCATCTAATTCACATAGCTATCATGTGCACCACATGATTATGCTATGGTAGTGGCCTCATTATTAATGGATCTGCAATGTTTGCGTCCGTGTGTATCTTGCATAACTTGATATCACCTTGATCGGCAAACTAGCAAATCAGGTGATAACATATGAGTATATGTTTCTTCTTCTAGTGTTGTCTATGTTCCTTGGCTTATGCAATAGCACCATTGTTGTAAAAATACACGTCTAACGAATTGGACGAGCCTTTAACCACACCAAGATCCATCAGGAAATTCCTGATCCAAACGGCTTCCTTTGCCGCCTCCGAGGCAGCAATATACTCAGCCTCTGTCGTAGATACAGACACAGTCTCTTGCTTGGAACTCTTCGAGCTCACAGCCCCTCCATTCATTACAAGCACGTATCCAGATTGCAAAAAAGAATCATCTAAGTGAGCATTCCTATGATGGTTGTTTGCTTTGTAGGATATATAAAATCCTTTGTTTTTTTAATCCTACAAATGAAATGGGCCCTTATATGAGTTCTTATGTACATAAAAATGCACAGGAAGAATCTTATGACATGGGAAAAGGCAAGGACTCTAGGGACAACAAGAGCCATTACATATTGATGTGGTTCCAGATCGGGAAAATTTGTTTCCACTATAAGGGGAGGTTATTTTTCCCATTCTGTGCCAAAGTCATCAACAAAGACATTAAAAGCATGATCCAACACTCAGTGGGCGTCGGGGGTGGTCACGGTAGTAAGCACAAGGCAAAGACCTTGGCAAAGCACGCAACATATGGCAAATTATTCTAGGAATATGTCAAGATTGGCCAGGTTCTTATCGAGTATCCTAATGTTGGTGCTGATGCTACTGCCCCTGATCTTGTTTTAGATTTTCTTTTGTTTAAGTTACCCCCTAGTGGTGCATGTCTAATACAATATATGCCTCATGATGGAAACTTATTAGATATGAATAATGCACTTTGAGGCGGTTTATTTTCCAAACCGCCTGAGGCTGTGTATCTTAGAGCTGGAAATGAAAACCGGCTTAGGGGGTGGTTTTTTTAGACTGGGGGCTTGAGCTAGAATGGGAAACCGGCTCAGGCCTATGGTAGTTTATCGTACTATCCTAGCCTTTCTTATCTACTCTGTATATACTTACTCCAACTAGTAAGTAGTACTAGTAAGTCAATAAAAATATAAAGTTAAAATGTTAATAAAATCGACATGGGCACCTTCGGCAGCCATTGTTTTTGTTGATCGGAAGTTTGTGCAAAAATTATTGGTGAACCAAAGGGAAAACAAGATAAAAGATAAATTAAAGTCTAAAACACTTATCATGATTTTATTTAATGATCCTTTTTTAGAAGTTGGGTTTCTTGGATTTGGAAGAACAGGGAGAGGCGGTTCAACATGATGATGCATCTCATAGAAACCCATGGATATCATTGGAAAACTTTGAATATGAAGATCCAGGTAGCCATATTGTGAAGAAATTTTTTCCTGAAGTTTTCAAAATTCAGGGTTGTCATTTCGTGAAACTAGCACACGTTAGAGAATAAAGTGCGAAAGTATTTGACTTTTGTTCTTTGTTTATTATTTTTTACTCAAGGTCAAAATAGTCGGCTTGCAAAATTTTAGGATAAATATATGTATCACTTACATGAGGTTCATATTTGACCTAATTTTAATATATTGTCATGAAATCGCTTAAGCGGGCAAAATCTTAGGAGCAATATATGTATCACTTGCATGAGGTTCATATTTGACCAAACTTGTAGAAAAAATATCAATAACTAGGATATTATATAGGTACCAAATGAAAGTATGTTTTATGATGGATGAAATGGTATGGATTTCATATTATAAATATTAATATATTTTTAACTTGGTCAAACTTTACTTAGTTTGAATTATGAAAAAAATGCCTTAAGCTTTGAAATAGAGGTGGTATAATTCTTAGAAACTCGCATTGTTTACCATGCCAAGATGCAACCATCTACGAAATATTGGCACATTATCGTTAACCACGATGTGGTGATGACCAAGCTTCTCGGTCATTTTGCTTGAAATCCAAAAATGTTCATACACGGCAACCCATATCGCAAAGCAAGTATTTTCACAGGTTGTCCAAAAATCATGTCTACATTTTTGATGGTAAGTAGTACACATAAGAGAACGCTTTGCGCAAGTATTTATTTATCTTCTATGATTTTTATCGAACCCAGTCAATTAATGTTATCTGCATGGAAATTCATGAGCAAGGAATTGACTCTTCCAGAACTCTCTCTGGGTTTTGATATCTTGACTAGATGATTACCTTGAAACATAATTTGAATTTTTCTATGAGCAATATATCACTTACTTGTAGTTCAAATTATATATAATATCAGTTAATCGACATAAGGCCATTTAAGCGACATTAGCCAGGAAGGTAGAAAATTCATGAACTTCAGAATTATCCATTAAACATGGTTCAATTTGTGTGAAAAATGATGTATAATTATTCTTGACAATATTTTGTGTTCTTCATTCACAAAAGTGTATATTATGATAGCACTACTCTCTTTAATGATAGTTGACAAGTCACAAACTCAAATAGGACTAATATTTACACCTTTGGGAGTGTCTAGATCTAACTTGCCTAAGAACTCTTTATGTCGACATCATACGCTAATTCCGAGTTACAACTCATTATATTCCCAGTTATAACTTACTCATGTTATAACCTACTCATGTGTAACTCCCACATTGCACGAATAACGAAGTAAATCCAATGGATGAGAGACGTGACCGAGACATAATAAGTTCTCATGCACATGAGAACTAGAAAATCCTTTAAAGTGAACCGATTTTACAAATTATTGTTCTTTATTGTCACCCACCTCCTTAGTTGTGAGATCCACCGTGATCCCACCCGAATAGGTAATTTACAGGTGCCACCCAGTGCAAATCTAGTTAAAAGTTGATGGTGACATGATTTGGGCCCTAATAGTGCGAAAGTCTTTTGATTTTTGTTCTTTCTTTTTTCTATTTTTTAATCAAAGTCAAAATAATAGGCATCAAAATTCATAGCAAGATGTTCGGTCGCTCAAAACTCTTGGTGGTTTTCGATATATTTACAAAATGGGTACCTTTAAAATATTTTATGAAAATTTTTAAGATAAATATATCTATCAAATTCGTTAAACTGAACTAATGAATTTACCTATCTGTAAAAACAACAACTGAATTTAACCTTTATTTTTCTTCATTGGTACCCACCTCCTTGTGAGCTCCATCATGCTCCCACCCAAACAGGTGCCACCTGTAGTGCAAATCTGGTTAAAAGTTGATGGTGACATGACGTGGGCCCTAACTTTCTAGGCACCACTGCACGCCGTTGAAATCGTTGCGCGGAACCTTACAAGAGAGGGAAGAGATGCCTGCTTTGATTCCCACTATTTCTTCTAGAAGAGGTGAACAGGTGCCTTTGAGGAGAGATCATTGATGATGCCATCAAGGAGATTTTGCATTCCTATATCCGATTTTGCGTTCCTATATCCGTGTGGTCTCAGATGTCATAAGTCAAGTTAAGGACACATAGAAAAAAATTACCATTCTAAGATGCACCCATCTATAGTAGTACATATTAAAACTTTCTAGCAAGATTTTTTAGCTTGCTAAATAATCTTACATTGTGAAATGGAAGGAGTACCAAACATGGTCATATTATTATAAAGTTTGATGTAGAAAGATCCATGACCTAACTATGATGAAGTGCAATTTCTGGTCCGAATTAAGTAATAGAGCAGGAAAGGTAAAATTGCACCCATGAAAAAATATAACCTATGGGTAAAACCATATCACAAAATATGAGTTGATTGGCACTCCTTGTGATTATTTTGTATTCCCATATCATACTGATGTTGGAATTTTGGGTTTAGTCAGACTAAATTACTCAAGACATAGAGAAATGGGTATTCTCATGTCGAAATACTTATTTTTTGCATAGATCCATTTACTATGTAAATGTTACTTGTTATGCATAAAAATTACACCATCATCACCCTCCCATGTTCAATTCTTGGTTCCGCCCCTGAGAATGGTTCTGTAGAGGCAAAAGAATGTTGCAGCCTCTAGTTTTGCAACCAAATACTATTGAGAGGCTAGGTAACCATGCTAGGAATTGATGGTTCCCACTTAATTTTAATTTTATGATCATATAAAACTAAGATGTTCTAGATTACAAAATATCCCTGTTTTAGTGGCACTACAAGGAATCTGTCTATATATGACCCTCTATTTTCATCACAGAATCGTCACAATAGTCGGTTTATGACGATTCTATGACGATTTTGAGATCGTCAAAAGCTGGGCGTCGCTAATGAACTATAACGACGTTTTTTGTGAGATCGTCATAACCATTTATGACGATATTGGATGCGATATCGTCATGGGCAAACTGGTCTTGCCAGATCAGATCCTAGGTGGAAAATCCTACGTGGCACAAAAAGTAGCCCGGTCCATTCCACCAGTTTACATGGGCCAAGCCCAAAATTCAATCCATTAATTTCTTCTTGACAATTCCTGTTTGCTTCTTGGGCTAAGCCCAATATTTTGGCATTTTTATTTTCATGGTCAAGGCCGTTTTAGCTTGCAATTCAATTTTATTTCAACATTTTTTGTGGAATATTTCTTGTTGCGTCAGTGGAATATTTTTTGGCCCATGGCCTTTTTAGAGCCCAACTAACATTTGGTTCATTTCTAAATTAGAGGCATTAAATAATCAATATTTTGGTAAGCACAGCCCAAATCACATTCAATATATTACAATCAGACATAACCCAATAATACAAAACAGCTACAAAAGCATAGTGTGGATACAATTATACAATCAGACATAATTAACCAAATACAAGAATACTACAACCATTCCATAGTCCAATTCACTGACAGACATACAACTGGCCGCACAAAATATTGACTTGTCAACTCCCAGGAAGATACAACTAGCAACAAAAAAAATGGCCATCAATTCTTTCTTGACTATGAAGCTCTCGCGTCTTCCACCATCATCCTTGAGCTCCTATAAAGAGAACAAACATGAAAACCAATTAATATGAGATGACACGTGCACATGGGGAGACACCAAGAACTTCCAAGACTAGTATTGTCCTTCCTCACAAAATAAACTTAGCAAAGGAGTAGCAAAAGAAAAGAAAATTTGTGTGCGGCATAGAGCTACCACTATAGGTAAAAGAAATTCCCCAGTCTTAAGCATTCAGTACCTAGCTTCAAGTTGAGCATTAGAAACTCATGCTGAAATTCACATCCTTGAAGCAACAGAAGATAAAGCATCTCGCCAAGATGATAATTTGGTACCTGCTAGAATATATCATGAATGCTTCAGGCTCAAAGGAAACATCACTACGAAGATAGGAATAGAGGACAAGAAAATTTTCTAGATTGATACAAATAGATAGGAAACAAAAAAAAAGCACATGAGGGTGAATTGGAGTGACATGCCAACGCAAAAGTGCCTTGTAGTTTTGGTTCAGTGTTGAGTGACACTTTGAGAAATAAATGCACAATTGCTAAAAGAAATTGCAGGCAACCAATGGTGATATACTTCTGTTAATAGCTTACAAACTACTCTAAGATGTGAACTATCAGTTACAAAAGCCAACATAAACTATATGTTCGATGAATGCCTGTAGAATA
Organism: Avena eriantha; assembly: GCA_910589775.1. Taxonomy (NCBI): domain Eukaryota; kingdom Viridiplantae; phylum Streptophyta; class Magnoliopsida; order Poales; family Poaceae; genus Avena; species Avena eriantha. The sequence goes on from OU342741.1 coordinate 476,296,111, forward strand.
ATCTAAGATGTGTACATTACAACAATGCGGGTTTATTATAGACAAAAAGGGACAATATGGATTATAATGTCATAATATAAAGGGCCAATTGGGTGACATACTCCCTACTGGTTTCATCAATACAAACAGCACTACTGTCTGTAACCAACATCATGAATTGAAATTTCCCAGGTTTTCATCTAAAAAATGAACCAGGACAGACATATGAAGTAGAAGATGCATGTTTAAAACTGTCTACTACTGCCATGCAGCCCAACAACTACATATTAATCAGACTAAGCACTTGTATTTCAGGGTACGTAAGTGGTTCGACCTCAGCTAGTCAAGTAGATGGGAGTTGGTAACCAAACTAACATGGTTAGTTGCAAACTGCATCTCGTTGCCATCCTTTGAGAGGGTGCAAGGAATCCCAATCTCTCCTGCATTGTTGCTGCCAGAAAAAGCACCACATTTGAACAAATGTACAAGCAAGCAAGCAGGAAGGAATTTCAGACATGTTAGGCTCCAAAAACTTAAGTTCCTGTGAGGTATCATACACTATCATATGGATCATGCCATGACTGATAGATTTTAACCTGTTTGAGTTCTGCAAGCTACTGATCTGCTGGGGCAGCTTGGAGGACTCCGGCTGGTAGTACTGAAAGTTTGCAATATGATCTAGACAATGAACCTAAAACCATGGCTGTTTCCATCAAAATTATAACTAAATAATAATCGCAGTACACTAGTAAATCTAATAACAAGTCGTCGCAATCATTAGGTAACACTAAAGTTTTCCCCATGAACAATTCAAAGAGAGCTGGACACTATCGTACCTGGATCTGGCGGATGCCTTGTCAGTCACCACACACAGGGATTGTTGTCGGGGTGAAGTGCATCTAGCGCGGCCTTGTTGGGGAGAAGCGGATCCGGCGGCTGTGTGACCGGGACAAGGGGATCTTGTCATGGACGATGCGTTGGTGATCGCACCTATGATGGAAAGACATGAGTCAGAGGGAGATAGGGGTATGGGGATTCAGAGAGAAGGGGATGGGTGCGATGCCCGCGAGCCCGCCGGCAGCTAGGTGCGCTGTCGTGACGATGTGGCGCTGCTGCTGCTCCGAGTAGCGCGCCGCCACAGTGGCCCGGCCGCCGTCCACGACCACACCGCCCACACACGCCTCTGTTTGCATCTATGACGATCCTCTCGGTCCCGCTCACCACCGTCGCCGCTGTCACCGCCAAGGTCAGCAGGGGCGCTGTCATCTCCATGGACCTCCTGCTCCTCTCCGGACTACCAAGATCTCGAGCTAGGGTTTCTGTTGGAGGTGCGGTTTCGTGGTTCTGTGTGGTGGCATAGAGAGGGGGAGGAGGGGGGCTAGGAGATAGATTGAACTCTGGCCACCAGCGAGGACGGGCAGCACAGCGGGGCCGCTCCCTCGATCTGGATGGGGTCGAGCGCAGGGGGAGAAATCCCGTGATGGGAGATGGGTGTCGATGGTGAGAGACGGAGGTGTCGCAAAGGGAGGAGGGGCGCCAGAGGTGTCGGGTGGCCGGTGATGTGGCACCAGTGACATAGGAGATGGTATGGCGACGGAGGCGGCGCACACGGGTCGGTGAGGGGGAGAGGAGACGCGGGTGGGTGAGGTGGCTGGGTGGTGAGGGGGAGAGGAGACGCGATGGGTGGGTGGGGTGGGATATGCGGCCTGACCTAGACCTTTGGTCTCACGCGGCAAAATTGAACCTCTCTGGCGCCAGGGGACAAATTTTCGCTTGGTGAGGGTCTGAGATGAGTTCCACAACGTTGGATCGAGCGCTCGTGGACAGTCGAGATCCGTTTCAGAGGGATGATCCGTGGGTACCCTCGTTTTGCATTCTGATTGGCTGGATAAGTGTCCATGGTTTGAAATTGGCATAGCTAGCTCAAAAAAATCGAAAAAACTTCCCAGAAATGTGACATAGTTTCAATGAAAAATAACAAACTTTGTTAAATGATTGTATCTCGAAAAAACCTTCCCAAAAATAACGTATCATGTACGAGGTTTTATGGCTTTCAGACTAAACGACCACTCTTATGGCTAGAATCGTGGCATAGTTTGTGATAATGTGCCGATATTATGCACACATGTGCATCTTGGGATGGCAGACAATGTTACAATAGGAAGTTTTCCCTTTCATCGCACCAAAAAGCCACTTTTCATTTTCTGAGCGCCAAAAACGTGGTGTTTTGTGAAGCAATCACCAAATTGCTAATTTAAAATGCTATTATCCCATTTGTTTAAAAAAAATACTAGACCACCTTATATGGACAATGTCATAACCGGGGGGTCTCAAACATTTCCGTCCACCCTTGAGGAAAAAGGCAAATTATTACCGAATCGGTACGAAGTGGGTCTGATTTTAACTACATGTACATTATTTGATGCTCGTGATTTTTTTCAAAATCATTTTTAGAGTCACAATATGTTGTTTCTTCAAAGATCCAATGCAAGTTTAACAAGGCTCATCTCTACCTAACAACGTTCATGCCCGTGGTTTTGACCATAGTTTGAAACGGACATATGAAATTAAAAAACGATCCAAACAATATAAAAACATCGCGTGGCGTTATATTATGTGATATAGTTGCAAGAAAAAATAACAAACTTGGTTAATTGATTGCATCTCGAAAAACCCTTCCCAGAAATGACCTATCATGTTCGAAATTTCATGGCTTTCAGGCCAAACGACCAGTGTTATGGCTAGAATCACGGTATAGTTTGTGATAATGTGCCCATATTGTGCAACCATATGTATCGTGGGATGGCGAACAATGTTTCAGAAGGAAGTTTTCCATTTCATCGCACAAAAAACCATTTTTCCATTTTCTAAGTGCAAAAACTGGTCGTTTTGTGAAGCAACCACCAAATGAAAGTTTTAAAATGCTACCATCCCATTTTTCAAAAATAATAGGGCACCTTACATGGACAAATGTCCCAACCAGGGTATCTCAAACCTTTCCGTCCACCCCTGGGGAAAAATAAAAATTCCTGCCGAATTAGTAGGAAGTGGGTCCTATTTGAACTACAGGAACATGATCTGATGCCCATGATTTTTTGAAAAAATCATTTTTAGACTCGCAATATGCTATTTGTTCAGAGATCCAATGCAAGTTTAGCAAGGCTCAGCTCCTATCTTCATGCCCGCCATTTTGGCCATAGTTTGAAACGGGAAAATTTGGAAACGGGCATAAGAAATTTAAAAATGGTCCGAACAAGATAAATCCTCCGCGTGGTGTCATATTATGTGACATAGTTGCAAGAAAAAATAACAAATTTGGTATATTGATTGCATCTCAAAAAACCTTCATACAAATGACCTATCATGTTCGAGGTTTCATGACTTTCAAGATAAATGATCAATGTTATGGCTATAATCACGGCATAGATTGTGATAATGTGCCCATATTATGCACACATGTGCATATTGGGATGAAGAACAATGTTGCAGGAGGAAATTTTCCTTTTTGTCGCACGGAAAAGTCATTTTGTATTTTCGGAGTGCCAAAATCGGAGCGTTTTGTGAAGAAACACCAAACGGCGAATACAAAATGCTACCACCCCATTTTAAAAAATACTAAACCCACCTTACATAAACAATGTCCTAACCAGAGTTTCGCAAACCTTTCCGTCCACCCCTGGCGAAAAAGACAAATGTCTGCCAAATCGGCAGGAAGTGGGTCCGGTTTGAACTACAGGTACATGATCTGATGCTCATGATTTTTTTAAAAATCATTTTTAGACTCACAATATGATATTTCTTCAGAGATACAATGCAGTTTAGCGAGGGTTGGCTCCTATCTTCATGCCTGCCGTTTTAGCCATAGTTTGAAACGGGAAAATTTGGAAACGGGGATAAGAAATTCAAAAACGGTCTGAACAAGATAAATCCTTCGCGTGGTGTCATATTATGTGACATAGTTGCAAGGAAAAATACCAAATTTGTTATATTGATTGCATCTCAAAAAAACTTTCATAGAAATGACCTATCATGTTCGAGGTTTCATGACTTTTAAGACAAACGACCGATGTTATGGCTACAATCGCGGCATAGTTTGTGATAATGTGCCCATATTATGCACACATGTGCATATTGGGATGACGAACAATGTTGCAGGAGGAAGTGTTCCTTTTCATCGCACGGAAAAGTCATTTTCTATTTTCGGAGTGCCAAAATCGGGGCGTTTTGGGAAGCAACACCAAACGGCGAATCAAAATGTTACCACCCCATTTTTCAAAAATACTAAACCCATCTTACATGAACAATGTCCCAACCGGGGTTTCGCAAACCTTTCCTTCCACCCCTGGCGAAAAAGACAAATGTCTGCCGAATCGGTAGGAAGTGGGTCCGGTTGAAACTATAGGTACATGATCTGTTGCTCATGATTTTTTGAAAAAATCATTTTTACACTCACAATATGATGTTTCTTCAGAGATCCAATGCAAGTTTAGCAAAACTCAATCCCAAAATTTTGAATCCAAAATCCTAGTTTCAAAATCATATTATGAATCATGATATTCTCCCTACCATGGACTAATGTGGGATTAGTAATTCCTCTATTTTGAAATAGGAAAAGTATTGTTTATTAACACCCTAAGAGGATGTACTGAATTTTATAAAAACATTAAAGCCAAAATAAATTCCTTTAGACTTCTTATGAAAAAAGATACAAAATAACTAAGAAAATAGAAAAACGTAAAAAACTTCCTAAATAGACCAGCCATGATAGGCTGGACCTTATCAACCAGCAGCCAAGGCCCATGCCAGGAATAAAAAGGGCAACCGCCTAGGAAGGCCCAGGCCCAACCGGAGAGATGAAATCCATAAAGATCTAGCATTGTAAATTAAACACAACGGAATTGGTGGCGTGGTGGTTAGAGTCCCATCTCCCTACCATGAGGTTGTTGGTTCGAGACTTGAAACAACCATATTTTTGCGCCATTTATCTGCTGAGTACGACGTGGATGATTATCTAATAAGAGGTGTGCGTGAAAATATGACAAGGATGCACGTGAGGTCTGGTGGTTACCATAGCTGAAGTTGTATAAACTTCTTCCAGATCGCGAGTTCGATAACACTCGCTGGCCTATATTTTTGTAATTATTTGGTGTCAGTTTGGTGGCCCTGCTGACAAGTGTATTTACACATGGACATATACTATACAATAGTTGACACATAGGCATGCTACGTAGGCGTAATAGCTGACGTGGGCTACCAGTCAACTTAATATATCATATTTGGCTATAAATAAGTTTCTTAGCTGTGTTACGTAGGTTATGACGATTTCATATGAAGAAATTATGACGATTCTGACACAAATCGTCATAGTTCTATAGGGTTTTTTCCTCTCTAAACGGTCTACGACCATCTTGTGCGAAATCGTTATAGAACTATGACGATTTCATTTCCCATCACTATGAGAAGGTCAGAAGTAAACACATTTCTTGTAGTGTGGAGGAAGTTCGAATTAACCTCAGGAAATGAGAGGCCTCACCAGGATTTTGGAAACATAAATTGAGCCACTACTGGTCAGTTGTGTTATTAAACCAGGAAACTATAGAACATTTTATTAATATGAATCAAACATTGATACATCAAAGTTTGCAATCCCAGCGCCACCCCAATATGCAGATACTCCGTCATCTCCATTAGTTTTATTAGCAATTGAGTAGCACTTTGGATTCTCTACAGCCACATCGAACTCACGAGACCGTGGGGTCACAAGATTGTGATTTCTATCCACAATTTTAATGCTCTTCACATACGCTGTTTTACCCCACCCCTCTGTAGCAGAGTGCCCGCTGCCCATGGGTGGTGGCTTATATTTGATTGTAGGGCCTTCAACAATACCACCCCAATAGCCAATAGTTCCCTTCGCTTTCAGGTAACCAAAGATCTCATTTGGCCAATATCCGACTACAGTGCCCTCTACGCCAAATTTTACCCACCAGTTTGACTTATCATCCTAACAAAAAAGGACCAAATCATATGAATAGTAAAACCGAAGAACACATTAGGTAGGAACAAGTTCTATAGAAGCATATAGAAACAAAAAAATTTTAAGAATAGAGTGAATTAATATTTGTTGTACTAAAGATATGTATATCCTATTTAGTAAAGATTTTAATATACTTATATTACTTAAAGTGCATGATACACCATTAATGTATTTTAGAATTGGAGTAAGAAATCAATTGTGTGAGCCATTATAAAATATATCAAGTTGAAAAAATTGATTTTTTAGTTGGATTTAGGATGAGTAAGATATTATTTAAGTGGTGGAATTTATGAAAACATTAACCATAAACATAAGGACATGTGTTGCTACCTAGGAACCCTAAGTTCTCCCTCAATAGTGACCATAAAATCAAGAAATTTTAAATATTCATTTCCAAAATTAAACTACTAGTACTGTAATGAACTGATAAGAGTACCTCAGAAAATACATCCCAAAGAAAATAAGAAATGTAATATCCTAGATCTAACATAGGAATAATTAACTTAATGAAAGTTGTTGAACATTTTTCTAAATCTTACAAAATACTAGAAGGGAAATTTTCATAATGATAGGTTGTTTAAACTATTAGTAAACTCATACCTGATAGATGAAAATATCCAGTTGAGCTTGTGGTCCACCATACTTTGATACTGGTGATAATGTTGCACCTAAAGTTATATTTGGATTTGTTTGTACAAATCCAGGACATTGTAGATCATAGCAGTGGATTTTACCATTGTTCTAGAGAGTGGAATCAAGTAAGTTAACATAATCTTGCTGACAAGAATTAAAAAATGAAATTAATTTTATAACTTACATAGAAAATATGAAATCTAGCACGCCTGTCACCTGCACTGCTTGGCCAAACCTAGAAGAAGTTAGAATAATAGTTTGTGACATCGAATCCATCTCAAAAAATAGAATAAGCTTACATTTTGGTAGATAAATCACATGTGCAAACATATTAATGAGTTACTAGATTAAAAAATAGGTACATACTAAAAATCTTTGAAATAAGCACATACTTTTTAATAAAAATATGTGTGCATAATTTTTGTGAAGTACAAGTTGGAATGCCAACATGAAACCATAAAAGCACTTCCAGAAATAAATTTAACACTTTTGGTGGGCAACAGGAGGATATTTCAGAACAATGAGAACTCTTAATCTGTTATATCCTATATATGTTTCATTTATTTTACTTGTTTGTTACCTTTACTGTGAATTTAGTTATTATTAATATTACTATTTCCGTAAGTATTTCACTTGTGCGGATAGCTAAAAAGTACCTTGTATTTCCTTATGTGAATATTACTATGGTGTAGTAAATGTACAAAAAAGCCTTACTATAGAAAATATGATTAGAGTTTGCAAATATGAGTATGATAATTAGATGGTGTATATGCAAACTAAACATCCTAAAATATCGAGATTCAACAAACATATATAATAATTTACCAAATACAAAATAAATATAAGTACTTGCGCAAAATACTTACAAACCAGCCAGCTCCAATGGCATTAGTATGCGGCCTGTCAAAAGAATAACCACTTATTATAGTTGTTAGGCCTCCAGATTTATCTTCAGTACCATATACGTCTGGTTCATAGACACTTATTGATACACTAGTTCCGTAGATGTCTTATCCTCTGCTAAGGCCTGCCAACTGAATATTACTAACATAACATTAGACCAGGATAATGCTATGCAAACTTGCAACCACACAAACATGTACATGGGTGAGGGTTAGACATTTAACTAGACTTCGTGGAAAAAATCATTGAGTGAAATGGATTTAAAGCTGAAAATATTTAAAGAATAATATTCTTACAATGTTATTCCCCGAAAAACCATGTGAGATTTCCAGATTTACTTTAATACGACCCCTTTCTCTAAAAAAATGTTCAACCACATATGCACCACTTTTCACACTCACATAAATTTGTACAATATCCTATTAAAATAACCCCTTATTTGTAATTATTTCATCCATCACATGTTTTATGGTTAGTGTATTCGATAAAATAGTTGACATTGCAACCGATGTACATGCAAAACATGACATATTCTACGATGATTTGGGGGTGGGGGTATTAGTAACACAAACACTCCAACTACATTTATTTAGAGAGAGCTATTGCAGTGAAGGTTTTGACGGTCTATATGTTGTCGTTACAATAAAATTTAAAAGGAGCATTAATATCTTCATCTAATTAAATTCAATATTTGAAATAGAGCCATAAGTTTTCATAATATCTTCCCTGAAACTATGGGTGATGGTTATTTCCATAACTTTCCATATCATGAGTTTAACCATATAAAACATCAAAAACTAAGATACGATATGGGTTTAGGAAATCTTACTATTATCCCATTTGAGTCAAAATAATCTTCTATATAAACACCATAATGTATTTTACATATACACATAGACCTTACACACTACTCGCAATGAACCGAGATAACAAAATACATTATAAGGGTCATGTGCAAGAAATTTAGACCCAAATATGGCATGTTAACTACACATTTTCATTCTAATGGTTCGTGAGCTTATATATTATAGAACATACGGTTAAATACATGCTATACTTTGCATATATCAAAATTGTGTATGAAGTAATGGCCCGAGCAATTATTATATACGGATAATGTATACATTACCGAAGAGATACTGTCACCCTGAATAGTATTCCCTGTGTATACGTTTTGAATCAATTCACTGAGGTTAACCATTGAACGATAATTATCGCTTCTCCACATTGCAATTGTTTCTAAAGACAAGAAACTGGGCTTATACTGGTAGGTAGATTTCTATCTCGTAACGTAGAGTTGCCACCAACTTCCATAGGATATGAGCTTGGTTCCATCTTCATGCAAGTAAACATAATTTGTTAATTTGGTAGACAAAAGTAGAATGGTTACATTCATGCAAAATAAATGCTTCCAAAAATTAATCCATTGACTTAACAACATATTTTTCAGTTTTATGTGTACAAAGGAACTCCTTATTGCGCAAACATTGAATAGTAGGTAAGAAAGGGGAGGAAAGATATTATACAAGATATTCTAACTGTGAAAATATTATAGCCGGCAATAGAACTCATGTATACCTGGATTGAATGGTTTCTCAGAAGCGGATGGTTGAATGCTGGCTGAGATTTGATATCAATGCAGTCGAAAATATCACCATCTTCCATCTATGAAGTTAAAAATGTATATAGATAACTGGAATTGGTTTACTCAAACCAAAAATCTGAACACACTATGTAATCATACAATACCTGGATTGTGCTAGATATCGCTCTAGTGTGATGCTTTACTCCATTGTGATTTACGTATTCCCCAATTTCCTTGGCAATTGCGCCACAAGCTGATATGAAGCATATCAAAAACAAAACATTTGTTTGTTCCCTAATAGTTTTCATTTCCTAGTAACTCGACTTGCTGGCTATATTTTTTCACAAAGGAACTTGGGCTCCATACGTGTGCATATATATGACTGTACGCATTTATTTCTTGGATGCAGACAAATCTAGAATGATCAATGTATATCTACAAATTAATATTGCACATTAATTATGGACTTTAATAAATGGTATCCATTTATTTATTTTCCATCAATGTGGTACCATGTGTATTTGTTTTATTTTCCAAGGAATCACAAATATTACTAATTAGATGTCTTAGATTTTTCTACATTCGCATGTATCTAAACACATTTTAGGTATAGATACTTGTGAATCTGTATGAATCTTCTGGATCTAACTCGAGACGGGTAGTACATATTAATTCTCTCCATTAATGCTTACCTGCAACACGATTCTTGTGCACCTATTTAATGTGCATTGTTTATTTTGCTTTATTTTGAAAATTTGTATCTGGATAAATTGATTACCCTAGTCATATTGCAAATTAAAGAGTTCTTGAGGATCTAGCATATGGTCCATGGTTAGGTGATGAGTGGATATTTATTCATGTGCTATTCTCATTTAAAAATATAATTCTTAGTTTGGATGAGATTATTCCTTCCACATGTCACTAATTACTAATAATTGAATATATGTGTAAATTTTCTTGATTATTTATTTACTTGCATTAATGGACGTATTAATGATGAAATTTGAGCATATATGGGAATAACCAATTGATGGGAAAATGACGGTGCTGAAAATAATTAACAATACATTTAAACAACTAAAGGTATGATCGTAAGCACCTGTATGGCGTGGTCATACTATATGTTGGTTGTAGAGGGATGACCCCCGGGTAGCTTGGCCGGACAAGAATAAAGGCAGACAGCTCATGGCCGGCTAACAGATCCTAGCCGGACGTAGGCGCGCGGATCTGGCTATCAGTTCGTAGCCGGAACAAGGAAGGGTGGCAAGACGCGGATCCGGCTATAGGAACGTAGCCGGACGCAATCAAGACGGAGGCAGGCGACATGCTGCACAGTGCGCGGTATGCCTTCGACAAGACACACCACTGCGCAGAACCATGCCAAAGACTTTGTGGTTGACTGGGGCACAGTGGCCGGTTGCTAACGACGGGCTTGCACGACGTTCACTATGCCCACCACGACCCGCACGGCGCGCACTCTCGACAAGACACGCCACTACTTGGTACTATAAATGACCAGCCGGCTGGGCCCCGCCTGTGGGACCCGCCAGCCGGACTGGCCAGTAAGATCGCTACCCCCAGGCTATATAAACGGGGCGAGGCTCTCGTATCGAGGGTTGGCATTTGAGTAGCTAGACAGTTCATACAGCTCGCGGAGCAAGTTGTATCCCACATACCATACTTAGTCAGATTCGCAGGAGTAGGGGTGTTACCTCCACACGAGGGTCCCGAACCTGGGTACTTCCTGTGTCACGCTATGCTTGCTAGTACCCAATCCCGCCCACAGACGCCATCGACAGCTTTCCTGCCGTTTGCCCACACCTTTATCTAGCATGTTCAGCCACTGCCATTTCCAATACAACAACAGTTGGTATCCACCGTGGGGCAAACATGGCTTCGACCGGAGTCATGTTCCGCACGGGACCCCATACTTCAGCCGGTGAGAGCGTGGCCTCCGGTCTCGTGCTTACGCTAGGAAAATTCGACTGCGTCATCGACAACGCGTCATGCTTCACCGGATCCACCTTCCCGGTGAATGGCTCCATCCTGCTGTTCGACGACCTTCCCGTCTATGTCGTCACCGTGCCAGAGCATTTCCCTAGGGAGATTGTCTCCGTTGCGGAGCCGCTGTTCCCCACCAGTAGTGTTCTCGTCGCTTCGCGTGGTGTAGAGGTCATGATGGTCGTCTCCAGCACTCAACATCACTGCCCTCATGAGCATGCCCGTGAGGAGACCGGAACTTACGCCCCTCCACGGCCAAAGGACCCTGTGGAGGAAGCCATCGACTAACTCCTCACTCCGGTTAACCTCGGGGATAATCTGGAGGAGGCCGCTGCAAACTTTGCCATGGAGAGGGAACTTATCATGCGAGAGGCCATCGACCTGGCCATACTCCGGCTACCAAGGAGCCAAGCCGGGGTGGGCAGGTGCAACGCTAGGGTAGCGAGCTAGGCGGATGATTGGTGAGGGACGGCGAGTCGGATCGACCGCCCCTCCTTGTCCAGCATACCTATAGCACACCCATCAAGAACCTATGTGCGGCACGAGCCGCTGGCGGTCGAGCTGCCCAACCTGGAGGGCGAGGAGCGAGACCGGCAACACGCCCGGGTGCAGGAGCTTCTCCGTATCTCGGATGAGCAGGCTGACGCTATCCGGAAGATGCACGAGAACCCCAGCGGCTCCAGGGGAAGCAAGCCACCCGACAACAGCAAGGGTGCATCCCGCGAGACCCAACAGGCATCCTCTCCTTCGGCAGGAAAATCCCGCAAAGAGGGTCGTGACTCGGGCCACAAGGGTCATCCGTGCCAAGGGAACACGGTGAACAACAACCCACCACCGCCCCCTCCCCCAATCGGAGCACCATGACCTATCGGTTCCCGTCTCTCAGGCCGGGTAGGTGCGCCCAATCCAGATACCCCAGACGCTTGTGACCGCATCGAGCTCCTAGCTCAAGCGCGCGTCATAGAGGAGGAAGACTCTACCGGGCCTGTTTGTTTTAGACCTCGTATCCGGAACGAGCCATTCCTGGATAAGTTCACGCTGCCATGCGACCCCCAAGTATGATAGCAGCATGAAGCCGGAAGAATGGCTGACTTGCCATGCCACGACAATCGGTATCGCCCATGGATACAAGCGCGTGGCGGTGCGCTACGTCCCCCTCATGCTGATCGGGTCAGCAAGGACATGGCTCAACAGCCTCGCGCCCAACAGCATCAACGCCTGGCCAGATTTCGAGAATGTATTCGTCTGCAACTTCAACGGCACATACAAGCATCTGGGTCGCCCCCACGACCTGGTCCTATGCATCCAGGGAGACCGCGAGTCAGACTACGAGTACCTAGCCTGGTGGACCATGCCGAGAAGGCACCATGCTCCGCCATCGGCTATTGTGTGACGAGCTGAAAACCATGGCAGAGCTCATGACGGTTGCGGACCAGTACGCCACGGCCGATGCAGCAATGAAGAAACCCCTCCGGGTGAACGCCGCCGGCTGACCGATCCCCACGGAGACCGGCTGAGTAATCTAGGTGGCAAAGCTGGATCATCCAGGCGGCAAGGCAACGACAACCGCTTCCAGCGTGATGGCCAGGCCAGACAGTAGAAGCCCCGCTACCACGCGAGGCAGGTCAACACTGTGGAGGGCGGGCTACAGGCGTCGGCTGGCGACACAAGGAGGCAGAGGTCGTGGTTCACCTTCGAACAAATGTTCGACGACCCATGGAAGTGGCATAGCGGACCCTACAAGCTAGATACGCACATCACCCGGAATTTCAGCACGACCCGCCAGATGATGGACCAAGGAGGCCTACCTCATCCATCGGATCCCCTCCTGGCGGACTGATGTCTACGCACTTCTATTATTGTAGACAATTGTTGGGCCTCCAAGTGCAGAGGTTTGTAGAACAGCAACAAGTTTCCCTTAAGTGGATTACCCAAGGTTTATTGAACTCAGGGAGGAAATGGTCAAAGGTATCCCTCTCAAGCAACCCTGCAATCAAGATAGAAGAAGTCTCTTGTGTCCCGAACACACTCAATACACTTGTCAGGTGTATAGGTGCACTAGTTCGGCAAAGAGATAATGAAATAAAAGTGGTATGGATATAAGACAACGGTGCTAGAAAATACATTAATGGCGTGGAAGAGACTAAAGGAAAACTGAAAAAAAGATGGAAGCAAGCAAACATGTAACAGATCTAGTTGCAAACGGCGTTTCAATGTTTAGAAACAAGGCCTAGGGATCATACTTTCCCTAGTGAACGCTCTCATATAAATATATTATCTTCATGATACTACTCTGAACTACTCTCCGGTTGGACACTCTAATCCATGGTAGGTCTATAACAGCACACCTCAAAGTAAGCCTTTCCCATCTAGATAACCCCACACTGTCACCTGAGTACTAGATGGTTCCAACAAACACCACAATTTCATAGAGACATCCAACTCCAAATATAACTCATGACAAGTATTTGTAATCTCTAGCCTAAGTGCCACCATGGTGTGCACGCTGTCACTTTCACACACATGGGGAAAGCAGAGATCTATTAAAGCACTTGAGTAGCAATGTAGATCTACTTGATTACAAAGCTCATGATCACAATATGATCATGCATAGAGAGAGATGAACACATAGCTACCAGTGGAACTCTTAGCCTTGAGAGAGAACTATTCCTCATCATCATGAGAATCAGCAACGGTGATGGAGATGGTGGTGGAGATCGATGGCGATGGCTCCGGGGGCACTTCCCCGTCCTAGCAGGGTGCTGGAACAGAGACTTTCTGTCCCCCGAATCTCCCCTTTAGTGGCGGCGGCGCTGCAGAACTTTTCGTGGCTGGAGGCTGTTCGATTTAGGGTTTTTGCATCAGGAGGCATCTTATAGGCGAAGAGGCAAGGTCGGTGGGTGGCCATGGGGCCCACACCACCTGGTGGCGTGGCTAGGGCTAGCCTGCGCCACCACATGGTGTGGCCAACTCCCGGCCCCTCTCCGTCTCGCCTTCTGGCTCCGTGTCCCCCTCGGTGAAAAACTGACTTTGGCTTTTGTCCCGTCCAATTCTGAGAATATTGATTTTCTGCCTTTTCTAGAACCAAAAACAGAAGAAAACATGCAACTGACTCTATGGCATCTTGTTAATAGGTTAGTCCCAGAAAATATATAAAAATACCTCAAAGTGTTGACAAAGCAAAGCAAAGTAGATACTAAACAAGCATGGAACATCAAAAATTATAGATACGTTTGCAACGTATCAACATCCCCAAGCTTAACTCTTGCTCGTCCTCGAGTATCTAAGTGATAAAAAGAAAGAATGATTTTTGAGCTGACATGCACCATCATAAACTTGATCAAAGTATTCTTAAAACATGGATAGCTGGGATCATAGTACTTCAACATAGCATGAAAGATAAAGTTCTAGCAATAAGACATAGCAACTATGTTGCAACATGAAAAGGCACAAACAAAAGATTCATGAATAACAATACTTTGCAAGACGTTTGTTTGTTTCACATAAATAAAACATAGCATAGTGACATTCAGCTTGTCCCTCATATAGTAGAAAACATAAATGCATAGGACACCTTCAAAGTTTATAAGAGTGACTAGATACAAATAGTTTAAGAACAAGCAATATCTAGTTATGCATCAATCAACAAGTCTTGGGACAATGCACATAGAACTAAGAATGGCCACTATGCTCTCTCAATAGTTGCATAAAGATAGAAGATGAAGACTCAACATAAAAGTAAAAGAAAGGCCTTCATAGAAGGAAGCAGGGGTTCAAGTTTCATAAAGATCTTCCAAAAATTATGGTACTTATAACTTTCAGCTCTCATAGCCCCTATCATAAACATCTTGAAGTGATTAAGGTTAAAGTGAACAAACTATGGAGTTATTGCTTGACAAAGTATAAGGTGGAAATCTCATGTCCCTTGAATACCAGGGCCGCTCCTCATGCTACTCAAGTTTAGTTACCAGTAAGTTCTTGTCATAATAAGTAAACATGTGTATCATAGAGAACCACCAATGGGGTACCCCTTTCCCAAAGATACGGAAGAATCCCCATATCAAAATGACAAGGCAAGCAGACAACAAGCATCTCCGAAATCTTCTTATTTACCATGGGAAAAATGTGCTTTTTTTCTCTTTCCTCTTTTCTCATATCTCTTTTTTTCTTTTTCTCCTTTTCTCAATATATATCTCTTTTTATAAGAAGAATGCTTCATATACAGGTCATTATGGTTACGCTGCAGGCTTCCACCATGATTAGGCATGAATTAGACCGGCGGCCTAGGCGTTTCTCTAACAGACATACATAACTCCATGGACTTACAAGCTCCCCTTTTATTTCACACCGATGACATCCATAGACAAAAGAGCATGATATCAACTAGGTACAAAGTACAAGTGCAATGTTGAAACCTTTCCCCATGACAGCATGGTTCTACTAATCCCCAACATATAAGTGCAAGCATATACAACATAGATGACACAATGGTTCAAGTTTATTAAGGACAAGAAAAGTAAAGTGTGCCATCAAGTTCGTGAGAGCTTTAATCACTAGTTTTCTCATAACAAGTTTAATTCGGAACGTAGATAAAAACATGAATATACTTGGAATAGCAAATGCTAATATATAGGTATGGTGGACTCTTTGGAATAACTTGGTTTTAGGAGTTGGATGCATGAGTGGAACTCATACTTGGTTATGGAGGCTAGCAAAAGACTGGGAGCGACCAACTAAGAGACCAATAATGGCCATAATCATGCAAAACGACAAAACATCATTAATTAAAGCATAAAGCGACATTACAAGTTGAAAACTAAAGGATCATCAAGGCTATGGTGACTTTAGATAGTCATAACATGGTGTGAGCATGGGCCAAGTCAACCCAAATAAATCATCAAAGGAGAATACCATAATACTATGCTTTAATATTCTAAAACAACGCATGGTTCTTTCAAGGCACATTAAGCAATCTCAATTATTTATAACATGTCATGCTACAGCAAAGATCACCAATATAAATCCAAAACAATATGAAGCATGGCATGACAAAGCATAAGCCACCGTCAAAAACATGCTCTCTTTACCACTTAAGCATGGACTTTTCCTACTCTTTTCCAATCCAAACCAACCTATTTGAAAACGAATGCATGAAAGAGGGGGTCCAACCAATTTATTCAAGCAAACTAAGCAAACCAAGTAGAGAAAAATGAAAACGAAAAACAAAGACGCTCCAAGAACAACACAACTATGCATGAAACAATAAACATGAAGTGTTTGGAAGGACCTGGGATTTTTATTGATGAAGAAGGGGATGCCTTGGTCATCCCCAAGATTTGACGCTTGTACTTATTGGATATTTCTTGGGGTGACACGTGTGGCATCCGCAACCTTGAGCTTTAGTCCATTCTTCATCTCATTACATCATTCCTTCCATACACCTGAAAATTTTCCTTCATACAACAGTTCACACAATCTTAATTAGCAACATTAGTGCACTCAAGGTAATTAGTCTTTGGGTTCAGTTTCAACACCAATAAAACTTCCATTAAAACACAATCTACTGTAGCACTTCCCTCAAAAATCTTAATTCCCCAAAAGAACTAAAAAAGGAACAAAAATCAAACAAAAAGGATAAGGAGAGGTTATTACAGAGGTAATAACTTCCAAGACTCAACTAAAACTTTTGGGTTATCTCCCAATAAGTAATTTTCTTTAATGCCTTTAAGTTAGGCATCATAATTTCAATGATGCTCACATAAGAAATGTGAATTGAAGTAAAAGAGAGCATCAAGAAGCAAATTCAAAACACATTTAAGTCTAACCCACTTCCTATGCATAGGAATATTGTAAAGAAACAAGTCATGAATGCACAAAGCAACAAGTATAGGAAAACAAAACAAGTGCAACTTCAAAAATTTCAACATAAAGAGGGGAAACTTAATATTATTGAGATGCAGAAAACCATGTTTCCCTCACTCATAATAACTTTCAGTAGCATCATGAATAAAATTAAACAATATAACTATCACATAAAACATTCTTATTATGAGCCACATGCATAAAAGAATTAATACTCTCCACATAAACATAGTCATTCTCATTAGTTGTAGTGGGAGCAAATTCAACAAAATAGCTATCATTATTATTCTCATCACCATAATCATCAAGTATAGGAGGCATATTGTATTCATAATTAATTTTCTCCTCAATAGTTGGTGGACTGAAAATATGATATTCATCATTGTAATCATCATATATTGGAGGTTTTGTATCATCATAAGCAATAGAATAGCTATTCAAAGCTGGGGAACTAAAAAGATAATTTTCATAAAACTATCTTCCCCAAGCTTAGACTTTTCCATAGCATTAGCAGTAATGGTGTTCAAAGAATTCATACTAATAACATTGCTATTAGCATGCAAATAAAGTTCCATGGGGTTTTTTAATTTTATCTTCAAACACTTCATGTCCTAACTCAAGATATATACTATAAAGTTCTCTAATTTTTTTGTTGTTTTCCATTAAGCCTAACTAGTGAAAATAAAAACAAGAAACAAAAAGATATAATTGCAGAATCTAAAGGAATAACTTCAAGCACTCACACAGCAGCAATCGCACTAGAAGATAGCTTAGTAGCCAGAGGATGTGAGTACCTTTTACCTTACGTCCCCAGCAACGGAGCCAAATAGCTTGATGTATACGTACTTCTATTCTGGTAGACAGTTATTGGGCCTCCAAGTGCAGAGGTTTGTAGAACAACAGCAAGTTTCCCTTAAGTGCATTACCCAAGGTTTATCGAACTCAGGGAGGAAATGGTCAAAGTTATCCCTCTGAAGCAACCCTGCAATCAAGATAGAAGAAGTCTCTTGTGTCCCCAACACACTCAATACACTTGTCAGGTGTATAGGTGCACTAGTTCGGCGAAGAGATAATGAAATACAAGTGGTATGGATATAAGACAACAGTGCTAGAAAATACTTTAATGGCGTGGAAGAGACTAAAGGCAAACTGAAAAAAGATGGAAGCAAGCAAACATGTAACAGATCTAGTTGCAAACGGCGTTTCAATGTTTAGAAACAAGGCCTAGGGATCATACTTTCCCTAGTGAACGCTCTCATATAAATATATTATCTTCATGATACTACTCTGAACTACTCTCCGGTTGGACACTCTAATCCATGGTAGGTCTATAAAAGCACACCTCAAAGTAAGCCTTTCCCATCTAGATAACCCCACACTGTCACCTGAGCACTAGATGGTTCCAACAAACACCACAATTTCATAGAGACATCCAAGTCCAAATATAACTCATGACAAGTATTTGTAATCTCTAGCCTAAGTGCCACCATGGTGTGCACGCTGTCACTTTCACACACATGGGGAGAGCAGAGATCTATTCAAGCACTTGAGTAGCAATGTAGATCTACTTGATTACAAAGCTCATGATCACAATATGATCATGCATAGAGAGAGATGAACACATAGCTACTAGTGGAACCCTTAGCCTTGAGAGAGAACTATTCCTCATCATCATGAGAATCAGCAACGGTGATGGAGATGGTGGTGGAGATCGATGGAGATGGCTCCGGGGGCACTTCCCCGTCCTGGCAGGGTGCTGGAACAGAGACTTTCTGTCCCCCGAATCTCCCCTTTAGTGGCGGCGGCGCTGCAGAACTTTTCGTGGCTGGAGGCTGTTCGATTTAGGGTTTTTGCATCAGGAGGCATCTTATAGGCGAAGAGGCAAGGTCGGTGGGCGGCCATGGGGCCCACACCACCTGGTGGCGTGGCTAGGGATAGCCTGCGCCACCACATGGTGTGGCCAGCCCCTGGCCCCTCTCCGTCTCGTCTTATGGCTCCGTGTCCCCCTCGGTGAAAAAATGACTTTGGCTTTTGTCTAGTCCAATTCCGAGAATATTGATTTTCTGCCTTTTCTGGAACCAAAAACAGAAGAAAATAGGCAACTGGCATTGTGGCATCTTGTTAATAGGTTAGTCCCAAAAAACATATAAAAATACCTCAAAGTGTTGACAAAGCAAAGCAAACAAGATACTAAACAAGCATGGAACATCAAAAATTATAGATACGTTTGCAACATATCACGGACCGCCACCACCGGCTAGGGGAGCCGGCAACAACAACAACAACAATAATAATAATAATAATAATAATAACAATAATAATAATAATAATGGCTATCCACAGCCGCACGCCGCCTACTACATCTTCGAGACCAAGCCGGATGACAAGCACAGCCGCAGGCAATGCTCCAAGGAGGTGAACGCCATCGCTTCCCCGACCCTCCAGTACTTGAACTGGTCGGAGACTCCCATTACCTGGAGCCGAGAGGACCAACCGGATCGCCTGCCAAATTCTAGGGGCTACGCAATGCTGCTCGACCCCCTCATCGTCTCCAACGAGTGCACCTACCACTTCTCTTGCGTCCTCATCAACGGGGGAAGCAGCCTCAACCTGTTCTACCGATCTTCCCTGCAAAATCTAGGCATCCGCGAGTGCGACTTGCGCCCGACTACCACGACATTCCACGGCATACTTCCGGGACCAGCGTGCGCTCCGCTGGGAAAATCTGGCTGGACGTCATCTTTGCAACCGAGGATAACTTCCGCCACGAGCCGGTGTGGTTCGAGGTGGTGAACCGGACAAGCTCCTACCATGCTCTCCTCGGGCGTCACACCCTTGCCAAGTTCATGGCGGTCCCCCACTATGCATACCTCAAGACAAAGATGTCGGGGCCTAACAGCGTGATCACCGTGGTCGGCTGCTTCAGGCGGTCGATGGAGTGCGTGTCGGCAGGCTCGAAGATAGCGGAACCCCTCATCATCGCCGAGGAGAGCGAGAGATCATGCGCAATGTCGCATTGGCCCAACAAGAGGTGATGGCTAATAGGAAGCCAACTGGAGATGCAGCTTTCTAGCCAGCCAAGGAGACAAAGAAGATCTTGCTCGACCCGACCGATCCAACCAAGTTTGTCACTATCGGTGCCGGCTTGGACAACAAATAGGAAGGAGCGCTCATCGACTTCCTCCATGAGATGCGTCACATCTTCTCATGGTCGCCCAAGGACATGCCGGGTGTCCGGAGGAAGTTCGCCGAGCACTCACTTCACGTGTGGCCGGATGCAAAGCCGGTCAAGCAGCCCCTGCGTCGGTTCACGGAGGAGAAGAGGTCATTGGTGATGAGATCACCCAGTTCCTAGCAACCGGATTCATCATGGAGGTATACCAGCCAGACTGGTTGGCCAACCCAGCCCTGGTGTCGAAGAAAAACAAGACCTGGTGCATGTGTATTGACTACACCAGCCTAAACAAGGCGTGTCCGAAAGACCCCTTTGCCTTGCCCCGTATCGATCAAGTTATCGATTCCACGGGTGGCTACGACCTGTTGTCCTTTCTGGACTGTTATTCCGGCTACAATCAGATCTGGTTAAATCCGTGTGACCAAGTGAAGATGTCATTCATCACCCCGTACGGGGATTTTTGTTACGTAACCATGCCTTTCGGTCTGAAAATTGCAGGCGTCACTTATCAGCGCTGCATGCAAAAGTGCTTGCACTCGAGATTGGCCGGAACATGCATGCCTACGTGGATGACGTCGTCATCAAGATGAAGGAGAAGCGCACCCTTCTCGAGGACCAGGGGGAGACGTTTAGAAACCTTTGCATGTACCAGATGAAGCTAAACCCGGAGAAGTGCATTTTTGGCGTCCCGTCCGGTCAGCTCCTCGGTTTTCTCGTTTCACAATAGGGAATCGAGGCGAATCCAGAGAAGATTGCAGCCATCAAGAGGACGTAGCTGCCCAAGAGCTTGCTCGCAGTCCAGAAGCTCACAGGATGCCTCGCCTCCCGTAGCCGTTTCATCAGCCGGATGGATGAGAAGGAACTCCCGCTATAGCAGCTGATTAAGAAGACGGACAAGTTCTCCTAGACCTCGCAAGCCGACACCGCGTTTCATGACCTGAAGCGCATGCTATCCACAGCACCGTTGCTAGCCACGCCAGATAGCAAGGATCCGATGTTGCTCTATATAGCCGCCATCATGCGGGTCGTCAGCGTCGTCCTGGTGGTGGAGCGTTCCGAGGAAGGCAAGGCTCAGCCGGCTCAGAGGCTCGTCTACTACCTCAACGAGGTTCTCTCCCTCTCCAAGTAGAACTACATGCACTACCAGAAGATGTGCTACGGATTGTACCTAGCGTGCAAGAAGCTCAAGCACTACTTCTAGGAGCATCCTATTAAGGTGATGTGCACCGCACCCCTTTCAGAGATCATCAGCAACAAGGACACCACCGGTCGAGTGACCAAGTGGACAACTCAGCTTGCCGCCTACTCTGTCCAGTACGAGCCAAGGCTCGAGATCAAGTCGTAGGCCCTGGATGATTTCTTGGTCGACTGGGCTGAGATCTAGTACCTACCGTTGGTTCCCTACTCGGATCACTAGAAGATGCACTTCGACGGCTCAAAGATGCTCGGGGCTTGGCAGCCGGCATTGTCCTCACTTCGCCCAAGGGAGACTAGATGGAATGCGTTCTCCAGATCCACTTCAAGGCCTCCAATAACATCATCGAGTATGAGGCATTGGTGCATGGCCTCCGGCTCGCCAGGGAGATTGGCATCAACCGGATCCTTTGCTTCGGTAATTTGGATATGGTGGTGCAGCCAGTGTCCGGAGAATGGGACGCTCGTGATGCGAACATGACCCTCTACCGCTTCCACGTGCAGAAGCTCAGCGCCTGCTTCGACGGATGTGAGTTCCATCACGTCCATCACCTAAACAACAAGGTAGCTGACTCGTTCGCCCGAATAGGGTCCACCAAGTAGGCGATCGCACCAGGGGTCTCCTTGGAGAATCTATGCAAGCTCTCCATCACCTCATCTCCTGAGTAGGATTCCATCATCTGGGCCGAAAGTCCGGGGGCTGCCGGCTCAGCTGACCCGGAACCTTCGGAGCCAACGAAGAAAAAGGCCCACACCGACTCCAGCGCACCTGAACCCTCTAGCTCAAAATACCCGTTGGCTCATGACTCGTCAAGCGGCTTGGGGGATGCCGTTCCGGGTATCCACCCAGACAGCCCCCTCACATCCCCTAGCCGGAGCACGGGTGCGTCCTCACCATCCGGGAGATACCATCCTGGGCGCAACCCTTCATGAACTACATCGCCAATGGGGAGCTTCCCGATTACGAGGTGGAGGCCAGGAAAATTCGGTGCCGTGCGCACATGTACACCATCATCAACAAAGAAATTTACAAGCGCATCGTGTCCGACATATTCTAGCGGTGTGTCGATGTGGACACAGGATACCAGCTTCTGAAGGACATCCACCAGGGTGAGTGCGGACATCACGCTTCATCTCGAGCAATAGTCACCAAGGAGTTTCGCCACAGTTTCTATTGGACCACCGCCCTCGAGGATGCGGAGCATCTAGTCCGCGCATGCAACGGGTGCCAGCACTTTGGTCAACTGAGGTACATGCCGACTGCGGTGCTCAAGACCATCCCGATCATGTGGCCCTTTGTTGTTTGGGGGCTGGACATGGTCGGCCCCTTTAAGCGGGTGCGCGCGGGCATGACCCACTTGTTGGTGGCGGTGGACAAGTTCACCAAATGGATAGAAGCCAAGCCTATCCGGAAGCTTGACGGGGCAACAATCATCACCTTCTTTACTAACATCATCAACCAGTTCGGCTACCCCAATAGCATCATCATGGACAATGGCACGAACTTCGCCAAGGGGGCCTTCGCCCAGTTCTGCAGCAACAAGGGGATCCGACTAGACCTCGCATCCATCGCACACCCGCAGTCCAATGGGTAAGTCAAAAGGTCAAACAGCCTAGTGTTAGCCCGCATCAAGCCATGACTCATCGAGCCTTTGGAGCAGTCTCCCGGATGCTGGATTAGGGAACTTCTAGGTGTGTTGTGGAGCCTCGGCACCACCCCAAATCGGTCAACCGGCTTCACCCCATTCTTCCACGTCTATGGCTCGGAGGTCGTCCTCTCTGTGAACATCAAGTTCGATTTGCCCCGCAAGGTCCTCTACGACGAGAAGGCCAACCAAGAGGCAAGCGAGGATGGCGTGGACATCCTCGAGGAGGCCTGCGAGCTAGCGGTGCGCTGACGCGCCCCCACTAGAATCAGTAGTCCTCTGGCTAAAGGAGTTAGTCGGATGAAGGTAGCCAGACAAGACATGGAAAAATAGAAGGAAAAGCGAAAGGCAAACGTTCAATGCATAAATATAAGAGGAGTTGAAGCTCCCGCAATTTCACCGATGCATACACACAAGTTTAAAAAAAGGAAAGTTATTATAGTTCCACCTGGCATCCCGGGATCAGATCTACTCGGCAGGGCCCTTGCCGAGCAGTGGGTCTTGGCTGGCTGTGGCTTCAGGAGGAGCAGGTGGTGCGTTGGAGGCTCCGGATCTAGCTTCTCCACCACCTGGCTACGGTGCTGGCTCGGTCTCTGTCTCAGGCGTCCCGGCGGACTCCGAGTCAGTGAGGACTTCTTCGATGTCGGCATAGCCGGTGATATTGATGGTAGAGGCGCAGAGATCCGGATGAGCTTAGCAGACAGTGGAAAGATCCGCACCGGCACGGAGTCCCCTGTCGATCTTCTCGACGCGCACATCCTTGTACCAGGACAGCATTAGCTCCAGCGCTATCTTGGCTCCAGCCCTCGCTGCCAAGTCCCTCAGCCGGTTGACGGTAGCCGGCACCTCCGCGACCTTCGCCGCTAGCTGGGCGATGGTGTCCAGCGCAGCCGCGTCCGGCCATAGGAAGTCGAAGACGGCGTGGGAAGCCTTCCGCAGTTCTACGGCCTCCTCGCCAAGAAGGGAGACAAGCTCTTGGGAGGTGGGCTGCTCACCCGGCCAGTTCTCCTGGAGCCGGTTGTAGGCCAACAGGTCTATGCCAGGATAGTACGCTATCAAAAAAAAGGAAGTCAGATCTAGCTACCGGATCCGGACAAGGAAAAGGACTTGGTAGAAAAACATACCTTTGGCAATGCGGCCAATTTGTGCCAGCTCCTTCAGAAGGGCCTTCTCCCGCTCCTCTAGCTGCTTGACCTCCTGGTCCTTGCACTAGGTGTCAATGAGCTCGAAGGCCTAGGCCTGGCTAGCAAGGGCGCTATCACACTCCGTGATAACGGCCTCCAGCTTGGCCGCCTTGGAGTGCCACTCCTTGTTCTGGAGGCAGAGGGAGGAGTTGCTCCGGCTGAGGTGGTCGTTCGCCTTGGTCAGCCTGTCAATCTCCCACTGAGCGCAGACCATGATGGCTACAAGAATAGCCAGGTGAGAAAAGTAAAAAAAAGAGAGGTAGAAGAAGAAACTATAACCGGATAAGAAGACTTACTCTAGCAGGTGTCGTTCACCGCTACAAGCTTCTGCTCCAGCATCCGGCTGGCCCCGAGCAAAGCTTCGAGAAGCTTAACCTCCTTCACCGGCACCTCCAGGGTAGCGGCTAGAGCGGCCAAGGACGTGGAGGAGGAGGAAGAGTTATCTACAGCGTTGAGGGTTTGGGACTCCTCCACCTCACGGAGTGCCACCCGCCACTCTTCCCCCGACTCGCCATCGGAGTAGTTGTCAGCCACCACCACCAGCTCCTTGCCGGCTGCGGCTGACCTCGCCCCCGTGGAGGAACCTCCACCGCTTCTCGAGCTTGGCGCGATGTTGTTTGGCTGGACCATAGTACTCGGCGGGGCACCTCCGGCCCCGGTTGTCGTAGCCGGATCTGCCTGGCACGGTGACCGGGCCTCAGGTAGGGGAGGAGGCACAACAGTAGAAGCAGGGGCCTGATCGGCAGGTGCGGCACGAGGCAACGAGGCGGTGGACACGTGAGCATGGCTCGTGGCGCTAAAAGACAGAAGGGAACTACAAGAAGAAAGACAAATCCAGTAAGAAAAAGCAAGGAAAGTAGGCTAGATCCGTTGAAAAAAGAGCGATTTGGGGAAGGAGAAAGCCATACCCCTGTACGACTGGGGGCGACGCCTTTTGCGGCAACCACGGCTCGAGTGCGGCGCGCCGGTCCGGCTCCTCTTGGCTGTCGGCACCTCCACCGTGGGCCGGCTGGAGCCGCTTCCTCACGCGGCGGACCGGCTGGTGTCGCCATCCGTTGCCTGACGCCGGCTAGGTTCGATAGTTAGGTGGCCTCCTTGATGGCCCAAAGTATATCGAGCTCGTTGGGGAACCCCAAGAGGAAGGTATGATGAACACAGTAGCAAGTTTTCCCTCAGTTATGAAACCAAGGTTATCAATCCAGTAGGATAAAGGAAACACCCCAAAGGTGTTGCTAGTTGAACTTTGGCAGGCCACACTACCGGTGTCAGCAGCAACGTGGAGACCTGCATAACACAACCACATAACTCCGCCCCCAACTTGCGAAGAGGTTGTCAATCTCACCGGTTTTGCTGAAACAAAGGATTAAACGTATTGAGTGGAAGAAACTAATAGTTTGTAGAAAGTAAACACAAAGAAGTAAACAGTTGATTGTAGATTGATAGTAAAAGAAAGGATCGGGGTCCCTAGTTCACTAGTGGTGGCTCTCCTTAAGATAGATGACATGTTGGGTGAACAAATTACGGCGAGGCAATTGACAAACATTGAGAAAGCATCAAGCATATACTACTCATGTTGACTCCTTTGAGATTCGATTGGCCATTACAACATTATACATAGGCCGCCATCCAACTGCATCTATGACTAGTAATCCGCCTTCAGGTTATCATCCGAACCCCCTCCAGTATTAAGTTGCGAGCAACAGATAAGTGCGTTATGAATTGCGTGTAAAGTAAACAATACGATTGTTCTATGAACAAAGGATTGTTGTTTTCTCCCTAGTTGCAACATCACATCTAGTACCTTAGAGATTTCTGTCACTTCCCTAGATTACTAGAGGCATGAACCCACTATCGAGCATAAATACTAACTCTTGGAGTTTCTAGCATCTACTTGGCCAAGATAGCTACTAACAACAGAAAGCATGTAAGATCACAAATAACAAAGACATGATAGAATCAATAATCAATGTGAAATAGCATCTCAATATCCATCAGATCCCCGTAAACACAACATGTACGAATTACAAATAGATGTCTTGATCATGAACGGAGCTCACAAGATCTAAACATAATAGCACAAAGGAGGAGAACCAGCCATCTAGCTACTACATGGACCCGTAGTCTAGAGATGAACTACTCACGCATCACACCGGAGGCTTGCATGGTGATGAAGAAGGCCTCTAGGGTGAATTCCCCTCTCCGGCAGGGTGCCGGGAAGAGCTTCAGATCCCTCCCGATCTAGGGATGCAGATGACGGCAGCTACAGAGTCTTTCATGGAATTTTGATCGGGTACTTAGGGTTTCTGTATCGGAGGCATCTTATAGGCGGAAGGAGAGGCCGAGGGGGTGCCTAGGCCGGCCACGCCACCCCTAGCGCGGGCCAGGCCTGGCCGTGCGGCCAGGTGGTGTGGCCGCCCTCTGGCCCCTCTCCGTCTCGTATTCTGGATCCGTGTGTCCCTCTGTGAAAAACTGACTTTGGCTTTTGTCCCGTCCAATTCCGAGAATATTCATTTTTTGACTTTCCTGGAACCAAAAACAGCAGAAAACAGGCAGCTGGCACTGTGGCTCTTGCTAATAGGTTAGTCCAAGAAATCATATGAAAAGTACTCCAAAGTGTGGACAAAACATAAGAAAGTAGATAAAACCAAGCATGGAACATCAAAAATTATGGATACGTTAGCAACATGTCAACATCCCCAAGCTTAACTCCTGCTCGTCCTCGAGTAGGTAAGTGATAAAAAGAAAGAATAATTTTTGTGGTGACATGCACTATCATAAAATGATCAAAGTATTTGTAAAATATTCAAAGCTGGGATCATAGTACTTCAATCATAGCATGAAACATAAAGTTCTAGCAATAAGGCAAAGCAACTATGTTGCAATATGAAAAGGCACAAACAAAAGATTCATGAATAACAATACTTTGCAAGACGTTTGTTTGTTTCACATAAAGAAAACATAGCATAGTAGCCTTCAGCTTGTCCCTCATAGAGTAGCAAATATAAATGCATAGGACACCTTCAAAGTTCATAAGAGTGACTAGATACAAATAGTTTAAAACAAGCAATATCAAAGTTATGCATCAATCAACAAGTCTTAGGACAATGCACATAGAACTAAGAATGGCCACTATGCTTCAAAGTAAGTGCGTAAAGGTAGAAGGTGGAGACTCAAGATAAAAGTAAAAGAAAGGCCTTCATAGAAGGAAGCAGAGATTCAAGTTTCATAAAGAGCTTCCAAAAATTATGGTACATTTTAGCTTTCAGCTCTCATTGCCCCTATCATAAGCATCTTGAAGTAATTAAGGTTGAAGTGAACAAACTATGGAGTATATGGTTGACAAAGTATAAGTTGGAAATCTCATGTCCCTTGAATACGAGGGCCGCTCCTCATGCTACTCAAGTTTAGTCACCGGTAAGTTCTTGTCATCGTAAGTACATGTGTATCATAGAGAACCGCCAACGGGGTACCCCTTGCCCGATGATACAGAAAAATTCCCATATCAAAATGACAAGGCAAGAGGACAACGAGCATCTCAACA
The DNA here is from genome assembly GCA_910589775.1 of Avena eriantha. NCBI lineage: Eukaryota > Viridiplantae > Streptophyta > Magnoliopsida > Poales > Poaceae > Avena > Avena eriantha. Next base: position 476,323,851 of record OU342741.1, read on the forward strand.
ATCTTCTTATTTATCATGGAAATATGGTGCTTTTTTCTCTCTTTCCTCTTTTCTTATATCTCTTTTTTTCTTTTCTTTTTTCTCTTTTTTCTCAATATATGACTCCTTTTTATAAGAAGAATGCTTCATAGACAGCTCATTATGGTTACGCTGCAGGTTTCCACCATGACAGCATTGATTAGACCAGCGACCCAGGTGTTTCTCAAACACACATACATAACTCCATGGACTTACAGGCTCCCCTTTCATTTCACACCGATGACATCCGTAGACAAAAGAGCATGATATCAACTAGGTACAAAGTACAAGTGCAATGTTGAAAGCGTTCCCCATGGGACACGATGCTGTGCATGGTAGCACAATGATGGCGCGTGCGAGAATGGCCGGCATAAGCACTGACGTCACGGAGAAGCACAACCGTTAGCCCACAATCGGACACAAATTCAAATCAGAAGGGGAGCACGCGCACTTTTCACCGAAGGGCGAAATCTACACGCGCTCGGGGCTAGTGTTGGGGGGATGACCCCCGAGTAACCTGGTCGGACAAGAATAAAGGCAGACAGCTCACGGCCAACTAACAGATCCTAGCCGAACGCAGGCACGTGGATCCGTCTATCAGTTGGTAGCCGAAACAAGGAAGGGTGGCAAGGCGCATATCTAGCTATATGACCATAGCCAGATGCAATCAAGACGGAGGCAGGGCGACGTGTTGCATAGTGTGCGGTATGCCCTGGTACAGTGACAAGACACACCAGTACGCAGGACGATGACAAAGACTTTGTGGCTGACAGGGGTACAGTGGCCGGTTGCTCTCGCCAGGCTTGCACAGTGTTCATTATGCCCACAATGACCCGCACGTCGCGTACTATCGACAAGACACGTCACTACTTGGTACTGTAGATGACCAGCTAGCTAGGCCCTGCCTATGGGAACCGCCAGCCGGACTATCTAGTAAGATCGCTACACCCAGCCTATATAAGGGGGACGAGGCTTTCGTAGCGAGGGTTGGCATTTGAGTAGCTAGATAGTTCATACAGCTCGAGGAGCAAGTTGTATCCCACATATCATCCTTAGTAAGATCAGCAGGAGTAGGGGTGTTACCTCCACACGAGGGCCCTGAATCTGGGTACTTCCTGAGTTACGCTATGCTTGCTAGTAGACAATCTCGCCTGCGGACGCCATCGATAGCTTCCCTGCCGTTTGCCCACACCTCTATCTAGCATGTTCAGGCACTGTCGTTTCCAATACAACGATATTGGCGGATCCGTTATAACTTTTTTCTTATACTCCATGTAGTCACTAGCCTCGCCTCCCGAACACCTACTCCTCGGTGCCACCAGATCCTGTGAGAAGGAGTACCTATGCGGATCATGTCGAAGGCCTTGTGTTCTACTCTATGTAGTCAATGGTTTTGCCTCTAGGACACATCCTCCTTGATGCCACTAGATCTTGGGAGAAGGAGGACCGATGTTGATTTCATCAACAACCTCGTCTTATCCTCCGTAACATTGTCGACATCGACTCCCGGGAGGAAGAGACTAGACAAAGATCTCGTCGCCACTCATCCTGGGCACATACGACTTTGTCTTCTCCTCCGTGTACTCACCCTACCTTGCCACCTAGGAGACAGAGACCAAATGTGGATCACGTCGTTGCTCATCCCATGCAGCTAGCCTTGTCTTCCCCTTGGCAACATCATCAACCTTGCCTCCTAGGAGGAGGATACAGTTTATGGATCCTGTCGTTGTACTTCCCACGCAAAGCTAGACTCAACCTCTCCCTAGTACTAGTGCAAGCGTAGCCGCCAGACAAGATTCTAGATTTGCAATGTAAATGGAGAATAAGAGGGTTAAGGATTCTCTAGGGGTTATGTGGCATTTTATATATTTGTGAAATTACCAGCTTTGGTTAATCAGATAAAACTTTTTCCCGGGGATGGAGGGGTGCACATCCAACAATATATTTCAGAATCACCCATTTGGATTGAGCATGTATATAAAGGGTAGTGTGTTGCATGTTTTAAGGTTTATCACATCGAAACTCCTCTGACACCATCAATTCAACTATCAATCATATTTATCGTCAAGGTATGGAAAACGTGTACAAAATATATGCTCATGATTTTCTTATAATCTATAGTAGTTATATACTCTTTCCTACTGTTGGTTTCATAGTTATCAGAAAATTTGAAGTCGTTTGGTAAATAGGTCAAAGACATTATTGGTCAATGCAAATATTGTTGGAAATAAGCCCAATAAGAAATACTAAAGTTATTATTACTATATTCCATGTTTATGATAAGTGTTTACTCTCCATGCTCTAATTGTATTATCTGGAAACTAAATACATGTGTAGATATATAAACAACATAGTGTCGCTAGTAAGCCACTATTGTACTAGTTTGTTGATCAAGTGATGGTTAAGGTTTTCTAATCATGGATATGTAATCTCATTTGATAACGATGTCATATACTTTGGAGAATTATGTGATGGACAAACCCTATATTGAGCATATCATTTGATCATGTCACTAAGTTTAATTGCAATAGCTTCGGTAAATATCAATTATCGTTTCCTTAGACTGTGATATCATGTTACTCCCTAATTACTAAAGAATGCTTTGTGGGCATCAACTATCACTTTGTAATTGGGTGATCGTACAAGTTTCTTGCAGGTATCTCCGACGGTACTTGTTGGGTTGCATGAATTGAGACTATAATTTTTCACTCCATCCTAACTATCTTGTAAGCATGTGATGGAAACAACATGTGTACCAACTCGTTGGGACGCCAAGTGCAGAGTGTTGTAGCAAGCGTCTTTCCCCACAAGGGTGACTCGAGGGTTTATATCAAACTCTCGGGATTGGCTTAGAGGTTATTCTTCTTCTCCTCTTCTAGCAACCTATAGAGAAAAGTTTTATCTTCTGTCTCCAACTCCACCATGTGGTTATCATGCACAATGTTTTTTGTTAGTAATATGAAATAACAAAATAAATAAAGTAAAACAAATAAAAACTAGGTAAACAAGATAAAAGCAATAAAAGATAGTTGTTTTGGGGTTTTGTGTGTGCTTGCAAATGAAGAAAGTATTTTTGTATTTTCGAAATAATAAATTGCAAAACATGTAAGTGTGATAATTGTGTTCGAAAGGTGTTTCTAGTGGTTTAAAATGGACCAGGGTTGATGGGTTCACTTGTCTACTCTCTTTTCGAGTTGTAATGGACACAAACAATTCATCAAACACATAATATTGGTGGAACTTCAAGATGTGTTTGATAAGCATTCATATGGGCATCACGTCCTAACATAGAGATGATGCAACACATCTCTCTTATACTCCTTGAGAAAGGGAAAACTCTAAGCAATATTGAATTAAGGATCAACAAAGTATAGCCTAAGGTATTTTGACACGATGTTTGAATCACAAATATGCTACCTTGACCAAACAAGATTATCTAGTTGTCTCAAGATAATTATAGCACATGAATTCACTTTATCCCTAGTGAGGCAGCAAAAGAAAGGTAAATACCATAGTAGATCTTGAATTTGTTGTCATTATTCAATCTAATACATGCTACTCCATATAACACACATTATCCCCACACATGCTCTTGCATACAAGTTGGATCAGAACAAGTATTTAAGAATGGGCTACATGATATGCATCTATGAATACATCTTACACATAATAGGTTCCAATCTCATATATCAAATCATAGAATAAATCTCCACCACAGAGGAATTATAAATATGACCATAATCATGTTGGACAACACATATGGTACTAGATCTAGGAAGAACAAGAGATAGAGAGAGAGATCAAGCTACTGCCATAAACACATAGTATAGAGGTGGACTACTGATGGCCCAAAATATATCGAGATCGTTGGGGAACCCAAAGAGGAAGGTATGATGAGCACATCAGCAATTTTTCCCTTAGTACGAAACCAAGGTTATCAATCTAGTTGGATCAAGGAAACACCCCAAAGGTGTAGCTAGCTGAATGATGGCAGGGCGCACTACCGGTGCCAGCAGCAACATGGAGACCTGCACAACACAACCACAGAACTATGTCCCCAACTTGCAATAAGGTTGTCAATCTCACCGGTTTTGCTGAAAACAAAGGATTAAACGTATTGAATGGAAGGAATTAATAGTTTGCAGAAAGTAGACACAAAGCACTAAATAGTTTATAGATTGAATGTAAAAGAAAGGACCGAGATCCATAGTTCACTAGAGGTGGGTCTCCTTAAGATAGATAACATGCTGGGTGAACAAATTACAGCGGGGCAATTGACAAACATCGAGAAAGCAATACATGCATATACTAATCATCTTGACTCCTTTGAGATTCGATTGGGCATTACAACATTATACATAGACCGCCATCCAACTGCATCTATGACTAATAATCCACCTTCAGGTTATCATCCGAACCCCCTCTAGTATTAAGTTGCAAGCAACATATTATTGCTTTACGAATTGCGTGTAATGTAAACAATATGATTGTTCTATGAACAAAGGATTGTTGTTTTCTCCCTAGTAGCAACATCATATCTAGTACCTTAGAGATTTCTGTCACTTCCCCAGATTACCAGATGCATGAACCCACTATCGAGCATAAATACTAACTCTTGGACTTGCTAGCATCTACTTGGCCAAGATAGCTACTAACAACGGAAAGCATGCAAGATCACACATAACACAGACATGATAGAATCAATAATCAATCTGGAATAGCTTCTCAATATCCATCCGATCCCCGCAAACACAACATGCATAATTACAAATAGATGATCTTGATCATGAACAGAGCTCACAAGATCTAGACATGTAAGCACAAAGGAGGAGAACCAGCCATCTAGCTAGTACATGGATCCGTAGTCCAAGGATGAACTACTCACGCATCACACTGGAGACTTGCATGCTGATGAAGAAGGCCTCCAGGGTGAAATCCCCTCTCCGGCAGGGTGCCGGGAAGAGCTCCAGATCCCTCCCGATCGATGGATGGAGATGACAGCGGCTATAGACTCTTTCGTGGATTATTGATCGGGTACTTAGGGTTTTCGTCCCGAGGGCATCTTATAGGCGGAATGAGAGGTCGAGGGGGTGCTGGGCTCGGCCAGACGACCCCCTGGCATGGGCCAGGCCTGGCCGCGCGGCCAGGTGGTGTGGCCGGCCCCCAGCCCTTCTCCGTCTCGTATTCTGGCATCTGATGACTTCCGGAAAAAATAGGCACTTTGGCTTTTGTCCCATCCAATTCCGAGAATATTCATTTTCTGACTTTCCTGGAACCAAAAGAAGCAGAAAACAGGCAGCTAGCACTATGGCTCTTGTTAATAGGTTAGTCCAAGAAATCATATGAAAAGTACTCGAAAGTATGGAAAAACACAAGAAAGTGGATAAAACCAAGCATGGGACATCAAAAATTATAGATACATTTGCAATGTATCAACATCCCCAAGCTTAACTCCTGCTCGTCCTCGAGTAGGTAAGTGATAAAAAGAAAGAATAATTTTTGAGGTGACATGCACCATCAAAGACTTGATCAAAGTATTTGTAAAACATTCAAAGGTGGGATCATAGTACTTCAATCAAAACATCAAAGACAAAGTTCTAGCAATAAAACAAAGAAACTATGTTACAACATGAAAAGGCACAAACAAAAGATTCATGAATAACAATGCTTTGCAAGACATTTGTTTGTTTCACATAAAGAAAACATAACATAATAATATTCAGCTTGTCCCTCATAGAGTAGAAAATATAAATGCATAGGACACCTTCAAAGTTCATAAGAGTGACTAGACACAAATAGTTTAAAACAAGCAATATCAAGTTATGCATCAATCAACTAGTCTTGGGACAATGCACATAGAACTAAGAATGGCCACTATGCTCTCAAAGTAGGTGCATAAAGGTAGAAGGTGGAGACTCAATATAATGGTGGAAGAAAGGCCTCCATAAAAGGAAGTAGGGATTCAAGTCTCATAAAGAGCTTCCAAAAATTATGGTACTTATAGCTTTCAGCTCTCATTGCCCCTATCATAAGCATCTTGAAGTGATTAAGGTTAAAGTGAACAAACTATGGTGTACATGCTTGACGAAGTATAAGTTAGAAATCTCATGTCCCTTGTATACGAGGGCCGCTCCTCATGCTACTCAAGTTTAGTCACCGGTAAGTTCTTGTCATCGTAAGTACGTGTGTATCATAGAGAACCGCCAACGGGGTACCCCTTGCCCGATGATATGGAAGAATCCCCATATCAAAATGACAAGGCAAGCAGACAACGAGCATCTCAGCAATCTTCTTATTTACCATGGGAATATGGTTCTTTTTTGTCTCTTTCCTCTTTTCATAATATTTTTTTTCTTTTTCTCTTTTTTTCTCAATATAGGACTCTTTTTTATAAGAAGAATGCTTCATAGACAGCTCATTATGGTTACGCTGCAGGTTTCCACCATGTAGCATGGATTAGACCAGCGGCCCAAGCGTTTCTCTAACACATATACATAACTCCATGGACTTACAAGCTCCCCTTTCATTTCACACCGACGACATCCATATACAAAAGAGCATGATATCAACTAGGTACAAGTACCAAGTGCAATGTTGAAAGCGTTCCCCATGACAGCATGGTTCTGCTAATTCCCAACAAATAAGTGCAAGCATATACAACATAGACTACACAATGGTTCATGTTTATTAAGGGCAAGAAAAGTAGAGTGTGCCATCAAGTTCGTGAGAGCTTTAATCACTAGTTTTATCATAACAAGTTTAATTTGGAAGGTAAACAAAAGCATGAATTTACTTGGAATAGCATAAGCTAGTAGGTAGGTATGGTGGACTCTTTGGAATAGCTTGGTTTAGGAAGTTGGATGCATGAGTGGAACTCATACTTGGTTGTGGAGGCTAGCAAAAAACTGGGAGTGACAAACTAAGAGAGCAATAATGGCCATAATCATGCAGAGCGACAAAACATCATTGATCAAAGCATAAAGTGATACTACAAGTTGAAAACTAAAGGATCATAAAGGCTATGGTGACTTGAGATAGTCATAACATGGTGTGAGCATGTGCCAAGTCAACCCAAATAAAGCATCAAAGGAGAATACCACTATACTATGCTTTAATATGCTAAAACAACGGATGATTCATACAAGGCACATTAAGCAATCTCAATTGTTTATAACAAGTCATGATACAGCAAAGAATACTAAGCATAAAGCCAAAACAATATCAAGCATGGCATGACAGAGCATAGGCCACAGTCAAAAACAAGCTCTTTTTACCACATAAGCTTGAACTTTCCTACTCTTTTCCAATCCAAAATAAACTATTCGAAAACCAGTTTATGAAAGAGGGGGTCCAACCAATTTATTCAGAAAACTAAGCAAACTAAGAAAACTAAAAACCAAAACGAAAACAAAAAAGAAGACGCTCCAAGAACAACACAACTGTGCATGAAACAATAAAAATGAAGCGTTTGGAAGAAACCTAGGATTTTTATCGATTAAGAAGGGGATGACTTGGGCATCCCCAAGCTTTGACGCTTGTAATTCTTGGATATTTCTTGGGGTGACACGCGTGGCATCCCTAAGCTTGAGCTTTAGTTCATCCTTCATCTCATTACTCATTCCTTCCATACACCTGAAATTTTTTCTTCATACAAAACTTCACACAAACTTTATTAGCAACATTAGTGCACTCAAGATAATAGGTCTTAAGGTTCAGTTCCAATACCAAATAAACTTCATTAGAACACTAGTTACTGTAGCACCTCCCTCAAAAATCTCAATTCCCCAAAAGAACTCAAAAAGGAACCAACAATAAGCAAATGCAGAAAATGGCAGAAATCTGTCAAAATAGACCAGCAGGTAAAGACGATTTTTTAGAAGACCTTCTATTGCTCAAATCAAAAAGTGTTGAACTAACTAAAGTTATATAACAACCTGGGGCAAAAGCAAAAAAATTCACGCCTCAAAAAGACGTTCAGAGATTTTACACGAATGTTTACGGTGAAGCACAGAAATTTGTTTCGGGACAGCAACTTTCCCAATCATTACTTCTCTCTCATTAGAGGTTACTCTTGGCACAAAAAGCAAATAAAAAGGATAAGGAGCGGTTATTACTGAAGTAATAACTTCCTAGACTCATCTAAACTTTTGGGTTATCTCCCAATAAGTACTTTTGTGGGACCCCCAGATTTACCATCCGAGAAATCCCTGTTATGCATACATCCATGTTCCCATGATCAGTGAGCCGTGGAACATAACCGACATGTACCATTACAACATCCAAAACATAACGAGTTACAAGACTTACATAAAGGCCCTTATGGCTACATCATCAATGGCAGCGAAACATCACCAAGCGTAGAGCCCAATCGTGCCTCAACCTATATGCAACTGACTGGGAAGACGGCCTAGCTCGCTGGACGTCACCGTAAACTCCTGAAAGTCTGGCCAAGTAAATAGCCAGGGACAAATCCATGAGTACTTTGAATGTACTCGCAAACCACCAGGATAAGTGAACAAGGAAATGCAATTATGGCTGTGGGGAGATAGCTCTATCTGGGGTTGCTTTTGAAAAGCCTCAGCTAACTTTGAAAATCATGGCATCTCCATATCTTTGTTCAAAAAGAGTTTTGAAAACATGCTTCTGTTTTATAAATTTAGACATCTCCATGTCTTTGTTGAAAAAGAGTTTTGAAAACAGTTTTCGTAGTAAAAACCCTTTTTAAACATCTTCGACCCCCTCGGGTCAAAACAAAGCTTTCGAACTCGGGTTCCCCCGGAACCGTCGTCCTCAAAGTACTTGTTTCCCAAACAAGCACAGTTTGGGTACTCCTAGCCAATACCTTTACAACCATCCTTGACCGTGGACACGGCTATTCGAATAGGTCATACTCTGCAAAGTTTGCACACTTTACCCATAAGAATCAATACATCCGCCGGGATACAACCACGGCCCACTACCACGGTAGATGGGGGTCCAGATAATCAAACCTAACTTTTCGCTTGTCTACACTAGCAAAGGCATGCTTTTCCTATTGGTATTACTCTCCCCGGCAACGAGTATGTGGCTCCTAGCCATAGTCCTTCCTTCCATACACGCGCATACCCAAGCCGCAACTTGGCGTATACCTCAATTCTAGATACTCCACTTCCTTACGTACTACCTAAGTCATACCGTCCGCAGGTGACCCAATTGTTGCACCGGCCTCCTGCCAGGTCAGGCTCACTCTTGCCGAAGCAAGCGACAGGCTTCAGATCTTTGATCTGGGACGCCTGCCCCGTCTTCCAGGGATTTCTCCCTATAAGCATGGTAGAAGTTGCCTCGGCTAATACGGACAAACTACGAGTTAAGCCCCAGCGACCTGGGGTAATGTGGTTGCGGGGATAAAAATTGTTCCCGTAAAGGCGTAGAACATCCCATTCGCATCTTCTTTTTTCTCCTCATCATTATTTCTTTTGTTAAAACTTCCACTAGGAACGATGCTTCTCCCCAGGGTTTTACAAAGTCGTTTTTGAAACATTTGTAGTGGGGAAAATCCCAAAATAGTTTATTTTCTCAAAAACCGGGGTTTCCAAGGAGGTAGGATGCTAACCATCGTACGCTCGGTCTAAAGGGGTAAAATGGTAGGTACATCGGGGTGGTGCCTCGAAGGACAAGAAATCATAACTTGGAGGAGCCAAGTTACTATCGCAGTATTTATGAAACAAGACATGCAGGTAGAGTATGAAATTTGTAAAGAAGATATAAAACAGGTAAAGGAGAATAGGACATATAACAGAGTTTGGGAAATGGTGGCTTGCCTGTGATCAGCAATAAGTCCCTGGACTTCTTCAGATGACCAAGAATACCCAATAATATAATAAATAGAAAACCCGTTCTTCTTGTCGTCAGACACTCACACTATCGTCGTCATCGGGTACACATGCAGACAGACAATACCACAATCAACACAAGGCATACAAACATCAAACCCTACAGCAAACACACATAATAAATACTACTGGACTTGGGATTTTTGGAGAGGTTGGGTATTGGTGGGGGAATTTACTAAATTGCCACTAGGGTGTTTTCCATTTGGCGGATAGTTGTCTAGGATAGATACAAGGGACTTGGGTTAGGGATTTGTGTTCAGTAGGTTATAAATGGATGACCATGACATCCTCTGATAGGTCTTGACAATGCAAAACCATCACAAGTGGTTTCACTTGATTATCACTTTTTTCTAGAATTAGATATGCCTTTTAAGGTGGGATAAACTCTAGTTTCAGGAATTAATTCACCAGAAGTGTTCTGGAGCTCCAAAAATTATTTACTTGGATGGTTTGGTAGTACTTGCTGTAGTCAACCACCTAGAGTTGGAACCAAGTTAAAAGAATTACCAGAATGCCCTTACGAATTTCCCAAACACAGTTCTGTATGGTTCTTCTCTTTATTACCAGATGAAAACTACAAGAGATATTGAGTTGTTTCCAAAGGAATGTGCTAGGTATTAAGAATACCTTTCTGTAGAAATTGGATTCACTCATTATGGAGTTGCCAAACTCCTGGAGTGATTTATTTAGTGAAAATACCAATCACAAAGGTATTTCATTCACTAAAATACAACCATAGCTCAATAAATTTTGCGCTGCTGGGGTTTGGTACATATTGATAGTAGGACGTACTGGGAATTGGAATCAAGTCAATACCACATTTGGTTTGACTTGGGAAAATTCACCTTGGGCTGAGACCTGTGCTGGATGATATGTATTTCAAATACCTTCAAGTAGGTCGTTGGTTCATCTCAAATGGAGTTGTAAAACTCTCTGAGGAATTTATTTAGTGTACCAGATACAATCTAGTAGAATAATTATTAGTAATTAGAGAAAATTATTTTGGACATTGGGTTGCCTCTACATGTTTGAGAAAACACCAGAGAACCACCAGAAATTTGGATCTAGTCATTTGGACTTGATTTACTATTTTACTTGGATTTAAACCTAGCAGAAACTTTTCTAGAATAATGGATCTCCTAAAAGAAAAGAAAAGGGGTGTGCGGCAAGGGCTAGGCTGGATCTGGCGGGGAGATGGGCCGCAGGGGAGGATTCGGCCCACGGAGGGGCAGCGTGACGCGCGGGGCCTGGTGCTCGAACCTGCCAGGCGAAGCCCGGCAGTCAGCGAGGGAACACGCCGAAGCGGTACCGGCGGATCTCAGCCGTCCTCTTAAGTGGAGATGGACGGCGCAGCGTCATCGTCCACCCGGGGCTCGCCGGCGACGAGGCTAACCCTAACAGAGGGTGGCGGAGAGCGGGGAGCTCACCCGAGGGCTCGAGGAGGGTTGGGGACGGTGCAGGGTGACGCGATCGACGACGACGAGTAGATCGGTGGGCGGCACGATAGCAGAGGCCCACGGGAAGCAGCTTGCATGACGATGGCCGAGAGCGACCTTGTCGGTGCTTGACGACGACGGCGGAGGAGATGGTCCTAGGAAAAAAGGAGGGCACCGTTAGATGCAGGTGAGCAAGGAGAACTCAGGGGCTAACATGCAGAGAGAGTGGAGCAGAGGGGGAGGTGCCTTGCTCGATTTTTGAGAGGAGGCCGAGAGCTCCTCTCCTTCTTCCTTCGGACAGCACAACGCAGGGGAGGGGGTGTGGTGCTCTAGGAGGTATGTGGGGTGGAGAGGGGGCAAATGAGGGCAGGGGAGAGCTGGGGAAGGGCTGCTGGCCATATATACCATGGGGGGTGCTAGATGAGGTAAATTACCAATGTGGACATGGTGGAGAGAGGTGCTGGCCAGGGATTGGTCTAGGGGGAGGTGGAGAGGGGTAGGATGGTAATTTAGTCGAGCTAGATCAGAGAGGGAGGCTATGGTGATTAGTGGATAAGATCCTTGTAAGAATTGGGGTTAAATCTCATCTTACCACCAGTACAATGGTACAATGGGGATTTGATGGGGTGGGGCTACAGTACTAGTCAACCAGTGGTGTTTCTTGATGTTGAGCATAAGCACTGATCAGTGTTTGATGGAAAAATGGAAGTGCTTAGAGTGGTAATTTGCTCAATTGACAAATTTAAGCAAAATGGAGGGTTGTGAAGGAAGCCCAAATTCTTGTATTGGACCAGAGGAGTAAATGGTACTGGTAGATAGATAAGGTCAAGGTAGACTCCTTGAATTTAATTGGGATTTTTATGTGGGGTTTAAGTCCACTTAAATCCAATTACCCAAAAAGGACAGAAGTGATTTCTAGAGGATCATTTGATAATTTATCCATTGGGCAAGGATGGATTTTGATGTGGAAGGGTCCCAAAGGTGAATACGCACTTAGGGGAATTTTCCCAAGATTTATTGAGGCAAAGAAATATTTAAAACAATTATTATTCGAATTAAGCCATTTAAGAAAATGGACAAAAAGAAATAATAAAGCTTCTCAATTTTTTTTTGAGATGTTAAGGTAGGATATGATATGTCGAAGTCACATGAGCCACAAGTTGGGGATGTGATTTGGTAAAAACCAAACTTTCCTTTATGGAGGGAGTTTTGGAGATATAATAAATAATTGAATAGTTTTGGGGCCATAATAATTATGGATAAATATTGATAAATATTGAGGATCAATGTATATGAGATAGACAAGTTGTAGCAAGCAGTTGCAACCTTGTGGAAGGAAATCCCAACTTGAAAAGGATGGAAAAACAATGAGTTGGGGATCTAGGGTGGTGTTATTTCTATACCATCAAAACATGCTTGCATCTTGGAGCTTTGAGTGCACCTTGGTGCAAGGGATAGATGGGTAGGTACACCATGTCATATAGATGACCATGGCCGAAGGAGTTTGAATTAATTGTATTTGAGGTGTTCTAGAAGTGATGGCAAACTTTGTTGAAATTAAAATGCCAAGCAAAAAGTGTTAGGAAGCCTTCTAATCTAGGTGTGTTAAAGCAGTACAAGGCTCCATTTGGAATAAGTGAAGAAGGATTTTAAAGACATCAAATAGTAGAACACAACCATGCAGATAGTTGGTCCAAAGGGGTTTGGGATGGTTGTGGGAGCTTCTAGCAAAGTTGGTATGATGGCTAGTTTTGCAGGAAATGTTATTTTCTTGTCTGTAAAACCATCATGGACCAGTGGGTTGGAGGAAGATCTAACCAGGCGCCAATGTGGGACTTGGTAGTCCTTAGGATGGTTAACAAGGTGGTTCAAGTCCATTTCCAAAAATGCATAGGGTTTGAGAAAGGGAGGCATTCAAAAAGGTGATGTTGGAATTGTTTCCAGACTTAGCCAAATTGGCAGTTTTGAGGAATTTGACTTAAGTATGAGAGGGGATGTTCTTTGTGGAGTTGCAAGGGTATCAGAGCTTTAGCAAGTGGGTGATATGGAAGTGTAGAGTGAGTAGAATAGATCCTTGCTTGATATAGGTCTTAAGGACTTGAGAACATCTAGGATAGAAGTCCTCAGAATGGATCCGATTAAGGGTTTTAGATGATCACGTAGTGGCTAGGGATCATAACAAGGTTTTCTTTCTTGTTTAGGGATTGATAACTTGGAAACATCTTGAGCCTAGTGATGAGCTCCTAAGGTAGCTCGGACTACTTCATAAGCAAACAAGTCAAGCAGCAGATCAAAGCAACTCATCTTATAAACAAATCAACTCTCTATAGGGTTCACCATCACGGTTAGCTTGAGGTAAGGTTGGGGCATTTTCAAGAGGTTGAGTTTTGAATAAGATGAGGGTTCTTGGTATCTCTACCAAGAGTAGAATTCAAATGCTTTGAACAAGATTTTTGGGAAAACTAGAGGTATGATTAGTTGAGTGTTCTATCTTGAAAACGTAAGGAGATTGTATTATATATCTCTCCATAGTTTTGTTAATAGAGGCTACCAAAATAGTTTTGGTTACATAGGCATATTGGCTCATGTTTTGAAATGCCAGAACATTTGAGAATATGTAAATTAAGCCAAGATAGTTTTGGTAAATAGCTTTTGTCAACTGAGGGTGAGGTAGGGAATATCCTAAGATACACTTCATAAGCACCAGTTCAAGCAAACAACAATCAAGCACTGCCTCAAACCATAAGAAAACTTTTTGTTCCCCTTGATTTTTGCATTCTGGGTAATAAATTAGGGTTGCTGAAATTGGGATGTTACAACTTTTCTTTAACGCCTTTAAGTTAGGCATAAGAAGCAAAAAGAAGAATCAAGTGTTCTCAAATGAAGAAGCATTAAGACCAAATTTTGTTTTCATAGGAGGAGCAACAGTAATCTTCTCTCTGTTCTTAGGGGAGTGTTCTATACATTTCTTGAGTGGGAGTTGATATTTAATTGTGCCTTCTTTCATGTCAATAATGGCACCAACAGTTCTAAGAAAAGGTCTTCCCAAAGTAATAGGACAAGAAGCATTGCATTCAACATCCAAAACATAGAAATCAACGGGGACATGGGCATTGTTAACCATAATAAGAATATCATTAAGACTCCCCATGAGTTTATTTTTAGCATTATCATCAAGTGGGACATTCAAATAACAATCTTCAAGAGGAGGCAAATCAAGCATATCATAAATCCTTCTAGGCATAATAGAAACACTACTATCAAGATCACATAAAGATTTGAAAACAAAGTCATTCACTTTCATTTTAATGATGGGTTCCCAACCATCTTCTTGTTTTATAGGAATAGAAGCTTTATGTTTCATCTTTTCTTTTTTAATCTTTATGAGAGCATCAGTAATGTGTTTTATAAAGTCCATGTTCATAGCACTAGCATTAGGACTTGTAGCAAGCTTTTGTAGGAACTTAATAACTTCAGAGATATTGCAACCATCAAGATCAAAATCAAATTTATCATCTAGAGTAGTAGAACTATTACTAGCCTCAACACTAGTGGTGGTGATAGTAGAAACACTAATGTTTCGAGCAATTTCATCTTCTCTTTCCCACTTAGCATGTAATTCAGCTAATAGTCTAACATTTTCATCAATTCTTACTTGTATAGCATTAGTAGCTGCAAAGGGATTATCATTAGTTTCAGGTTTAGCAGCCATTTTATTGAAAGAAGATTGAGCTTCAGATAAAGATGATATATTTCTTTCAGCATTAGAGAGTTTCAATTGTAAACTAGGAATTTCCCTATTTAGACTCTCAAGTTGATGGCTAATGTTCTTCAAAATGGTAGATTGTTCCTCCATAGTTTTAGTAAATAGTTTATTTTGCTCATATTGCATTTGCATGAAGTTTTTAGTGGCTCTTTCAACTTCTAAAATTCTTCCTTCACTAGGTAATCCAGGTTTACCATTATAGCCATAAGTATTATTAGGAGGGTAGGGCCTATAATTTTTATTACCATAAGCATTGTTGCCAAAATTGTTATTTCTTATGAAATTCACATCAACTTGCTCTTCTTGAGCAACCAAAGAGGCTAAAGGAACATTATTAGGATCAATATGGGATTTCCCATTAACAAGCATAGACATAATAACATCAATCTTATCACTCAAGGAGGAGGTTTCCTCAACATAATTTACCTTCCTACCTTGTGGAGCTCTCTCAGTGTGCCATTCATAATAATTAACCATCATATTGTGCAGAAGTTTCATTGCAGCACCGAAAGTAATGGTCATAAAGGTACCTCCAGCAGCAGAGTCCAATAGGTTCCTTGAAGAATAGTTCAATCCTGCATAAAAAGTTTGGATGATCATCCAAGCAGTCAGTCCATGAGTGGGACAATTCTTAACCAAAGATTTCATTCTTTCCCAATCTTGAGCAACATGCTCATTATCAGATTGTTTAAACTTCATTATTTCACTTCTCATAGATATAGTCTTAGCAGGAGGATAGTATTTTCCAATGAAAGCATCTTTGCACTTAGTCCAAGAATCAATACTATTCCTAGTAAGGAATTCAACCATTCTTTAACTCTTCCTCTCAAAGAGAAAGGAAACAATTTCAGCTTAATAATATCACCATCTACATCCCTATGCTTTTGCATCTAACAAAGTTCAACAAAGTTATTTAGATGGGCAGCAACATCTTCATTACCAATACCAGAAAATTGTTCTCTCATAACAAGATTGAGTAAAGAAGGTTTTATCTCAAAGAAAGTATCTTCAGGCACAGGTGGAGCAATAGGTGTGCTCATAAAATCATTTTTGTTGGTGCTAGTGAAGTCACACAACTTAGTGTTTTCAAGAGTAGTTATTTTTTGTGTTTTCAAGTAAGAAAGCAAACTAGTAAAACTAATTTTTTTGTGTTTTTGATAAAGAAACAAGCAAACAAAGCAAAAAGAAATTAAGAAAAACAAAAATAACAAAGTAAAGAGATTGCTTATGAGGGACTCCCCTTGTGAAGATGTCCTTGACTCGGCGGCAACGGCGCCAGAAAATATGCTTGATGGCCCAAAATATATCGAGCTCGTTGGGGAACCCCAAGAGGAAGGTATGATGAGCACAGCAGCAAGTTTTCCCTCAATACGAAACCAAGGTTATCAATCCAGTAGGAGCAAGGAAACACCCCAAAGGTGTAGCTAGCTGAACGATGGCAGGGCGCACTACCGGTGCTAGCAGCAACGTGGAGACCTGCACAACACAACCACAGAACTCTGTCCCCAACTTGCGATGAGGTTATCAATCTCACCGGTTTTGCTGAAAACAAAGGATTAAACGTATCGAATGGAAGGAAGTAAGAGTTTGCAGAAAGTAAACACAAAGCAGTAAACAGTTTATAGATTGAATGTAAAAGAGAGGACCGAGATCCATAGTTCACTAGAGGTGGCTCTCCTTAAGATAGATAACATGCTGGGTGAACAAATTACAGCGGGACAATTGACAAACACTGAGAAAGCAATACATGCATATACTAATCATCTTGACTCCTTTGAGATTCGATTGGGCATTACAACATTATACATAAACTGCCATCCAACTCCATCTATGACTAAGAATCCACCTTCAGGTTATCATCCGAACCCCCTCAAGTATTAAGTTGCAAGCAATAGATTATTGCTTTACGAATTGTGTGTAATGTAAACAATACGATTGTTCTATGAATAAAGGATTGTTGTTTTCTCCCTAGTAGCAACAGCACATCTAGTACCTTAGAGATTTCTGTCACTTCCCCAGATTACTAGAGGCATGAACCCACTATCGAGCATAAATACTAACTCTTGGAGTTGCTAGCATCTACTTGGCCAAGATAGCTACTGATGCGCTCGACTTTCCACGTAGAGCTCGTTGGGAACCCCAAGAGGAAGGTATGATGCGCACAGCAGTTAGTTTTCCCTCAGTTATAAAACCAAGGTTTAATCGAACCAGTAGGAGCAAGGAAACACCCCAAAGGTGTTACTAGCTGAGGTTTGGCAGGGCGCACTACCGGCGCTAGTAGCAACGTGGATACCTGCACAACACAACCACAGAACTTTGTCCCCAACTTGCGATGAGGTTGTCAATCTCACCGTGTTTTGCGGCAAACAAAGGATTAAACATATCGAATGGAAAGAAGTAAAAGTTTGCAGAAAGTAAACACAAAGTAGTAAACAGTTTATAGATTGTATGTAAAGAAAAAGGACCAGGATCCATAGTTCACTAGAGGTGGCTCTCCTTAGATAGATAACATGCTGGGTGAACAAATTACAGCGGGGCAATTGACAAACACCGAGAAAGCAATACATGCATATACTAATCATCTTGACTCCTTTGAGACTTGATTGGGCAATACAACATAATACATAGACCGCCATCCAACTACATCTATGACTAATAATCCACCTTCAGGTTATCATCCAAACCCCCTCCAGTATTAAGTTGCATGAAAAAGATTATTGCTTTACGAACTGTGTGTAAAGTAAACAATATGATTGTTCTATGAACAAAGGATTGTTGTTTTCTCCCTAGTAGCAACAGCACATCTAGTACCTTAGAGATTTGTGTCACTTCCTCGGATTACCAGAGGCATGAACTCACTATTGAGCATAAATACTAACTCTTGGAGTTGCTAGCATCTACTTGTCCAAGATAGCTACTAACAACGGAAAGCATGCATGATCGAAAATAACAAAGAAATGATAGAATCAATAATCAATCTGAAATAGCATCTCAATATCCGTCGGATCCCCGCAAACACAACATGTATGAATTACAAATAGATGATCTTGATCATGAATGGAGCTCACAAGATCTAAACATGAAAGCAGAAAGGAGGAGAACCAGCCATCTAGCTACTACATGGATCCGTAGTCCAAGGATGAACTACTCACGCATCACACCGGAGGCTTGCATGGTGATGAAGAAGGCCTCCAGGGTGAATTTCCCTCTCTGGTAGGGTGTCGGGAAGAGCTTCAGATCCCTCCCGATCTAGGGATGGAGATGACGGCAGCTACAGACTCTTTCGTGGATTTTTGATCGAGGTACTTAGGGTTTTCGTCCCAAGGGCAATATATAGGCGGAAGGAGAGGCCGAGGGGGTGCCAGGAGCGGCCACACCACCCCCTGGCGTGGGCCAGGCCTGGCCGCGCGGCTAGGTGGTGTGGTGGCTCCCTGGCCCTTCTCCGTCTCGTATTCTGGCACTTGATCACTTCCGGAAAAATAGGCACTTTGGCTTTTGTCCCGTCCAATTCCGAGAATATTCATTTTCTGACTTTCCCGGAACCAAAAAACAACAGAAACAAGGCAGCTGGCACTGTGGCTCTTGTTAATAGGTTAGTCCAAGAAATCATATGAAAAGTACTCCAAAGTTGGAACAAAACACAAGAAAGTGGATAAAACCAAGCATGGAACATCAAAAATTATAGATACATTTGCAATGTATCAGCTACTAACAATGGAAAGCATGCAAGATCACAAATAACAAAGACATGATAGAATCAATAATCAATCTGAAATAGCATCTCAATATCCATCGGATCCCCGCAAACCCAACATGCAGAATTACAAATAAATGATCATGATCATGAACGGATCTCACAAGATCTAGACATGAAAACACAAAGGAGGATAACCAGCCATCTAGCTACTACATGGATCCGTAGTCCAAGGATGAACTACTCACACATCACACCGGAGGCTTCCATGGTGATGAAGAAGGCCTCTAGGGTGAAATCCCCTCTCCGGCAGGGTTCTGGGAAGAGCTTCAGATCCCTCCCGATCTAGGGATGGAGATGACGGCGGCTACAGACTTTTTCGTGGATTTTTTTATCGGATACTTAGGGTTTTCGTCCCGAGGGCGTCTTATAGGCGGAAGGAGAGGCTGAGGGGGTGCTGGGGTCGGCCATACCACCCCCTAGCGTGGGCTAGGCCTGGCCGCGTGGCCAGGTGGTGTGGATGGCCCCCATCCCTTCTCCGGCTCGTATTCTGGTATCTAACGACTTCCGGAAAAATAGGCACTTTGGCTTTTGTCCCGTCCAATTCCGAGAATATTCATTTTTTGACTTTCCTGGAACCAAAAACAGCAGAAAACAGGCAGCTAGCACTGTGGCTCTTGTTAATAGGTTAGTCCAAGAAACCATATGAAAAGTACTCCAAAGTGTGGACAAACCATAAGAAAGTGGATAAAACCAAGCATGGAACATCAAAATCTATAGATACATTTGCAATGTATCAACTACTCCCTCTTAATAATGGTGATGATGGTGGAGACATTGGAGAAGGCAAAGATCCCTCTGGTGGCGGCTTCGGCGGAGTTTCTCCCTCCAATCTTTGCTAGTTCTGGCTCTGCATTGGTGTGTCTGTGGCGCCTCCCTCTAGGAACTCCCGAGGGGCCCTTCATATGGTGGCTTTAGGTCATACGAAGTCCGTGGGATAAAGATCGAAGCGAATTGATGGTCGAGGAGGAAAAGAACATGGGTGCGCGCACACCCTTACTGGGTGCGCCACCTGGGCTCTTTTGGGACACCTGGATCATCTGGTGAGGTCTAGTGCTTTAGGTGCTTCTCTTGATGAAATATTTACACTCCCAAAATCCTAGGTCCCTGAAAGGTAAAAATATAAAAAACAGGGTTTCTTGGCATGTAGAGTTATAAACAAAATAAAGGGGTTCATTGGTAAATCCCCATAAATCAATGTGAAACATGGATATAACATCATATATGTAGCAAATGTGTAGGAATTCATATCAACAAACTACAAAGTTCATGTATGCATTTTACATGCATCAACATGTGACTAATGTGTTTAGTCACGAGGATATTATATTACAGAACAAGTAAATAGACATTACAAGTAACGAGATTGAACTAGTTATGGTGATACCGATGATGGAATATCGGGCAAGTAATATATTGCGATACAAAGAGAATTTGATACTAGATTAATTGAATCTCCAACATTGTGGTTCAACTAATGAAAGATCTCAGTTGAATGTGTGGGAACCATTTCGTACACCCATGGTTCCTCTATTGGTTATTGATCAGAGAGGACTATCGATCATGTCCACATGATCTCGAACTTGTAGGGTACCACACTTAACGTTTCGATGTCGCTAGGGTTTGATGAGATAAAAGATGGTGTTATTGAATTTTAATTCGGAGTCCTGGATGAGATCCTAGATATCAAGAGGATCTTTTAAATGGTTCAGATGTAAATAAAAGTCTATGGGAAAGTTATTTTGGGATTCTGGGGAAAGTTCAGTTTTTTCAGTATTGTTCAGAGAGGTTCTTGGACGACCACCAGTGGGGCCCACCTGCCCATGGGTCCACATGGGCATGTGAGGGGGAATCCCGGCCTTCATGGTCTAGGGATCCATAACCCTACATGGCCGACACAGGCATCCCAAGGGGCTCGGGTTTTGCTTGGGGAGCACCTTCTTGGAGGAGGGGCTTCCACCTTGGCCACCGCCCTCTCTACTTGGAGGAGGGGCAAGGACTGGCCTCTTTCCCTCTATACTTGGAGGAGGGGCTAGGGATGGTTGTCCCCACCCCTATATAAGGAGGGGCAAGGGCACGGGGTAGCACCCTTTCTCCTTGGCGTAGCCTCCCCCTCTCTCTCCCGCGCACTTCTTTCCTCCTTCCTCGCGTAGATTGCTTACCAAGCTTTGCCGCATATCCACCATAAATCCACCACTATGCCATCATGCTTTCGGGATATCATCAGCCTATTCCCCTCAATTGCTAGATCAAGTAGGAGAAGATGCCATCAATATGTACATGTGTGAATCTTGGAGGTGCAGTCTATGTGATGCTGCATCGGAAAGTACGACTACATTGTCTATGATCTTTACATTGTCAACACTCGTATTATTCGAGGGTAAGTAGATCTAGTCGACCTCGCTACTAGCATCTCATAGATCAGATCTTGGTTTTACTTCCGTAATCTTGAAGCAAAATGTTTATATTCCATTCTATGAACCCATCAGTGGTATTAGAGCCTAGATCTATTCGTAGATGTGGGTGCGATTAGAACAAAATGTTTCTATGGGTGTCTAATCTTACTTTTTGTTACCCTGCATGTACTTTGGATTTTTTTAGGATAGTGGGATGGAGCGGCCCAGACCAACTCTACTTGTCCAGGCACAAGAGATCGGTTTCGTGCTTGACATGCAACTTGATTTTCATAAACGGCTAGTGGGTATTTATATCTCCTACTATAGTTGAAATTTGATTTACAAAAGCGGTCCTAGAAAGGTTAAAAAGCAAATTGTTGATCACTATTGTGGCTTTGCATAGTTAGAATGGTTCTATCTTGTTAACCGTATAAGCCACATAAAATTTACAAGAACAAAGTAGAGGACGACTAACTTGTTTTTGCAGGGTATGTGATATGGTATGACCAAAACTATGATGAGATATATGTGATATATGCAATGATCATGTTTTGTAATATTTTAGGACTTGCATGTATATGAGTATGGCAACTGGCAGGAGCCATCTGATTTTCTTAATATTATTGTTTGGCCCGAGTGTCAATCTTTAAACGCCATGTTATTGCTTTACTTTATATTTATGAGTTAGGAATAGTTAGTGGATGCAACAATGTGATGTTGTCATGGACCGGTACGTCATGCTAGTGGTGATGAAGATCATGTCGATGCTTTGGAGATGGAGATCAAAGGTACAAGAATAAAAGGTTATACCATGTCACATTATGAATTGCATGTGATCTTTATTCTTTTATGCCTCTTTATTTTCTTTGATTCGATCACGATGCATTATAAGATGACCCCTCACACTTAATATCAAGATAATAATGTGTTACCCCTTAGTATGCACCATTGCGAAAGCTCGCCGTTTTGAAGCACCTTGTGATGATCAGGTGTTATGAACTCTATGTTTGCAGATAATGGATGTAAGCTAGTGTTACACATGTTGAAATACTTTAGTTAACTTGAAGATCTTAGAATTTATAGACATTACCTTAGAACACGTAACCAAAAGTTTAAACACGAGTAATATGAATGATATGATCAACATCCTTGATGTTCACCATTGAAATTATATCTTCTCTTGTGTAGATCAGACTTGGTTTAGTGGATTTGGATCATGTGTCACTAAACAACACGAGGGATGTTGAGTTTAGTGGGAGTTCATTAGTAATTTTATTAACTTGAACTAATTATCATGAACATAGTATAAATTTCTTTGAAAATATGTTGTAGATGAAGGGCTAGCCCTGTAGATTCACTCAACTTCAATGCATTCCTAGAGAAAGAGAAACTAAAAAAAATGGAAACTACTTTACAAATTCGTATTATAATCTGAGAATCATCCTCACTACTAGACAAAAAGTCAATGTTCTTTATATGATGCTAGGTGTGCCTCCCATTGCAGATGCTCCTAATGATGTCAGGAATGTCTGTCAGACACGTAAGGATGACCACATAGTAGTTCAGTGCGCCATTCTATGTGGTTTAGAACCTAAGCTCCAAAAATGTTTTGAGTAGCATGAATCATATGAGCTGATCCAGGAGCAAAAACTTATTTTTTATACCCATGCCAAAGTGGAGAGGTATGAAGCTTCTCCTAGTTTATTTAGTTGCATGATGGAAGAGAACAAATCCATTAGTGAATAGGTGCTCAAAATGTCTGGGTATGCTGATGGCTTAGGACAACAAGGTGTAACGATTCCTAATGAGTTGGGGATTGACCGAATTCTCTGGTCATTGCCACCTAGCTACAAGACCTTTCTGATGAACTATAACATGCAAGGGATGGACAAGACCCTCCCTAAGATCTTCATGATGTTGAAAACTGCAGAGGTAGAAATCAAGAAGGAGCATCAAGTGTTGATGGTCAATAAGACCACCAGTTTCAAGATGAAGGGAAAGAAGGGAAACTTCATGAAGGGTGGTAAGAAAGTTTCAAATCCCACAAATAATCCCAAGGATGTACCTAAACCTGACATTGAGTGCTTCTTCTACAAGGGGACTGGCCACTAGAAGCATAACTACCCCAAGTACTTTGCAGATAAGAAGGATGGTATCATCAACAAAGGTATGTTTGATATACATTTTATTCATGTGTATCTTACTAATGCTCGTAGTAGTTCATGGGCATTTTACACTAGTTCTATTGCTTATATTTGTAACTCGAAAGAGGATTTCAATAAAAAACAACATCTAGTAAGAGATGACGTGACATTGCGTGTTGGAAATTGCTCCAAGGTTAATATGATCGTTGTCGGAACGCTCCCTCATTGTCTACCTTCTGGATTAGTTTTAAACCTTAATAATATTTATTTGGTGCGTGCATTTAGCATGAACATTATAGCTGGATCTTGTTTGTTGAGAGATACTTATTCATTTAAATATGAGAATAATGGTTGTTCAATTTATATTAGTAATATATTTTATAGACATGCACATGTTGTGAATGGTTTATTCCTATTGAATATCGATAGTAGTAATACACATGTTTATAATATTTATGCCAAAATATGTAAATTGAATGATGATAATTCCACATACTTGTGGCACTACCGCTTAGGTCATATTGTTGTAAAGCGTATGAAGAAGTTTCATTCTAATGGACTATTGGATTCACTTCACTTTGAATCATTTGAAACATGTGAATCATTCCTCATGGGAAATACGGCTAGAACCACATTCTCTAGCATAATGGAGATGGCAACTGACATTCTGTAAATAATACATAACAATGTATGCGCTCCGATGAGTGTTGCTGCACGCATTGAATATCATTATTTCCTAACCTTCACTAATGATTTGAGCAGATACGGGTATATTTCCTTAATGAAATACAAGTCTAAAGCATTCGAAAAGTTCAAATAATTTTAGAGTGAAGTAGAAAATTACCATAACAAGAAGATTAAATTTCTATGACCTGGGCATGGATGTGAATATTTGAGTTATGAGTTTGCTATGCATTTAAAGACGTGTGGAATTGTTTCACAAGTCATGCCACCTAGAACACCATAGTGGTGTGTATGAACATCTTAATCGTACTTTACTAGATATGGTGCAATCTATAATATCTCTTACCGACTTGTCGCTGTCGTTTTGGGGTTATGCGTTAGATACAATTGCATTCACTTTAAATAGGGCACCATCTAAATACATTGAGACGTCACCATACGAATTGTGGTTCGGCAACAAGTCAAAGCTATTGTTTCTTAAAGTTTGGGGATGCAACGCTTATGTGAAAAGGCTACAAGCTGATAATCTCGAACCCAAAGCAGAAAAATGCGCCTTCATAGAATACCCTAAAAGTAAATTGGGTACACCTTCTATCACAAATCTGAAGGCAAGATTTTCATTACTAAGAATGGAATCTTTCTACAGAAGAAGGTTCTCTCGAAAGAAGTGAATGGGACGAAGGTAGAGCCTGGTAACATTATTGGACCTTCTCTCGAATAGGCGAGTAGCACATCATTAGAAGATGTTCCAAGGCATCTTTAACCACCTGAAAAGGAAGATAATGATCATGATCATGAAAATTCAAATGAATCTACTACTAAAACTCGCAAGTCGACTAGGAAATGTACCACTCCTTATTGGTACGGGAATCAACACGTCTTCATAGTTATGTTATTGGGCAACGATGAACATGTGAACTATGAGGAAGCGATGATGAACCTAGACTACGGAAAATTTCTAGAAGACATGAAATGTATGACAACCAAGTATGTACTTCGGTTGACTTACCACACAACCACAAGGCCGTTGAGAACAAATGGATCTTTAGGAACAAAACACACGTGATGGTAATGTCACCGTATATAAAGCTCGACTTGTCACAAAAGGTTCTTGACAAACTCAAGGAGTTGACTATGATGAGACTTTCTCACCTTTAGCGCTGCTAAAGTCTATTAGAATTATGTTAGCAATTGCTGCATTTTCTATTGAATAAATCTTGTAGATTGATATCCAAACTGCATTTCTTAATGTTCACATTGAGAAAGAGTTGTACATAGTGCAACCCGAAGGTTTTGTTGATCCTAATGATGCTGATAAATTATGCAAACTTCATAGGTCCATTTTGAAGGGAATATGCCCGAGAGGCAATAATAAAGTGGTTATTATCTTATTCCATGATTATGATAAATGTGTATTTCTCATGCTATAATTTTATTAATTGGAAACATTAATACATGTGTTTTTGATAAACAAATAAATAGTTCCTAGTTATGCCTCTCATATAAACTAGCTCGTTGATTAACAATATGATCAAGGTTTCCTGATCATAGACATTGGATGTTGTTAATAACAAGGACATAACATTGGTGGAATGATGTGATGAACATTCATCCAAAGTATAGTAATACGATAAAATTCATTATGTTTACATTGCTATCACATCATGCGAAGTAAATTTAATCCTTAGACCATGAGATCATGTATCGAAAGAGTACTTTGATAACATCAAACGTCACACCATAACAAGGTGACTATAAAGGTGGATTTGGGTACTCTAAAAGTGTTATGTTGAGGCTCATGGATCAAGAGTGGGATTTGTCCATCCCGATGACGGAGAGATATACTCTGGGCCCTCTCGGTGATGTGACATTGACATAACTTGCAAGCAAGTGATAAGATCACTAGAATGTTATATCACAAGAACGAGAAAAGAGTAATTGTCGGTAACGAGATCAAACTAGGTATGGGGATACCGATGATCGAATCCCGGACATGTAATATATCACGATACAAATGGATTTAGTTACAAAGTTAAAGGTTCTCACGATCACTAGAGTCATTGTTGAATGTGTGGGAGTTAGTACAGATCTCCAGGTCCTGATTCTGATTATTGATCGGAGAGGGGTCTCGATCATGTTTGCATTATTGGCGAATCGTAGGGTGACATACTTAAGGGATACCGACATCATTTGGAGCAAATATGATACCAGAGAAAGATTATGAAAGCGTTGGAATTATTTCGATGGACACCGGAATTGTTTTGGGTCAAATTGCCGAAATTGGTTTTGCATATGATATCAAAATATTATAATGCTATCTTTGGATGCATAGAATTGGTGCATGGAATTGGTGCATGGAATTGAATTGAGTGGTAATTCTAAATCAGAGTTGGAAAGGAAATGACTTCCAATTGAATTCTGTTGTTTGGATGGGCTAGGAATTTGTTGTTGGAATCATCGTGTGTTAGCCAATTCCTGTTTGGATGTAAAAACCATGTAATTAGATATTTTTTGAGTTTGAACTTTATAAACTTGTGTACATGTATGAAAATAGCATATGTATATTAGAATGTACATATATTATTTTCTACACATGATACGTCCATTTTGCATCACTATTCTATGTCATAATTCACTGTTATTCATTGATATATTTCGTATTGAGAGGTGATACTTATGTTATTTCATCTGTTTTGCATGGTTGATGACTTTTGGAGCATGGACCGCTACAGTCAGGATTCTGATGGAAAAGGTGCTGTTTGGAGGCAAAATTCACGGAGATCAGAAAATCCAGGAAAATACATGGAAAATCCTATTTTCTAGAAGACAAAGGAAGCCAAAAGGGGGCTGGAGATGGGCCACAGGGGGCCCACACCACCCCCTGGCGTGGGCCAGCCCAGGCCGCGCTACCAGGTGGTGTGGCCACCCTGGTCCATCCCTGGCACTCCCCTCTGGCGTATATTATCCTCCCGAAACCCTAACACTCGGGGAGCAACACAGAAATATTCCGCCGTCTCTACAGGGTCGAAAACACCGAGAGAGAAAGATCTTACCGGCAGACAGATTTCTGCCGGGGGAATTCCTTCCCGGAGAGGGAAGATCGTCGCCATCAACACCACCATCATGCTGGCTTCATCGGGATCATCATCATCATCATCACCACCATCATCACCATCAACACCCTCATCACCATCTCCATATTGCTGTAACAATTGTGTTGAATCTTGCATAGTTCATAGGGCAAACTTTCCCGGTGTTGATTACTCTTTGTAGTTGATGCTATTGAGTGAACCATTGAATTATTGTTTATGTTCAGATTGTTATACATCATTATTCCATCTCCGATCATGATCCATATGATGTCTTGTGAGTAGTTTGTTTTGTTCTTGAGGACATGGGAGAAGTCATGTTGTTCGTAGTGGAGTTGGGTTGAGAAAGATTCAATAGTTTGATATTTAAGTTGTCGTGTACTTCTTCTAGTGGTGTCATGTGAACGTCGACTACATGACACTTCACCTATATGGGCCTAGGGGAATGCGTTGTGTATTCAGCTACTAATCGTAGGGGTTGCCAGAGTGACAGAAACCTGAACCCCCGTTAGGAAACCATTGCACAAGGGACATAAGGGTCTTAGAGTTTAAAGCTGTGGTTAGGTTTCTACCTTAATTACTTTCTTGTACTTACGGATGTTTGCAAGGGGTATAATCACAAGTATGTATTAGTCCTAGGAAGGTCGGTACATTAGCACAGGTTCACCCACACAACACTTAGCAAGCTAAAGAAGATTAATCAACTATATGAAGCGAAAGCACTTGATAGTCTTCCCATGTGTCCTCGAGAACATTTGGTCATCTTAAGGAATACAACCGGCTTGTCCTTTGCTGAATAAAGGATTGGGCCACTTGCTGCATTTATTCCTACTGTCTTTTATTTAATCATACTTTGTTTACTTGCTTTATCAAAAAACCCCTAAAAATCCATTTGCTAAGTATTTGCAGAGAATTCCTGATCCATACCACTAGCCAGCACCTTCTGCTCCTCGTTGGGTTAGACACTCTTACTTATCGAAAATATTGCGATACACCCCCTATACTTGTGGGTCATCAAGACTATTTTCTGGTGCCGTTGCCGAGGAGTGAAGCGCTATTGGAGAGTGGAATTGGTCAAGGAAACTTCTACTATGAGTATTGTTTATTTCTGTTAGTTGCTTTATTTTCGTTATGGATAATTCGCTGAGTTTCTTATTTGGTAATGCTACTACCACTACTAAGGTAGTAGATAAGCCACCACCTACTGAGAATGATGCTTTCAAAATACCTACAAGAATTATTGATCGTGTTATGGATAACTACTATGTTGGGGATGGAACTATCCATCCCGGTGATCATTTATTCTTTATACACGAATTATGCGGGTTGTTCAAGTGTGCAGGTATTACTACAGATAAAGTTAAGAAGAAGTTATTCTCATTATCGCTGAAAGGAAGAGCTGAGGAATGGTATAAGCTGCTGAAGAATGGTCAAGCTCTGGAATGGGAGGAAATAGTGCCTCTCTTTTATTCAAAGTTTTATCCTCCTAGTGAAATTCATAAAGATAGGAATCAAATATACAACTTTTGGCCTCTTGATATAGAGAGTACAACTCAAGCTTGGGGGAGATTGAAGTTACTAATGCTCAAATGCCCCATTCATGAGCTCCCCAAGAATATTATTATCAATAACTTTTATGCAGGGCTCCCTCTACATGACAAGGATTTATTGGATGCTTCTTGTGCTGGATCATTCACTCGCATGGAAGAAGAAGCTAAATGGGATCTTCTGGACCGTATTCAAGATAATGCTGATGCATGGGAGAATGACAAAGGTAGAAAGTCAGGTATAAATTATGATTATGAATGCATTGAATCTTTTATGGGAACTGATGACTTTCAAAATATTAAAAATGCTTATGGTCTAGACTCTCAAGCTATTCCTTCTTATTTTAAGGCCTTTGCTTCCTATATTGAAGTTCCTAAAAAGAAGTGGAATAAGTATCATGAACCTTATAAAGATGTTGCTAAGAGTGTTCCTGCAAGAAATACTGAAGTTTATACTACGAATCATGTTTTACCTAAACCTTACATTGAGAAAATGCCTTTCCTAGTTAAGATAAAGGAACATTCTATGATAGCTAGTAGGGTTAATGAAAGTATAATCAAAGCTATTGAACCTGATAAACAAATGGTTGATGAACCTATAATAGCAAATGTGAAAGACTTTGTCACTAAATATGAAAAAGAGGGACACACTATCCTTTGTAAGGATACCTCTAATATTGTTTCTCATAGTGTTACGAGAGCTAGTATTCCAGTGTTTTCTGGTAGAATAAGTGATCATTGGTATGATGGTCCTTTTCATAGTTATATTGCTAAGTTTATGCATGATGCTTAAAGTTATTATGAGAGAGGGAAAAGTGTTCTTATGTATCTCAACAATATCAAGTTTCCTCATTTTATGCTGAAAGTTTTTATGTTGCACTTCTTTTGGCTTCTTATGAAAGTAGCCTTTGGTTTCAACAACTTGTTTGTTTAAAAAATTCCCTTGCATAGGAAGTGGGTTAGACTTAAGTGTGTGTGTGTGTTTTTGCTTCTTCATGCTCTTTTTCACTTCAATTCATATTCCTGAGTGAGCATCTTGAAAATTATCATGCCCATCTTAATGGCTATAAAGAAAGAGCTTTTTGGGAGACAACCCAATTTATTTTTTCTTTCAGTTTGTTTTTGTTTCTTTGAGTCTTGGAACTTATTACCTCGGTAATAACCGCTCCTTATCCTTTTTTGTTTGTTTTTTGTGTCAAGATCAACCTCTAGTGAGAAAGAAGTAAGGTTTGGGGAAGTTGTTGTCCCGAAACAGATTTTTTGTGCTTCACCATAAATAATCGTGAAAGATCTATGTCTGTCGGATTGAGTGGGAATTGTTTGTGCTTATGCCCCAGGTTGTTATTTAACTTTCATTAGTTTTGCACTTTTTGATTTTAGCAACAGAAGATTTTCTAAAAAATTGATCTTTACCTGCTGGTCTGTTTTGACAGATTTTGCCACTCTTACATTTGCTTCTTTAATCGATTTCCTTTTTGAATTCTTTATGGGTTTTTGGAAGGAGTTGCTACAGTCACTTATGTTTTGATTGTTTTTTAGTTAGAGTTGGACTCAAAAGTTTTTATCACTTCACTTATACTAATGTTGCTAATGAGTACTGTGTGGAGTTTTGTGTGAAAGAAATATCCAGGTAGTGGAGATAATGGTGTAATAAGGAAGAGAAGGGTTTTATGACTCAAGTAATAAGTGTATGAAGATGAAGATATCGATGATATTCAAGTGATGACTCCGGAAGAATCTACTACACAGCAAATTCAGAGACCTGCAGAGTCCGCTTTCAAATAGGTAACAGTTCTGGTAAGAAAAGTTCCGGGAAAATACTATCCAACTATATTTTTGCAGTTTTTAGTCAATAAGGAAAGCTACGAAGCGAAAAAGGGATGGAAACGGAGCCTGGGTGTCTCACACCACCCTATGCCGCGGTCCCACCCCTGGCCACGCCACTAGGTGGTGAGTCCACCCCGAACTCCGCCTCCGACTCGTTTTCTCCCAATACCTTCCTTTTGATATGGAACTTCGTAATATATAATCCCCCGGAGCCCCCGAGGTTCGTATATCGTGTTTTCATCATGTTTTTGTTTCGATCTGTTTCTGCCATGAACTATTCTTGAAGCTTTGAAGCACAATGGTGTCCGCCAAGGATAAAGGGAAGGAGCCTATGGAGGAAGACCTCCAAGACCCCGGGAAGGAGAAGGAGATCAAGAGTGAAGGTGAAGAGGAGCAAGGCCAACATCCGCACACCGGCACTACCATTGCAAGCATTGGAGTGGTGACAAAACCTTGCCAGGATCAGAAGGGCTGCACAGATGTCAACTAGAGGGAAACCTCCGCGTCACAGTTTAGCTCCACGCCATGCAGGGAAAGAAGACTACAAGAAGGAAGCATGGAAAAAGAATCACAAGAGCTGGGATCCATAATATGACATGATCATGCACCACATCGAGCACAACTCGGAGTTGATTTGTACTCTCACCTTCGAGATTGAGGAATTGGCGAAATTGATCAAAGAGCTCATCAAGAGGATACCACTACCACCAAAGGAGTAATTCGTCATCAGGTTTGGTATCCCCTTGGTTTGTTCCAAGCTTGGGGTAGTGCCCCGGTATCACATCACTATCTTCTATCTTTTTTTACCTTATTAGTAGAGTCATATCATGAATAGAGAAGTTATTGTGTAGGATGGTTTGCATTATGGAAGTGTCCCCTCTCTCATTAGATATGTATCCCTTGGTGTGAGCTGCCGTTATGGAATATTAATGAGAAGTTCTATCATTTACTCTTTTGCATAGCTTATATTAGTTTTCAATTCGTGGTTATATGATTGATCTTGTTGTTAGTATTGGTATCACTTTGGGATCATTGAGTTAATTTAGTTGGTTTTGCAAACCTGGCTCAGTCAGTAGCAACACTATTTTTGAGAGTTGAATGAAAAAGATAGAAGTACTCTAAAGAAATATAATTTCATAATCTTTCTTTCTTGATTTGCTCATAAGTCTAGTATTCCCTAGTTAAGATCTTTTGTGCTTCCATGAAAGATTGCATGTTTGTTTTTATCACTTGTATATTTGTTTGTTTCCTTCAACTCTTATACTTGTTACCCAGCCTTGCTAGCCAAAAACCTGTACTGAGAGGGAATTCTTCTGGTGTATCCACCTCCTTTAAACGAAAACCTTTGCCATTTGTGTCCACCATACCTACCTATTAGCATTATTGCTATTCCAAGTAAATTCATGTTTTATCTACCTCCTAAACTTGTTATGTGAAAATTAGTGATTAAAGCTCTCACGAACTTGATGGCACACTTTAATTTCCTTGCATTTAATAACTTGAAACATTGGGTCCTTCTTTGTTGCGTATATGCTTGCGCTTTATGAGTTGAAGTTAGCAGAACCATGTATCATGGGGAACACTTTCAACATTGCATTAGTACTTTGTACCTAGTTGATATCATGTTCTTTTGCTTATGGACCCCGGCGGTGTGAAACAAAGTGGAACTTGTAAGATCATGGAGTTTATATGTGTGTTAGAGAAATGCCTGGGTCGCTAGCCTAAGCCATGCCTAATCATGGTGGAAACTTGCAGCACAACTATAGTGAGCATTCTATGAAGCATCCTCAATAAAAACCTATGCAAATAGAAAATAAAAAGATTGCTGAGATGCTCACTGTCAGCTTGCTTTGTCATTTTGATTATGGGATAGCTCCTGTGTCATGTGCAAGGGGTACCCCATTGGCGGTTCTCAATGATACACGTGTATTTACAATGACAAGAGCTTACTCGTGACTAAAGTTGAGTAGCATGAGGTTCGGTACTCATAAGTAAGGGGCATGGGACTTCAATTTATAACTTGTCAAGCATATCCTCTTAGTTGTGTCACTTTAACCTTAATCACCAAAAGGTGCCTATGATAGGGGCAATGAGAGTTGAAAGCTAGTAAGTATCATAATTTTTGGGAGCTCTTTATGAGACTTGCAATCCCTGTTCCCTCTGCGAAGGGCCTTTCTTTTACTTTTTAGTTGAGTCAGTAAACCTATTCCTTCTACCTCAGCAAGTATTTTGAGTTGTTATGTTTCATTCATTCATATGATGATTTATTCAATCATGTTTATTATGTTCCTTATTTTGTACATTGCTCTTATCTTGGTGATTACTACTTTGAAAGCTTTCATTGAAAATCAGTTATTTGTGAACTCCAGCAAATTATCAACTATTTTTCAACCAAGAGATAAGTTTGCCATTACCAATTATGATTTACTTTATGTATCTTTATTGTGTTTCCTTTACTCATTGCAAGTTGAGTTATATAATAGTGAGTTGTCTTCTGTTATGATCTATGTATCGATGAATGTGATGCTTCTTGTCCGTATTCTTTTATCAACTCTTCACTCCATAAACCTGAGGCCATGTTTATTGAGCTCAGTTTCGCTTAGGGACAAGCGAAGTCTAAGCTTGGGGGGAGTTGATACGTCCATTTTGCATCACTATTCTATGTCATAATTCACTGTTATTCATTGAATATTTTGTATTGAGAGGTGATACTTATGTTATTTCATCTGTTTTTGCATGGTTGATGACTTTTGGAGCATGGACCGCTACAGTCAGGATTCTGATGGAAAAGGTGCTGTTTGGAGGCAAAATTCGCGAAGATCAGAAAATCCGGGAAAATACATGGAAATCCTATTTTTCCAGAAGACGAAGGGAGCCAGAAGGGGGCTGGAGATGGGAACAGGGGGCCCACACCACCCTTGGCGCGGGCCAGCCCAGGCCGCGCCACCAGGTGGTGTGGCCGCCCTGGTCCACACCTGGCACTCCCCTTTAGCGTATATTATCCTCGCGAAACCCTAAGACTTAGGGAGCGGCACAAAAAGATTCCGCCGCCTCTGCAGGTCGGAAAACACCGAGAGAGAAAGATATCTCCGGTAGACAGATTTCTGCCGAGGGAATTCCTTCTCGGAGAGGGAAGATCGTCATCATCAACACCACTATCAAGCTGGACTTCATCGGGATGATCATCATCATCATCACCATCAGCACCCTCATCACCATCTCCATATTGCTGTAACAATTGGGTTGAATCTTGCATAGTTCATAGGGGAAACTTTCCTGGTGTTGATTACTCTTTGTAGTTGATGCTATTGAGTGAACCATTGAATTATTGTTTATGTTCAGATTGTTATACATCATTATTCCATCTCTGATCATGATCCATATGATGTCTTGTGAGTAGTTCATTTTGTTCTTGAGGACATGGGAGAAGTCATGTTGTTAGTAGTGGAGTTGTGTTTAGAAAGATTCAATAGTTTGATATTTAAGTTGTGGTGTACTTCTTCTAGTGGTGTCATGTGAACATCGACTACATGACACTTCACCTATATGGGCCTAGGGGAATGCGTTGTGTATTTGGCTACTAATCGTAGGGGTTGCCGGAGTGAAAGAAACCTGAACCCCCGTTAGGAAACCATTGCACAAGGGACGTAAGTGTCTTAGAGTTTAAACTTGTGGTTAGGATTCTACCTTAATTACTTTCTTGTACTTATGGATGTTTGCAAGTGGTATAATCACAAGTATGTATTAGTCCTAGGAAGGTCGGTACATTAGCACAGGTTCACCCACACAACACTTAGCAAGCTAAAGAAGATTAATCAACTATATGAAGCGAAAGCACTTGACAGTCTTCCCATGTGTCCTCGAGAACGTTTGGTCATCTTAAGTAATACAACCGGCTTGTCCTTTGCTGAATAAAGGATTGGGCCACTTGCTGCATTTATTCTTACTGTCTTTTATTTACTCGTACTTTGTTTACTTGCTTTATCAAAAACCCCTAAAAATACGTTTGCTAAGTATTTGTAGAGAATTCCTAATCCATACCACTAGCCAGCGCCTTCTGCTCCTCGTTGGGTTCGACACTCTTACTTATCGAAAATACTACGATACACCCCCTATACTTGTGGGTCATCAACACACAATAATATTAAAATCATATGAATAGGATCATATGAAGAACACACATGAGACAAAATAGTTTGCAATGTGTCCTTCCTTCCTTACATTTGTCTGAGGTGACCTAATCATCAAACTCATCGGTAGAATGAGATTTTACTATTTCATACATCAGAGATAACTACTAGACAAGTACATTACATGGGTAAATCTATAGGGGTTTGCTCATGAAAACAATAAAAAATTTCTTGCTAAGAACCCTAATGCTAGGATCTATCTATTAATAATGCAGTAACATGAGGGGATTTTCACGAACTTGCTGTTGATGACTGAAAAGCGCTGTCAATGCTCGGGAGAGCGTGGCTGATGCAGTCTACCGAAGCTGACTGATGACCTACAAGTATAGGGGATCGCAACAGTCTTCAAGGGAAGTAAAACCCATTTTATTGATTCGACACAAGGGGAGCCAAAGAATATTTATAAGCCTTAACAACTGAGTTGTCAATTCAGCTGCACCTGGAAACAATCTTGCTCGCAGTAGTTTATCAGTAGGAATAGTTTTGTAGTAGTAATAGCCAAGTAATAGCAGTATTAAAAGTAGAGATAGTAGTAACAATTGCAGTAAATAGTAGGATTAAAGCGCGGTAGGCATACGGATGGATGGACGGGCGTTGCATGGATGAGACAATTCATATAGCAATCAAGACATAGGGCATTTGCAGATAAATAAGATAAAGCATCCAAGTACTGAATAATCATAGGCATGTGTTCCATATATAGTCATACGTGCTTGTAATGAGAACTTGCACAACATCTTTTGTCCTGCCAGCCTGTTTGAAGTGGGGCCTGAAGGGAAGTACTAGCAATTAAGGTGCTCCTTTTAATAGAGCACCGGAGCAAAGCATTAACACTCTGTAAACACATGTGATCCTCACATCATAGCCATTCCCTCCGGTTATCCCGATTATTGTCACTTCGGGGCCTTCGGTTCCGGACAATAATATGTGTATACAACTTGAAGGTAAGATCACAAACAATATATCATCATGAATCGATAACATGTTTAGATCTGAAATCATGGCACTCGGGCCCTAGTGAAAAGCATTAAGCATAACAAGTTGCAACAAAGTTAGAAAGCACTAATAATAGATACTAGGCACCATGCCCTAACAATCTAATGCCATTACATGAACGATCTCATCCAATCCCTACCATCCCCATAGCCTACAGCGGGGGATTACTCACTCATGGATGGGGGAATCATGGATGGTTGATGGAGAAGCGATGGTGATGATGATGGCGATGATCTCCTCCAATTCCCCGTTTCGGTAGGGTGGTAGAATGGATTTTCTGGTTCCGAGTCGCGGTTTCTGGTGGTGGCGGTGCAGCGGAACACTATATAGAAAAACGTCAAACCCCCCTGGGTTTTTAGGTCAAGAGGCATCTTATAGACGAAGATGGAGGCTGAGGGGGTGCTCTAGGCGGCCACACCCCTCCCAGTCATAGCCTGGGCTAACTCGCGCGTCTAGGGAGTGTGGGACCCTCGCTGCCCTCCTCCGCCTCGTCTTCTGGCTCTATGAGTCTCCTGGTGAAATAGGATTTTTTCCATATTTTCTGGGATTTTTCCTGATAGTTGATTTTCTGCACAAAAACTAGGCACCAAGGTAATTTTGCTGAAAATATCGCCAGTCTGTGTTAGTTGTATCCAAATCACACAAGTTCAGAGGAGAAACAATAGCGAAAGTGTTCGGGAAAGTAGATACGTTTTGGACGTATCAACTGCCCCCAAGCTTAGCTTATTGCTTGTCCTCAAGCAATTCAGTTGAAAACTAAGTGCGATAAAAGAAACTTTCACGAACACATTTGCTTCATAAGATGTATATATTCTCAGCATATGATAAACTACTTAGGCCATTCATAATAAAGAGTATGCAAATAAGTTTACTTAATAGTTATTGCCAGCTATGAAGAGATTCCAACTCAAAAAATAATAAGTAGCATGAAACATAAACAGAAGCAACATTACAATGCACATAAAAAGGTATGATAGAGTGGTATCTCGCTTGCCTTTGATTGTAGAGCAAACATAAATTCCAAGGCACCTCTGAAGTTCAAGTGAAGACTAGAAGTAAAGATATCAAAGATACAAGCATCAAAGTCATGACACAATTAACTAAGTTTTGAGACAAGCACATTACACTAAGAATGACAACTATGCTCTCAAGAAAGTGCTCATAGAATACGTGGTGACTCAACAAGGAAGTGAAAAGGTTTATAAAAGTTTGATAGGCTTCCAAAGTGCTGAAAGTATGGTACTCATTAGCTTTGAGCTCTCATTGCCCCGATCATAAGCATCTTTAAATGGTTAAGGTGAAAGTGAGGTCCAATATGAGTTATATGCCTAACAGACTATAAACTGGAAATCTCATGTCCCTTGAGTACGAGGGCCGCTTCTTATGTTACTCAACTTTAGTTACTGGTAAGTTCTTGTCATAGTAAGTACATGTGTATCATAGAGAACCGCCAACAGGGTACCCCTTGCCCGATGATACGGAAGAATCCCCATATCAAAATGACAAGGCAAGCAGACAATAAGCATCCCAGCATCTTCTTATTCACCATGGGAAATGGTGCTTTTTTCTCTCTTTCGTCTTTTCTCATTTTTTATTTTATTTTTCTCGATCTCTATCTCTTTTTTTATAAGAAGAATGCTTCATATATTGCTCATTATGGTTATGCTGCAAGTTTCCACCATGATTAGGCATGGATTAGACCAGCCGCCCAGGCGTTTCTCTAACACACATACATAACTCCATGGACTTACAAGCTACCCTTTTATTTCACACCGACGACATCCGTAAACAAAAGAGCATGATATCAACTAGGTATATATTTACAGGTGTTGAAAGCGTTCCCCGTGATAGCACGGTTCTGCTAACTCCTAGCCTATAATTTGCAAGCATATAACTTTCATGGACAGTCACAATAGTTCAGGTTTGTTAAGTGCAAGAAATAAAGTGTGCCATCAAGTTCGTGAGATCTTTACTAACTAACTTCCTCATAACAAGGAAACATTTTATTTAGAAGAAAACAAGGCATAATGAATATGCATAGAATAGCAACTGATGCTAATAGGTAGGTGTGGTGGACACTTTTGGCAATAATTGGTTTTGGGGAGTTGGAAACATGAGTAGAGCTCATACTTAGTGCACGTGAAGGCTATCAATAGAAAGGGAGCGACAAACGAGAGAGCAATAACTGTCATAATCATGCTTGCAACAAAACAGGACTAGTTATGGCATGAAAGTGATTCAAGAACCCTGAGGCAAAATAATTCATCGAGGCTTAACTGATTATTGTTTCAGTTATATGCATGCGTGAGCATGTGCCAAGTCGATTCACACGAAACATTCAGAGGAGGATACCACAATGTCATACCAAGTTATGAATAGAATAATGCAAGCAAACATTCATATGACATTCTACAAACCATTAGCAAGCTGGAGCTAATCATAAGAAAGCAAGAACTACTAAGCATCCATAGATAACATACACCTTACATGAATAGACTAAGCATGCCCACAATGATGAGTATATGTACAAAAATGAAAACAAATAGCATTCATTACCAGCCTTTTACCACTCCTAAAGTTGTCGTTAATCTTCATTATTGCCCTTCACTTGTGCGGCTTGAATAATAACATGATACCAAACTCAACTGAGGACTACTGATCCTGCAACGAACTTCACAAGACCAAAGAAGAACAACAAATATTTTTGGGTTTTTGATTTTTAAAGGAAAGAACAAACAAAGAAAAATATTTTTGGCTTTTTTTCGAATTATTAAGACAAATATAAAAGGGAGAAGCAAACCAAAGCAAAAACATAAAGAAGCAAACAAAGAGAAATAACGAAAATATTTTTGATCTTTTCATGTTTTGGGAAGCAGAAATAAAGCAAGAACGAAGACTAAAAAGAAAACGAAACATTGATATACAAAGTACCGACTGAACATGATATGTAGATGAGTGTGATGTTGGTGTACCTCCCCCCAAGCTTAGGCTTTTGGCCTAAGTGAGTATCAACCCCAATGCGGGTAGGAACTCCAGGCCGGCGGGTCATCATAAGAATGATCGTAGTTAGGACCTTGTGAAGAAGAAGAAGCTCCCCAATCATAGGCAGGCTGCTGGTATGAAGACTCCCCCTCATTCGAGGGCTGGACCGAATCATCTGTAACCTCCCTTCCAGTATCTTGCTCTTACTAGGAGAGCTCTCCCAGATATGTATCGAGCTCTTCCTCAGTGAGTGATCATCCGTACCTGGTATCAAGGTTAAACAAAATAGGCACATGCAAAGAACAACACGCTCAGACTTACCCCTTCTCCAACCGGCCTTGAGAAAGGTTATTTCATAAGTAAATCACTCAAATTAGCCCAAGAAGAAATGAATTTATGTTGTATCATGGAATTAAGGTCAAGCCTCTCTATGGGAAACTGTAGGTCTAAATGATGAGGCACTACACCATGCAAAGCTAATAAACGAGAGGCGATGAGGCCTCCACATATTCCACCTTTCTCGCGGTTAGCACCAAGACGGAAAGCTATTAAGGCACCAAAATTATAAGTCCTATCTCGTTTCAAAGCAGCTGAGATGAAGACTAGATCACATGAGGATAATTTACTAGCAGTTTTCCTAGAGAGAGCACACTTGGCAATAAAGTAGGCAAAGTATCGAATAGACGGGAGATGAATATTACGAATTTTACCACTCTCCTTCGAGAAGCTCCTCCTTGGCAAATATTTGCGTACAAGTCCATGAGTGGTGTAGGTCTCTCTCTAATCCTTTCACACAAACCCCACCATTGTACTTTAATAGCTGGACAAAAATCTTCAAAAGGGAGATCGATAGCTATATTGTAAATTTTGTAATTAACCATGGGGTTAGGCAAAGAACAACTAAATCGAAAATCCTCCACCACAGACATAGTTCGTTTCACATATTGGGAGGGTTCATCTCCCAAGAAGTGCTCCAATCCTGCATTAGCAATTAAAGTATGGAAATCTTGAGAAATCCCTAAAGCCCTCATGAATTCGGGGCATGGATAGATAGAAGGAAAGACTTCCTCCTCACGACGAACCTTCATAACCGCAGGCACCCTTAATTAATGTTTGTTGAGTTGGTGTTCATTCATCTTCTTTTCTAAAATTTAAGACAACCATCATACAAGTGATTGCAAAAGTGATTACAAAATGAAAGGAACTAGTTATAGGGACTTGTAAGAGGCCTAAACATGAATCAAAACAATTTTTCTAAGCATTGAACAAGCTTACAAGATCACATAACCTATCACCTACAGTAGCAAAATACTCGAGATATAATCCACTAATCACGAATCTACTTGGGCAAGCGGAGGAGTCACATACCGGAGATCAAATGCTCCAAATCTCAGCAGCAAAGATGGGCTGAGTAAGGAGATCGAAAAATCATGAGCAAGAACAGCAAGAACGTGAGTTTGAGCAATGAACTGGTATTTTCTCGGGAGAGAGAAAGGAGTGGCGGGATGGAGAGTAAGTGGAGGGCCAGGGGTGGCCCACACCATGGCCAGGCACACCCCTAGTGTGGCCGCGCCACCAGGTGGTGTGCCTGCCTGGTGGGCCCCATGGGTCACTCCAGGTACTTCTCTGCCCATTTTTTCACGTAAAAATTTAATATGAATTTTCTGGAATTTTTCAAGACACTTTATTTTTTAGCAATTTTCAGGTATTGAGGAATAATTTTTTGGCAGAAAGATAATATTGGCAAGATGTAATAACAAAACAAAACAAAAACTTCAGAAGTTCTAAGACACTCTAATATGCAAGCAACTAGCAACAGAAAAGTAAACTAAGTGAAATAAAAAATTAAAATGGATAAACTAAAAGTAAGCAAAGTTAATCATGGTGAAAACATTGTTTTTGTTCATTAAAATCCCTTTGTTAACAAGGTTGGTCAGGTCTTGTTACCAAAACAATTTTATATGAAACAACATTTTGCATTTCACTAAATGATTATGTTACTTCAACCTTGATAACAATGGTCCCAATCATAATAGTTTCATATTTTTCTCGTGGTATGGGACAATATATTTCTCCTACTTGGATGCCCTCAATATTTTCAATTGAATTAGGCCATAATTCCTATCAATCTTCTTGGCGAAATTGATAGTATGCTCCTTGTCATTAACATTAAAAGTTACCTTTCCTTGATTGCAATTAATAACAACTCCTATGGTATTAAGAAAAGGTCTCCCAAGAATAATAGACATATTATCATCTTCAGGCATTTCAAGCACAACAAAGTCAATTAATATCAAGCAATTATGAGCCACTTGAACGAGAACATCCTCACATATACCAATAGGAATAGTGGTAGATTTATCGGCCATTTGCAAAGATATATTAGTTGGTATTAATTTCTCAAGTTGAAGTCTTTTGTAGAGAGAAAAAAGCATAACACTAACTCATGCTCCCAAATCACACAAGGCAATTCTAACATAATTATTTTTAATATAACATGGAATAGATGGAATCCCTGGGTTTCCAAGTTTCTTTGGAACTTTACAATTAAAGGAATAATTAGCAAGCAAAGTAGAAATTTCCTCATTAGGGATCTTTCTTTTATTAGAGACAATATCCTTCATATACTTTGAATAAGGAGGCAGTTTAGTTGCATCGGTGAAAGGAATTTGAAAAAAAAAGGTTTCATCCACTCACAAAACTGATTATAGTGTTCGTCTTCCTTTGACTTGTGTTTCTTATCAGGGAAATGCATAGGTTTTTGGACCCAAGGCTCAGCAACAAAATCTTCCTTAGTGTATTTAGTATTCTTAGTGTGTCTTTTAGGTTCTTCTTCAACCTTTTTTTATCAGGAGCATCATTTTCCTCATTAGCACTTTCATTTTTAGCATTAGAGACAGATATACTATTAGGATCTTTAGCAGGTTCAAAAGAGTCTACAATAGTTTTATGTTTCTTTTTCCTTTTGTTAGGATAAGTACCACTATTTTCAATTTGTTGAGAATCCTGCTCAATTTTTTAGGATGCCCTTAGGATATAGAGGATCCTGAGTGGCAGCACCACTTCTAGTTCTAATTTCATAAGCATGTTTTTCTTTAGCAGCATTCACTAACAAATCTTTTTGTTCTTTAATAAGCTTATCAATTTGAGTTTGAACCATTTGGAAATGTGTAACAAGAATTTTAACATCATTAGAGATTCTTTCCACAATATCTTTTAACTCAATAATAGCTCTAGAGTTTTCCATCAAATGATTATGCACTCTTTTATTAAAATTATCTTGCTTAACAATAAAAATATCAAATTCTTCCAACCATTGATCAGGAGGTTTAGAATAGGGAATATCACCTTCATCAAAACATTGGAGAGAGTGTACCTCAATAGTGGATGAGTGGGAGATTGGCTTGCATAACCCTTCTATAGGAGGTAGATTCTTCACTTCTTCAGCTTTAAGACCCTTCTTCTTAAGACATTTCTTAGCTTCCTTCATCACTTCATCATTTAGTTCAATAACTCCCCTCTTCTTTGGTGTTGGTGTTGGCTCAGGCACAGTTAACTCAAGTGTAGTTGACTCGGGTGTATTTGGCTCGAGTGAAGTCCAGTCATCATAATTCTTGCTTATTTTAGCCATTAATTCCTCAGCTTCTTTGGGAGTTCTCTTCTTGAAAACACAATCAGCACAACTATCCAGGTATGTCCTAGATTCTTTAGTTAGTCCATTATAATATATATCAAGAAGCTCATTCTTAGGTAATGGACATCCAGCCTGTGCATGAATCAAATTA
Organism: Avena eriantha; assembly: GCA_910589775.1. Classification (NCBI taxonomy): domain Eukaryota; kingdom Viridiplantae; phylum Streptophyta; class Magnoliopsida; order Poales; family Poaceae; genus Avena; species Avena eriantha. The sequence goes on from OU342741.1 coordinate 476,366,337, forward strand.
CAAAACCTTGCCCATGATTCAGGCAATATCTCTTTTTCTCCCTGTTTAAAATCAAAAAGTTCATGCCAAATGGCATGTCTAGCACTAGGAGGGAAATATTTCTGAAGGAAAGTACTAATCATGCAATCAGGGCTATCAATAGATCAAGGAGGTAAATTATTAAACCAAGCTTTAGCTTCTCCTTTCAGTGAAAAGGGAAAATTTTAGCAACAAAGTATGTGCCCATCTTAATATCATCAGAAAATAGGCCACTCATGGTAGAAAGCTCAATCATATGTGCTACAACACTTTCATTTTTAGTCCCACAAAAAGGTTCTTTCTCAACAATGGTTATGTAAGATAAATCAAGATAAAAATCATAATCTTTATCTTTAATGTGTATGGGAGATGTAGGAAACTTAGTATTAGGAGATAGTTTGGGTTTTATAGTACGCCTCTCAAGGATACTCTTAATAGCACTTTTACCATGAGTATTTTGACATTCTTTAATAAATTCATCATTCATTTGTATATATCCGTCTTCAGTATCATAGCTCTCACTAGACTCAGGTGATCAAACGGGTGTAGTAGTGTCTTCATTAGGAGTTTCAATATTTCCAGCTATAGTTCTAGCAATCGTAGCATCTAGGAAAGGACCTAATGAACCACTCTTATCAAGCACAGTAGAAGCATCATAAGTATCAGAAGTTTCAGATTTAGCAGTAGTAGTAGTATGTGTCGCATGTGTATGCGGTGGTGGTGTAAGGAGCTTACTTATCACATATGGTGAATCAAGAGCAGCAGAGGTGTTCAGAACTGTACCTCTCCTTGTAGTGGATGGTAATATAGGAACCTTTCCATCACGAGATTTACCCATGATGAATGGATAGTAGCGAACAATAATGATTCCAAGTGAACTTAATAAATAGAGCTATGCTCCCCGGCAATGGCGCCAAAAAATAGTCTTGATGACCCACAAGTATAGGGGATCACAATAGTCTTCGAGGGAAGTAAAACCCAATTTATTGATTCGACACAAGGGGAGCCAAAGAATATTTATAAGCCTTAGCAACTGAGTTGTCAATTCATCTGCACCTGGAAACTATCTTGCTCGCAGTAGTTTATCTGTAGCAACAGTTTTATAGTAGCAATAGCAAAGTAATAGCAGTAGTAAAAGTAGAGACAACACTAACAATTGCAGTAAACAGTAGGATTAAAGCGTGGCAGGCATAGGGATGGATGGACGGGCATTGCATGGACAAGACAATTCATATAGCAATCAAGACATAGGGCATTTGCATATAAATAAGATAAAGCATCCAAGTACTAAATAATCATAGGCATGTGTTCCATATATAGTCATACGTGCTCGTAATGAGAACTTGCACAACGTATTTTGTCCTGCCAGCCCGTTTGCAGCGAGGCCTCAAGGGAACTAATGGCAATTAAGGTGCTCCTTTTAATAGAGCACCGGAGCAAAGCATTAACACTCCGTAAACACATGTGATCCTCATATCATAGCCATTATCTCTAGTTATCTCGATTGTTGTCACTTCGGGGCCTTCAGTTCCAGACAATAATATGTGGATACAACTTGCAGGTAAGAGCATAACCAATATATCATCATGAATAAATAACATGTTTAGATCTGAAATCATGGAACTTGGGCCCTAGTGACAAGCATTAAGCATAAAAAGTTGCAACAAAGTCAAAAAGCAATAATAATAGATACTAGGCACCATGCCCTAACAATCTGATGCCATTACATGAACGATATCATCCAATCCCTACCATCCCCATAGCCTACAGCTGGGGATTACTCACTCATGGATGGGGGAATCATGGATGGTTGATGGAGAAGCGATGTTGATGATGATGGCGACGATCTCCTCCAATTCCCCGTCCCAACAGGCTGCCAGAATGGAGTTTCTGGTTCCGAATCGCGGTTTCTGGTAATGGCGGTGCAGGGGAACTCTATATGGAAAAACATTGAACCCCTGGGAGGCCAAGGGGGTGCCCGAGGCGGTCACACCCCTCCCAGGCGTGGCCTGGGGCTGACCCGTGTGGCCAGGGGGCGTGGGCCCCTTGTGGTCCTCCTTCGTGTCGTCTTCTGGCTCCGTGGGTCTCCTGGTGAAATAGGATTTTTGGCATATTTTCCGCAATTTTTCCTAATAGTTGATTTTCTGCACAAAAACTAGACACCAAGGTAATTCTGCTGAAAACAACTTCAGTCCGTGTTAGTTGTATCCAAATCACACAAGTTTAGAGGAGAAACAATAGAAAAAGTGTTCGGGAAAGTAGATACGTTTTGGACATATCACCGACCTTAGGGTCATGTTGAAGTCCTTTGGTTCCTACGGCTCCAATGAGTCCTAGTGCCCCAAGTGTTGCACCTCCGAGGGAGTTACACATGTCATGTGCCTGACGATGACTCCCGCTCCTCTGATCCTGTAGCACTTCCAGAATTAGAGCTTCTGGATCTGAATCCCGTAGCATGGGTCCTCCATGGTGAAGAATACTCTTGCTCGTGCGATCCATACTTGGGACCATGGTCACGTGAGATAGAGTATCAACTGGAGGTCTCCCAAAAAGAGAGGGAACATTTATCGATTATTGGTGTATTTAATTTGTTAGAATACCTCACAATGTAAAGGGGAAAGCCCCCCCCCCCCACATAGTTAATTGCCTTAGCCATGTGGGACTAAAAATGAGAGGGGAGAGGGGAGGGCTGGCCGGCCGGACAAGGCCCTTGTGCGCCCCGCACGGGGTGCCCAAGGCACAGCCGGCCACCCCCTCTCTCTCTCCTCCCTTTGATCTTTCCCTCATGGGCCCTTTTTCCCTCTAGATTTTGGCCGAATTAGGTATTTGACCTTTTAATTCATTTTTCTTTTATTAAATAATTATGAATAAATGATTAAATCAATATTTAAAATTTAATCACATATTATTCAATCCCCGTGGTGATGGAACTCCTTTTACCTCCACTCTGGACATCCTCCGGACTTACCGAAACTCTTCCAGTTCTCTCTCTTTCTTTCCTTCGGTGATTCTGCCGATACCAAAACGCTCTCTCGGCATCATCAATCCCTTAAGCACCATACCCCATGGTTCGGGAACACTCTAGACATGGTCGAGTCCTTCCCGCACTACAACAATCGATATCAATCATGCACTCCTCGAGCCATTGCTGGGTCATACCCAGCTAGGACTCAAACGCCTCTAGACAGCTCCTCTCCAACTGAGCTTCGTCCTCGTGAAGCCAGAGTGCCTCTTCGCGAAGGGCCACATCCCACTCCTGCATGCACCTTTGGTAGGTTGCGCTGGTGTTCTTGATGCTGAACGTCATAGTGGTGTAGCAGAAGGCACCGGATGGCGTGATGAACACCGATATTTCTTCGTCCTTGACCGCCATCTTGATCTATTTGTACCCAAAGTACGTGTCGAGGAAGCACAGCGACTCCAAGCCTGCAGTCGATTTGATGATCTAGTCGATGTGGGGGAGGATGAACTCTTACTTCGGGCAGGCGCTGTTTAGGTTGGCATAGTCGATACACATTCTCCAAGTGTTCTTCTTCTTCAGTACTAGGACTGGGTTTGCCAGCCACTTGGATTACTTGATTGGATGGATGAAGCCTGCAGCGAGGAGATGCTCCACTTCTTCGGCGATTGCTCAGTGATGCTCTTCATTGAAGGGCCACAGTGACTGCTTCACCAGTCGCACTTTGGGGTCGGCATTGAGTTTGTGCTCAACGAGTTTCCTCAGGACACCAAGCATGTCATATGGTTTCCATGCAAAGATGTCATGATTCTCCCACAGGAATCTGATGAGCACGCTTTCCTATGCGGGACTCATGTTCGTTCTGATGGTGACCGTCTGGTTGGAGTCGCCCGGGACGAGCTCAACGGTGCGAGTGTGTGTGGCCGCCTCGAAGGCTATTCCCCCAGAGTTCTCCGAGGTAGGATTCTTCAGAATGGTGGGGTCATCCTTGTCGACGTTGCTTGTGTATTTCACAAGCTCATCCACGTGGTTGGTTTCTGCGGTGATGACGGCGTCGGCGAGCTCGACGCCTTTCTCCTCCCACTCCATGGCCATATCGGGGTCGCCGTGGATGGTGATGATGCTGCTTGGCCCAGGGATCTTCATCATGTTGTGGGCATAGTGTGGGCCCGCCATGAATTTGGCGAACGCCTGGCACCCTAGGACACAGTGATAGGGGCTGCGGAAGTTCACTAGATCGAATACGATCTGCTCGGTGTGAATGTTTGCTGGTGTGCCTAAGATGACTGGTAGCATCACCTTGCCGACCAGGAATGCCTTCCCACCGAGGACGATGCCATGGAAGGTGGTGAGGGTCGACTCGATCATCGACTCCGGGAGGTGTAGCCTCTTGAACGTATCCAGGTACAGGATATTGATGGAGCTTCCGCCGTCCATCAGTGTCTTGGGTAGCCAGTAATCGGCCACTTAGGGCCTAACCACCAGGGCGACTCGCCCTGGATATTCGATCATGGGCGTGTGATTTTGGTGACTCTAGGTAAATCTTTGCTCAGACCAGTTGAGGAAGCGGGGAACATCGACATGGGTCACCACATTGATGGCGACCGTGCGGGAGAGCACTTTCTTCTTGTGTTTGGTGCTGAGCCAAGTGAAGGTGTGCAGTGAGCCGACGGTGTTGTCGAATCCGCCAGTGTTCCTGTTGTTCCTTGGCGGGTTGTTGTTGGGGTCCTCTCTTTCTCGCCTTTCCTTCTCAATCTCCTTACGAGAATGGCAGTCTTCAGTGGTGTAAGTGGTATGCTTCCCCTCCTTGCCTTGCAAGACATAGAGTTGGGTGAGTAGGGCAGTGGGGTCGAATTTCAGCCTCGCCGCGTTGTTGGCGCGGTAGTTTCCACTATCGCGATAGTTTCCTCCATCTCGGCGGAAGTTCTTTGGGTAGCCATGCCCGTAGCCAGAGTTGGCGACAAAGTCGGCTCGCCTGTCACCGCCGCATTTGCCGGTGAGGCGAGTGTTGTTGTAACGCATGCTACCTCCCGTTGTCATTGCCGCTAGTGCGGCATCTTCCCCCCGTCTCTTCGTCGGAGTTTTGGTTTGGGTCCTCCTCCGTGTAGCGCTTGGTGATTTTCAGGAGGTCGGGGATGTTGTCGACCGTCTAGTAGACCCTCTTGATCTTGCCGACCAGGGGTTTGTATCGGCATGCATATTTGGAGAAGTGGATTGACGTGTCTGGGTGGATGCCAGAAGTGTTGATCCATAGGTCTTGCCACCGCTGGACCCAGTGGTAAGTCGACTCGCGCTATCCCTGGAAGCATCGCTCCATGTCCTTGATGGTGGTGGCACGGGTGTAGGTACCCTTGAAGTGCTTGACGAAGGCCTCTCGCATGACCTCCCATGAATCAATGTTGTCCACGGGGAGGGTGTTAATCCATTGTCGGGTCGCTCCCTCCATCATCAGGGGGAGGCAGCAGGCAGCAAGAAGGTCGGTGTGTCCGGTGATCCCCATCGCCATGATATATGTGTCGAGCCACACTACTGGGTCATACGTTGGATCGTACTTTCCAATCTCCTTCGGCGCCTGGAAGTTCGCGGCGTACTTTTCGCCTCGGAGCATTGGTACGAAGCACTATGGGCCAACTCGGCTGAGTGTGCCCCTTGGCTCTGGTTCACCGTGGTTGGTGAGGGCCTGCTACAGATTGTGCGGTTGGTTGGCTTGCCAAGCCTGGTTGTTGATGATGTGTGTCCGCGTGTCGATGGGTTGGCCGTTGGCAGTGACCGTGTTGTTCGCAGGACGTGGCTCATTGGTGGAGAGTGCAGGGTTTGCGGCCCGTGGTTGGAGCTGCATGGGCTCGGGCAGTGGGCAGTTGAGGGTATTGGCAACTGTTGGATGGCCGCTTGAGGCTGCTCTGCTCCCCGATGAGCGGGATTACATCCGTCCCCACGGGTCAACTCTCGTGGCTTCCTACTCGACAGCCCAGGAGAGTAGGGCCTAGGCATACTGGATCTGCAGTGCGCCCTCTGCCTGGATGTTGAGGTTTGCGACTGCGGCTTGTCCCGCGATGACATTGTCCATCGGGATGGAGTACAGCGCGAGCCTGTTGGCGTCTCGGGCATGTGGCAAGATGATGATCCGTGGCTGTTCTAGCGGAGGCGCATGACCTATGGGTGGTGGTGGAGCTCAAGTCGTAGGTGCCCTAGGTGGCGGGTGGTTGCTGGTGCCAGGCGGCGCATTCTAGCAGAACTCACGCTCGGCTGCACGGGCAGGGTCCTTCTCGTCATTGAAGTTCAGGACGTGGCCCTGGATGCCGGAGTTCATGCGGGTCCTGATGCGGTGTTGGTGGTAGACAATAGCTCGTACGCCGTTTGCCGCTCGAGGCGGAACTTCTCGCGCTCGGCCTGCTACTTGCGCGTCGCCTCTTCTAGGCGCAGGCGGGCTTGCTCCACCTTTGTTGCTGTCGCGGTCGGCGGGATCGGTGTAGAGAATGGATATGGCGGGGTAGTCGCACTGCCCACCATGTAGATTGCATTGAAGCGATTGGATCTGGCGCGAAATTCCTCGGCGGACTCCGACCCCGAATCAAAGTCAAAGATCCCGAGGATGGAGGGGTCCTCGAAACCCTCAGGTTTAGAGACTCGCGTGATGGAGTCTTCGCGTGATGCGGCGGTGATGGATCCGGCGACCGAGGCAGGGGTTGCCGAATCGGTGTTGTCGTGGAGGGCCGCATCGTCCACAGTTGCGTCAGTTCAGGCTGCGTTGCTGGTGACCGAATCGTACTCGGACGCGAGGCGGCTAATGGAATGGATCTAGCCCTCCGAGAGTAGGTCACGGTGTGGCGGCGATCTACCGATGATCGCCATTGCTGTCAGGTCGATAGCATCCGTGAAGCCGACGAACAGGTTGATGGTGCCGACTAGCATCACCGCGCTATGGGTGATCGGGCGCGACACCAGGATGGTGCTGCTAGGCAGAATCTGAAGGATCCCGCCGCTGGCGATCATGCGACCGGTGGTGATCAGCAGATCGATTGGCGAGTATCGTCTACCGCAGAACTCAGGCCAGACCAGCCATGCCCCATGGTGGGGGCCACTATTGTGGGAATAACCACGACACTCACTACCAGGGGTAGAGATTGGAAGGATTTTGGGCAAGAGCGGGCAACCATCTCTGGAGAGAGATGGGGGAAGACATAAGGATTTACGTAGGTTCGCCCCCCATAGGGTAAACACCTACTCCTGCTAGATTGTATTATCGAGTGAGTACAATGGTGGCGAGCTCGGCAACTAGGCAGCAAGTCAATGGGGTGTATGATGGAACGTAAGTATAGTGAGTACCCTAGGGAGGTTTATATATGGGGTGCCTCGATAGGGTTTACAGATATACAACCGAGTCAGTTAGGGATTCAGAGGATTTGACCTAATCTGACTAGGATTCTGCTACGCTTCTGGGACTCCAGCTTCTAGTCCCTAGGCTCCTTCTCAGTCGCATTCTAGTCGCCGTCCGACAGGCCCGCTCGCAGAGGCCCTAGCCCGGCTGAAACGTCATGCTGGGCATACCCCATTTGGCATATCCCCATCGGTGGACATCTGGCGCATGCCTAGCTGTCGTGGGGTATGCCCGCTCTCGTGGGGTGTCATAGTCATCTTGTTCGACCAAGTCCGTCGTGAGGCATATGTAAATACCACATTATGCTTAGTAAGAAGATCATTTAGACGCACAAGCCATTCAAGGAAGTTAGATGAGTCAAGTCTAAACTTTTCAGCAACTACCTACTTAGCAACCTCAAAGTAAGCTTCACGACGAGGCATGTCTACATTTACAAATGCAAAGAAATAATTTAGACTAAGTTTATAATTATATGAGTTAAAACAAGAACTCCACTAAAAACTCGTATCCCCAAAAGGGTTTAGTGATTACACGATCCCTATTCACTACACCGCCCCCGATCGTCATGGCCTGCAATATAGTTGCAAAGGTGGACACGGCAACATCGATCACATCATTCATGCGACTCGTGCTCGATCTCTTGACCATCCATGTTCCGAGGCCATGTCTACACATGCCAGGCTCGCCAACTCAACCTTAGTGTATTCGATGTACAATATGGCTTACACCCACCTTATGCGAATGCAGATATGTCTGACACCCGATCGTCATGCCCTACCCCATAACGGAGAACTTTCTTTTGGTGCGCACTAAAGGAGAACACATTCATTGGCATTTTTTAGGGATTATCTTATTAGGCTACTGTCGAGTATCTAATACTAGCGCACAATAATATGCACAAACAATAAACATTGAATGTAAGTGTGATGTGATATGGTCTTCTTGATATGATCACCATCCTACATTTCCGGATTTTGACGCCAGGGTTCCGGCGCCATAGGCACCAGGGTACTGATGCCTCCAGCGTGGTAGTCCATTGACTACTACCATATCGCGTCACAACGCCCCTGGAAAACAAAGTTAGACGCCTCTACTTTATATTTGCATGTTCTACGTGGCTATTAGGGCTTTCGCACAAGAACCGATTCTTACCTACGAACTTCCACCACAGCGTTGATCAAGTAGTTGTCTATACTACACCCCTTTCGAGGCCCTCCATTGTAAATGGCATACCAACTAATGCGAGAGAGGCATACACATCGAAAGCCACGGAGTAAGCCGTATGTCAAGCGTGGACCAGTCTCGCGAATGAACGCATAAAGTCAATTGGGGTCACTTCATCAAGCATTACTGTGGTATACACAAGTACATGTGGGAGGTTAACAACTAAAAGATCAATGCCCACAGGCTACATCTCGTGTGTTCTACCCGTAGTAGAAATACTACGCATGAAAACAAAAAAAATTTCCTACGCTAAGAACCCTAATGTCAGGATCTATCTATTAGTAATGCAGTAACGAGAGGGGCTTTTCACGAACTTACCCTTGAAGACCGCAAAGTGTTGTCAACGCTCGGGAGAGCGTGGCTAATGTAGTTGCACCGAAGCTGACCTCGGTGTCGTGTTGAAGTCCTTCGGATCTTGTGGCTCCAATGACTCCTAGTGCCCCAAGTGTTGCACTCCGAGGGAGTTACACACATCCGGTGCCTGACGATAACTCCTGCTCCTCTGATCCAACAGCAGTTGTGGAAGTAAAGCTTCTGGATACGAATCCTACGGCGCGTTGGCGCTCCGTGGTGAATAAGACTCCTACTCGCGTGATCCAGCCTTGGGACCATGGTCACGGGAGAGAGAGTATCAAATGGAGATCTCCCCAAAAGAGAGGCAACCTTTATTGATTATTGGTATATTTAATTTGTCAAAATACCTCACAATATATAGGGGGAAAAACCCCATAGTTAATTGCCTTAGGCATGTGGGACTAAACCAAGGAGAGGGGAGAGGGGGAGGGTTGGCCGGCCAACCAAGGCCCTTGTAGGCCGCGCACGGGATGCCCAAGGCCCAGCCAGCCACCCCCTCTCTCTCCTCCCTTTGGTCTTTCCCTCATGGGCCCTTTTTCCTCTGGATTTTGGCCCAATTAGGTATTTGACCTTTTAATTCATTTTGCTTTTATTAAATGGTTATGATTAAATCAATATTTAACATTTACTCACATATCATTCAAACCCCGTGTCTATGGAATTCCTTCCACCTCCACTCCGGACATTCTCTAGACTTACCAAAACTCTTGTGGTTCTCTCTCTTTCTTTCCTTCGGTGATTCTGCCAATACCAAAATTCTCTCTGAGCATGATCAAGCCCTTAAGCGTGATACCCCACAGTTTGGGAACACTCCAGACATGGTTGAGACCTTCTAGTACCAATGATCATTGATACCTTCGATCCGGATTATGGATGTAGTATAGCTTCTTTTTCCCAAGTAGACCTAGGTTATCGAATCCTCGGGAAGCAGACGCGTAGTGAAGTTACTTTAACGGACCTTCAAGAGTTTTAGAATTCCTATTGTGTTTTTACTAGACCAAGAGTTTGCGTCCTTTTGTTGTTGTCGATGATGGAGAGAGAGGGCCTAGGGAGTTCGGTTTCACCTGTACCTATGTAAAACATCTGATGGGAATAAAAGATAGAAATAAAGTAAGCATGTAATTGTTAGAGCAAGATAAATTTTATGTGGGCAGTGCATCCATAATTGCTATTGCCTCCGCAACCAATTATAGCAATAACCTACTAGTCTCATCCATAGAAGAAAGAGAACTAATATATGCATAGTGATGTCACTGTTAATCCCAAGTAAATCCCTCACATACAGCCGTACTACCCCTTCTGTCACTGGGGTTCCCAACCTACAGATTAGTCATTACTCATACTCCCTATACATGGATCAATTCTCGAGGTCTTCGGTACCTGACAAGTCCTTGGATTGAGGCAAGAGAGGATATAATAATCATCATGTCATACAAACTAATACATGATCCCATCTTAAATAAATAACATGCACAAACGCTACATGGCTAGGCCGAAGCCCTTATCCCAAGGAGAATTACTCACACATAGATATGAGATCAACAATCACAAACATTGTAATGGAAATCATAAGATTGATAGCAAATAGTCTTACAATGTCGCCAATCAAAGAAGATATCTACTATTACAAGTAGGAATATAACTGTCGTGCTAGAGAAGGGCTTTGGAGATTAGATCTAAGTCTATTACTCCGGCGGCTCTTCGATGTGGTGGATGGATTTCTGGAGGCAGCTGATGATCTGGGGCAGGGACTCTCGAGGCTCTTTTCTCGTCACCCGAGGCTTCTTTATGTAGGGCTCCTGATGTCTGCAAGTGCACAGATCGTTTGTAGCTAGTTTCGAAGTATAGATATCGATCCCACAGGGAGCCCAAAGGTAAGTGTTTATGGGTAAAGTCTCTGTCACACCCGAAGTTTTCACAGGTCTTCGAGTGAATTGACTACAAGTGTTGAAATAAGAATGAGTTTTTGATTAAATGAGATGTATTTAAATAGAATTAAAATGTAAACTTCAGAAATATAAAGCATAAAATTAAAGAACGACTTTGTTGTTTGTTGTTTCCTACAGATGGCAAAATAAGGCGCGGGGAGATTCAGTTCATGGTGATAGTGACTGCGCTAGGTGGACGAATGATAAATGTAACAATTATAATCTTATAAATATATGTGTTGGCGAGCAACCCATAATTAGCCGGAACTCCTCTTGGTAGATTTCATCCCAACTTCAATAATCCTACTAGCCTATTACCAAAACCATGGTCAGACTCTAGATGATTAAGACCCTTTAGGTCGCTTAGTGATTAAGCTCCTTGGATCGGACTAATGCAATAAGCATAGTGGTTCGTCGTTATCCTTGAGTCTACTAGTTTTACATTGATATCCCTGTGTCACCCGGGGTCTCCGGTCCACTAGCGAACAAGATCTTATCTATGTAGAACAAAGCGTCATGTTGTCTGGGCCATTAATTGGACAACAAGCATTAGGCATCCCACATATTATCAAGCACACATAATATAGTAATTATAATCAATCACATACTAATGGAAAATATATGAAGGCGCATCACATCTCACCAATCCCCTACATCTCCCACGCCCAAGGGAATTACTCACACATGAGAGAAGAATGGATCATTGATATAATCAAATAAAGGTAATTCATATTTATATTACTGTGGAGATCCACAATAAGAATAGAAAAATATCCAACACAATTCAATATGGGAAGTTGTCCCTTTTGACAAGACAGAGGTGGCGACAACTATACGGCAGGAAAAATATTCCCGCCTTATAGTTGCTTGTTAAAGCTTCTATATGCTCCCCTCGAATGCTTCCAAAGAGAGACTTGCCTGTTTTCTCTAGAATATTGTGTTTCTCTAATTAAAACCTTCTTTTGACATTCAGAACCTGAAACACACATTAAAAACCAAGTTTTCTTCACTACCGAAGTATTAGCATTAGGTAAAGCTAGAAAATAATCAAATCCTGTAGAAAACCATCAATAAAAGCCAACAAAAATGTGTTGAATCTCACAGTTATAAACTCCCCCAAGCTTAGATGTTTCTCGCCCTCGAGTGACAAGGAAATAAGGAAAAATAGCGGAGATTCGAGACTGAAAATAAAAGAACTTACAAGTTTGAATTGGTGTCAAATTCTTTTCTTCACAATCCCTGCAATCTTAAATATGATCATACAAGTATTCACAAAATTTCACTGAGTCCACTTCCTAACCACGTATATCTTGTTTAGCAAATAAATCATATTCCCAAGCAAGTGTCAAAAGTTTAGCTAGGAAAGTGAGACAAATTCTTTTGGTGTCTCTCTTCATCGATATATGAAACTTTTTGTTCTTGTTTGTTTAATCAATTAAGAGTACTCAAGTTGGCACCAAAACACTTAATTTAAGAACAACTCATCTAATCCCATGTCAAAATTTCAAGACTCTCAAAGCACCTTTTCTTTCTTTTGTCTTTCAAAAACTTCAGCTCTTTCATAGAGAAATCATGCCACTATTTTTAACATGTTAATTGGGATTGTGTTGTGCACTCGTGACCATGCCAATAAATGGGTCAGAGGAGTACTACATCTTCACTTGGAACGTGAAACCATGAGGAGACTAAAAAATTTACCCGTCATAGCATTGCTGCTATAGACGTTTACATAACTCAATAGCCGATATCAAGTGGTTTCCACATTTAGATCGTTTGTTGGCCAGCAGAGTTAATAGTTCCCCATGGAGCACGACAGAGTTGTAATGACACGCGTAAAGCAATATCTTACGGTAATTATTAGAAAAAGTAGTGACATAATCTCTACTATTTCGAAGCATCCATTTCATCAAACAATTTCTTTCAAAGGTACTATCGAGTCTATTTATATTAAGCTCAAATGGGATGGAGTAGTTCTAGAATCAAATTCTTTTAGCTAAACATGGACTCGAGTCATCTTTCATATGCTTTTTCTTGTTGTAAAAATGTAGGAAGTATTTTTTAACCAAGTTCATTGCTCATTGTTTCAAATATAAAAAGGAGACACTAGCAAAGGAATAGAATTTGTAGGATAACAAGCTAAGTGGGGAGTGACTCAAGTGCAAGTAGGTAAATAATTGTAGGATCAATTTAAGGTTGAAAAGAGGATGATGAAAGGAATGTGATACCTCCTCTTGCTTGCTTCGTTCTTGTATTTGAGTTGAACCCCTTATGTATTTCCATATTGCCAAGTCACCTGAAATTGAGCAATCTCCGAGAGAAACAAAGAAACGAACTTGCAAATAAAGTTATAACTAATTTTTTTGTATTTTTGGTTTATGAATGCAAAAATGAAAAATAAACATGCAAATTTCAAGAAATAAGAAAAATCAAAAGAAGAAATAAAAACATGAATGCAGAGTTTGGAGGTTTTCAAATCTACCCCAAGCTTAGGCTATTGCCAGGCTCAGTTGTTGTCGTCATTTGGTGGCTAGTGCGGATACTGCTGGTAGTAGTCAGGGAAGTGGGTCATGAAGTAACTGAAGTTGTGAGTCAAAGTACTCACATCTTCATTCACTTCTTGAAGAGTGTGGCCGATCTCCCAAACGTGTTGGTTGAAGTGCTGGAATTCCTGAAAGGGGACGTAGATGTACCCCTACTGTGGCTGGTTGGGCCACGGTTCCAAGCTCCCCCTTGTTGGTGCTGCTCCTGTCCCTCCCAAGCAGGGTTGTGTCCCAACTTGTCCTCCTGCTCCTGCTCATCCTCATCATGTTGCACTCCTTCTTCATCTTCCTCTTCATCGGGATGGAGTTCAGCCATGATCTCCATCACTTGGTCCTTGGTGAGGATCCAAGTGTCCTTCTCCACAATCGAGAAGGCTTGGGGGCAGCGCAACTAAACCTGCTCACCCTGTGCGTCACCAAGATAACTGAATTGATATGCTCAGAGCCTCCGGTTAAACACCAAGGAAGCCACAAGAAGTCAAATACTTGACATCCATGAGTTTGGAGATGTCAACAGGTTGCACAACAGGTAGTATAATATTTAATGCATGGGAAAGGTAGGTTACCAATCCACCAATGCGAATATCACCTTTGGTCTTGTTGCTTTGGTGGCGAAGGTACTGGAACCGGTGTCACCTCTTCCCAGTAGTTTGTTAGCGAGGAATATAGTGTAGTAGCGGATCGTTGGGTTCCGAATTGTGGACATCTTCTTCTGGTAAAATTGTCTGCCACCATTAACAGAAATAACCTCCCAAGTCTCTCCACTTGTGACTCTATAGAAGTTAGTAACAGTAGGCTCCCCAACATGAGGGAAACCGAAAGCATCACAAAATTGTTCAAAGGTTATTTAATAGTGCTGTCGGTTCATGGTGAAGCTTACCGTGCATGCATCATATTTGTCCCTGTGGTGATCGTTGAAGGATGCAAGGAACTCGTAGGTAAGCTCGGCGTAGGTGTCGTGGCTTGGGAACCCAAGTACTGTTAGCCCGGACTTATTACACATGAGGTTGAAGTCCAACTTCAAACCTGCCATAGTAAGAAAGTTGTGGTCGGCCCAACATGTGCGCAACACCCTCCTTGATGAAACCATAGCCAACTTGGGGTTACGCTTGGCTCGGGACCCTGAGCTTGAGACCTCACACCATTGGCACTTGCTCGAACGAAACCGGTTACCGATTTTGTTCATCGTGATGCACTGAAAAATTTCACCATAAAACCTTAGGTATATAGTTTCTACATGATATATGAATGATCCTACGTGGAAAAATTCAATCCTAATGTGAGAAATTAATAGGAAAAACAAAATAAGCTTGAGTTCATCCACTAGATCGATGTGAGAGTTTCAACCATGGAAATCTAAAAATAAAGCATGGATAGGGAGAGAAACATACCGATTTGTTGATTCCCCCACTCAAATGAATGAAATCTGCGAACAAGTGTTCTAGGAGGATTTTGTGAGGTTTGGAGAGAGAATATGAGAGAAATAATGAGGAGGCGTGGAAGACCCAGCCGCCTCGGTGCGATTTTGTGGTCGCAGCAAACTATACGGCCGGGTGATGTTGTTCTGCCCGTATAGTTGCGGCAGTGCCGCCAACTAGGGTTTCTTTACGCAGAAAACAGCTATACGGACACAACTATATGGCCGGATCGCAAAGATCCCGTCGTATAGTTGGTCGTTAAACAGGCTGTCCCTCGAGATAAATTTCTAAAACAGGCATCGATATCTATACGACTGGAGCTATACGGCCGAAATATTTATTCCCGCCGTATAGTTGGTCATTAAACTCTTAGTACTTTTGGGATAAATTTCTACATAGGCATCAATATCTATACGACCGGAGCTATACGGCCGGAATTTTTATTCCCGGCGTATAGTTGGTTGATAAATTCTTTGTGCCTTCGAAGAAAATTTGTTGATGGCAAAGATATCTATACTACCGGAACTATACGACCAGAATTGTTATTCCCGCCATATAGTTGGTCGTTAAACCATCGATATATATATGACCGAAGCTATATGGCCAGAATTTTTATTACCGCCATATAGTTGGTTGTTAAATTCTCTGTGCCTTTGAAGAAAATTTGTTGATGGCAAAGATATCTATACGACCGGAACTATACGGCCAGAATTTTTATTCCCTCCGTATAGTTGGTCGTTAAACCTTCAGTAGTCATCAAAAAGTTTATATTTCTTCGAGAATACCTTCTTATCCCAAAACCTAGCGAAATACCTTATTTTTTATAGAAAATTGATAGTAGGAACTGTCGACCAACATTAGTGTATTAAGAGCAAAATTTTAGCTTCTGTAGATGGAAAACTCAAACTTTTATTTTTATTCTTATTCTATACTCATTCAATCGATGTTTCTACTACTTTTTGACATCTGCATCTTCACGGGCGCACTTCCGCAAGAATGTCTGTGAAAAATTGGTAGGAATATGATGACCTTTTATTCTCTAATCTACTTTATTGACGAGATGAGTTGACTCCCATTAAGCTTTTTATTAAGAATGGTTGAGTAACTCAACTTCTTCTCTGTTCTCGAATTTTTACCTTGGGTTACCCCTTATCAAAGGCACTTACCACATGAACTCGTTTTGCCGGTGGAATATATCTTTCTCCTGCTTCTAGCTTCCTTGGAAAATATCGGATGATTTCAGCATCATAAACATTGAAGATTATCTTTCCTTCAGCACAATCAACTTATGCCCCTGCAGCACTAAGGAAAGGTCTTCCAAGTATTATTGATAATTTTTCATCTTCAGGCATCTCAAGAATAATATAATCAGGCGGAATAATGTGCTGATCTATTCTAAGTAGAACATCCTCAATCATACCAACGGGTTGTTTAGTGGACTTGTCAACCATCTGTAAAGTGATAGTGGTCGGAGAATACTCCCTTAATCCTACCCTTTTATAGAGGGATTATGGCATTACACTAACTCCTTCTCCTAGATCACACAAGGCATTGTGAGTATCAATTTACCTATCAGCATGAAATAGTTGGTATTCCGGGATCTCCAGACTTAGACAATAGCTTCCCATTAGCAGGATAACTGGTTACCATGGCAACAGTTTTAGTTATTTCTTTCTTTCTACTAAGAATATAACATAGGAATTTAGAATAAGTAGGAACTTTGATAGCATCCGCAAAAGGAATTTCCAGATGAAGGCCACTAAGTGCCTTTGTAAAATAATTATAAATTACTTGATCTGGTGGTTTCTTTTGTCGATCTAGGTAAGGAAGTTTTTTCTCACGTAATTTACTCTTGTCTTTTACCTTTTGTGGGGGGTCAGGCTCTTTAGTTACTTTCTTTTGTTGTTTCTTATCTCTTTTCTTCTTTACTACTACAACAACTTCATCTTCCTTGCTTATCTCTTTTTTGTTCTCTTGGATCAACCGTCTCCACATCAGAGTCATAATGGTCATCCTACGCATCATTTTGGCCCCCCATGGTTTGATCTTGCGTTTCAGTTTCATCCCGAGGATCCACCAATGTATCATCTTCTTGGCTTGCTTCGAGCAAGGCTTTTTCCTTTCGCTCTTTTCAGCTTCATATTCCAGTGGTCCTAAGGGTCCTGTAACAACTGCACCCCTTCTTGTGACAACCTTAGTAGAAACAAGAATATCTTTATCATCGCGAAGAAAATTGTGGGCCCCCCGGATTAATCCTCCGAGAATCCCTATTATGCATACAACCACGATCCCATGATCAGTTAGTCGTGGCACATAACCGACAAGTATCATTACAACATCCGAAACATACCAAATTACAAGACTTACATAGGTGCCATTATGGCTACATCAATAATCATCAGCGAAACTTTATCAAGTGTAGAGCCCTGTCCATGCCTTAACCTACATGCAACTGACTGGGAGAACGTCCTAGCTCGCAGAGTCGCCAACATCATCTTCTTCTTCGAATTTGACCAAGTTAATAGCCAGGGACAATGCCAGTGTGTACTTTGAATGTACTCGCAAACCACCTTAAGATAACAGTAATAATAACAAGACGATATGCATTATGGCTGTGGTAGTAGGAGGGCTTCAAGAGAGGTTCTTTTCTCAAATAGTTTCTCTTGTAGATATAGCATCTACATAACTTTGTTGAAAACCTTTGGTAAACCATTTTGGAAACTGTTTTGAAAGGTTTTTGGAAAACCTTAGGACTGGGTCACCCATTTGTTCCCGTCTTTAGGTCGTCCCACGACCGAACACCTTTCTCTTCCTTCTGACCGTCCCATGGTCGAAACCTTTCTCCTTTACGACCATCCCATGGTCAAAACATTTCCAAATCCATTTCTTTTATGAAAATCCTATTTGAAAGCAAAACTAGCACCGCTCTATAGAAGTTTGTCCAACCCGTCCTTAACCGCGGACACGGCTATTCGAATAGATTTACACTCTGCAGAGGTTGTACACTTTACCCACACCATCCGGGTACACTAGCCTGATCTTCACCGATCGTGGGTCGAGTAACCCATCAAGACTCTTCGGATGCCCACTCCAGTATAAGTGCCTACCCTATGAGTGTTATTCCCCTCAAAACCGAGATGTCGGGTACCGAGGACCAACCGGAGCGCATTTTACACTTTACACAGTGGGCGCTTTCAATGAGGGGCTCATAGTCACGCGTGGAGGTCTGTAAACCCTTCGTTCCTTCTCCCGGTCGATGTCCCACATGGACCGTTTGTCTAGAGAATACCCACCCTCCAGGGATCTTTATCCCATGTAGTTGTTGTGAGGCAGCTTATACCGGAGTAAACAAACATCAAATCCAGCCCTGTCCCATTCCAGAATAATGTGGTTGCACGGGTTAAGTTGTTATAGCTTAACTGCAAAGAACCGAGTGTGTTTTCATAAACCTTTTTCCTCCATCTTTCCTTCAGCATTTTGTAAAACAAAACCTTTTTCGTTCTCAACATCACTTGGGAGGTCCCACCTCACCAATGTTTTATCAGAAAACATTTGGTAAAACTTTTCCGGGGTCTTCCCATCCTCTAGCTTTTTTTGGGCTAAAAAAGGGTCTCCAAAGGGGTATGGTGTAATACACCTTCTATTTAAGTAGGGACAAGTAGGCATCACCAAGGCGGTTGTACTTAATATTACAAAAGTGTAATAGTTCGGAGGAGCCAAAACACTACCATATATACAACATCATATAGTAAAACCGTGCAGTTTTTAATAAACAGTAGATAAAACTTGCAGAAGTAAAACAGTAGGACAAGGCTTATGAGAAAGAAGGTGGCTTGCCTGCGATAAGCAATATGAAATAAATGTCCCTGGACTTCTTCTTTAGATAATCCAAAATACCAATACCAATAACAAATACCACTTCTTCTGCTCTCCGATTTCATCGCAACTATCGTCGCCCCGACAGTACATGCTAGCAAACCAAGCCACAATCCACACAAGGCACACAAGAACCAATACATACATCAAACAATGAACAATACAAGTTCACAATTCATTAGGTCTTAGGAGGAAAGGATTTTATAAGATTGGCCTTGTCTTGGAAATATCGAAGAAAATCCCTTAGGATTTATAGTCTAGGAATTACCTAGGAGGGGTTTTGGACCAAGGACATATTCTGTATGATTACATTGTGTAAAAATGATACCAATAGATAGGAGTTGATAAAATGAAACCAACAAAAGTGGTTTCACTATTTTATCACTTTTCTTCAATTTATCATGAATATTCTAGTGATAAAAGCTATAGTTTTAGGAAATAATTTACCAGAAAAGTTCTGGAACTCCAAAAATTATTTCCTTGGGTGGTTAGGTAAGGCTTGATGTACTTGTTCACGGAGAGTTGGAACATGTCAAGATAATTACCAGAATGCACTCAGGAAATTCCCAAAGGAAGTTCTATAGCTGTTTATGCTTTTTAACCACATTAAATCTACAAAAGCTTTTGATTTGATTCCATAGACACATTGTAGTTATTTATAGTACCTTTCGAATCAACCATTTTGGAGTTGTAGAGCTTCTGTGATGATTTATCTAGTGATAACACTATAGATAGAAATATTTAATTCATTAGAAATCCTCAGAGGCTCAATAAATTTTGATCTCCTGGATTTTGGTAGAATTGAGTGTACCACATCACAGAGAGTTGGAATTAGTTCAAGCCAACCTTTTGTTTGACCTAGATAATTTCCTAAAGGATGCAATGGCTTGTTTTTGTTATTTTTGTCAAACTACTACTAATGCCAAAAGATGGTAAAGGGCAACACATACCAGAGGGAAGTTAACATACTTCATTTTGGATTATAGGATTTGCTAGGGAAACTATTTAGTGCCGAGGATACTTTTTAGTAGATTAATTTCCAATAAATGATGAAAAATATTTTTGGCATAAGACCGGTTCTTCATGTTGCACAAAACACACATGAACATGGTGAAAATTCTATTTGGGGAAAATACTTCATTTTCCATTTTTAAATTGATTTAAACTAAACTGCAGAAGTGAGATCTAGTCTTTTACAAAAAGGAAAAAGAAAAGGGTTGTCACGGGCCTGGATCTAGAGGGGAGTTGGGCCGAGGAGGGGAAATTGGCCCAGCTAGATCGGCGGGGGCGCGCACGCAGCATGCTCGAACTGTGGCGCGGGGCACGACTGTCAGCGGCGCCAGCGCCGAAAAGTTATTGGGCGCCCTGGGCTGTTGGATTAAGACGAAATTAACGGCGGGTGGTCATCTTCTTCGCTGGAATCAGGGCCGCTGCAAGGAAACCCTAACAGAGGGTAGGCGGGGCTAGGGCGGCTCACCTAGGCGGCGCCAGCGTCGGAGGAGTGGCAGAGGAGGAGCGGTGTGACGTGGCGGTCCAGGAGAGGGGTGGCTAGGTGGGGTTCAGTGTCTAGAACGGTCTCACGTAGGTGCATCTGAGGTGAGCTCGCCGGAGCTTGGCGGCAGCAGCATCTTGGAGCTCCCTGAGAGGAGAAAAAGATGGGGTTAGAGAGAGGAGATCAAGGAGAGGTCAGTGGGGTGACATGCAAAGAGGAATAGGGCAAGGAGGAGGCCCTGCGAGCTTGATCTAGTCCATGGCGAGGGGGGAGTTTTTCTTCTCCTCTGTGCTGTGGAGCGGAAGGAGGAGCTAGGGCTTGTGGGGAGGATAGGTGGGGGTGTGAGGATGCAGATGAGGGCATGACAGGCCCTGGGGTGGCGTCTGTCTTATTTAACTGAGGGGTTTCGGTCTATGGTGAACCGAGCTCAATGGCCCATGGGAGGAGTGTGTTGGGCATTGGTTGGTCGAGATGGACGGTGGAGAGGGTGGTGTCGTGCCAAGGACTAGAGAAGGGGCGGTGTCTCTGCCCTAGTAGCCTTGGGTTCTCCACCCTTTTTACCTCGGTTGAAAGAAAAGGGAGGAGAGGGGAAGGGGGCTAGGGAGAGCTAGGTGTCTCTTAGTGGTGTAGAGGGGATAGGAGTGGGGTCATGTGTTGACTAGAGAGGGAGAGGGGGCATGCTGCAGGTGCTGTGAAGATTTTACAAGACATGGCATTGATTTGCTCTCTCTCTCTCCCTTGTTCCAATAGCTAAAGGACAAAAAGGGTGCAATGCTACAGTCAGGCTACAGTGTAGCTCGACCAGAGGGGTGTGCTGGTGCTGGTGTAAGTTGATGGAGATATTTTGATGAGGTTTTGGTTTTATTTAGCTCATGGATTTGATTAATGTCAACTTTGATCATGGGGATGCTCATGAAGAGAATCAATTAATTTATCATGGATGAGTTGAGACAAGTGCACTGGTAGATAGATGAGGTCAAGATACCTCTCTAGGCATTATTTGAGATTTTTCTAAGGATATTAAGTCCACTTAAGACCATTTATTCAAAAAGTGCAGAAGTAGTTTCTGGAAGTTCATTTGATATTTTTACATTGGACCATGTTGCTTTCTGATGTGAGAAGGTCCCATATATGATTTCACACTTTGGAGAATTTTCCCATGATTTAATGGGTATTAAAATTATTTAAAACTATTATTATTCCATTTCTGCCATTTGAGATAATAGGCAAAAGAATTAATAAAGCTTCTCAAAAATATTTATTTTTGAGATAGGAAGATAGGGTAAGATATATGGAACTCACATGAGCCAAAAGTTGGGGAAGTGTTTTGACAAAAACCAAACTTTCCATTGAGAAAGGGGTTTTAATATTTTGTCAATTAAAGGAATTAAATAGATTTGAAGCCATAATAATATTGGATAATATTTGGTAAATCTTGATGATCAAGGTATATGATGTAGACAAGGTGTACCAAGCATTTTCAACCTTGGTAATTGGATTTCCAACTTGAATTAGATGGAAGAACAAGGCAGTGGGGATCTAGGGTGATGTTATTTTTATACCACCTAAACCTTGTTGGATCTTGGACCTCAGTACTCACCTTGAGGCAAGGGGTAGATGATTAGTTGGACCAAGTCATATAAATTATCATGGCAGTAGGAGTTCGGAGTGGTGACATTTGAGATGGTCTGGGAGCGATGGCAAACTTTGTTGAAATTAAGGCTGCCATACCAGATGAGTCATGATGCCTTATAAACCAAGTGGGTTTAAGAAGCACAGAGATCCACTTGGAACAAGTGAAGTAGATTTTTATATAACTATATGAGTAGAACACAACCATGAAAATAGTTGGTCCATGGAGGGTTGGATGATGGTGTGAGCTTCTGTCAAAGTAGGCATGATGACTACATTTGTAGGAAATGTTATTTTCTTGCCTGCAAAACCATCAAGAACACGTGGGTAGGAGGATGATCTAACCAAGGGAAAAAGTGGTATTTGGTAGCCCTTAGGATGGTTGACAAGATGGTTCAAGTTAATTACCAATAATACACAAGGGTTGAGAAAGGGAGACTTCCAAAAAGGTGATGTTGGAACAAATTTCAAACTTAGCTAAATTTGGCAGATTTGAGGTTTTTGACTAGAGCATGAGAGGGGATGTTCTTGAGGGGTTGCAAGGTACCCAAGCATCATCAAGTTGATGATGATGAAGTGTAGATTGAGTAGAAAGGATCCTTGCTTTATATTGGCCTTCATTGACTTGGAAACTTCTAGAAGGAATACCTTCAGAATTGATCTGGTTAAGGGTGTTACATGATCACCTGGTGGCTAGAGATCAGATCCATCTTGTATTCTTGCTTAGGGTTTGGGGATTTTAAAATACCTTGATCCTAGTGGATGAGCTCCTAGGGTAGCTCATACTACTTCTAAGTAATCAAGTCAAACAGAAGATCAAGGCAACTCATCAGACACAGATCAAAGCAACTCATCTTACAAACCAAGCAAACCTACTATTAGGGTTACCATCAAGCCTAGATCAAGGTAAGGATGGTTATTTTGAAAAGGTTGGAGTTTAAGTAAGATGAGAGTCCTTGGTATCTCTACCAAGAGTAGAATTCGAAAAGCTATGAAAGGAGGTTTTGGGTGAACCTAGAGATAAGATGGTTCCGGGTTATGTCTTGAAAACATAAGGAGATTATATTATATATATCTCCATAGTTTTGTCTATAGAAGCTACTAAAATAATTTTGGTTGCATATGAATCTTGGCTCATATTTTGAAATTCCAGAACATTTCAGAATATGTGAAATGAGCCAGGATAGTTTTGTTAAATAGCTTTTTGACAACTGATGTTGAGGTAAGGAGTATATCTTCTAATACACGTTCATAAGCATAAACATTGTCAAACAACAGGCAAACACTTCATCATTAAACAAGAAAAGTTTTTGTTCCCCCTGATTTTTGCATTCTAGACAACTAATCAGGGTTGCTGAAATTGGGATGTTACAGACCTTTCCCCCTTAAAAGAATCTCGTCCCGAGATTCAGGAGTGTAGGGTTAGGGGATTTTGAGTCGGGTTGATACTAGGTGTCTTACGCGTACTATCTTACGGACTCCATCTTTGAAAGTGACTACTCTGCCGATTAAGTTGAGCTTCAGTCTTCCAAGATGCACAGAGAGTTGAGCAGAGTCCAATCCTGATTGCGAGGGATGACCTTTGGTTCCCTTCGGATTCGCTATTACGAGGGTTTAGGTTGAGAGGACTACCTCAGTTCTGAGCTTCACGGGGTACTCCTTGGAGGGTGGAATCTACGGTTGGGTGTACCTTTCTCTAAGGATCCACAGCTCTATCTTGGGGGCGTAGCGTATTCTATTTGCCGACTTCACGGTCGAGACTCCTAAGTTTACTTCTGGCGAAAGGCTACCCTATTTTTGTGGGAAAGACCCCCTTAGGATTAAACTGGGGTAGATCGGAGAGTTGACTTAGTCCTTCCTTCTTGGAGTCGTAGATTGATGTTTTGAAGACGGTCGTCACTCTTTATTCTAGAGTTGGAGTCTTCCGATGACGTTTGCGAAGGTAGGTCCTACGGGGCTTATATACTATGATTATTCGTACTTAGCCTGGTGGAGTCGTTTGAGTCTTACGTCCTCTATGCATTAAGGACCTAGGGGTTAGCGGCTCGGCGGTACTTCGGGTGGGTCTTCAGCTGAAGTAGCGGAGGGACTTTGTAGAATCTTCAGTTAGTTTCTCTTCGGATAACTCATGGGTTGTTGCTTGGCGGGAAGACTTCGGATCTTGAGATATTTTCTGAAGTACCATCTGGTAGATCATCTTTTGAAGATTGAGTGGATAGACACAGTCTTTCCACCTTAGAGATGTGCTAAGGTGCTTCGGGAGGGGCGCGGATCTTCTGTCGTGGAGTGCTGACCAGGTGCTAGCGGAAGGCTGTATCTTCCCGGAGTCTTGAGCTGGGGGCTCCGAGTGACACCTTATCGCTTAAGCCTTATCGGGGGTGGTTTCTTAACGCAGTAGTTTACGACTCATCTTGCTACTAGTTAGTCAGGGTTGAAGCGGACAGTGTTGGGTAAGCGGTCTTCACTTGAATTTCTTGCGTTGCTTCTTCTTGATTGCGGAGTGGACTCGTTATCTTCACGCTTCCTAATCATCTGACTTTAGGGGTAGCTCTGACCTTCTAGGGAGGATCATTCCGTTAGTTTGGGTAGGGTTTACTAGATTAGTTAGTCTCCTGAGACGGTCATAAACTCTAATACCCTAGAGGTTAGAGTGGTTAAGTCCTCACTTTTTGTCTTGGTTGACTTATCAGGTGGTTTCTCCTTCCGTGATCGACTTCCAGCTCCAACTGAAGTCTTGCTGTAGTAGACTGAGGAACAAGGGAGTGTGGTGCTATTGACGAGTCTTGAGAGGTGAGTTTGGCGAGGTATGCCGTCCTGCAGAGGTGAAATATTCGAGTGGATTCTGACTTGACGATGTCGAACTCCTGGTTCTTGTGATGCTTTTCCTCACATATACTCTCGAGGTTAGTCTGGGTTCCATTACCGACATCTAACATGGGGGTTTCCTGAGTTACTGGGTGGGTTATCGCTCATCGAGTCACATTTTTAAGGAGGTCAAAGCAAACCAGAGCATACAAGCAAGGCGAACAGAGCTAGGAGATCGCAATGTCCTCGACAAACAACACAAATCAAGCAACGCAGGATGCACTTAGGCAACCAAACACGGTCAACGTTAGGGACCAAGGAGTTAACTACTCGCGATGTAGGGAAATCCTATTCTTAGGACTATTGACCCTAGATATTGTCTTTCTTCAGGTTGGAGTCACTATCTTGCCGATAAATCCTTCGTCGTATCTTGGATGCTTCTTGATGGTGCAACACTCAATGTCTTCTAGTTGTGAGGATTCCGCTGGTAGAGAGATATTGTAGTCTCCTTGTGTTTGTTGGTAGTTGCTTCGCATCCTCTCGTCCTCGACATCTTCACCGGGTTCTAGGTCCTAGGTATATGAAATCCGTAGGTTTGAGATTTTAGAGGAGGGATAGAGGAAACCATTTTCGAAAGCATTCACTTAGAGTGACAGAAGAATTAGAACTTTTTGAAACTCATTGAGAAACTAGTTTTCAAAAGCCGGGGTTTTCAAAATAAGGTTCCTGTCTAGCAACCATGCTAACTAAAGTTCTCCTACAATTATGATGGCTCTGATATCAAGTCTGTGGGGCCCCCGGATTAATCCTCCGAGAATCCCTGTTATGCATACAACCACAATCCCATGATCAGTTAGTCGTGGCACATAACCGACAAGTATCATTACAACATCCGAAACATACCGAATTACAAGACTTACATAGGTGCATTTATGGCTACTTCTATAATCATCAGCGGAACTTTATCAAGCGTAGAGCCATGTCCATACCTTAACCTACAGGCAACTGACTGTGAGAACGTCCTAGCTCGCATAGTCGCCAACATCATCTTCTTCTTGGAATCTGACCAAGTTAATAGCCAGGGACAATGCCAGTGAGTACTTTGAATGTACTCGCAAACCACCTTAAGATAACAATAATAATAACAAGAGGATATGCATTATGGCTGTGGTAGTAGGAGGGCTTCAAGAGAGGTTCTTTTCTCAAATATTTTCTCTTGTAGATATAGCATCTACATATCTTTGTTGAAAAACTTTTGTAAACCATTTTGGAATTTTTTTTGAAAGTTTTTTGGAAAACCTTAGGACTGGGTCACCCATTTGTTCCTGTCTTCAGGTCGTCCCATGACCGAACACCTTTCTCTTCCTTCCGACCATCCCATGGTCGAAACCTTTCTCCTTTACGACCATCCCATGGTCAAAACATTTCCAAAGCCATTTATTTTCAGAAAATCCTATTTGAAAGAAAAACCAGCACCGCTCTATAGAAGTTTGTCCAACCCGTACTTAACCGCGGACACGGCTATTCGAATAGATTTACACTCTGCAGAGGTTGTACACTTTACCCACACCATCCGGGTACACTAGCCTGATCTTCACCGATCGTGGGTCGAGTAACCCATCAAGACTCTTCGGATGCCCACTCCAGTATAAGTGCCTACCCTATGAGTGTTATTCCCCTCAAAACCGAGATGTCGGGTACCGAGCACCAACCGGAGCGCATTTTACACTTTACACAGTGGGCGCTTTCAATGAGGGGCTCATAGTCACGCGTGGAGGTCTGTAAACCCTTCGTTCCTTCTCCCGGTCGATGTCCCACATGGACCGTTTGTCTAGAGAATGCCCACCCTCCAGGGATGTTTATCCCATGTAGTTGTTGTGAGGCAGCTTATACCGGAGTAAACAAACATCAAATCCAGCCCTGTCCAATTCCAGAATAATGTGGTTGCACGGGTTAAGTTGTTATAGCTAAACTACAAAGAACCGAGTGTGTTTTCATAAACCTTTTTCCTCCATCTTCCCTTCAGCATGTTGTAAAACAAAACCTTTTTCTTTCTCAACATCACTTGGGAGGTCCCACCTCACCAAGGTTTTATCAGAAAACATTTGGTAAAACTTTTCCGGGGTCTTCCCATCCTCTAGCTTGTTTTCGGCTAAAACAGGGTCTCCAAAGGGGTATGGTGTAATACACCTTCTATTTTAGTAGGTACAAGTAGGCATCACCAAGGGGGTTGTACTTAATAGTACAAAAGTGTAATAGTTCGGATGAGCCAAACCACTACCATATATACAACATCATATAGTAAAACCGTGCAGTTTTTAATAAATAGTAGATAAAACATGCATAAGTAAAACGGTAGGACCAGGCTTATGAGCAAGAAGGTGGCTTTCCTGCGATCAGCAATATGGCAGAAATGCCCCTGGACTTCTTCTTTAGATAACCTAGAATACCAATACCAAGAACAAATACCACTTCTTCTGCTCTCTGATTTCATCGCAACTATCATCGTCCCGACAGTACATGCAAGCAAACCAAGCCATAATCAATACAAGGAACACAAGCACCAATATATACAACAAACAATGAACAATACAAGTTCATAATTCATTAGGTCTTAGGAGGAAAGGATTTGATAAGATTGGCCTTGTCTTGGAAATATGGAAGAAAATCCCTTAGGTTTTATAGTCTAGGAATTACCTAGGAGGGGTCTTGGACCAAGGACATATTCTGTATGATACCATCGTGTAAAAATGATACCAACAGATAGGAGTTGATAAAATGAAACCAACAAAAGTGGTTTCACTATTTTTTCACTTTTCTTCAATTTATTATGAATATTCTAGTTAGAAAAGCTCTAGTTTTAGGAAATAATTTACCAGAAAAGTTATGGAGCTCCGAAAATTATTTCCTTAGGCGTTAGGTAAGGCTTGATGTACTTCTTCACTGAGAGCTGTAATCATGTCAATATAATTACTAGAATGCCCTTAGGAAATTCCCAAAGGCAGTTCTATAGTTGTTTTGTCTTTTTCACAAAATTAAATCTAAAGAATCTTTTGATTTGATTCCATGGACACATTGTAGGTATTTAGAGTACCTTTCTGTAGAAATTGGAACCAACCTTTTTGGAGTTGTAGAGCTTCTGTGATGATTTATCTAGTGATAACACTATAGATAGAAATATTTAATTCATTAGA
The DNA here is from genome assembly GCA_910589775.1 of Avena eriantha. NCBI lineage: Eukaryota > Viridiplantae > Streptophyta > Magnoliopsida > Poales > Poaceae > Avena > Avena eriantha. The sequence continues at coordinate 476,394,155 of OU342741.1, forward strand.
AATCCTCAGAGGCTCAATAAATTTTGATCTCCTGGATTTTGGTAGAATTGATTGTACCACATCACAGAGAGTTGGAATTAGGTCATTCCAACCTTTTGTTTGACCTAGAGAATTTCCTAAAAGATGCAATGGCTTGTTTTTGTTATTTTTGTCAAACTACTACTACAGTTCCACTTGGCAGGAGACTAATGCCAAAAGATGGTAAAGGGCAACACATACAGAGGGAAGTTAATTTACTTCATTTGGTCTTCTAGGATTTGCTAGGGAAATAATTTAGTGCCGAGGATACCTTTTAGTAGATTAATTTCCAATAAATAATGAAAAATATTTTTGGCATAAGACTGGTTTTGTATTTTCCACAAAACACACATGAACATGGTGAAAATTCTATTTGGGAAAAATAATTTATTTTCCATTTTTAAATCGATTTAAACTAAACTGCAGAAGTGAGATCTACTATTTTACAAAAAGGAAAAGAAAAGGGTTGTCACGGGCCCGGATCAGGAGGGGAGTTGGGCCGAGGAGGGGAAATCGGCCCAGCTACATCGGTGGGGGCGTGCGCGCAGCATGTTCGAACTGCAGCACGGGGCCCGGCTGTATGCGAGCGCCAACACCGAAAAGGTATTGGGTGCCCTAGGCCGTTGGATTAAGACGACATCGACGGCGGGTGGTCGTCTTCTTCGTGGGAATCAGGGCCGCTGCGAGGAAACCCTAATAGAGGGAAGGCAGGGCTAGGGAGGCTCACCTGGGCAGCGCCGGCATCGGAGGAGTGGTGGAGGAGGAGCGGCATGACGTGGCGGTCTAGAAGAGGGGTGGTGAGGTGGGGTTCAGCGTCTAGAATGGTCTCACACGGGGGCATCCGAGGCGAGCTCGCCGGAGCTCGGCGGCGGCAGCATCTGGGAGCTCCCTGAGAGGAGAAAAAGATGGGGTTAGAGAGAGGAGATCAAGGAGAGGACAGTGGGGTGACATGCAGAGAGGAATAGGGCAAGGAGGAGGCCCTGCGAGCTTGATCTAGACCATGGCCGAGGGGGGGAGTTTTTCTTCTCCTCTGCGCTGTGGAGCGGTAGGAGGAGCTGGGGCTTATGTGGAGGGTAGGTGGGGGTGTGAGGATGCAAATGAGGGCATCAGAGGCCCTGGGTGGCGTCTGTCTTATTTAACCGAGGGGTTTCGGTCTATGGTGAACCGAGCTCAATGAGCCATTGGAGGAGGGTGTTGGGCGTTCGTTGGTCGAGATGGACGGTGGAGAGGGTGGTGTGGTGCCAAGGACCAGAGAAGGGATAGTGTCTCTTCCCTAGGAGCCTTGGGTGCTCCACCCTTTTTACCTCGGTTGAAATAAAAGGGAGGAGAGGGGGAAAATGGCTAGGGAGAGCTCGGTGGCTCTCAGTGGTGTAGAGGGGAGAGAAGTGGGGTCATGTGTTGACCAGACAGGGAGAGGGGGTGTGTTGCAGCTGCTGTGAAGATTTTACAAGATATGGCATTGATTTGCTCTCTCTCTCACTTTTTCCAATAGCTAAAGGACAAAAAGGGTGCAATGCTATAGTAAGGCTATCGTGTAGCTCGACCAGAGGGGTGTGCTAGTGTAGGTGGAAGTTGATGGAGATATTTTGATGAGGTTTTGATTTGATTTAGCTCATGGATTTGATTAATGTCATCTTTGATCATGGGGATGCTCATGAAGAGTGTTGGGGGGATAACCCCGGGTAGGGTCATGCCGGGTTATAAAGGCCGAGTTAGTCGAGGTACCTCGGGGTCAAAGCGAAAGCTGGGTGGGTCACCTCAAGGCAGGCCGACTCACGGAGTAACCCGGACCAGAGGAAGTCCACCTGACTGAGTCCTGGCCGATGTATGTCGTATGCCGGTAGGCTATTTGTAACTTGTATGCAGGTACCCACAGGGCCGGGATATACCAGGCTTGCAAGAGAAGGAAGGTATCTCGCTGGTCAAAAGGCGACCTCTGTGCACTGGAGCATGAGTGAAGCGAACAGAGGGAGGGACCAGCGAGGCGTGGCTGACAAAGGTGACGTAGCCTATGTCGGTTGACGCTGGCGCCGCAGAGGCTTACATAGTCTCTGCATGGCTTACGACGGCAAAAGGAGACCCGGTTGGTTTGCTATTTTGGGAGAGGCATATTCCCTGGAATATGCCTCCATGTATGCCCCAAACTGGGAACCTAGCCTCCCCTATATAAGGAGCGCTAGGGTCTCTATAGAAGGGGTTGGCGGGTGAGTAGTTTGTTCCTTGGGTGAAAGTAGAGGTGAGAGTAAGAGAGATTCTTCTTCCTCCTCTCCCCAATACAGCTCAAGGAGCATCTATAACGCAGTGAACATTGAGAATACAAAGCATTTGTGTGTGGAATCACCACATTATCCCTCCCTGGATTCCTCTAGTGCATATTGGCCCCACCTTTAACCTATCCATGACATCTGCCGTGACACCACCACGACAAAGAGAATCAATTAATTTGACATGGATGAGTTGAGACAAGTGTACTGTTAGATGGATGAGGTAAAGATACCTCTCTAGGGATTATTTGAAGTTTTTCTAAGGATTTAAAGTCCACTTAAGAACATTTATTCAAAAAGTGCAGTAGTTTGTTCTTTGGGTGAAAGTAGAGGTGAGAGTAAGAGAGCTTCTTCTTCCTCCTCTTCCCAATACAGCTCAAGGAGCATCTTTAATGAGTGAACATTGAGAATACAAAGCATTTGTGTGTGGAATCACCACATTATCCCTCCCTGGATTCCTCTAGTGCATATTGGCCCCACCTTTAACCTATCCATGGCATCTGCTGTGACACCACCACGACAGTTGGCGCCCACCGTGGACCTAGCGGCGCTAACAGGAGTGAAGATCCGGACGGGAAGCATCATCGGTAACGGCGAGCGCATCGTCTCAGGGCTCGTTTAGCGCTTTGGAGCGCTGGACTACGTCAGCGACAATGCTGGTAGCTTCGGCAAGCAACCTCCACCACGCAATGGCCTCTTCGTCAAACTTGGCGCCCACAAGATCTACGTCGGCATCGATGTGTCATGCGTCCATCCGCAGCACGTCGTTGAAGGAGGCGAGCCACCCCTTAGCGCGGTTTACGGTGCACATATCACTCGCTCTCCTAACCGCGCTGAGGTGATGATGACAGCGCCTGACGTCGGCGCGAGCAAGGACCCAGCACCAGATTCGGAGGTAACACCCAAGGCGCCGAGAGGTCCTCCGCTAGAGAGGCCAGAAAACGTGCTACAGCAGGCGATAGATAGCTTGGAAAGCCCTATAGCACCTGTGGTAGATCCGGCTCAGGCATAGGCCGAGTTAGAGCAAACTAGGCAGAAAATACTAGAGGGTGCGAAAAAGATAGCCGCGGCTCAGCAGTCGTTGAACATGACGCTGCGTGAGTACGCAAGAGCAAATAAGGTAGATGCTGTAAAAGTAAAAGGAAGAAACCTCATCAGTGAAATGAAAAAAGAGGGTGAGACTAGAGTTGAGGAATTAGATAACTTGTTGTCCATGGGGTTGCCAAAGTACAGCACCACGATAAAGAACCTCAGAGCAGCAGATGCAGCTGCATCTGAGTTAGAAGGTTTGACGGGTGAAGCCCGACAAAGACAACATGAGAGGGTCAACGAGTTAGTTCGGATCGCTAACAGACAGAATGAAGAGTTGCTCAGGGCTAACCCAGCAAGAGCTGGGGCTTCCAAGATCATTTACTCGGCAGTGGGTAACCTAGAGAAATCTGCTGGAGCTGCATCATCCCCACATGATGGCCCTAGAAGAGAGGAAGTGGTACCCTCACCAAGGAGAAACTAACAAATAGTGTCGTATGACCAGGCAAGGGCAGGGAAAGGAAAATCAATACAAGGAAATGAGGATCGACAAAGTGTCAGCCAAGGTGAAGCTGCCCGAGGTAACCGCGACCAAGGCAATGCCGGTCAGAGAAACGCTGAAAACTGCAATGCCGTACAGCGTAACTCGGCAAATGCAGGGCAAAATCCACCTCGGCACAGCAGCTGCGGAGTGTACCTCAGCAAGAGCAGAGTGCCGGCCAGGGTATGCGGCAAAATGGTGCTAGACAAGAACAAGACAGATACAATGACGGTGATTCATAAATGGTGAATGCAGGATTTCATAGGGCGAATCATCATGTGATAGGGTCAAGATTGGGAAGCAGGAACTTGTTGTCTGATGACGCCAGGTTAAAACTGGATCGGCTCTATAGGTTAGAGCAAATTGAGGGGCAAGGTCCTGTGGGTCCAGCGTGCTTTGGGCCCCGGATCATGAAAGAGCCTCCGGTACCTAACTTCCAGTTACCCAGAGGCACAAAAACATATGACGACAGCACCAAGCCGCAGGATTGGTTAATCAACTACGCAACGGCAGTGAAAATTGCGACAGGCAATTTGAGATGGGCAGTGAGATACGTACCTCAGATGTTGGAAGGGCCAGCGAGGGTATGGTTAAACAATTTACCACCCGGTGGTATGAACTACTGGGTTGATTTTGAGGAAATGTTCGTTAGTAACTTCTCAAGCATGTATCAGAGGCCGAATAGGCCACATACCTTAGCAATGTGCAAACAGAGACCAAAGGAAACGGACCGGGAGTATCTAACTCGCTGGTGCAATGTGAGAAACTCATGTGAAGGTGCGATTGAGTCTCAGGCAATATCTTGGTTTGCACAAGGCTTTAGATATGCAAGCATGATGTGGCAAAGGTTACAAAGGGATATGGCAACTACACTGGCAGAGACAATCCGGATTGCTGATTCGTATGCTTTGGGTGATCCAACTCAACCCCGGCCAATGTCAAACGAGTCAAATGAGGAGTACTACCAGCAAGACAGAGCCGGATCATCCCGGCGAAATGACTACCGGGGTAAGATAAGAGATGATAGACCGGATTACAGGTACAGTTCTCAACAAGTTGCTGCTGTAAATCAAGATCAACCCAGAGCAGGGAGTAATCAGCGTCAGAAAACTGGAGGGCAACAGTGGACTCCGAGAAATGATGGCAAGAAAACTTGGACGCCCGAGCAAAAGATACAGTGGTAATAAAATAAAGACCAGCCGAGGTATACGTATGAGGCGATGCTGGATCATCCATGCAAATTTCACACGCCAAATCCGAGTAACCCAGCGGGTCATACAACCCGGCAATGTGAGTGGATGAGGAAGATAGAGCAAAGTGGCTCAGGGAATGCTCAGGCACCTCGGAACGATCAACCTTGGCAGGAGTTACCTAGGCAGCAACTGCTCTCCAGAGCAAATACGCAACAGTTAATGTTGCCACCACCTCCGCCGAGGTATGAGAATCATGAGAGAAGGGATGTAGTGCATCAGGTGGAAAACCAGCATCAGCCAGATCAAAGATATCCCGACAATGAGGGGAGAAATGAATATAGAGAGCATCACTAGAGTTACTGTGTGTTTACCACGGAGGAAACGGATAGAAAGAGCTTGCAATGCCGACATACGGAAGTGAATGCAGTTATGCCGGTAGTGATGAGGTATATGCCTTGGTCTGAGCAGGAAATTACCTGGAGTATCAAGGACCATCCTAGGATCATGCCGAATCCTGGTTCCTATGCACTAGTGCTAGACCCAACGTTCATCGGGCCAAACATCAATGTGAGGTTCTCCAAGGTGCTAATCGACAATGGCAGCAGCATCAATATCATGACGTGGATACAATGCGCAAGTTGGGTATCTCGGAGAACATGCTCCAAGCTACAAGGACAACTTTCCATGGCATTGTGCCTAGTATCTCATATGAACCCATTGGCAAAGTCCGGGTTGATGTGTTATTCGGCACAAGGGATAACTACCAAACTGAGAATTTGGAGTTTGAGGTTGTGAACTTAGAAAGCGCATATCAAGCATTACTCGGCAGGCCAGCCCTGAACAAATTCATGGAAAGTACTCACATCAGTTACTTGAAGATGAACTTGCCTGGGCCAAATGGAGTAATTACCATAGCTGGGGACCGACGTTCCATTGAGTGTGCTTTAGGCAGGTCTAACCTGGCCGAGTCACTCGTGATTGCGCAAGAGAAAAGAAAGATCCAGGAAGTAGCGGCGTTGGCTCAGTCCGTGCCGCAATATATGCCGGCGCTGAGTAACCTGCATCGAAGAGTCTCATTTCAAGCAACAAAGGACACAAAGAAAGTGCCCGTTGATGATCTCTTCCCAGAGCGCACCATAACAATTGGTGTCGGGTTAACTGAGAAATAGGAAAGCGAGCTCGTCAATTTCCTCCGTGAGAATCGGGATATCTTTGCTTAGTCCACACAGGACTTGCAAGGTGTTCCGAGGGAATTGACCGAGCACTCTTTGAATGTGAGACCCGGAGCAAAGCCGGTGAAGCAACCTCTCCGCCGGTTCACCGAAGACAGGAGAAAAGTCATTGGAGATGAGATAGCTAGGCTCCTCGTAGCCGGGTTCATTATGGAAGTACTTTACCCGGATTGGCTATCTAATCCAGTGCTGGTGGAAAAGAAGAAAGATGATCCGAATGTGGTAGTCGTTTGGCGTATGTGCGTCGATTACATGAACCTGAATAAGGCGTGCCCAAAAGATCCATTCCCATTGCCAAGGATAGATCAGGTCATAGATTCTACTGCGGGGTGTGAGTTATTGTCGTTCATAGACGCATATTCTGGTTTCCACCAGATCCCAGTTAGCCCGGATGATCAAATAAAGACTGCATTTCTCACCCCGTACGGGGCTTATTGGTATCGCACTATGCCTTTTGGTTTACGTAATGCAGGGGCAACATGTCAAAGATGTATGCAGAAATGCCTACACGATCAAATTGGTCGAAATGTGCAAGTGTATGTTGATGATGTGGTTATAAAAACCAAGGAAAGCAAAACGCTCCTTGATGGTATCAGGCAAACATTCGCGAACTTAAGGAGGTTCCGAATGAAGCTTAACCCGGAGAAGTGTACCTTCGGTGTCCCGGCTGGAAAATTACTCGGATTTCTTGTCTCCAGGCGAGGTATCAAAGCTAACCCAACTAAAATCTGAGCCATAGAGCGGATGGAATTGCCGAAGTGCCTTAACGATGTTCAGAAGTTCACTGGTTGTCTGGCATCCTTAAGTCGGTTTGTATGTCGGTTGGGAGAAAAGGCATTGCCTCTCTATCAACTAATGAAAAAGTCGGACAAGTTCGTATGGATGCCGGAGGCCAATGAAGCCTTCATCCAATTAAAGAAAATGTTAGCCACTGCACCAGTGTTAGCCTCTCCACTATCAAAAGAGCCAATGTTGCTCTACATAGCCCAACTAACCGAGTTGTAAGTGCAGTAATAGTGGTAGAACGCGAAGAAGAAGGTAAGTCAGTGCAAAGGCCAGTTTACTACCTTAGTGAGGTATTATCCGCGTCAAAACAAAACTATCCGCACTATCAGAAGATGGCATATGGTGTGCATATGGTAGCAAAGAAGCTGAAGCACTATTTTGAAGAACATCCCATCAAAGTTATATGTGAATCCCCCATATCTGAGATAATGAGAAACAAGGATGCAAGCGGCCAGATCGAAAAATGGGCGATCGAGGTAGCCCCTTATGCTCCACAATACGACAGGAGAGATGCGATCAAGTCTCGGGCTATGGCCGACTTTTTCGTGGATTGGGCCGAGATGCAATATGAGCCACCGTTGCCTGATCCGAACTACTCGAGAATGCATGTTCACGAATCAAAAACGAAAACCGGGTTAAGCGACGAAGTTGTGCTTACCTCTCCCAAGGACCAGCTGAATATGTGCTGCAGATCCACTTCGCAGCATGAAACAATGTTGCAGAATATGAAGCACTTGTGCATGGACTCAAAGTAGCAACAGAAATTGGAATACGTCAAATCGAGTGTTTCGGTGACTCGGATTTGGTGGTTCAACAAGTCGCAGGGCAATGGGATGCTTTGGATGCAAACATGGCTTTATACAGATTTCATGTGCAAAAGATATCAGGATACTTCGAGGGATGTGAGTTTCACCATGTACCTCGGCTGGAAAATGAGGCTGCCGACATATTGTCGAAGCTCAGATCAACTCGACAAGCAATCCCGCCAGGTGTAGCACTAGAACACCTCAGAAAGCCATCTATCAGGCCATCCCCAGAGTCCGAATCAATCTATATACCAGACGATCCGGAGTCCGGAGCTGTGCCCATGGAAATTGATGTGGGAAGTGGTTCAGGAAACCCGGGGACTGCTTCGGCAAACCCAGGGACTGCTCCACAAAACCCGGGGACTATGCAGCGTGATCCAGCAGAGGTTATGTTGGCGGATCAAATGGAAATTGACGAGGATGTGTTTCCGGTGTGAGCCATACCAACTTGGGCATTGCACATATTCCAGTTCCTGAAGGATGGATCTTTGCCCAATGAAGAAGTGCTCTCAAGGAAAATTCAGAGACGCGCAAAGGCATACACAATTATCAACACCGAGCTATATAAGAGGAGTGTCACGAATGTCCTCCAACGGTGTGTTGACCCGGAAGAAGGGCTTGACATCCTCCGAGATATACATCAGGGGGAATGTGGGCATCACGCCTCATCCAGAGCCTTAGTAGCAAAAGCTTTACGGCATGGGTTTTACTGGACAAGTGCCTTGCAACAAGAAGAGGATCTAGTAAGAAAATGTAATGGTTGTCAGAGATATGCTACCAAGACACACATGCCAATGTCGGAGCTCAAGACCATACCAATTACCTGGCCATTTGTCGTATGGTGTTTGGATATGGTTGGCCCATTCAAGCAGGCAAGAGGAAACATGAACCATATTCTGGTTATGGTTTACAATTTTATGAAATGGATTGAAGTAAAACCGATAAGAAAATGTGATGGAGCTACGGCCGTGTCATTCCTCAAAGATATCATCCTGAGATATGGCTACCCTCATAGTATCATAACAGATAACGGCACTAATTTTGCTGAAGGAGCGTTTGCGCGATTCTGCCGGGATAAGAAGATCCGGCTGGACATTGCTTCAGTAGCCCACCCTACATCGAACGGACAAGTGGAAATATCCAACGGATTAGTGTTATCCGGGATAAAACCCTGACTCATTGAGCCGCTGCAAAGATCGGCGGGGTGCTGGATAGAAGAACTTCCAGCGGTACTGTGGATTTTAAGAACAACTCCGAATCGATCAACAGGCTATATGCCATTTTTTCTGGTATATGGGGCAGAAGCTGTATTACCTGCCAACATAGAGCATGATTCGCCTACGGTTACCCAATACATAGAAGCCGAAGTGCAAGAAGCCCAGCAAAATGATGTTGATCTGCTGGAAGAAACGAGAGCATTTGCATTGTCGAGATCCGCCATATATCAGCAAAATCTCTGATGCTATCATAGCCGGAAAGTAAACCCCCGAGTCTTCCAGGAAGGTGATCTGGTACTCCGGCTAGTACAACGTATTGCTGGCATGCATAAGTTATCCCCCCATGGGAAGGGCCATTCATCGTGAGCAAAGCATTGCACAATGACTCTTATTATCTCATTGATGCACAACCACTGGAGAAGAACAGGGCGGACAGGTCTCGTGAGGAATCTAAGCATCCATGGAATGTATCCCTACTTCGTCCATTCTACACTTAACAAAGAAGTGTAAGTATGCCGGCAATGAGTTTATCAATGAAATCATGGCACCACGAGCAGTAACTCGGGGACTGCCTTAGTAATATTTGTTGTCTTCTTTGTTTGTTATTTATTTTTATGTCGGATAGCTTAAGTTGCTTCTACCTAAGCCGGATTAGTAGTGTGTGAGCACCAAAAACTCAACTCTTTGACTTGCTGTTGTCCAACAAGAATTGGCTTCATGGCGAGCAAGAGAACAAGTTTGGAAATGCGTAGCACACGAAAAACGACTAAGGAAAGGAACGTAATCAAGCCGACATTTATTGTTCGAACTAACCCTATGTCTACTTTGCCTTTACTACGCTGGTTATTTTGAGCTAACCCTAAAGTTTCCAAGTATTGTTAAGTCAATTTTTGAAACTCGGACTCGTAAGTAATAAAAACGAATCAAGGTAGACGTGAGCCGAGCCATGAAATTAAAGAAACAAGAAAATGAAACTCGGGGACTACGCCCAAGTTAATCCGGTATGAACAACTTAGTAGCAAAACATAATCAGTATGCTTAATACATCTGCACCCGGCATACCGGGGATCTGATAAATTTCAAAGTGTTTTTTATGCTCAAGGAGCAGTAGCAACAGGAGGAGGTAACTCGGCGCCAGCAGGTGGAACTCCGGCTTCAGTATCTTCATCATCTTCGGTGTCTTAGAGATCTGAGGCTTCGTCCTCTTCACCTGAACCATCTTCGACGTACTCGTCGTCTACGGCGTCGAGGAATCTTGGTCCTTCGTTCCATTCATGGACAGGGGCAGACTGATGAGGTTGTGGGCACAAGCCTTGTGCCAAGCAATCCAATCTGGATCATTTGACCACCTGGACCCGGTGCGTAGGCGCTCGAGAACCTTCAAATCTAGCTTTTCATACCAGGAGAGCACAAAATGGAGGACAGTATTAGCGCCGACACGTGCGGCGGATTCCCTCCAGAGTTCGAGCTGGGTCTCGCAATCCATCAATTTGTTGATCAGAGCAGTGGACCCCTCCGGAGGATCCTCACTGGGCCAAAGTGCGCGGAAGATCCGGATGGCTGAATCCAAGATGCCCGAACCATAGTTCTTGATAATTTCAATTCGGGAGGATAAGCTGACCAGCAGGTCCTCCATGTCATAAGGAATGCCCTCAGAGCCAAGACCAGTTGGGGTACCCCTCTGCTGACGAAACTTGGCAACGGCAGCAGACGCAATGACATTACCCTCAGAAAATTTGCCTGAAAATAGAACATGTGAGATAAGTAAAAGAGTTTAACCCAGAGAAATACATGTCAGCTGAAGGAAAAGAACTTACGGGAGATATGACTATGGATCCGGGTCAGCTCTTTGGTGCAATCAGCACACCTCTTCCGGAGCTGCTCAAGTTCAACATTTGTCGAGTCAAGCTTGACGTCGGCCTCCTTCAGTAGCTCTTGATCTTTTGCAAGTTGAAGGCTGAGACGTTCTCGCTCCTCGATGAAGTCTTGGCCAGCCTTGTCCATCTCAGTCTTGTGGATATCTTTGAGTTTTTTCATCTTTGCTTTGAGCTTGGCAAGTTCATCATCCATGGCTCGGAGTTTGGCAAGCTCGTCATCCTTCTTCTTGAGCTCGGCCTGATGTTGTCCTACTTGTTCGAGAAAATGCAGCATCATATCAGGCACGAACACACTATCTTCAAGGGATGCTGCAACAGATTGTTGACCCGGCAGAGCCGAGGTGTAAATATCTGCCGAGCCAAGAACAAAGGAGAAAGAGCACGAAGAAGGGTTACCAAAGAGAATTACCTTTTATCTCGTCCAAATTTTTTCTCATAATTTTATTTTCGGCCTCCACGTTGGCTGCGCGATCCGAAAGAGATATTAGTTCAGCGGGAAAAGACAAAAAAGATGGGGGGAGAAGTCGAGGAGAAAACTTACCTGTTTTCTCGAACTCAGCAAGAAGCGCAGTGTGTTTCGAGCGCAGCAACTTGTGTGAGTCCAAGAGGCGCTGAAACTCAGCAGCCCGACGATTGCTAGTGATCTGAAAAGATCAAGGTCGGCTTAGCTATGTGCATATTCGAAGTGTACAAAATCCAGGCCAAGTGGAACTTAACCCGACTCTAGGTGTGTGCATATTCGAAGTGTACAAAATCCGGGCCACGTGGAACTTAATCTGGCTCTAGGTGTGTGCATATTCGAAGTGTAGAAAATCCGGGCCAAGTGGAACTTAACCCGGCTCTAGGTGTGTGCATATTCGAAGCTACTACGGAGCTACGCTAGTTCTCTAAGGAGCATCCAGCCGAGTAACAAGTTACTCCCCCGGAGGCTCGGGGACTAATGGATATGTCTCTAAATATTTGTGCGTATTAAGAAAAAGACAGAGTAGCGTACCTCCATCATCCGGCCAGCAATGTTGATAGCCTTGGCTGCTGTGTTCATTTGTGCGCTGAATTCAGCGGGTCCAAACTTCTCTGGGAGATCGTCGTTTGGATCGACAAACTCCGCTTTGTTACAATTGTCAATGTATTCAATCAAAGCTTGAGGATAGCTCTCCCCACTAAGCATGTGAGGCGCAACCAAGCCTTTGGTGAGGGCCTCCCTCCTTGCAACTTGGGCGGCAGCAGGGCTGGTATGCAGTGAAAGTTGCTTGCTGCTAGCTGACCCAGAGGAGGCATCTCTCTTCGAAAGCATGGACGCGAGCATGCGATGTCTAGCCTTGATGGATGTTTCCTTGGTGGCACCAGAACCTTTCTTAGCCTTGGGTTGCTGTTGGGAGGCTGAGGCTAGTGCTATAGATTTGGACTTGGGTATAGCCTTGGTGCTAGCAGGGTCTTCTTGGCCGGTCTTGGAAGACTCGGACGAGGCAGAAGGAGTTGGTGCTGGTGCTGGTGCTTGTGTTGCTGCTGGTGCTGCTGGTGGTATTGGTGCTGATACTTGTACTATTGCTGGTGTTGACGGGGGTGCTACAGTTGCAGCTAGTACCTCGGAAGTGATGGGTTGCGGCTGAGCCGATGAAGAGCTGGGAGCATCCGCTACCTCAGCCATGCCACTTCCCCCTGCTCCGAGGTTGCCCTCCTCTGGACGAGGCGGGCTATGACCCGGAGCAGCCGCTGAACCCTCCTGAATTGGGCTCAGTGGGCGTGTGCCATCACCACGAGGGGGAGATGGGGTGCGCCAGAAAGAGGAGGCGATACTGGAGCCGCTCTGGGGAACCTCCATCGCATCCCTGTCGAATCAAACAACGAATAACATGTTACAACAAAAAGAAAGGCATATAGACAGAGAAGCATGAAGCAGAGAATTGGACAAGTTATAACAAGTGACTTACTCGTCAGAAGTTAAAGGCTCCCTGGGCTTTCGAGCTCTCCGGACTATGGCTTTAGTCAGAGGCTTGGTGGCGGCCTTGTCAGCGGACTTCTTCCGCTGTTTGGTTTCTTGGGTAGGCTTGGAAGAAGCAGCCAAGGTAGCGGCCCGTTTCTTAGACGCGGCATGAACCGGCTCACCTATAGCAAGAGGGGGATCTTCATGGATCTGTGCAGCCGCGTTAGCTGAAGCCGGAAACGCGTAAGAAAGGGGCACCGGGTTAAATACCTCCAGCACTTCAATGTCGGAATCATCCTCATCGTCAGGCCAATTCCTTAAGGAAGAGAAGTTACCAGTGGGTCGCTTGGTTGCATCCGGGGTAGGCAGGAACATTTCCTGATACGGCTCCTCCTCATGAAAGACAAGTCGATCCTTCCCCCATTTGAGGGAAGGCTCGGTGCCATCTTCGAGGGTCTGCTGAAGAAACAACTAAAAGGAAAATGCAAAGGGGTCAAATAAACAACATGCTTCGACATAAAATATAACTCGGAGAAGGATTGGGTAATGAGATTTACTACAGGAGGAGGCTTATCCTGGCAGTAATGCTCCAACCCCCACTCCCAGTCCAGAGCTAAAGTCCTTGTCGGTCGTGAAGACGGCCTTGACCCGGCGGAAGATCTCAGTGTTGCTCAACTCGAAGGAGGAGGTCCGGTTGGGGTCAAGTCGCCAACTCATATGGCAAAGTTTGTGTGTGCACTTCTGTAGGGGGGAAATCCGGCTGCGGACGAATGTGATCATCACATCCTCGTTGTGTAGCCTAGATCCTTCAGCTCCTGGAACCTCTTATTAACCTCATTCGCCAGGACGGTTGGTTTCTTGGCAACCCGGTCCCACAGAGCCGGATTAGGAGGACCCATCGCAAAGGGGCGCAGCCGGATCAGATCCTCATTCGTGCCATTCCTCACATAGAAGAAGGTCCGGGCCCAGCCCTTACAAGATTCAACCCCCGTGGCCCGGGGGAAGACATATTGTTTCCGAGGTGAGATGGAGGCCGCACCACATTGGGTCAGATGCTTGTCCTCCGGGGCACGCTCCTTATCCGGAACAACGTTCCTCCACAAACCGAAGAACCGGATCCAAAGATCTTTGGTGGGCCACAATGTGAGGTACCCTTCCACGGCGGATGCGAAAGTGGAGAGGGATGTAATGGCATTCAACGGAAGATGGTGAGGTTGGAGTTCGTAGATATTGACGAAATCATGGAAGAAGTGAGACAGGAAGACGATGAACTCCCCTAGATTGGGTGAGGGAGCGAGCTCCTCGAAGGGGAGGCGGGAAATCATGCCTTCGGGGATGCGACGGGTCCCGTAGAGCCAGTCGAGATCATCCTGGCACACCCAAGAACCAGCCCAGGCACCGCGCTCCAGGGTTTCGCCCTCCTCCTCCATCTCTTCTTCCTCGACGACGGCGAGCTCCTCCTCGGTCATCTCCAGGTCACTGTCCTCACCGGCCCGATCGAAAGTGGGGGGTAGAGGCTTGGACTGGCGCGGACCCGTGACGTTGAAGAAGCACGAGAATGGCAGTGAGGCAAATGCGAAGAAGCACGGTGCGACGGCGCTGTCGCAAGGAGGAAGAAGAAGCATAGAGGCTAAGGGGCGCGCCCACATCCCTATTTAACCACGCCCCAGCAGTGGGTAGTTGGATTGTGTTGTGCATGGGGCCACACGGTGTGGCCGTGTATCAGCCGGATCAGCCAATCAGAGGAAAGCCACATGAAATAGGCGATCCCATGACACGACGTGGTGATGCAGTTAACAAGGAGGAAGCCACGATGCAACGTTTGCAACAGTAACTCCTGACAATAAATACAGTAACTGGCACAGGCCCTTAAAATTAGGCAAGGTGATGATTACCCTCCACGTAGGACATGGGGAAGCGTATGAGAGAAGGAAGGATAACAAGGAAAACCGTTGAGTAACCCGGCCCGTGAGTGAAAACTCGAAATGTGCCAAGGGAAATCTAAGCCACAAAATTCGAGCTACCGGGTAACTCAGAAAGGGGAGCAAAAAGCTCGGTAGGTTAAACCTACCATGGCCTTTGCGGCTGAAATTGCTAAGACTGCACTAGCTTCAGGGACTAATGTTGGGGGGATAACCCTGGGTTGGGTCATGCCGGGGTATAAAGGCCGAGTTAGCCGAGGTACCACAGGGTCAAAGCGAAAGCTGGTCGGGTCACCTCAAGGCAGGCCGACTCACGTAGTAACCCGGACCGGAGGATGTCCACCTGACTGAGTCCCAACCGACGTATGTCGTATGCCGGCAGGCTATTTGTAACTTGTATTCAAGTACACACGGGGCCGGGTTATACCAGGCTTGCAAGAGAAGGAAGGTACCTCGCTGGTCAAAAGGTGTCCTTTATGCACTAGAGCGAGAGCGAAGCGAACAGAGGGAGGGACCAGCGAGACGTGGCCGACAAAGGTGACGCAGCCTATGTCGGCTGACGCTGGCGCCGCAGAGGCTTACGTAGCCTCTGCATGGCTTACGACGGCAAAAGGATACCCAGTCGGTTTGCTATTTTGGGAGAGGCATATTCTATGGAATATGCCTCCACGTATGCCCTAATTGGGAACCTAGCCTCCCCTATATAAGGAGCGCTAGGGCCTCTGTAGAAGGGGTTGGCGGGTGAGTAGTTTGTTCTTTGGGTGAAAGTAGAGGTGAGAGTAAGGGAGATTCTTCTTCCTCCTCTCCCCAATATAGCTCAAGGAGCATCTATAACGCAGTGAACATTGAGAATACAAAGCATTTGTGTTTGGAATCACCACATTATCCCTCCCTGGATTCCTCTAGTGCATATTGGCCCCACCTTTAGTCTATCCATGACATCTGCCGTGACACCACCACGACAAAGAGTCAATTAATTTGACATGGATGAGTTGAGACAAGTGTACTGGTAGATTGATGAGGTAAAGATACCTCTCTAGGGATTATTTGAGATTTTTCTAAGGATTTAAAGTCCACTTAAGACCATTTATTCAAAAAGTGCAGTAGTAGTTTCTGGAAGTTCATTTGATATTTTTACCTTGGACCATGTTGGTTTATGATGTGAGAAGGTCCCAGATATGATGTCACACTTTGGAGAATTTTCCCATGATTTAATGGGGATTAAAAGTATTTAAAACTATTATTATTCCATATCTTCCATTTGAGATAATAGGCAAAAGAATTAATAAAGCTTCTCAAAAATATTTATTTTTGAGATGGGAAGATAGTTTAGGATATATGGAACTCACATGATCCAAAAGTTGGGGAAGTGTGATGACAAAAACCAAACTTTCCATGGAGAAAGGGGTTTTAAGATTTTGTTAATGAAAGGAATTAAATAGATTTGAAGCCATAATAATTATGGATAATATTTGGTCAAATCTTGATGATCAAGGTAGATGATGTAGACAAGGTGTATCAATCATTTGCAACCTTGGGAATTGGAATTCCAACTTGAATTAGATGGAAGAACAAGGCAGTGGGGATCTATGGTCATGTTATTTTTATACTACCTAAACCTTGTTGGATCTTGGAGCTCAGAACTCCTTGAGGCAAGGGGTAGATGATTAGTTGGACCAATTCATATAAATGATCATGGCAGAAGGAGTTTTGAGTGGTGACATTTGAGATGGTCTGGGAGTGATGGCAAACTTTATTGAAATTAAGGCTGCCATACCAGATGAGTCATGATGCCTTATAAACCAAGTGGGTTTAAGAAGCATAGAGATTCACTTGGAACAAGTGAAGTAGATTTTGATAGAACTATATGAGTAGAACACAACCATGCAAATATTTGGTCCATGGAGGGTTGGATGATGGTGTGATCTTCTGCCAAAGTAGGCATGATGACTAGATTTGCAGGAAATGTTATTTTCCTGCCTACAAAACCATCAAGAACACGTGGGTAGGAGGATGATCTAACCAAGGTAAAAAGTGGGCTTTGGTAGCCCTTAGTATGTTTAACAATATGGTTCAAGCGCATTACCAATAATGAACAAGGGTTGAGAGAGGGAGACTTCCAAAAAGGTGATGTTGGAACAGATTTCAGACTTAGCCAAATTTGGCAGATTTGAGGTTTTTGACTAGAGCATGAGAGGGGATGTTCTTGAGGGGTTGCAAGGTACCCAAGCATCATCAAGTGGATGATGTTGAAGTGTATATTGAGTATAAAGGATCCTTGCTTGATATTTGCCTTCATTGACTTGGAAACTTCTAGAAGGAATATCTTCAGAATTGATCTTGTTAAGGGTGTTACAAGATCACCTGGTGGCTAGAGATCAGATCCATCTTGTATTCTTGCTTAGGGTTTGGGGATTTTAAAATAACTTGATCCTAGTGGATGAGCTCCTAGGGTAGCTCATACTACTTCTAAGCAATCAAGTCAAACAACAGATCAAGGCAACTCATCAGACACAGATCAATGCAACTCATCTTACAAACCAAGCAAACCTACTATTAGGGTTACCATAAAGCCTAGCTCGAGGTAAAGATGTTTATTTTTAAAAGGTTGGAGTTTGAGTAAGATGAGAGTCCTTGGTATCTCTACCAAGAGTAGAATTCAAAAAGCTTTGAAAGGAGGTTTTGGGTGAACCTGGAGATAAGATGGTTGAGGGTTCTGTCTTGAAAACATAAGGAGATTATATTATATATCTCTCCATAGTTTTGTCAATAGAAGCTACTAAAATAGTTTTGGTTGCATAAGAATCTTGGCTCATATTCTGAAATGCCAGAACATTTGAGAATATATAAAATGAGTCAGGATAGTTTTGTTAAATAGCTTTTTAACAACTGATGTTGAGGTAAGGAGTATATCTTCTAATACACGTTCATAAGCATAAATATTGTCAAACAATAGGCAAACACTTCATCATTGAAGAAGAAATTTTTGTTCCCCTTGATTTTTGCATTCTAGACAACTAATCAGGGTTGCTGAAATTGGGATGTTACAAAATTTTGATAACCAGGTGCTATTTGTTCACACTAGGTTTCAATCATAGTAAGATTCTTGTGAAATAATTTCATTTCTTGGCCAATCTCATCATAATTTTCTATGAGTTCCACCAAAATCTTTTTGTGTTTTTGAAAATGCGTATGCAAGTTATTATGAGATTTTACTTGTCAATGTTTTCATTCTTGAAAGACTTTTCTAGTTTCATCTTCTTCTGTTAAAACCTGTAACAAATCTACTATGTTTTCCTTAACAAGTTCCAAATTTATACCTTTTTCTTTCATTATTTTGCGTACCTCAGGCATAAGAGCAGGAGTTATCCGAAGTATCCATCTTTCCAGCGTAGTGCCATAATCAGGATTATATAAAGAATCATTCTTATCCCTAGTAGACATCAATTCCAAACATTCCTTAATAGTTAGAGTATTTATAGACCCTCCCGCTGAGAAGTCAAGCAATTCTCTATATTGAGTATTAAGACCGTGGTAAGATAAATGGCAAATAGTTGATTCATAATAGCCATGATTAGGAATACAATTGATCATTCCAAAGAATCTTTCCCAGGCTTGTGGATAGTTTTGTCCCACGTTCTGACTAAAGTTGCCTATATTATTTCTTAGTTCAGTTACCTTTTTAAAAGGATTAAACCTGTTTATGAATTTAACAATGCAGATTTCCCAACATTTAATGTAATGGCGAGGGAGAGAATATAACCAGTCTAGAGCTTTACCTTTAAGAGACCAACGAAATAATTTTAGACGAGAGAAGTCTCTTGGCAAACCTTTTGGTTGATGTTATCACATCGTTGAACTCTCTAATATGTCTTCCTGGTTCTTCATCTTCACTTCCACTGAAAGCTTTTTCCTACAAAATTTTAATAATTCCACACTCAAATCGATATTATCTAACTCCAGGATTAGGGAATTCTATTGGTTGTTTAAGAAATTCAGAACTTGGAGCACTATATTCTCTGAGAGTTTTCTCGGGTTTCATGGGGTTATCCTGTAAATAGAGATGATTTCCATAATATCACTCAGGTTTTCAACTTCAACTTTATTTGATCATAAAAGTTTTTCAATAATCTCTTCGCGCATTTGAGCAGGCACGCGCTCAATATAATCTGGTAGATAGGTCCTACCAGAGCGTGTACACCCTTTGTCTCCTTGGGAGAATATTTTGTAGTAGCAACACCTGAAATGTCAAAACACAAATACTTAGCGGTTAGCTCCCCGACAATGGAGCTAGCAAATAGCTTGATATCTGCAACTACATAGATCGTTTGTAGCTAGTTTCGAAGTATAGATATCGATCCCACAGGGAGCCCAAAGGTAAGTGTTTATGGGTAAAGTATCTGTCACACCCAAAGTTTTCACAAGTCTTCGAGTGAATTCACTACAAGTATTGAAATAAGAATGGGGTTTTGATTAAATGAGATGTATTTAAATAGAACTGATTTGGTTGTTTGTTGTTTCCCGTAGATGGCAAAAGAAGGCACGAGGATATTCAGTTCATGGTGATAGTGATTGTGCCAGGAGGACGAATGATAAATGTAACAATTGTAATCTTATAAATATATGTGTAGGCGAGCAACCCATAATTAGCCGGAACTCCTCTTGGTAGATTTAATCATAACTTCAATAATCCTACTAGCCTGTTACCAAAACCATGGTCACACACTAGACGATTAAGACCCTTCAGGTCACTTAGCGATTAAGCTCCTTGGATCGTACTAATCCAATAAGAACAGTGGTTCCTTGTTATCCTCAAGTCTACTAGTTTTACACTGATATCCCCGTGTCACCCAGGGTCTCCGGTCCACTAGCGAACAAGATCTTATCTATGTAGAACAAAGCATCATGTTGTCTGGGCCCTTAATTGGACAACAAGCATTAGGCATCCCACAGATAAGCAAGCACACATTGTTGGGCGGATACCCCCGGGTAGGGTCACGTCGGGGTAAAAGGGCTGAGTTAGCCGAGGTACGACACGGTCAAAGAAAGTGTTGGTCGGGTCACCTCAAGGCAGGCCGGCTTACGGGGTAACCCGACCTAGTGGGCGTGTGCCTAGCATTAACTTAGCTGACATAAAATATATGTTGGCTATGATAATTTACCTCGTGTGTAGGTACCCTCGTAGCAGGGTTAGCTACACGCTTGTCGGGTTACCACTTGGCTTCCAATAGAAGGAAGGAATCTCCCGTTGGTCAAAAGGTGGCCTATGTCCACTGTGGCGTGAGTGAAGCAAGCAGAGGGAAGGACCAGTGGGACATGGCTGACAAAGGTGACGCGGGTTGTGTCGGCTGACGTGATCCGTGTCTGGTGACGCCAAAAGACAAGCAGCTCACAGAGGGTTACGTCCATGGTCTGGACTAGCCGTTTAAAGTGAATAAAGAGGCATATAGCTTTAACCAAAGGGCATATTTGGGGAATATGCTTCCACGTATGCCCTAACTTTATAACCTGGGCTTGCCTATATAAGGAGCACTAGGACCTCCATAGAAGGGGATTGATCATTTTATCTGTCTAAGGTAGTGCTTGCTCCATATGTAGAGCTCGTTGGGGAACCCCAAAAGGAAGGTATAATGAGCACATCAACAAGTTTTCCCTCAGTTATGAAACAAAGTTTATCAAACCAGTAGGAGCAAGGAAACACATCCAAGGTGTTGTTTCCAACTTGGAACTTTGGCTCCAACTTACAGTGAGGTTGTCAATCTCACCGGTTTTGCTGAAAACAAAGGATTAAACGTATTGTCTGGAAGATAGTAATTGCTTTGCAGAAAGTAAATAGAAAACAATAAATAGATTGTAGATTGATGGTAAAAGAATAGACCGGGATCCATAGTTCACTAGTGGTGATTCTCCTTAAGATAGATGACATGTTGGGTGAACAAATTACAGCGAGGCAATTGACAAACATCGAGAAAGCATGCATGCATATACTAATCATCTTGACTGCTATGAGATTTGATTGGGCATTACAATATTATACATAGACTGTAATCCAACTGCATCTGTGACTAATAATCCACCTTCAGGTTATCATCTGAACACTCTCCGGTATTAAGTGGCAAGCAACAGATAATTGCATTAAGCAAAGTGTGTAAAGTAAACAATATGATTGTTCTATGAACAAAGGATTGATGTTTTCTCCCTAGAAGCAACAACACATCTAGTACCTTAGAGATTCCTGTCACTTCCCCAGATTAGTAGAGGCATGAACCCACTATCGAGCATAAATACTCCCTCTTGGAGTTGCTAGCATCTACTCGGCCAAGATAGCTAATAACAACGGAGATCATGCAAGATCACAAATAACAAAGACATGATAGAATCAATAATAAATCTGAAATAGCATCTCAATATCCATCGGATCCCCGCAAATAGAACATGTAGGATTACAAATAGATGATATTGATCATGAACGGAGCTCACAAGATCTAAACATGGTAGCACAAAGGTGAAGCAACAATCATCTAGCTACTACATGGACCCGTAGTCCAGGGATGAACTACTCACGCATCACACCGGAGGCAGACATGGTGATGAAGAAGGCCTCTAGGGTGATCTCTCCCCTCCGCCAGGGTGTCAGGAAGAGCTTCATATCCCTCCCGATCTAGGGATGGAGATGACGGCGGATACAGACTCTTTCGTGGAATTTTGATCAGGTTCTTAGGGATTCTGTCCCGGAGGCAATATATAGGCGAAGGGGCGAGGTCAGTGGAGTACTAGGGGGCCCACAACACCCCCTGGCGCGACCTAGCCTGGCCCACGCCACCAGGTGGTGTGGCCGGCCCCTGGCCCCTCTCCGTCTCGTCTTCTGGCTCCGTGAGTCTTCCAGTAAAATATTGACTTTCGCTTTTGTCCCGTCCAATTCCGAGAATATTCATTTTCTAGCTTTTCTAGAACCAAAAACAGCAGTAAACCGGCAACTGGCATTGTGGCATCTTGTTAATAGGTTAGTCCCAGATAGTGTATAAAAATATTCCAAAGTGTGGACAAAACATAACAAAGTAGATATAAAACAAGCATGGAACATCAAAAATTATAGATACGTTTGCAACGTATCAACATCCCCAAGCTTAACTCATGCTCGTCCTCGAGTAGGTAAGTGATAAAAAAAGAATAATTTTTTAGGTGACATGCACCATCATAATCTTGATCAAAGTTTTTGTAGAACATTGATTGCTGGGATCATAGTACTCTAACATAGCATGAAAGAAATAGTTCTAACAAAAATACATAGCAACTATGTTGTAACATGAAAAGGTACAAACAAAAGATTCATGAATAACAATGCTTTGAAAGATGTTTGTCCGTTTCACATAAAGAAATCATAATGAGAATGGTATTCAGCTTGTCCCTCATAGTGTAGCAAAACATAAATGCATAGGAAACTTTCAAAGTTCATAAGGGTGACTAGATACAAATAGTTTAAGAACAAGCAATATCAAAGTTATGAATCAATCAACAAGTCTTGGGACAATGCACATTAAACTAAGAATGGCCACTATGCTCTCTCAATAGGTGCATCAAGATAGAAGATGGAGACTCAACATAAAAGTAAAATAAAGGCCTTCATAGAAGGAAGCAGGGATTCAAGTCTCATAAAGAGCTTCCAAAAATTATGGTACTTATTAGCTTTCACCTCTCATTGCCCCTATCATAAGCATCTTGAAGTTATTAAAGTTAAAGTGAACAAACTATGGAGTATATGCTTGAGAAAGTATAAGTTGGCAATCTCATGTCCCTTGAATGAGAGGGCTGCTCCTCGTGCTACTCAAGTTTAGTTACCGGTAAGTTCTTGTCAGAGTAAGTACATGTGTATCATAGAGAACTGCCAATGGGGTACCCCTTGCCCGATGATACGGAAGAATCCCCATATCAAAATGACAAGGCAAGCAGACAATAAGCATCTCAGCATCTTCTTATTTACCATGGGAAAATGGTGCTTTTTTCTCTCTTTCCTCTTTTCTCATCTCTATTTTTTTCTTTTTTCTCAATCCCTGTCTCTTTTTTTATAAGAAGAATGCTTCATAGATTGCTCATTATGGTTACGCTACAGGTTTCCACCATGATTAGGCATGGATTAGACCAGCCGCCTAGGCGTTTCTCTAACACACATACATAACTCCATGGACTTACAAGCTCCCCTTTCATTTCACACCGACGACATCCATAAACAAAAGAGCGTGATATCAACTGGGTACAATGTACAAGTGCAATGTTGAAAGCGTTCTCCATGACAACATGGTTCTGCTAATTCCCAACGTATAAGTGCAAGCATATATAACACAGATGACACAATGGTTTAAGTTTATTAGGGGCAAGAAAAGTAGAGTGTGCCCGCAAGTTCTTGAGAGCTTTAATCACTATTTTTCACATAACAAGTTTAATTCGGAAGGTAGATAAAAACATGAATATACTTGGAATAGCAAATGCTAATAGGTAGGTATGGTGGACTCTTTGGAATAACTTGGTTTTATTTGGAGTTGGATGCATGAGTGGAACTCATACTTGGTATGGAGGCTAGCAAAAGACAGGGAGCGACCAACTAAGAGAGTAATAATGGCCATAATCATGCAAAGCGACAAAACATCATTAATTAAAGCATAAAGTGATATTACAAATCGAAAACTAAAGAATCATAGAGGCTATGGTGACTTGGTATAGTCTTAACATGGTGTGATCATGCGCCAAGTCAACCCAAATAAAGCATCAAAGGAGAATACCACAATACTATGCTTTAATATGCTAAAACAACGCATGATTCTTTCAAGGCACATTAAGCAATCTCAATTATTAGTAACATTTCATGCTACAGCAAAAATCACTAAGCATAAAGTCAAAACAATATCAAGCATGTCATGATAAAGCATAGGCCACAGTCAAAAAACAAGCTCCTGTTTACCACTTAAGCATGAACTTTTCCTACTCTCTTCCAAGCCAAACCAATCTTATTTGAGAACTAATGTATGAATGAGGGGGTCCAACCAATTTATTTAAGCAAACGAAAAACCAAAAGCAAAAAGTAAGATGCTCCAAGAACAACACAACTGTGCAAGAAACAATAAAAATGAAGTGTTTGGAAGAAACCTGAGATTTTTATTGATGAAGAAGAGGATGCATTGGGCATCCCCAAGCTTTGACGCTTGTACTTCTTGGATATTTCTTGGGGTGACAAGGCTGGCATCCCCAAGCTTGAGATTTTGTCCATACTTCATCTTATCACATTATCCTTCCCTACACTTAAAAATTACCTTCATACAAAACTTCACACAATCTTCATTAGAAACATTAGTGCACTCAAGATAATAAGTCTTTTGCTTTAGTTCCAACACAAGTAAAACTTCCATTAAAACAAAATCTACTATAGAACTTCCTTTAAAAAGTTCAAATGATCAAAGAGAACTCAAAGCGAAAGAGCTTAAGAGGCAAATGCAAATAATGGCAGAAATCTGTCAAAATAGACCAGTAGGTATAAACCATTTTTTCGAAGACTTTCTATTGCTCAAGTCAAAAATTGATGAACTAACGAAAGTTGGATAACAACCTGGGGCAGAATCACAAAACATTACAGCTCAAACCGACGTACAAAGATTTTTCATGAATTTTTACAGCGAAGCACAAAAATCTATTTCGGGACAACAACTTTCCCAAGCATTATTTCTCTCTCATTAGAGGTTACTCTTGGCACCAAAACCACACAAAAATGATAAGGAGAGGTTATTACTAAAGCAATAACTTCCAAGACTCAACTAAAACTTTTTGGTTATCTCCCAATAAGTGCTTTTCCTTAACGCCTTTGAGCTAGGCATGATAATTTTGATGATGCTCACATAAGAAATATGAATTGAAGTAAAAGAGAGCATCAAGAAGAAAATTCATGGAATCTTATACGCAAATAAATTCACCAAGAACAAAGTGATAGGAATAGGAAGATAAAAAGAGAGTAACTTCAAAACTTTCAGCAAATAGAGAGGTGTTTCAGTACCATGAAAACTTTTACAACCATATTTTCCTCTCTCATAATAATTTTTAGTAGCCTCATGAATAAACTCAACAATATAACTATCACATAAAGCATGCTTTTCATGATCTACAAACACATAACTTTTATCAAGCTCAAAAATAGTGGGATTAAACCTTCCAACCCACTTTTAACAATTTTATAACAAGATGACTGATCAATCTCATTTTCAAAAGTAGTATAATTAAAATTATCAACCAATATAGGACCATCATCTAGAGCATTAGTATAAACATTTTCAAAAGAATCCACAAGAACATAACATTCATCCTCTATTGGTAAGCATGGTAGACAATCAAATAATGTAAGGGGTAAAGAGTTACTCTCATTAGAAGGTAGGAATGGGTACATCCATTCTTCCTCCTCCTGATCATCACTTTCCTCCTCTTTTTCATCCAATGAGCTTCTAGTTTCAGCAATTTCTTTTTCCATAGGCTACTGCAAGGCATTAGTCTCTTCCGCTGGTGGAGAGCATCTATTAAGATATTCAATAATATAGCCATTTTGTTCCTTGTAATTATCAAAGCAAAATTTAAGTATATCATAAACCTAATATTTATGAGGTGCATCATCAGTATTTTCAAGCAAATAATCTAGTTCGAATGCACCCCACCAAGCAATAAATTCTTCAATTTGTTCCACATCATAAAAGTCATAATTTCCCTTAATATAAGAAGATATGGTAACATCATCATTATACTCACACTGAAAAGGGAGGTTTTTATATCTCTTACAGCAACACGATTTATCAAAGCAATAAGTAACATTATAAGTAGAGCACACGTTCCTAGCAATGGTATACAATTTATTAATTTGTTCCCATAAGTGTTTCCCTTTTTGTGACAAGCAGTGTTCCTTATAATAATATTTTTCTTCTTCCATGAACCTACCTTGCCAATAAGATTCAGTTTCAAAGAAAACAACCATTGATAGAAACCATGATAAAGCAAGACAATAACAGACCAACGAAAATAACAACTATAGTAGGAACTAATTTTTTTAGTATTTTTGATAAAAAGAATAAGCAAACAAAGCAGAAATAAACAAAGCAAAACAAAAAAACAAAGTAAAGGGATTGGTTATGAGGGACTCCCCTTGTGAATATGTCCTTTACTCCCCGGCAATGGCGCCAGAAAAAGTCTTGCTTGCTCAATATGTAGAGCTCGTTGGGGAACCCCAAGAGGAAGGTATGATGAGCACAACAACAAGTTTTCCCTCTGTTATGAAACCAAGATTATCGAACCAGTAGGAGCAAGGAAACACCTCGAAGGTGTTGTTTCCAACTTGGAATCCTGCACAACACAATCACAGAACTTTGCCCCCAACTTACACTGAGGTTGTCAATCTCACAGGTTTTGCTGAAAACAAAGAATTAAACGTATTTTGTGAAAGAAAGTAATTTATTTGTAGAAAGTAAACAGATAACAGTAAATAGATTGTAGATTGATGGTAAAAGAATGGACTGGGGTCCATAGTTCACTAGTGGTGATTCTCCTTAAGATAGATGACATGTTGGGTGAACAAATTACAGCGGGGCAATTGACAAACATCGAGAAAGCATACATGCATATACTAATCATCTTGACTCCTATGAGATTTGATTAGCATTACAATGTTATACATAGACTGTAATCCAACTCCATCTATGACTAATAATCCACCTTCAGGTTATCATCCGAACCCCCTCCAGTATTAAGTTTCAAATAACAGATAATTGCATTAAGCAAAGTGTGTAAAGTAAACAAAACAATTGGTCTATGAACAAAGAATTGATGTTTCCTCCCTAGTAGCAACAACACATCTAGTACCTTAGAGATTTCTGTCACTTCCCCAGATTACTAGAGGCATGAACCCACTATTGAGCATAAATACTCCCTCTTGGAGTTGCTAGCATCTCCTCGGCCAAGATAGCTACTAACAACAGAGAGCATGCAAGATCACAAATAACAAAGACATGATAGAATCAATAATCAATCTGAAATAGCATCTTAATATCCATCGGATCCCCGCAAACACAACATATAGGATTACAAATATATGATCTCGATCATGAACGGAGCTCACAAGATCTAGACATGGTAGCACAAAGGAGAAGAACCAACCATCTAGCTACTACATGGACCCGTAGTCCAGGGATGAACTACTCACGCATCACACTGGAGGCAGGTATGGTGATGAAGAAGGCCTCTAGGGTGATCTCTCCCCTCCAGTAGGGTGCCGGGAAGAGCTTCAGATACCTCCCGATCTAGGGATGGAGATGACGGCGGCTATAGACTCTTTCGTGGAATTTTGATCAGGTGCTTAGGGTTTCTGTCCTGGAGGTAATATATAGGCGAAGGGGCGAGGTCGGTGCATTACCAGGGGGCCCACACCACCCCCTGGCGCAGCCTGGCCTAGCCTGCGCCACCAGGTGGTGTGGCCGGCCCCTGGACCCTCTCCGTCTCGTCTTCTGGCTCCGTGAGTCCTCCGGTAAAATATTGACTTTGGCTTTTGTCTCGTCCAATTCCGAGAATATTCATTTTCTGGCTTTTCTGGAACCAAAAACAGCAGAAAACAGACAACTAGCACTATGTCATCTAGTTAATAGGTTACTCCCAGATAGTGTATATAAATACTCCAAAGTGTGGACAAAACATAAGAAAGTAGATATAAATCAAGCATGGAACATAAAAAATTATGGATATGTTTGCAACGTATCAGGTAGAACTCTAAAGCTCTCTAGTGGGGGGTAAGAGAACTATTCTCCTTCTCACGAACAGCTCAAGGGGCCCTTGTAGTCCACCGTTGATAGAGAGAGAGTGCAAACACTTGTGTGTGGAATCACCACACTATCCCTCCCTGGATTCCTCTAGTGCACATTGGCCCCATCTTTAGCCTATCCATGGCATCCGTTGTGCCACCACCACGACAGTTGGCGCCCATCGTGGGGCTAGCGGCGCTAGCAGGGGTGAAAATCCGGACGGGAAACATCATCTGCATAGGCGAGCGCGTCGTCTGTGGGTTGGTTCAGCGCTTTGGAGCGTTGTACTATGTCAGCAACAACGCTGGGAGCTTTGGCAGGCATCCTCCCCCGCGCAATGGCCTCTTCATCAAGCTTAGTGCGCACAAGATCTATGTTGGCATGGGCGAGTCCTGCGTTCACCCGTAGCAAATCGTCGATGGAGGCTAACCACCTCTCAGGGCGGCTCGCGGCATACGTATCCCTCGCCCTGCTTGCAGCGTTGAGGTCATGATGACCGCGCCAGATGTAGGAGCAAGTAAGGACCGAGTGCCAGATCCGGAAGTCACGCTGAAGCAGGCAAGGTCTAGATTTCCTCCACTAGAGAGGCCAGAGAATGTACTGTAGCAAGCAATAGATATCTTAGCAACGTCAACAGCTCTTGTAGTAGATCCGGCTCAGGCGCAAGCTGAGTTAGAGGAAACTAGGCAGAAAATGCTAGCTAGGGCAAAAAAGTGGGTGACTTGCAGCAGTCATTGAACATAACTTTGAGGGAATAGGCAAAGGAAAATCGCATAAATGGTGTTAAAATCTGAGGTAGAAACTTGATCACAGAAATTGACAAGGAATATATGCCTAGGCCAGGTCAGACCGCTACCATAGTAACTGGAGGGCTAGAGAGGTACAGTACCCTAGCGAAGAACCTTAGGGCTGCAAACGCAGCCGTGTCCGAGTTAAAAGGCTTAACCAGAGAGGCCTGAGAAAGGTAACCAGAGAGGGTAAACCACTTGTTGAGGGTAGCATGCCAGCAGAATGAGGAAATGAACAAGGCAACCCCGGCGTAGCCCGGAGCATGAAATGTAGTTCATTCGGCTAGAAATAACCCGGCCAAATCTGCTGGAGCTGCATCTTCCCCTCGTCATGGCCCAAGGAGAGAATAGGTAGTAACCTCAGGTAGGAGAGACAAATAGATGGTCCCCTATGACCCAGTGAAAGCCGGAAAAGGAAAAGCAGTGCAAGTTGATGAAGATTGCCACAGTGCTAGCCGAGGTAACTGCGACCAAGGCAATGTCGGTCAAAGGAACGTTGCCAATAGCAATGTCGGACAACGTGATTCGGCAGGGGCAGGACAAAATACACCTCGGCAACAGCAGCAGTACACACCTTGGCAGGAGAGAAGTGCAGGCCCGGCAATGCAACAACAATATGCTCGTCCGGATCAGGACAGGTATAATGATGGTTACTCGGCAATGGTCAATGACGGATTCCCTAGACCAGAGCATCATGTGAGTGGATCAAGACTAGGACACAAGAACTTGCAGCTGGATGATGCAAGGCTGAAGCTAGAACGAAATTTACAGGTCGGAGATGATCGAGGTACAAGGTCCTCCAGGTACGGCATGCTTCGGACCTCAGAACATGAGGGCACCACCAGTACCGAACTTTCAGCTAGCCAGAGGAACAAAGACCTACGATGGTAGCACCAAGCCAGAGGACTAGCTCATTGATTATGCAACAGTAGTTAAAATCGCAACGGGTAATTTGTGATGGGTGGTGAGATATGTGCCCCACATGTTGGAAGGACCTGCAAGAGTTTGGCTAAACAACTTGCCACCAGGAAGCATCAATTGTTGGCTAGATTTTGAAGAGCTATTCGTTAGCAACTTATCAAGCACCTACAAGAGGCCAAATAGGCCACAGAGTTTGGCGTTATGTAGGCAAAGACCGAATGAGCCAGACCAAGATTTTTTGACTCAGTGGTGCAACGTGCGCAACTCATGGGAAGGGGTAATTGAATCACAAGCAATTGCATGGTTCGCTCAAGGTTGTAGGTATGGAAGTATGTTGTGGCAAAGGTTGCAGCGAGATATGCCAACCACCTTAGCTGAGACAATCCGTATCACGGATTCGTATGCTTTGGAGACCCGACCCAACCCCGGCTAATGTCAAGTGAGCTAAATGAGGAGTACTACAACAGGGATGGCTTTGGATCATCCAGGAGTAATGATTTCCAGGGTAAAAGAAGGGATGATCGTCCAGATTACAGGTACAGCTCACAACATGTGGTGGCTGTAGACCGAGATCAGCGCAACACTGGTGCTAGCCAGTGCCAGAAAACTAGAGGGCAGAATTGGCGGCAAAAGGGTGAAGGCAAGAAGCCTTTGACTCCAGAACAGAAGGAGCAGTGGCAGGAAACATAAGATCGTCCTAGGTACACGTTCGAGTCTATGTTGGACCATCCTTGCAAATTCCATACACCAAGTCCGAATAGCCTGGCGAACCATACGACCCGGCAATGTGAGTGGATGAGGAAGCTAGAACAGGGTAGCTCAGGGAATGCTAAGGAACCTCAGAATGAAGCACCTCGGCAACAATTTCTCATAGGGGGAATGGACAACAACTGATGTTGCCTCCACCTCCACCGAGGTATGAGAATCAGGAAAGGAGAGATGCAGTGCATCAAGTGAATAACCAGCAACAGAAAGACCAAGGTTACCATGGTCATGAAGGAAGAAACAAGTACAGGGAGCATAAGCTACTGTGTGTTTACCACGAAGGAGACTGACAGAAAAAGATTGCAGCATCGGCATATGGAGGTGAATGCAGTAATGCATGCAGTGACGAGGTACATGCCTTGGTCAGATCAGGAGATTACTTGGAGTATCAAGGATCATCCTAGGCTCATGCCAAGTCCTAGATCGTATGCGTTGGTGCTGGATCCGACGTTCATTAGTCTGAATATCAACGTGAGGTTTTCCAAGGTGGTGATAGATAATGGTAGTAACATTAACATAATGTACAAGGATACCATGCACACGTTAGGAATCTCGGAGAACATGCTCCAAGCGACAATAACTACTTTCCATGGCATTCTGTCAGGTATCTCATGTGAGCCCATTGGTAACGTCTGAGTTGATGTGTTGTTCGGTACAAGGGATAACTGCCGGACTGAGAACTTGGAATTTGAAGTGGTGAACTTGGAAAGAGCTTATCACGCGTTACTCGGCAAGCCTGCTCTAAACAAGTTCATGGAAAGTACTCACATCAGTTACCTGAAGATGAAACTACCCGGACCAAGAGGCGTGATTACAGTATCGGGGGACTTCAGGCATTCGATTGAGTGCGCTTCCGCCGGATCTAACATCGCCGAGTCACTCGTGATAGCACAGGAGAAAATGAGAATTCAGGAGATAGCGGCATTGGCTCAGTCCGCACAGCAACATATGATGGCTCTGACCAACCCGCATGGAAGTGTGTCATTTCAAGCGACCAACTAAGAAAGTGCCAATTGACGATCAGTTCCTAGAGCGCACCATAACCATTGGTGATGGGTTAGACGACAAATAGGAAAGCGAACTCGTCAACTTCCTCCGTGAGAATCGGGATATCTTTGCTTGGTCCACACAGGATCTGCAAGGTGTACTGATGTCTACACACTTCTATTCTTGTACACAGTTGTTGGGTCTCCAAGTGCAGAGGTTTGTAGAACAGCAGCAAGTTTTCCCTTAAGTGAATCACCCAAGGTTTATTGAACTCAGGGAGGAAGTGGTCAAAGGTATCCCCTCTCAAGCAACCCTGCAATCAAGATACAAGAAGTCTCTTGTGTCCCCAACACACCCAATACACTTGTCAGGTGTATAGGTGCACTAGTTCGGCGAAGAGATAGTGAAATACAAGTGGTATGGATAATTATAAGTGGTAACGGTGATAGAAAATAACTTGATGGCGTGGAAGAGACTAAAGGCAAACTGAAATAAAGATGCAAGCAAGTAAACATGTAACAGATCTAGTAGCAAATGGTGTTTCAATGCTTAGAAACAAGGCCTAGGATCATACTTTCACTAGTGAACACTCTCTCATAAATATATTATCTTCATGATACTATGCTGAACTACTCTCCGGTTGGACGCTCTAATCGTTGGTAGGGCTATAACAGCACACCTCAAAGTAAGCCTTTCCCATGTAGAAAACCCCACACTGTCACCTTGAGTACTAGATGAGTCCAACAAACACCACAATTTCATAGAAACATCCAACTCCAAATAGAACCCATAACAAGTATTTGTAATCTCTAGCCTAAGTGCCACATGGTGAGAACGCTGTCACTTTCACACACATGGGGAGAGCAGAGATTCATTAAGCACTTGAGTAGCAAGGTAGATCTATAGATTACAAGCTCATGATTTCAATAAGATCATGCATAGAGAGAGAGATGAACACATAGCTACCGGTAGAACCCTTAGCCTCAAGAGAGAACTACTCCCTCCTCATCATGGGAATCAGCAATGGTGATGGAGATGGCGGTGGAGATCGATGGAGATGGCTCCGGCGGCGGCGGCGCGGAGGACTCCTTCCCCGCCGCCGGTATCACAAGGGAGCACCGCCCGTTAGCACCCTTTCTTCATGGCTTCTTGGGAGCCCTTCCCCATGGAGATGGGATCTATGGAGAAGGGAAAAACATGGCTTTGGTGGCTACAAATTCGTGGGTGGAGGTGCCTACCACGAATTAGGTTTCCTCCCTTTATATAGCTTCTCGGATTTCCGTCACCCCATCTTGGGCTGCAGTAAATCGGGCATATCTGGCCCGTCCGGACTCGAAATCAGCTACATTTTATGTCCAGACCGTTTGTCGCGAAATTTCCAACAACTTTGTAGTTTAAGAGTTTTACGTTTTATGCCGTCTTCGACACGGAACGTGACCATCTTCAAAAAGAATTTTAAGACAGATTTCTGGAAAATCCCAATTTAACTCCAACAAGGTTTCCACTTGTATTCTTGGTAATTCCTACACATTAAAGTTTAAAACAAGAACATTGTGCACTTTTGCATTTATTATTAGGTTAGTCCAAATAATCATATAAAAAGTATTCAAAAGTGTGGACAAAACATAAGAAAGTAGATAAACCAAGAATGGAATATCAAAAATTATAGATACATTTGCAATGTATCAACAGGCCCAAGCTTAACTCCTGCTCGTCCTCGAGTAGGTAAGTGATAAAAAGAAAGAATAATTTTTTAGGTGACAAGCGCCATCATAAACTTGATCAAAGTATTTGTAAAACATTCAAAGCTGGGATCATATTACTTCAATCATAGCATGAAAGACAAAGTTCTAGCAATAAGACAATGAAACTATGATGCAACTTGAAATGGCAAAAACAAAAGATTTATGAATAACAATGCTTTGCAAGACTTTTGTTCGTTTCACATAAAGAAAACATAGCATAATGGCATTCATCTTGTCCCTCATAGAGTAGCAAGTATAAATGCATAGGACACCTTCAAAGTTCATAAGAGTGACTAGATACAAATAGTTTAAAACAAGCAATATCAAGTTATGCATCAATCAACTAGTCTTGGGACAATGCACATAGAACTAAGAATGGCCACTATGCTCTCAAATTAGGTGCATAAAGATAGTAGGTGGAGACTCAATATATTGGTGGAAGAAAGGCCTTTTTATAAAAGTAAGTAGGTGCATAAAAGTAAGAAAGAGCTTCCGAAAAATTATGGTACTTATAGCTTTCAGCTCTCATTGCCCCTATCATAAGCATCTTGAAGGTGATTAAGGCTAAAGTGGACAAACTATGGTGTACATGCTTGACGGAGTATAAGTTAGAAATCTCATGTCCCTTGAATACGGGGGCCGCTCCTCATGCTACTCAAGTTTAGTCACCGGTAAGTTCTTGTCATCGTAAGTATATGTGTATCATAGAGAACCGCCAACGAGGTACCCCTTGCATGATGATACGGAAGAATCCCCATATCAAAATGACAAGGCAAGCAGACAACGAGCATCTTAGCATTCTTCTTATTTACCATGGGAATATGGTGCTTTTTTCTCTCTTTCCTCTTTTCATAGTATCTCTTTTTTTTCTTTTCTCTTTTTTCTCAATATAGGACTCTTTTTTATAAGAAGAATGCTTCATAGACAGCTCATTATGGTTATGCTGTAGGTTTCCACCATGTCAGCATGGATTAGACCAGCGGCCCAGGCGTTTCTCTAACACATATACATAACTCCATGGACTTACAAGCTCCCTTTCATTTCACACCGACGACATCCATATACCAAAGAGCATGATATCAACTAGGTACAAGTACCAAGTGCAATGTTGAAAGCGTTCCCCATGAAACATGGTTCTGCTAATTTCAACTTATAAAGCGCAAGCTTATACGCAACAAAGAAGGACCCAATGGTTCAAGTTTATTAAGGGCAAGAAAAGTAAAGTGTGCCATCAAGTTTGTGAGAGCTTTAATCACTAGTTTTCTCATAACAAGTTTAATTTGGAAGGTAAACAAAAGCATGAATATACTTGGAATAGCATAAGATATTAGGTAGATATGGTGGACTCTTTCGAATAACTTGGTTTAGGGAGTTGGATGCATGAGTGGAACTCATACTTTGTTGTGGAGGCTAGCAAAAGACTGGGAGCGACAAACTAAGAGAGCAATAATGGCCATAATCATGCAGAGCGACAAAGCATCATTGATCAAAGCATAAAGTGATACTACAAGTTGAAAACTAAAGGATCATAAAGGCTATGGTGACTTTGGATAGTCATAACATGGTGTGAGCATGCGCCAAGTCAACCCAAATAAAGCATCAAAGGAGAATACCACTATACTATGCTTTAATATGCTAAAACAATGCATGATTCATCCAAGGCACATTAAGAAATCTCAATTGTTTATAACAAGTCATGCTACAGCAAAGAATACTAAGCCTAAATCCAACACAATATCAAGCATGGCATGACAAAGCATAGGTCACAGTCAAAAAAGAGCTCTTTTTACCACAAAAGTATGAACTTTCCTACTCTTTTCCAAACCAAACCAAACTATTTGCAAACCAACGTGTGACAGAGGGGGTCCAACCAACTTATTCAGAAAACTAAGCAAACCAAGCAAAGTAAAACCAAAACAAAAACGAAAAAGAAGACGCTCTAAGAAAAACACAACTATGCATGAAACAATAAAAATGAAGCGTTTGGAAGAAACCTGGGATTTTTATTGATGAAGAAGGGGATGCCTTGGCATCCCCAAGCTTTGACACTTGTACTTCTTGGATATTTACTGGGGTGACACGCGTGGCATCCCCAAGCTTGAGCTTTAGTCCATCCTTCATCTCATTACTTATTCCTTCCGTACACCTGAAATTTTTCCTTCATACAAAACTTCACACAATCTTTATTAGCAACATTAGTGCACTCAAGATAATACGTCTTTAGGTTCAGTTATAACACCAATAAAACTTCCATTAGAACACAAGCTACTGTAGCACTTACCTCAAAAAGCTCAATTCCCCAAAAGAAGTCAAAAAGAAACTAACAAGAAGCAAATGCAGAAAATGGCAGAAATCTGTCAAAATAGACCAACAGGTAAAGACGAATTTTTTCGAAGACCTTTTGTTGCTCAAATCAAAAAGTGTTGAACTAACGCAAGTTAGATAACAACCTGGGGCAGAGGCACAAACAATTACAGATCAATCCGACGTACAGAGCTCTCTCAGGAAGTTTTACGGTGAAGCACAGAAATCTGTTTCAGGACAGCAACTTTCCCAATCATTACTTCACTCTCATTAGAGGTTACTCTTGTCACAAAAAGCAAATAAAAAGGATAAAAAGAGGTTATTACAGAGGTAATAACTTCCAAGACTCATCTAAAACTCTTGGGTTATCTCCCAACAAGTACTTTTTATTTAACGCCTTTAAGTTAGGCATGATAGTTTGAGAAGATGCTCACATAGGAAATATGAATTGAAGTAAAAGAGAGCATCAAGAAGCAAATTCAAAACTTAAGTCTAACCCACTTCCTATGCATAGGAATCTTGTATGCAAATAAATGCACAAAGAACAAAGTGACAGGCATAAGAAGATAAATCAAAAGTAACTTAAAAACTTCCAGCACATAGAGAGGTGTTTCATTACCATAAAAACTTCTACAACCATATTTTCCTCTCTCATAATAATTTTCAGTAGCCTCATGAATAAACTCAACAATATAACTATCACATAAGGCATGCTTTTCATGATCTACAAGCACTAGAGTTTTATTATAAACATTTTCAAAAGAATTCTCGGGAACATAACATTCACCCTCCTTTGATAAGCATGGGGGACAATCAAATAATGTAAGGGATAAAGAGTTACTCTCATTAGAAGGTAGGCATGGGTAGATCCATTATTCCTCCTTTTGTCCATCACTCTCCTCCTCTTTTTCATCTAATGAGCTTTCAGGTTTAGCAATTTCTTCTTCCATGGAGGTTCTAGCAGGCGGTGGTTCATCTATTACCTTAGCAGTCATAAAACTGTTCCCAAATAGGAAACTGAGTGAGCTATCCATAATGAAATAGTGATTGGAGCAGAGCTAGTCATAAATGCAACTTAAGAAAGGAACTAATTTTTTTTGTTTTTGAAATAAGAAAGCAAAATTGTAGAACTAATTTTTTTGGGTTTTTGAAGAACAAAACAAGCAAACTAAGCAAAACAAAAACAACAAAGTAAAGAGATTGGTTATGAGGGACTCCCCTTGTGAAGATGTCCTTGACTCCCCGTAAACGGCGCCAGAAAATAGGCGTTTGCCGTGGGAGGTTCTTCTTCTTTAATCCTCCGGTGTGAATACCTTTTACCTTACCTCCCCAATAACAGCGCCAGAAAATAGCTTGATGTCTACGCACTTCTATTCTTATAGACAGTTGTTGGGCCTCTAAGTGCAGAGGTTTGTAGAACAGCAGAAAGTTTTCCCTTAAGTGAATCACCCAAGGTTTACCGAACTTAGGGATGAACTGGTCAAAGGTATCCCCTCTCAAGCAACCCTGCAATCAAGATACAAGAATTCTCTTGTGTCCCCAACACACCCAATACACTTGTAAGGTGTATAGGTGCACTAGTTCGGCGAAGAGATAGTGAAATACAAGTGGTATGGATAATTATAAGTGGTAACGATGATAGAAAATAACTTGATGGCGTGGAAGAGACTAAAGGCAAACTGAAATAAAGATGGAAGCAAGCAAACATGTAACAGATCTAGTAGCAAACGGTGTTTCAATACTTAGAAACAAGGCCTAGGGATCATACTTTCACTAGTGAACACTCTCTCATAAATATCTTATCTTCATGATACTACGCTGAACTACTCTCCGGTTGGACACTCTAATCATTGGTAGGGCTATAACTGCACACCTCAAAGTAAGCCTTTCCCATCTAGAAAACCCCACATTGTCACCTTGAGTACTAGATGAGTCCAACAAACACCAAAATTTCATAGAAACATCCAACTCCAAATATAACCCATAACAAGTATTTGTAATCTCTAGCCTAAGTGCCACCATGGTGAGCAGGCTGTCACTTTCACACATATGGGGAGAGCAGAGATTCATTAAGCACTTGAGTAGCAAGGTAGATCTATAGATTACAAGCTCATGATCTTAATAAGATCATGCATAGAGAGAGAGAGATGAACACATAGCTACAGGTAGAACCCTTAGCCTCAAGAGAGAACTACTCCCTCCTCATCATGGGAATCAGCAATGGTGATGGAGATGGCGGTGGAGATCGATGGAGATGGCTCTGGCGGCGGCGGCGCGGAAGACTTCTTCCCCGCCGCCGGTATCATAGGGGAGCACCGCCCCTTAGCACCCTTTCTTCATGGCTTCTTGGGAGCCCTTCCCCATGGAGATGGGATCTATGAAGAAGACAAAAATGTGGCTTTGGTGGGTGCACATTTGTGGGTGGAGGTGCCTCCCATGAATTAGGTTTCCTACCTTTATATAGGTTATCGGATTTCCGTCACCCCATCTTGGGCAGCAGTAAATCGGGCCTATCTGGCCCGTCCGGGCTCGGAATCAGCTACATTTTATGTCCATAACGTTTTTCGCGGAATTTCCAACAACTTTGTAGCTGAAGAGTTTTTCGTTTGATGCCGTCTTCGTCCCGGAACGTGACCATCTTCAAAAAGAGTTTTGAGACAGATTTCTGGAAAATCCCAATTTGACTCCAACAAGGTTTCCACTTGTATTCTTGGTAATTCCTACACATCAAAGTTTAAAACAAGAACATTGTGCACTTTTGCAACAATTAGTAGGTTAGTCCAAATAATCATATGAAAAGTACTCCAAAGTATGGACAAAACATAAGAAAGTAGATAAAACCAAGAATGAAACATCAAAAATTATAGATACATTTGCAATATATCATGTACCAAGGGAGTTGGCCGAGCACTCGTTGAATGTGAGACCCGGGGCTAAGCCGGTGAAGCAACCTCTCCACCGCTTCGCAGAAAATAGGAGAAAGATCATTGGAGATGAGATAGCTAGGCTACTTGCAGCCGAATTTATCATGGAAGTGGTTTAACCGGATTGGCTCTCTAATCCGGTGCTTGTGGAAAAAAAGGATGATCCGAACGTGGTTGTGGTGTGGCATATGTGCATTGATTACACGAACCTGAATAAGGCGTGTCCAAAGGATCCATTCCCACTGCCTAGGATAGACCAAGTCATAGACGCATATTCTGGTTTCCACCAGATTTCTATGAATCCGGATGATCAAATAAAGACTGCATTTATCACCCCTTACGGGCCTTACTGCTATCGCACTATGCCGTTTGGATTACGTAATGCGGGAGCAACGTATCAGCGATGCATGCAAAAATGTTTACATGACCAGATAGGTCGAAATATGCAAGTTTATGTGGATGATGTTGTGATAAAAACTAAGGAAAGCAATATGCTCCTTGATGATATCCGGCAGATGTTCGCGAACCTCAGACAGTTCTGGATGAAGCTTAACCTAGAAAAATGCACCTTTGGTGCACCAGGTGGAAAATTACTCGGTTTTCTCGTGTCTAGCCAAGGTATAGAAGCTAACCCGACTAAAATCTGGTCTATAGAGAGAATGGAACTGCCGAAGTCCCTTAACGGTATACAGAAGTTCACTAGTTGCCTGGCATCGTTAAGCCGGTTCGTAAGTCGGCTGGGAGAGAAGGCATTACCCCTCTACTAGTTAATGAAAAAGGTAGACAAATTTACATGGACACCGCAAGCAGATAGCGCATTTCGGGAGTTAAAAAAATGCTGCCTTCTGCACCAGTATTAGCCGCCCCGCTACCTAAGGAGCCAATGTTGCTCTATATAGCCGCAACCAACCGAGTTGTAAGCGCAGTGGTAGTTGTGGAACGTGATGAGCAAGGAAAGTCTGTGCAAAGACCGGTGTATTACCTAAGCGAGGTATTATCGACCTCAAAACAGAATTACCCTCACTACCAAAAGATGGCATATGGTGTGTATATGGCAGCCAAGAAACTCAAACATTACTTTGAGGAGCACCCCATCAAGGTGATATGCGAGGCCCCCTTATTCGAGATTGTGAGCAACAAGGATGCTAGTAGCCGAATCGCAAAATGGGCAATTGATCTGGCCCCGTATGCGCCACAATTCGATAGAAGAGATGCGATCAAGTCACTAGTTGTGGCGGATTTCTTTGTGGACTGGGCCGAGATGCAATATGAACCACCTTTGCCAGACTCCAATTACTGGCAGATGCACTTTGACAGGTCAAAGCTGAAAGAAGGACTGGGGGCCGGGGTGGTGCTTAGCTCGCCCAAGAAAGATCAATTGAAATATGTCCTCCAAATCTACTTCAGCGCGTCAAACAACATTGCAGAATACGAGGCACTTGTGCATGGGCTTAAAGTAGCAAAGGAAGTAGGAATACGTCGGATATAATACTTTGGAGGCTCGGATTTGGTGGTGCAACAAGTACCTGGCAATTGGGATGCCCTGGATGCCAACATGGCCCTTTACAGATTCCATGTTCAAAAGATAAGTGTGTTCTTTGAGGGATGTGAATTCCATCATGTACCTCGGATTGAAAATGAGGCAGCCGACCTAGTGTCCAAGTTGGGTTCATCCCGGCAACTAATCTCGCCAAATGTTGCTTTGGAGCACCTAAGTAAACCATCAGTTACACCATCACCAGAATCTAACTCAATTTATGTCCCAGCAATTTCCGGATCAAAAGCTACACCTATGGAAATAAACTGGGGAAGCACCTCAGCAAACCCGAGGGCTGCTTCGGTAAACCGGGGGACTGCCTCGTAGAACCCGGGGACTGTTCAGTTGGATCCGGCTGGATTTCTGTCAGTGGATGCATTGGAAATTTATGAAGAACTATTCCCTATCTGGCCTATACCTGCTTGGGCTAAACCAATATTTGATTTCCTAAAACAAGGAACATTTCCGAATGACGAGGTACACTCAAGGAAAATTCATAGAAGAGCCAAGGCATATACCATAATCAACTCCGAGCTATACAAAAGGAGTGTCACAAGTATTTTGCAACAGTGCGTAGACCCAGAAGAAGGGCTTGACATACTCCGGGATATCCATCAAGGAGAATGTGGTCATCATGCATCTTCAAGAGCATTAGTGGAAAAAGCTTTTCGGCATGGATTTTATTGGCCAAGTGCCTTGGAGCAAGCAAAAGATCTTGTAAGGAAATGCAATGGTTGTCAGAGGTATGCCACCAATACCCATGTGCTAATGTCGGAACTCAAGACCATCCCCATTACTTGGCCGTTTGTTGTGTGGTGCCTGGACATGGTAGGACCATTTAAGCCGGCTAAGCGAGGTATGACCCATATCTTGGTTATGGTGGACAAGTTTACCAAATGGATTAAAGCGAAGCCAATCAGGAAATGTGATGGGGCAACAACAGTGACACTCCTCAAAGATATAATCTTGAGATATGGCTATCCCCACAGTATCATAACTAATAATGGCACAAACTTTGCTGAAGGAGCATTTGGAAGGTTCTGTCGAGAAAATAAGATCCGTCTAGATATTGCTTCAGTAGCCCACCTCGCATCGAACGGGCAAGTGGAAAGATCCAACGGACTAGTCTTGTCCGGGATAAAAACCACGGCTCATTGAGCTACTGCAAAGATCACCGCGGTGCTGGATAGAAGAACTACGAGCGGTACTATGGAGTTTGAGAAAAACTCCAAATCGATCAACATGCTATACGCCATTTTTTCTAGTATATGGGGTAGAAGTTGTGTTACCAGTCGACATAGAGCATGATTCGCCAAGGGTCACCCAATACACAGAAGTCGAAGTGCGTGAAGACCGACAAAATGGTGTTGATCTGCTGGAAGAAGCGAGAGAATTGACCTTGTCCAGATCGGCCATATATCAGCAAAATCTTCGACACTCCCATAGCCGGAAAGTAACCCCTGAGTTTTCCAGGAA
This sequence comes from Avena eriantha, assembly GCA_910589775.1. NCBI lineage: Eukaryota > Viridiplantae > Streptophyta > Magnoliopsida > Poales > Poaceae > Avena > Avena eriantha. The sequence continues at coordinate 476,435,226 of OU342741.1, forward strand.
GGTGATCTCGTACTTTTGCTAGTGCAGCGCACTGCTGGCATGCATAAGTTATCCCCTCCATGGGAAGGACCATTCATTGTGAGCAAAGCTTTGCACAATGATTCCTATTATCATATCGATGCACAGCCGCAGGAGAAGAACAAGGCGGACATGTCCGGCGAGGAAACTAAGCGTCCATGGAATGTAGGTCTACTTCGTCCATTTTACACCTAGCAAAGAGGTGAATGTATCCAAGTTACTCATATGTCGATATATATGTCGGCAATAGCATATTAATGAAACTCTAGCACCCCAAGCAGAAACTCGGGGACTGCCTTAATAATTGTCTCTGTCGTATTTACTTTTTATATGTGGATTGGCTTAAGTTACTTATTCTTTAGCCGGATTAGTAGTGTGTAAACACCCAAAACCCAACTCTTCGACTTTGTTGATGTCCAACAAGAATTGGCTTCATGGGAAGCAAGAGAACAAGTTTGGAATTGCAAAGCACATGAAAAAGGACTAAGGAAAGGAACGTAATCGAGCCGACATCTTTTATTCTGACTAACCCCTGTATTTACTTTATCTATCTTGCGTCGGGTTATTTTGAGCTAGTCTCAAAGTTTCAAGTATTATTGATTCAATTTTTTGAACCTCGGACTCGTAAGTCAAAAAACCGAATCAGGGTAGACGCGAGTCGAGTCATAAAATTGGGGGAACAAGAAAAGGAAACTCGGGGACGTCACCTAAGTTAATCCGGCATTAAAAACTTAGTAGAAAAACATAACCAATATTAGCAAAACGAACCATTGTGCATAAATACAACCGCACCCGGCATACTAGGGATCTAATGAATATCAAAGTGTTTTGATTTGCTCACGGAGCAATAGCAGGAGCAGGATCGCAGGTCAATGGAGCCGGGTCATTAGTTGAGGGAGGAGGTACTTCAGCGTCAGTAGACGGGGCATTAGACCCTGCCTCATTTTGGGGGTTACCCTCCTCATCCTTCGGATCTTCTATGTCATCGCCCAGTTCGGAGGCCTCTTCTTCATCTTCTTCGCCCTCTTCGCCATCTGAAACGTAAGCGTCATCAACTACATCGAGATAGCTCGGACCTTTGTTCTAGCTATGGAAGAAGGCATATTGGATGAGCTTGTTGGCGCAGGCCTTGCGTCTAGCGATGCACTCCAGATCATTGCACCACTTTGATCTGGTGCGCAGACGATCAAGCAAATTCAGTTCCAGCTCTTCATACCAAGAGAGAACAAAGTGCAACGCAGTATCTGCTCCGGCTCGTGCAGCATATTCTCACCACAAGTTCAGCTGAGTCTCACACTCCATCAGTTTCGATATGAATGTTGTGGTGCCTTTGGGAGTGGTCTCAGTAGGCCAAAGAGCATTGAACATTCGAACTGCTGTTGGCATAATTTCTGCGCCGTAGTTCTTCATGACCTTGATGCGCGTGGCAAGGCTCACGAGCATGTCTTCAGTGTCATAAGGAATGAGCTCCGAGGGAGACCCAGCCGGGACACCCCGTTGCAGGCGAAACTTGGCCACGGCAACAGAAGCAAGAGGCTCACTCTCTGGGAACTTGCATGTGAGCACAATGAGCAATATCAGTCAGTAAGGGCATGTGACCCGGAGAGACAGAGGTCGGAAAGAAAAAGAGAATTTACAACCAATTTACAGCAGGATCTGGCTAAGGTCTTTCTGTTTATCGGTGTTCCTCGCTTGGAGCTTCTCATACTCAGTAGTCACAGACTTAAGCTTAGTATCAGCTTCTGCATCAAGTCATTGCCCTTGGTAATATGACGATTCAGACGCTCCTTTTCCTCGGAGAACTCCTAGTCAGCCTTGTCTAGCTCGGATTAGTGGATATCCTTGAGCCTCTGGATTTCGGCATTCAACCGAGTAATCTCATCGTCCTTGAGGCGAAGCTGAGCGATTTCATCATCTTTTTTCTTCAGTTCGGCCTGATGCTTTCCTGCTTGTTCAAGGAAGTGAAGCATCATGTTAGGAATGGGCACGCTATCTTGAAGGGTAACTGCAATAATGAGTTGACCTGACAGAGCCGAGGTATAAATATCTGCCGAGTCAAAGAAAGAATATACAGGGGCTAAGTGAACAAGATGAATTACCCTGGATCTCAACCAAGTTCTTCCGCATGATGATGTTTTCAGCCTCGACCTTGGCTGCATAATATAAATGATAAGTTAGCATAGATGGCAAGTAACTCAAAGGAAAGAAAATGCAAGAGCTTGCGCAAATTAACTTACCTTTCTTCTTGTACTCAGCAAAAAGTTTACCGTGTTTGGCGCGGAGGTCCTTAAAAGTTTCCAGCAAGCGCTGGAACTCCGCGGTACGGCGGTTGGTGGTAATATAAAAGGAATACAAATGCTAATTCAAAAATGAGGCAAAATATTCGAAGTCTACAAGATCCGGGCCAAGTGGAACTTAACCCGGATCTAGGTGTGTGGATATTCGAAGTCTACAAGATCAGGGCCAAGTGGAATGTAACTCGCCTCTAGGTGTGTGGATATTCGAACTCTACAAGATCTGAGCCAAGTGGAACTTAACCCGGCTCTAGGTGTGTGGATATTCGAAGTCTACAAGATCTAGGCCAAATGGAACTTAACCCGACTCTTGGTGTGTGTATATTTGAAATCTTTAAAATCCGAGCCAAGTGGAACTTAACCCGGCTCTAGGTGTGTGGATATTCGAAGTGTACTGAATCCGGGCCAAGTGGAACTTAACCCGTCTCTAGGTGTGTGGATATTTGAAGTCTACAAAATCCGGGTCAAGTGGAACTTAACTCGGCTCTAGGTGTGTGGATATTCGAAGTCTATAAGATCCGGGCCAAGTGGAACTTAACCCGACTCTAGGTGCGTGGATATTTGAAAATAACAACTTGCGTTAGTTTTCTAAGAGCATCCGGCCGAGTAATGAATTACTCCCCCGGAGGCTCGGGGACTAGTGGGTATATCTCTAAGTGCTTGCACATCTAAAATGCATAATTGAAAAGGGGGGTTACCTCCATCATCCGGCCTGCAAGTGAAATGGCCTTGGTGGCAGTGTTCATCTGAGCACTAAACTCCATCGGACTAAACTTCTCTGGGAGATCATCTTGCAGGTTTATAAATTCGGCATCATTCCAATTACGGACTTACTCTATGAGTGCCGGACTATAACTCTCCCTGCTAAGTGAATGGCTCGTCACCAATCCCTTAGCATGGGCTTCCCGCCTCGCGGACTGAGCAGCAGCTGGAGTAGTATGCAAAGTCAATTGTTTGCTGCCCTCTAATCCGGCAGCTGAAGGGTCGGAGGATGAATCCTTGGCTGCCTTGGTAATCGCCTTGCGTTTTGGCCGCTGTAGAAGAGCCAAGGCTGCCACTCCGGAGTGAGCTTGTGAGGCCGGCTGAAATATGTCTTTAATAGACACTATTGATCCGGAGACGACAGCTTGAGATTTCTTCTTGGTTGATGGCTTTGTTGTTGCTGCCGGCGCTACTGGTATTGTTACTTCTGGTGCTGCTGGTGCTGGTACTGATGCTACTGGTACTGGTACTAGTGCTGTTGGTGCTGGTGCTGGTACTGGTGCTGCTTGTACTGCTGGTGCTAGTGTTGCTGGTGCTGGTGCTACTGATGATACTGGAGAAACTAGAACAGAAGAAGAGGAAGTTGTTTGGGGCGGTGCCGAAGAAGCTGGCACCTCGGATGCAGAAGATTGCGGCAGAACTGGAGAACTGGGAGCGTCCGGCATAGCCGTATCGCAGGCAGCTCCGCTGCCCCTCGCGTGAATGTCACCCTCCTCATGATGAGGTGGGCTCAGATCCGGCGCGGCCATAGAACCCTCTGGGATAGGGCTCAGTGGATGAACGTCGTCATCGCGCGGGGGGGGGGGGGGAAGGAGGTACTCTGGATAGGAGAAGAGATAATGGGGACACTTTGAGGGATTACCCTTGGAGCCCAGCCCAGTTAAGTGATGACTGCAAGTACACAAATTGTTTGTACCTAGTTTTGAAATAAAGATATCGATCCCATAGGGAGCAAGAGTCTTAAGTCTAATAACTGTTTGAACTGAATACTGAAATAGTAATACTAAATAACATTCTAAGTAACAAGATAAAATGTGAGTTGCGTGTGTAAAAGATATTTTTCGGTTTTCAAATAAGAGAACAACAAGTAAACTAAAGTTGTAAGTAAAAAAGCATGCAAGTATGATTACGAAAGTCTACAAGATGATGGAAAGAGTTCTCAGGGAGTAGTGGATCCACCGCTAGTAATTAGAAAGAGTGATCAAAATTATTATAATGAATAAGACCATTTATGATATGTGTGGGAGGAGCTCCATGTATGGACGAATAGCCAGCAACCGCTGCACACATCATCCTCATAACCACAACAGACAGCAATCGACATCAATCGAATTGCTACGCTATTAAGGGACTTTACCCCATAGGGTTGATGGCCCAATATATATCGAGCTCGTTGGGGAACCCCAAGAGGAAGGTATGATGATGAAGAAGGCCTCCAGCAGGGTGCCAAGAAGAGCTTTAGATCCCTCCCGATCTAGGGACAGATACGACGGCGGCTATAGACTCTTTCGTGGATTTATGATCGGGTTCTTAGGGTTTCTGTATCGGAGGCATCTTATAGGCGGAAGGAGAGGCCAAGGGGGTGCCTAGGCTGTCCACACCACCCCCTGGCGCAGGACAAGCTTGGCCACGCGGACAGGTGGTGTGGCCGCCCTCTGTCCCTTCTCTGTCTCGTATTCTGGCTCCGTGTGTCCCTCGGTAAAATACTGACTTTGGCTTTTGTCCCATCCAATTCCAAGAATATTCATTTTCTGACTTCCTGGAACCAAAAACAGTAGAAAACAGGTAGCTGGCACCATGGCTCTTGTTAATAGGTTAGTCCAAGAAATCATATGAAAAGTACTCCAAAGTGTGGACAAAACATCAGAAAGTAGATAAAACCAAGCATGGAACACCAAAAATTATAGATACATTTGCAATGTATCAACATCCCCAAGCTTAACTCCTGCTCGTCCTCGAGTAGGTAAGTGATAAAAAGAAACAATAATTTTTGAGGTGACATGCACCATCATAAACTTGATCAAAGTATTTGTAAAACATTCAAAGCTGGTATCATAGTACTTCAATCATAACCTGAAAGACAAAGTTCTAGCAATAAGACAAAGAAACTATGTTGCAACATGAAAAAGGCACAAACAAAAGATTCATGAATAACAATGCTTTGCAAGACGTTTGTTTGTTTCACATAAAGAAAACATAGCATAGTAGCATTCAGCTTGTCCCTCATAGAGTAGCAAATATAAATGCATATGACACCTTCAAAGTTCATCAGAGTGACTAGATACAAATAGTTTAAAATAGGCAATATCAAGTTATGCATCAATCAACTAGTCTTGGGACAATGCACACAGAACTAAGAATGGCCACTATGCTCTCAAAGTAGGTGCATAAAGGTAGAAGGTGGAGACTCAACATAAAAGTAAAAGAAAGTCCTTCATAGAAGGAAGTAGGGATTCAAGTCTCAAAAAGATCTTCCAAAAATTATGTACTTAATAGCTTTCAGCTCTCATTGTCCCTGTCATAAGCATCTTGAAGGTGATTAAGGTTAAAGTGACACAACTAAGAGGATATGCTTGATAAGTTATAAGCCGAAATCCCATGCCCCTTACTTACGAAGACCGAACCTCATGCTACTCAACTTTAGTCATGAGCAAGCTCTTGTCATTGTAAGTACATATGTATCATCAAGAACAGCCAACGGGGTACCCCTTGCACATGACATAGGAGCAATCCCATAATCAAAATGACAAGGCAAGCACACAATGAGCATCTCCGTGATCTTTTTATTTGCTATTTGCATAGGTTTTTATTGAGGATGCTTCATAGAGTGATCATTATGGTGATGCTGAAAATTTCCACCATGATTAGGCATGGCTTAGGCTAACGGCCCAGGCGTTTCTCTAACACACATACAAACTCCATGATCTTACAAGTTCCACTTTTATTTCACACCGCCGGGATCCATAAGCAAAAGAACATGATATCAACGGGGTACAAAGTACAAGTGCAATGTTGAAAGCGTTCCCCATGATACACAGTTCTGCTAACTTCAACTGATGAAGCGCAAACATATACGCAATAAAGAAGGACCCAATGGTTCAAGTTTATTAAATGCAAGAAAGTAAAGTGTGCCATCAAGTTCATGAGAGATTTAATCACTAGTTTTCTCATAACAAGTTTAATTTGGAAGATAAACAAAAGCATGAATATACTTGGAATAGCATATGCTAGTAGGTAGGTATGGTGGACTCTTTGGAATAACTTGGTTTAAGGAGTTGGATGCATGAGTGGAACTCATACTTGGTTATGGAGGCTAGCAAAAGACTGGGAGCGACAAACTAAGAGAGCAATAATGGCCATAATCATGCAGAGCGACAAAACATCATTGATCAAAGCATCAAGTGATACTACAAGTTGAAAACTAAAGGATCATAAAGGCTATGGTGACTTTGGATAGTCATAACATGGTGTGAGGATGCGCCAAGTCAACCCAAATAAAGCATCAAAGGAGAATACCACAATACTATGCTTTAATATGCTAAAACAACGCATGATTCATCCAAAGCACATTAAGCAATCTCAATTGTTTATAACAAGGCATGCTACATCAAAGAATACTAAGCATAAAGCCAAAACAATATCAAGCATGTCATGACAAAGCATAGGCCATAGTCAAAAACAAGCTCTCTTTACCACTTAAGCATGAGCTTTCCTACTCTTTTCTAATCCAAGCCAAACTATTTGAAAAACAATGTATGAAAGAGGAGGTCCAACCAATTTATTCAGCAAACTAAGAAAACCAAGAAAACTAAAAACCAAAACGAAAACGACAAAGAAGACGCTCCAAGAACAACACAACAGTGCATGAAACAATAAAAATGAAGCGTTTGGAAGAAACCAGTGATTTTTATTGATGAAGAAGGGGATGCCTTGGGCATCCCCAAGCTTTGAAGCTTTGACTTCTTGGATATTTCTTGGGGTGACATGCGTGGCATCCCTAAGCTTGAGCTTTAGTCCATCCTTCATCTCATTACTCGTTCCTTCCATACACCTGAAATTTTTCCTTCATACAAAACTTCACACAATCTTTATTAGCAACATTAGTGCACTCAAGATAATACGTCTTTAGGTTCAGTTATAACACCAATAAAACTTCCATTAAAACACAAGCTACTGTAGCACTTCCCTCAAAAAGCTCAATTCCCCAAAAGAACTCAAAAAGAAACTAACAAGAAGCAAATGCAGAAAATGGCAGAAATCTGTCAAAACAGACCAACAGTTTAAGATGAATTTTTTTGAAGACCTTCTGTTGCTCAAATCAAAAAGAGTTTATCTAAGGAAAGTTAGGTAACAACCTGGGGCAGAAGAGCAAAAATTTACGCCTCAAAAGGACGTACAGATATTTTACATGAATTTTTACGGTGAAGCACAGAAATCTGTTTCGGGACAGCAACTTTCCCAATCATTACTTCTCTCTCATTAGAGGTTACTCTTGGCATTAAAAGCAAATAAAAAGGATAAGGAGCGGTTATTACAGCAGTAATAACTTCCAAGACTCATATAAAACTTCTGGGTTATCTTCCAATAAGTACTTTTCTTTAGCGCCTTTAAGTTAGGCATAAGAAGCAAGAAAAAGAATCAAGTGTTCCCAAATGAAGAAGCATTAAGAGCAAATTTTGTTTTCATAGGGGAGGCAAAATAAATCTTCTCTCTCTTCTTAGGTAAGTGTTCTATACCTTTCTTGAGTGGGAGTTGATATTTAATGGTGCCTTCTTTTATATCACTAATGGCATCAACAGTTCTAAGAAAAGGTCTTCCCAAAATAATAGGACAAGAAGCATTGCATTCAACATCCAAAACATAGAAATCAACAGGGATATAGGCATTGTTAACCATAATAAGAACATCATTAATACTCCCCATGAGTTTCTTTTTAGCATTATCATCAAGTGGGACATTCAAATAACAATATTCCTATGGTGGCAAATCAAGCATATCATAACCCCTTCTAGGCATAATAGAAACACTACTATTAAGATCACATAAAGCTTTGAAATCAAAATCATTCACTTTCATACTAATGATGGGTTCCCAGCCATCTTCTTTTTTTATAGGAATAGAATCTTTATGTCTCATTTTTTCTTCTTTAATCTTTATGAGAGCATCAGTAATGTGTTTTGTAAAGGCCATGTTCATAGCACTAGCATTAGGACTTTTAGCAAGCTTTTGTAGGGACTTAATAACTTCAGAGATATTGCAACCATCAAGATCAAAATCAAATTTATCATCTAAAGTAGTAGAACTATTACTAGCCTCAACACTAGTGGTAGTGATAGTAGAAACACTAATGTTTCTAGCAATTTCATCTTCTCTTTCCCATTTAGCATGTAATTCACCTAATAGTCTAACATTTTCATCAATTCTAACTTGTATGGCATTAGTAGCTGCAAAGGGATTATCATTAGTTTCAGGTTTAGCAGCCATTTTATTCAAAGAAAATTGAGCTTCAGCCAAAGATGCTATATTTCTTTCAGCATTAGAGAGTTTCTCCTCAATAGTGTTATTGAAAGCAGTTTGTTTATTAATAAAGTCTTTAAGCATAACTTCAAGTTCCGAGGGAGCACTCCTATTGTTGTTGTAGGAATTTCCATAAGCATTACCATTTTTGGGAGGATATGGCTTATAATTGTTATTACCAAAATTATTCCTATAAGCATTGTTGCTAAAATTGTTATTTCTTATGAAGTTCACATCAACTTGCTCTTCTTGAGCAACCAAACAGGCTAAGGGAACATGATTTGGATCAATATGGGCTTTCCCATTAACAAGCATAGACATAATAATATCAATCTTATCACTCTAGGAGGAGGTTTCCTCAACAGAATTTACCTTCTTACCTTGTGGAGCTCTCTCAGTATGCCATTCGGAGTAGTTAACCATCATATTATCCAGAAGCTTTGTTGCAGCACCCAAAGTAATGGTCATAAAGGTACCTCCAGCAGCAGAATCCAATAGATTTCTTGAAGAATAGTTCAATCCTGCATAAAAAGTTTGGATGATCATCCAAGCAGTCAGTCCATGAGTGGGACAATTCTTTACCAAAGATTTCATTCCTTCCCAAGCTTGAGCAACATGTTCATTATCAGATTGTTTAAACTTCATTATTTCACTTCTCATAGATATAATCTTAGCAGGAGGATAGTATTTTCCAATGAAAGCATCTTTGCATTTAGTCCAAGAATCAATACTATTCCTAGTTAAGGACTTCAACCACTCTTTCGGTTTTCCTCTCAAAGAGAAGGAAACAATTTAAGCTTAATAATATCTCCATCTATATCCCTATGCTTTCGCATCTCACAAAGTTCAACAAAGTTATTTAGATGGGCAGCAACATCTTCATTACTAATACCAGAAAATTGTTCTCTCATAACAAGATTGAGTAAAGCAGGTTTTATCTCAAAGAAAGTAGCTTCAGGCACAGGTGGGGAAATATGTGTGCTCATCAAATCATTTTTGTTGGTGCTAGTGAAGTCACACAACTTAGTGTTTTCAAGAGTAGTCATTTTTTTGTGTTTTTAATAAAGAAAGCAAACTTGTAAGACAAGCAAACAAAACAAAAGTAAACTAAGCAAAACAAAAATAATAAAGTAAGGAAATTTGTTATGAGGGACTCCCCTTGTGAAGATGTCCTTGACTCCCCGGCAACGGTGCGAGAAAAAGAGCTTGATGGCCGAAAATATATCGAGCTTCTTGGGGAACCCCAAGAGGAAGGTATGATGAGGAAGAAGGCCTCCAGGGTGAATTCCCCTCTCCGACAGGGTGCCGGGAAGAGCTTCAGATCCCTCCCGATCTAGGGACAGAGACGACAACGGCTATAGACTCTTTCGTGGATTTTAGATTGGGTGCTTAGGGTTTCTGTATCGGAGGCATCTTATAGGCAGAAGGAGAGGCTGAGGGGGTGCCTGGGCTGGCCACACCACCCCCCGGCACGGGCCAAGCCTGGCCGCGTGGCCAGGTGGTGTGTCCGCCCTCTGGCCCTTCTCCGTCTCGTATTCTGGCTCCGTGTGTCCCTCGGTAAAATACTGACTTTGGCTTTTGTCCCGTACAATTCCGAGAATATTCATTTTCTGACTTCCTGGAACCAAAAACAGCAGAAAACAGGCAGCTGGCACTGTGGCTCTTGTTAATAGGTTACTCCAAGAAATCATATGAAAATTACTCCAAAGTGTGGACAAAACATAAGAAAGTAGACAAAACCAAGCATGGAACATCAAAAATTATAGATACATTTATTTATTCTTACCTCCAAAATAGGTTTGGAGCACTTACTATTATAGCCCGGTCGAAGTCTCACCCGCTTGCGGTGCATCGGAGTCTTGTAGATAAATGTGTTATTGCTCACAAATGATGATTGATGCGCCATGTGTGGTGAGTATACCTCCCTAGATAGCCTCAACAAAAGTATTAGATATTTACATGTAAAGTCAAACATTTTACCTTTGATAGCATCATCGGGATACAATTCATAGTACTCTTCTTTGGCCACACTATCACGAGGAAACACTTCATAATACTCATCTTTAGCAGCAGGGAAAAATTCAAAAGTGTCTCTATTCTCTAGTTCATCACCCTTGATAAAAAGTTTATCAGTTCTAAAGTTATCAATCCAATCACAAAAAGAAGCATCATCAATAAATGTTTCATCAAAGATGTCCTCTCCCAAAACCTCCTCACTAATACTACAAGGATTTATCTCCAGTTCATCATTATTAGTGTTCTCCAAAAGAGTATCTAGGCATAAAGCCTTCGTAGATAAATTATCTCCAGTTTCAACATAATAAGAATCATTACTAGAGACTGAGGCATCATAAACAAACGTATTATTAGTAGAATGATGTTTTTCTTCAACCTCACCTTTTTGGTGTTCCTCCTCGTTATGCAATGGTTCCTGCAAAATGTTAGTTTCGGGAACTATTGTTTTACATAGCTCCTTACTCTTTATCACAAGTGCATTCCCACTAAAATGTTCTTGACAATAATTGACAATATAATCCACAATATTATGATACCTTGATAAATCTTCATTATCACTACTTTTCATAATAATACCAATTTTCCTAAGTAGCTCATGAGACCCTTCATATACTATGTATTCCAAGACTTTTACATTATTTCCGTTTACGTGAGTATCGGTTGATAAAAATTATTTAAAGAGTGGAATGCATTCATAATCATAAAGCTTGTTAGGCTTACCATTATATTGCCTCATCTCTTCGAACAAATTACCAGAACAGTAATCCACCTGCTTCCAGATGTCCAGTAGTTACATATCCTCAAGGATTAGCAGCTCTTCTTCGTGTTCATCCTCTTCTTGGGAAGGAGCTTCATCCTTCTCCAATGGGATTTCCTATCCCATGTTAATAGCATCACAATATTCATAGAAAGATTCATTTTCTAGTTCCTCCTCAGAACAATCCTCATAAGTTTGGGACTTATAGAAATCATTACTTGATAATGAGATATCGTTTGCATGCATACTATTTGTGTGTGGAAAGTTATTTTTAGAAGTAGGAGATTCAAGTGGTTGATCAAGTTGCTCCTCTTCATTCTTACTAAGATAATCCGCGAGTAGCTCAGCGATAGTCTTACCTTTGGGCTTACCTTCCACTAGTTGAGAGAGTGCAACATCAAGTGCCACCTCTTTATTAGCAATGTATTCAAGTGGTTTCGGTGGAGGTTCTTCATATGATCTTGCCTTATCTTCAACTTTTTGACCCTGCAAAAGGCTAGGCTTTTCCATGCGGGCTGAAATCTTCTCATAAACAGTGCAAGCTAAAACATTATCCATAAAGTACTCATAGCAACATGAATATATAGGATAAACTTCTTCAATTATTTCATGAACCTCCTGGCATCTTTCTCGAATATTATTTTTTACAGAAGAAAACAATTCTGAACAACCAGTATAAAGTGCAAATTCTAGAACTTCCATATTAACTAAGCTTTTAAACTCATTTCTATTAAAAGATTCTAATGCGAGATCAATGTTATACTTACATTGGTAGGCGATATGATCTTTAGATCTGCAGAATCTACCAGCAAAACAGTATGGGGCACATAGCATGGATGTATAATCATTCACCAGAGCCAGCCATTGATTCAATATTTCTCGCAACTTCTCCTTCCTTGCGAGCTTCTCCTGTTCAAGAGTAGTCTTTTTCGAAGACATGATTAGTAACAAATATTTTTATGGGTTTTTGATTTGTAAACAAAAGAAAAATACAAATGCAGCAAATAAAGAAAGCTTAAAACAAAATATAGCAAAATTAAAATAAATAAACAAAAGTTAAAAGACCTACATCGCTTAGCTCCCCGGCAACGGTGCCATAAAATAGCTTGATGACTGCAAGTGCACAGATCGTTTGTAGCTAGTTTCAAAATAAAGATATCGATATCACAGGGAACAGGAGTCTGAAGTCTAAAAACTCTTTGAACTAAATACTGAAATAGTAATGCTAAATAACGTTCTAAGTAACAAGATAAAATGCGAGTTTTGTGTAAAAGATATTTTTAGGTTTTCAAATAAGAGAACAACAAGTAAACTAAAGCTGTAAGTAAGCAAGAGCATGCAAGTGTGATTACGAAAGTCTGCAAGATGATGGAAAGAGTTCTCAAGGAGTGGTGGATCCACCGCTAGTAATTAGGAAGAGTGATCAGAATGATTATAATGAATAAGACCATTTATGATATGTGTGGGAGGAGCTCCATGTATGGACGAATAGCCAGTAACTGCTGCACACATCATCCTCATAACCATAGCAGACAAAAATCGACATCAATCGAATTACTGCGATATTAAGGGACTTTACCCCGTAGGGTGTATCCCATGGCATGGACAAGGTTCCGTGAGTTCTCCTCGGTTCCCAAGTTGATACGTAAGGAATGACAACATCTTTATAGTCATTGTAAGTGCTATCATCCCTCCGTCTACCAACAAGTAGTTCCCTCAATCTAGTCCTCAGTGAGGAAATATTGAGTGGCGCGCTTCACCCAACATCAAGATGAAGGAAATCTAACAGAGACACATAATGAACAATATCACATAATAATCTTTATCTCAATTCAATCTCATACTAGCGTTTCTCCATCTCCCCAAGAACAAAGGAAACTACTCACACATGAAGGCAATCAACATCATGGATTGAATATGGATGAAGTCTGGTGATACAATTCAAGACAAGTGCAAATCCAAGATTCAGTCTAGAATTATAATAAGTAAACAAAGGGGATTGGTGATGGAGACGTTGTTGATGAAGATGACGATGTAGATCAATGTGGAGGCCTTAAAGATCCAAGTCCCTTCTCCTCTTGTGTGATGGTGATGGTTTAGATCTGTTTGGAGGCGGCTATGGTGGAGGCACGGTGGCAGGGCTCCGCCATGGTGGAGGATATCGCTTGGTGGCTCTCTCTTGGGTCCTCCCTCCTTTATATAGGCCTTGGGGGTGCCCTAGGGTTCCCCAAATACTGTCAAATGACTTAGGGAAGGTTCTGGAGCTTTTCTGGGGTCAAATCCCATTGTTTGCAACCTTTTTGGCAATTATACGGGCGGAGCTATACGACCATAAAAATAGCTCTGGACATATAGTTGCTCATTAAACTATCTGTCTCCTTTATTATTTTAGCCGCCATTTCTTCATACGAACTCTGTTTTGGGTGTTCTTGGGCTCGTTCAGTTCGTATCATTAAGGGATACAACTCTGTTGTCTTGGATCTTTATTTTGAGAAGTTAGAAAATTTGACTTTTTCAACCTCTCAAATGGCTAAGTCTGGTCCCTGCAGCTCCTCCATACTATGCTCTCTTTGTTCCTTTTGCCTTTGTTTTATCCATAATCATCATCAACACCTACACACATGTCATAGACAAGGAAAAGTGATAAAATTCTACCTAAACTACTAAATGAGCAAAGCTCATATGAAAGTAAATGAGAAATAGAAATCATGCATATAAGGCATAGCTATAGCTGGAAGAAACACTATACGAGGGATAAATGCCACAATTTATATGGCTAAAGGAAGTGGTATTTCACAGCCATAATTAAGCAAAGAACAACAAGTTACAAAGAGGAATAGAAGCAAGTACTACATTTGCAGGGGAAAGCAAGACCTGGAGAAGGCCGCGAAAAGAAAAGTGACTTACTCGGCCGAGGTCAGAGGCTCCTTGGGCTTGGGCGCTCTCCAGACCGTGGCCTTCACCTTAGGCTCAGGCTTGTTGGCGTCCTTGACACTGGACATCTTTCACATCTTGTTGGGCGGGGGCACCTCAGAAGCTTCGATCGAGGTTGCCGGACGTTTTTGGGAGGGGCGGGAACCGGCTCACCCATGTCAAGGGGAGGAACCTCATGGACCTAACCGGCCAGGTTAGCTGAAGCCGAGGTAACCAGAAACGCGTAAGAGATGGGTACCGGGTTAAGTACCTCCATAATTTCAACATCTGAGTCATCGTCATCTGGCCAATCCCTTAACGACGAGGCCTTAGCAGAAGTTCACATGGTGCCATCCGAAGTATGAAGAAAGCTCTTTGGGTTAGGCTCGCCCTCGTCCAGCGCTACGTGGTACTCCACCCACATGAGGGCGGGCTCCTTGCCGTCCTCAATTGTCTGCTAGAGAAACAACTGAGAGGAAAAGTACTAAATGGTCAAGTTAGGATACAATCCGGCATACCGCAAAACTCAGAAAAGCATCGGGAGAAGAACATGCCATGGGTGGCAAGTTAGCCCGGGTGAAGGGCGCCAGCCCCCACGTCCATGCCTCGAAGAATTCCTTCTCCACCTTGAAAATTGCCTTGACTCGAGGGAATACCTTAGAGTTACTAAGCTCGAAGGAGGAGTTCTAGTAGGGATCCAGGGAGCCACTCAAGTGGAAAATCTTGTGAGAGTGCTTCTGCAAGGGGGAGACCCGGCTGCGGACAAAGGTGATTGATACATTGCAAATGTATCTATAATTTTTGATGTTCCATGCTTGGATTTATCTACTTTCTTATTTTTTGTCCACTCTTTGGAGTACTTTTCATATGATTTCTTGGACTAACCTATTAACAAGAGCCATAGTGCCATCTGCCTGTTTTCTGCTGTTTTTGGTCCCGAGAAAGTTAGAAAATAAATATTCTCGGAATTGGACAGGACAAAAGCCAAAGTCATTATTTTACCGGGGGACACCTGGAGCCAGAATACGAGACGTAGAGGCGCTGGGGCTCAGCCACACCACCTGGTCACGCGGGCTGGGCCTGGCCGCGCCAGGGGGTGGTCTGGCCACCCTAGACACCCCCTCGGTCTCCCTCTTCGCCTATAAGATGCCTTCTGACCTAAAAACTCAGGGGGTTTAACATTTTTCCAGAAGGAGTTCCACTCCGCCACCACCAGATTCCATGAAACAGCACCAGAAACTCTGTTCTGGCACCCTGTCGGGACGGGGAATTGGAGGAGATCATCACCATCATCATCACCATCGCTTCTCCATCGACCATCCAAGTTTCCCCCATCTATTAGTGAGTAATCCCCCACTGTAGGCTATGGGGATGGTAGGGATTGGATGAGATCGTTGATGTAATGGCATCAGATTGTTAGGGCATGGTGCCTAGTATATACTATTAGTGCTTTTTGACTTTGTTACGACTTGTTATGCTTAATGCTTGTCACTAGGGCCCGAGTGCCATGATTTCAGATATGAACATGTTATTGATTCATTATGATAGCATTGTTTATGGTCTTACCTGCAAGTTGTATACACACGTTGTTGTCCGGAACCAATGGCCCCGAAGTGACAGAAATTGGGATAACCGGAGGGAATGGCTTTGATCTGAGGATCACATGTGTTCACAGAGTGTTAATGCTTTGCTCTAGTGCTCTATTAAAAGGAGCACCTTAATTGCTAGTAGTTCCCTTGAGGCCCCGCTGCAAACAGGCTGGAAGGACAAAAGATGTTGTGCAAGTTCTCATTGCGATCACGTATGACTATTTATGGAACACATGCCTAGGATTATCTTGTACTTGGTTGCTTTATCTTATTTATCTGCAATTGCCCTTTGTTCTGATTTCCATGTGAATTGTCTTGTCCATGCAACGCCCGTCCATCCATCCCTATGCCTACCGCACTCGAATCCTATTGTTTACTGTAATTGTTACTACTGTCTTTACTTTACTACTGCTATTACTTCACTACACCTACTACGAATTGTTGCTACTGATAAACTGCTGTGAACAAGATTGTTTCGAGGTGCAGCTGAATTGACAACTCAGTTGTTAAGGCTTATAAATATTCTTTGGCTCCCCTTGTGTTCAATCAATAAATTGGGTTTCACTTCGCTCAAAAATACTGCGATACACCCCCTATACTTGTGGGTCATCAAGACTATTTTCTGGCGCCATTGCCGGGGAGCATAGATTTATTTAACAAGTTCACTTGGATTCATTATTGTTCGCTGCCATCCATCCATCATGGGTAAGTCTCGTGATGGCAAGGTTCCTATTTTACCATCCACTACAAGAAGAGGTACGGTTCTGAACACCTCTGTTTCTCTTGATTCACCATCTGTTATGAGTAAGCTCGTTACACCACCACATACACATGCTACACACACTGCTACTACTGCTGAATCTAAAACTTCTGATACGTATGATCCTGCTTCTACTGTGCTTGATCAGAGTGGTTCATTAGGTCCTTTCCTAGATGCTACGATTGCTAGAACTATAGCTGGAAATACTGAAACTCCTAATGAAGACACTACTACACATGTTAGTTCACCTGAGTCTAGTGAGAGTTATGATATTGAAGACGGTTATGTTGAGATGACTGATGAATTTATTAAGGAATGTAAAAACAACCATGATAGGAGCGCTGCTAAGAATCTCCTCGAGAGGCATACTATTAGACCCAAATTGTCTCCTATTGCTAAGTTTGCTGCATCTCCCATAAACATTAAAGATAAAGATTATGATTTCTATCTTGATCTATCTTACATAGCTATTGTTGAGAAAGAACCTTTCTGTGGGACTAAGAATGAAAGTGCGGTAGCACATATGACTGAGCTTTCTACCATGAGTGGCTTGTTTTCTGATGATATTAAGATGCGTACCTACTTTGTTGCTAAGATTTTCCCCTTTTCATTGAAACAAGAAGCTAAAACTTGGTTTAATAATTTACCTCCTGGATCTATTGATTGCCCTGATTGCTTGATTAGTACTTTCCTGCAGAAATATTTTCCTCCTAGTGCTAGACATGCTATTTTGCAGGAACTTTTTGATTTTAAACAGGGAGAAAAAGAGATATTGCCTGAATCATGGGCAAGGTTTTGTGCTTTGATTCATGCACAGGCTGGAAGTCCATTACCTAAGAATGAGATTCTTGATATATTTTATAATGGACTAACTGAAGAATCTAGGACATACCTAGATAGTTGTGATGATTGTGTTTTCAGGGATAGGACTCCAAAGGAAGCTGAGGCATTAATGGCTAAAATAAGCAAGAATTATGAAAATTGGACTCCTCCTGAACAAGCTATACCTGAAACAATTATGCCTGAACTAGCTATACCGGCGCATATATAATCATCTAAGAAGAGGGGAGTTATTGAATTGAATGATGAAGTGATGAAGGAAGCTAACAAATGTCTTAAGGGGAAGGGAATTAAAGCTGCAGATGTCAAGAATTTACCTCCTATAGAAGAATTATGTAAGCCTATCCCCCACTCATCTACTATTGAGGTACACTCTCTCCAATAGTTTGATCAAGGTGATATCCCTTACTCTAAACCTCCTGAGCAATGCTTAGAAGAATTCGATATTTTTATTGTTAAGCAAGATAATTTTAATAAAAGGGTGCAAAATCATCTAATGGAAAACACTAGAGCTATTGTTGAGTTAAAAGATATTGTGGAAAGAATCTCTAATGATGTTAAAATGATTGTTAAACATTTTCAAATGGTTCAAACTCAAATAGATCAACTTATTAAAGTGTAAAACGACCTGCTTGTTAATGCTTCTAAAGAAAAACATGCTTATGAAATTAGAACTAGAAGTGGTGCTGCTACCCAGGATCCTCTATATCCTGAGGGGCATCCAATTGAGTAGGATTCTCAACAAGCTGGAAATTGTGGTACTACTCGTAAGAAAAGAAAAAATAAACATTAATACCAAGCTAAAAACTATTGTAGAATCCGCTGAACCTGCTATAGCTCCTAATAGTATATCTATATCTGATGCTGAAACTGAAAGAGGTAATGAAGAAAATGATGTTCCTGATAAAGAAAAAGTTGAAGAAGAACCTGAAAAGCACACTAAGAATACTAAATACACTAAAGAAGATTTTGTTGCTAAGAAACATGGTAGTGAAAGAGAGCCTTGGGTCCAAAACCTATGCCTTTCCCTGATAAGAAACACAAATCAAAGGAAGATGAACACTATAATAAGTTTTGTGAGTGGATGAAACCTTTATTCCTGCAAATTCCTTTGACTGATGCTATTAAACTGCCTCCTTACTCAAAGTATATGAAGGATATTGTCTCGAATAAAAGGAAGATCCCTAATGAAGACATTTCTACTTTGCTTGCTAATTATTCCTCTAATGGTAAGGTCCCAAAGAAACTTCGAGACTATTCCTTGCTCTATTAAAAATAGTTATGTTAGAACTGCTTTGTGTGATTTAGGAGTTGGAGTTAGTGTTATGCCTTTTTCTCTCTATAAGAGACTTCAACTAGAAAAATTAATACCAACTGATATATCTTTGTGAATGGATGATAAATCTACCACTATTCATGTTGGTATATGTGAGGACGTACCTGTTCAAGTGGCTCATAATTGCTTGATATTAACAGATTTTGTTGTGCTTGAAATGCCTGAAGATGATAATATGTCTATTTTTCTTGGGAGACATTTTCTTAATACTGCAGGAGCTATTATTAATTGTAATCAAGGAAAGGTGACTTTCAATGTTAATGACAAGGAACATACTGTCTATTTCCCCAAGAAGATTGATAGGACTTATGGTTTGAATTCAATTGAACATGTTGAGGGCATTCAAGTTGGAGAGATATATTGTCCCATACCAAGAGAAAAATTTGAAACTATTATGATTGGGACCATTGCTATCAAAGTTAAGGTAACATAATCATTAGTGGAATACAAAGTTTTGTTTCATATAAAATTGTTTTGGTAACAAGACCTGATCAACCTTGTTAACAAAAATATTTCATTGAACAAAACAATGTTTTCACCATGATTATCTCCGCTTGCTTCTATTCTTTCCATTTAGTTCTTATGCCTAACTTAAAGGCGTTAAAGAAAAGTACTTATTGCGAGATAACCCAAAAGTTTTAGATGAGTCTTGGAGGTTATTACTTCAGTAATAACTGCTCCTTATCCTTTTTCTTTGCTTTTTGTGCCAAGAGTAACCTCTAATGAGAGAGAAGTAATGATTGGGAAAGTTGCTATCCCGAAATAAAATTTTGTGCTTCACCGTAAAAATTCGTGTAAAATATCCGTACGTCCTTTTGAGGTGAGAATATTTGTGCTTCTGCCCCAGGTTGTTATCGAACTTTTGTTAGTTCAACGCTTTTTGATTTGATCAACAGAAGGTCTTCGAAAAAATCGTCTTTACCTGCTGGTCTCTTTTGACAGATTTCTGTCATTTTCTACATTTGCTTTTTGTTGGTTCCTTCTTGAGTTATTTTGGGGAATTGATAATTTTGAGGGAAGTGCTACAGTAGCTAGTGTTATAATGAAAGTTTTATTGGTGTTGGAACTGAAGCTAAATACTTATTATCTTGAGTGCACTAATGTTGCTAATAAAGATTGTGTGAAATTTTGTATGAAGGAAAAATTGCAGGTGTATGGAAGAAATGAGTAATGAGATGAAGGATGGACTAAAGCTCAAGCTTAGGGATGCCATGCGTGTCACCCTAAGAAATATACAAGAAGTACAACCGTCAAAGCTTGGGGATGCCCATGGTATCCCCCTCTTCATCAATAAAAATCCCAAGTTTCTTCCAAACGCTTCATTTTTATTGTTTCATGCACAGTTGTGTTGTTCTTGGAGCGTCTTCTTTTTGGTTTTCGTTTTGGTATTTCGTTTGCTTTGTTTGCTTAGTTTGCTGAATAAATTGGTTGGACCCCCTCTTTCATACATTGGTTTTCAAATAGTTTGTTTTGGAGTGGAAAAGAGTAGGAAAGTTCATGCTTAACTGGTAAAGAGAGCTTGTTTTTTACTGTGGCCTATGCTTTGTCATGCCATTCCTGATAATGTTTTGGCTTTATGCTTAGCATTATTTGCTATAGCATGACTTGTTATAAACAATTGAGATTGCTTAATGTGCCTTGGATGAATCATGCGTTGTTTTAGCATGTTAAAGCATAGTATTGCGGTATTCTCCTTTGATGCTTTATTTGGGTTGACTTGGCGCATGCTCACACCATGTTATGACTATATCAAGTCACCATTGCCTTTATGATCCTTTAGTTTTCAATTTGTAGTATCACTTTATGCTTTGATCAATGATGTTTTGTCGCTCTGCATGATTATGGCCATTATTGCTCTCTTAGTTTGTCACTCCTAGTCTTTTGCTAGCCTCCACAACCAAGTATGAGTTCCACTCATGCATGCAACTCCCTAAACCAAGTTATTCCGAAGATTCCACCATACCTACCTATTAGCATAATCTATTCCAAGTATATTCATGTTTTTGTTTACCTTCCAAATTAAACTTGTTATGAGAAAACTAGTGATTAAAGCTCTCACGAACTTGATGGCACACTTTACTTTTCTTGCCCTTAATAAACTTGAACCATTGTGTCGTCTGTGTTGTATATGCTTGCACTTGTTTGTTGGGGATTAGCAGAACCATGCTGTCATGGGGAACGCTTTCAACATTGCACTGGTACTTAGCAGAACCATGCTGTCATGGGGAACACTTTCAACATTGCAATGTACTTTGTACCTAGTTGATATCATGCTCTTTTGTCTATGGATGTCATCGGTGTGAAATGAAAGGGGAACTTGTAAGTCCATGGAGTTATGTATATGTGTTAGAGAAATGCCTGGGCCGCTGGTATAATCCATGCTGACATGGTGGAAACCTGCAGCGTAACAATAATGAGCTATCTCTGAAGCATTCTTCTTATAAAAAAAGAGTCCTATATTGAGAAAAAAGAGAAAACGAGAAAAAAAGAGATATATGAAAACAAGAAAGAGATAAAAAAGCACCATATTCCCATGGTAAATAAGAAGATTGCTGAGATGCTCGTTGTCTGCTTGCCTTCTCATTTTGATATGGGGATTCTTCCGTATCATCGGGCAAGGGGTACCCCGTTCGCGGTTCTCTATGATACACATGTACTTACGATGACAGGAACTTACCGGTGACTAAACTTGAGTAGCATGAGGAGCGGCCCTCATATTCAAGGGACATGAGATTTCTAACTTATACTTCGTCAAGCATATACACCATAGTTTGTTCACTTTAACCTTAATCACTTCAAGATGCTTATGATAGGGGCAATGAGAGCTAAAAGCTATTAAGTACCGTAATTTTTGGAAGGTATTTATGAGACTTGAATCCCTACTTCCTTCTATGAAGGCCTTTCTTCCACTTATATATTGAGTCTCCACCTTCTATCTTTATGCACCTACTTTGACAGCATAGTGGCCATTCTTAGTTCTATGTGCATTGTCCCAAGACTTATTGATTGATCCATAGCTTTGATATTGCTTGTTTTAAACTATTTGTATCTAGTCACTCTTATAAACTTTGAAGGTGTACTATGCATTTATGTTTGCTACTCTATGAAGGACAAGCTGAATACTACTATGCTTTGTTTTCTTTATGTGAAACAAACAAACGTCTTGCAAAGCATTGTTATTCATGAATCTTTTGTTTGTGCCTTTTCATGTTGCAACATAGTTTCTTTGCCTTATTGCTAGAACATTGTCTTTCATGTTATGATTGAAGTACTATGATCCCAGCTTTGAATGTTTTACAAATACTTTGATCAAGTTTATGATGGTGCATGTCACCTCAAAAATTATTCTTTCTTTATCACTTACCTACTCGAGGACGAGCAGGAGTTAAGCTTGGGGATGTTGATACATTGCTAATGTATCTATAATTTTTGATGTTCCATGCTTGGTTTTCTCTACTTTCTTATGTTTTGTCCACACTTTGGAGTACTTTTCATATGATTTCTTTGACTAACCTATTAACAAGAGCCACAGTGCCAGCTGCCTGTTTTCTGCTGTTTTTGGTCCTAGGAAAGTCAGAAAATGAATATTCTTGCAATTGGACGGGACAAAAGCCAAAGTCATTATTTTCCTTGGGGACACCTGGAGCCAGAATACGAGACGGAGAGGGGCTGGGGCCCAGCCACACCACCTGGCTGCGCGGGCTGGGCCTGGCCGCGCCAGGGGGTGGTCTGGCCGCCCCAGAAACCCCCTCGGTCTCCCTCTGCGCCTATAAGATGCCTTCTGACATAAAAACTCAGGGGGTTTGACGTTTTTCCAGAAGGAGTTCCGCTCCGTCGCCACCACCAGATTCCACGAAACATCACCAGAAACTCCGTTCTGGTACCCTGCCGGGACGGGGAATTGGAGGAGATCATCACCATCATCATCGCCATCGCTTCTCCATCGACCATCCATGTTTCCCCCATCTATGAGTGAGTAATCCCCCATTGTAGGCTATGGGGATGGTAGGGATTGGATGCGATCGTTCATGTAATGGCATCAGATTGTTAGGGCATGGTGCCTAGTATCTACTATTAGTGCTTTTTGACTTTGTTGCGACTTGTTATGCTTAATGCTTGTCACTAGGGCCCGAGTGCAATGATTTCAGATCTGAACATGTTATTGATTCATTATGATAGTATTGTTTATGGTCTTACCTGCAAGTTGTATACACACGTTGTTGTCCCGAACCAATGGCCCCGAAGTGACAGAAATCAGGATAACCGGAGGGATTGGCTTTGATGTGAGGATCACATGTGTTCACGGAGTGTTAATGCTTTGCTCTCGTGCTCTATTAAAAGTAGCACCTTAATTGCCAGTAGTTCCCTTGAGGCCCTGCTGCAAACGGGCTGGCAGGACAAAAGATGTTGTGCAAGTTCTCATGGCGAGCACGTATGACTATATATGAACACATTCCTAGGATTATCTAGTACTTGGATGCTTTATCTTATTTATCTGTAATTGCCCTTTGTTCTGATTGCCATGTGAATTGTCTTGTCCATGCAACGCCCATCCATCCCTATGCCTACCACACTCGAATCCTACTGTTTACTGCAATTGTTCCTACTTTCTTTACTTTACTACTGTTGTTAAGGCTTATAAATATTCTTTGGCTCCCCTTATGTCGAATCAATAAATTGGGTTTCACTTGCCTCGAGAATACTGTGATACACCCCCTATACTTGTGGGTCATCAGTGATCATGATGTCTTCACTGCATAGACGCAGCTCGACGAGCTCCTTAACCCGTCGGTCAACCTGATTTGCCAGTGTAGTGGCCCGCTTCGGGATCTTCTCCCATAAGGAGGTATCTGGAGGACCCATCTTGAAGGGGAGTAGCCGAATCATATCCTCATCTATGTTATTCCAGAAATAGAAGAAGGTTCGGGCACAGCCTTCGCAAGATTCAAGGCTAGTAACCTAGGGAAAGGCAGAATTCTTGCAGGAAGAAATCGAGGCTCCACCTCATTGGGTCAAGAGTTTGTCCGCCGGGGCAAGGAGGGGATCGGGATAACATTCCTCTTAAGACCAAAGAACTTGATCCCAAGTTCTTTGGTGGGCTAGAGGCCAAAGTAACCCTCTATGCCGGAAGCAAAAGAGGAGAGGGAGGTGATTGCGTTGGCAGGAAGATGGTGAGGCTGAAGCTTGTAAACGGAGATAAAATCATAGAAGAAATCGCTTACGGGAAGGCCGAAGCCGCACTGAAAATGAGACAAGAACATGATGAACTCGCCGGGATTTGGAGAAGGAGCTATTTCCTGGGCAGCGAGGCAACATCTGACGCCCGCGGGAATGTGGCGCTTCGCATAGAGCCAATCAAGGTCGTCCTAGTAGAAGAACGCGCCCGCCTAGGCACCGTTCTCGTGGACTTCCTCCTCCTCTGAAAAAATGGAAGCTTTCTCCTCCGTCATCTCCAAATCGGGATCTTCAAAGAAAGCTTCTGCGGCGGGGAATGGCGCCTTGGAAGTGCAAGGCCCCATAGCGGAAACCTTGCGGGGAATCTGCGATGTGGATATGAAGGAGCAGCGAGGCGCGGTAGCGACGGCGCTGTGCTCGAGCAGAAGTGACAGCCGCGGCGTCACCGTGGAGAAGAAGGGCAAAGGGCAGGGGCGCGTGCGAGAGTAGGGGAACTTCCCCCAAGAATCGCCCATGTCCCCTATTTAACCACGCCCCTGGGCACGTAGTGGGATTAATTGCAGCAGCGCGGCCACAAGGTGTGGCTATGTATTCACGCGGCGGACCAATCAAATCCGCGCCACACCAAGGACCACAAGAAGCAGGGGATCCCATGATGTGATGTTATGATACAGTTAACAAGGGGATACCGCGATGTGACGTGTGTAGTAGTTATTCCTGACAATCAATATAGTAACCGCAGTAACCTGGCGTGGACCTTAAAATGAGGCAAAGTGATGATTACCCTCCACGTAGGACGTGGGGAAGCATATGAGAGAAGGAAAGATAACCCGGATACATGGACAATAACCCGGCCAATGAGAAGTAACTCAGATTGAGTAAAGGGAACATCGAGCCAAAGAGACCAGGTTACAAGATAACTCGGCAAAGAAAGTGCCAACCTCAATAGTTGGAACCTGCTGTGGCCTTAACAGCTGAAGTTGCTAAGACCGCACCAGCTTCAGGGACTAGTGTTGGTCGAATACCCCTAGGTAGGGTCACGCCGGGGTAAAAGGGCCGAGTTAGCCGAGGTACGGCATGATCAAAGCAAGTGCTGGCCGGGTCACCTCAAGGCAAGTCGACTTACGGGGTAACCTGGCCCGGTGGGCGTGTGCCTAGCATTAACCCGGCCGACATAAAATATATGTCGACTATGATAATTTACCTTGTGTGCAGGTACCCTCGTAGTCGGGTTAGCTACACGCTAGCCGGGTTACCGCTTGGCTTCCAAGAGAAGGAAGGAATCTCCCGTTTGTCAAAAGGTGGCCTCTTTCCACTGTTGCATGAGCGAACCGAGCAGAGGGAAGGACCAGCGGGGCGTGGCCGACAAAGGTGATGCGGGCTGTGTCGGATGACGTGATCTCTATTTGGTGACGCCAAAAGACAAGCAGCTCACAGAGGGTTACATTCATGGTCTATACTAGTCGTTTAAAGTGAATAAAGAGGCATCCAGCTTTAACCAAAGGGCATATTCGGGGAATATGCTTCCACGTAGGCCCTGACTTTGTAACCCAGGCTTGCCTATATAAGGAGCACCAGGGCCTCCATAGAAGGGGATCGATCATTTTCTCTATCTAAGGTAGAACTCTAAAGCACTATAGTGGGGGGTAAGAGAACTAGTCTCCTTCTCATGAACAGCTCAAGGAGCCCTTGTAATCCACCATTGATAGAGATAGAATACGAACACTTGTGTGTAGAATCACCACACTATCCCTCCTTGGATTTCTCTAGTGGACATTGGCCCCACCTTTAGCCTATCCATGGCATCTTCCGTGCCACCACCACGACACACATAATATAATTAGAATCAATCACAAACTAATGGACAATATATGAAGGCACATCACATCTCACCAATCCCCTACATCTCCCACACCCAAGGGAATTACTCACACATGAGAGAAGAACGGATCATCGATATAATCGAAAAAAACGGAATTCGTCTTTATATTACCGTGGGGATCCACAATAAGAATAGAAAAATATCCAACACAATTCAAGTTGGGAAGAAACAATCTCAAACCCTAGTCTTGAAAGGTGGAGATCCCTCTCTCTTGTACAAGTAGTGGCTATGGTGGTGTATTGGCTAGGAGGTCAAAGATCGTGGAGCGAGATGAAGAACGTCTTCCCCTTCTTCCCCGGATCTCCTCTTTCTCCCTTCTGGATGGTATGGCGGCTGCTTTGTTGTGTTTTCGTCCCCCGTCCCTTCACGGAAGTTGTCCAACTTGACAAGACAGAGGCGGCGGCAACTATACGACTGGAAAAATATTCCTGCTGTATAGTTGCTCGTTAAAGCTTCTATATGCTACCCTCGAGTGCTTCCAAAGAGAGACTTGCTTGTTTTCTCCAGAATATTGTGTTTCTCTAGTTAAAACCCTTTGTTGACATTCAGATTCTAAAACACACAATAAAAACCAAGTTTTCTTCACTACCGAAGTATTAGCGTTAGGTAAAGCTAGAAAACGATCAAATCCGGTAGAAAACCATCAATAAAGGCCATCGAAAATGTGTCGAATCTCATAGCTATCAGGTCCCTTCACGAAAGTTGTTCTATTTGACCTAGCGGCATCGATGGCAACTATACAACCGGAACTATATGACCGGAATTTTATTTCGGTCGTATAGTTGGTCGTTAAAACTTCTTCCTTTGACCCACGACTCCTGGTTTCTTCTGGTTGTTGGAAATCTCGTATCTTTGACTTTAATTTAGTGATTCCCATCATAAAACATCATTATCTGTGCAGGAAAAATTAGAAGGAAAGGATTGCATACCCATGTGAATATTAGGCATTAATGGCAGGGTTAGAGAGATATTGCATCAAAAATATGAATAATATCTAGTTTAAATGTGGACATAGATGGCTATATTTCAGATCCATCAATCCTCAACGGGACCTAGATGCCCATGATGACCCTTTATGCGTTCCATGAATCTTTCATCGTTGAACCATGTACGACGTGCCTTACTCCTTTTGTCTCTTCGATACTTGCATTGTCCAAGATATGATCAATGACATCACCATGTTGGGTTCAATCTTGTTACCGACAAATGCTATTTGACTCGTTCCGTTAAGTAATATCCCCGTGATCAAATCACACGATGCACAACTATTGGATTTAACTTCTCCGAGTGGGCCCTGTAGTATCTTTCCGTCATGTTGATGACCCACAAGTATAGGGGATGTATCGCAGTATTTTCGATTAGTAAGAGTGTCGAACCCAACGAGGAGCAGAAGGTGCTGGCTAGTGGTATGGATTAGGAATTCTCTGCAAATACTTAGCAAACGGATTTTTAGGGGTTTTTGATAAAGCAAGTAAACAAAGTACAAGTAAATAAAAGATAGTAGAAATAAATGCAGCAAGTGTCCCAATCCTTTATGCAGCAAAGGACAAGCCGGTTGTATTACTTAATACGACCAAACGTTCTCAAGGACACATGGGAAGACTGTCAAGTGCTTTCGCTTCATATAGTTGATTAATCTTCTTTAGCTTGCTAAGTGTTGTGTGGGTGAACCTGTGCTAATGTACCGACCTTCCTAGGACTAATACATACTTGTGATTATACCCCTTGCAAACATCCGTATGTACAAGAAAGTAATTAAGGTAGAATCCTAACCACAAGTTTAAACTCTAAGACACTTATGTCCCTTGTGCAATGGTTTCCTAATGGGGGTTCAGGTTTCTGTCACTCCGGCAACCCCTACGATTAGTAGCCAAATACACAATGCATTCCCCTAGGCCCTTATAGGTGAAGTGTCATGTAGTCGACGTTCACATGACACCACTAGAAGAAGTACACCACAACTTAAATAACAATCTATTCAATCTTTCTCAACGCAACTCCACTACTAACAACAAGACTTCTCCCATGTCCTCAAGAAAAAAACGAACTACTCAAAAGACATCATATGGATCATGATCAGAGATGGAATAATGATGTATAACAATCTGAACATAAACAATAATTCAATGGTTCACTCAATAGCATCAACTACAAAGAGTAATCAACACCGGGAAAGATTGCCCTATGAACTATGCAAGATTCAACGCAATTGTTACTACAATATGGAGGTGGTGACGAGGGTGCTGATGGTGATGATGGTGGTGATGATGGTGATGATGGTGATGATGATCCCGATGAAGTCTAGCTTGATGGTGGTGTTGATGGCGACGATCTCCCTTCTCCGGGAAGGAATTCCCCTGGCAGAGGTGTTTTCTGCCCCGCGGAGGCGGCAGAATCTTTCTCTCTTGGTTTTTCTCTCTTGGTGTTTTCCGCCCCGCAGAGGCGGCGGAATCTTTCTGTGGTCACTCTCCGAGTCTTAGGGTTTCGGGAGGATGATATACGCCAGAGGGGAGAGGCTGGAGTGGGCCAGGGCGGCCACACCACCTCCAGGCGCGGCCTAGGCCTGCCCGCGCCATGGGGTGGTGTCGGCCCCCTGTGGCCCATCTCCATTCCATCTTCTGGCATCCTTAGTCTTCTAGAAAAATAGGATTTTCCGTATATTTTCCCGGATTTTATGATCTTCGCGAATTTTGCCTCCAAACAGCGCATTTTCCATCAGAATCCTGACTGCAGCGGTCCATGCTCCAAAAGTCATCAACCATGCAAAAATAGATGAAAATACATAAGTATCACCTCTCAATACGAAATATATCAATGAATAATAGTGAATTAAGACATAGAATAGTGATGCAAAATGGACGTATCACACGTGGATGTACAAATCCCGCTCTTGGTGCATAATGCCTATACACATTCCTCTGAATACCCGAACACACCTTTAAGATCATTGATCCCACAAATGACGTTTGATGCTATCTAAGTATTCTCGAGTGACAGTGATTGATATGGCCTCACGGTCTAAGAAATATGACAGTAGGTCTATTCTAATCTTCGTAACTTGAACTTTGTGACATGATCGGATCACAATGCTTAGGTTGGGTATAGCTCATCATCTCATTCTCGTAATGAGGTGACTCCATTGTCAACTGGCATAAATGCCACATGATTAGGAAACCTTGATTATTTGTTGACCAATGAACCAGTGACTAGATATTCACCAGGAGATCATGGCTGTTTGTATATCACACGTGTATTAACATTTCCTTTTAATACAGTTATGGCATGATATAAAAATTAATCATAAACTTCACGAAATATGATAATAATCCATATTATTATTTGTCTCTAGGGAATATTTCCAATAAAATCTTGAGATCTCACCCTGAGACATCTCAAAAATCTATTTAAGCTTGAGAGCTCCCTACAGGAAAAAAGTGCATGAATTCTAACTCTACAAGAACTCTTCTATGACCCGAGAATTGCTGGACACCACACTTCAGATGAATAACTTGCCAAACACTAGAGACTCGAGAACATCTTCATGGCTAGCTCCATATGAGCTTTGTTGTTAAATTGATTTGGCCGCCAATGACTGTCAACATAACATGTCCCTGAAGTTTAATTTTCAACTCTCAATTCTCCCACACATGAACAACGCCATGTTGGTTGCTCGTGTAGATCTCATCAGGCTCTTTGTCATAGTACAGAGCTGTTAGTTGTGATGTCAAGCCTTCGTGATTGTACACTGGAACAAATCAATGATAATATGAGAAAAAAATTATGTATGGACAGACTGGTTCTCCAAGGCACCTGTAGCAAGGAGAGGTAGTCAGTTTGACCCACCTCGGTCTAGGTTTAGGGGGCAGCTCGGAAAGGAGGGCGCTAACCGCGGTGGTCCTGCGAGATGGAGTGGTGCAAGAAAGAGGACGGGTGGCGTGAGAGAGTCTAGGGTAGGGAGGAGGGAGGGCGTCGGCTTACCTCCGCCGGTGATGGGGTCTCCCTGATGCATGGCTTCCCCCTACTCGAGCGCTCCGCAACTCCTCTATCTTGGGGCGAATAGGTACTGATACGTTGCTAACATATCCATAATTTTTGATGTTCCGTGCTTGGTTTTATCTACTTTCTTATGTTTTATCCACACTTTGGAGTACGTTTTATACACTTTCTTGGACTAACCTATTAAGAAGATGCCATAGTGCCATGCCTGTTTTCTGTTGTTTTTGGTTCTAGGAATGTCAGAAAATGAATATTCTTGGAATTGGACGGGACAAAAGTCAAAGTCGGTTTTTCACCGAGGGGGACACGGAGCCAGAATACGAGGCGGAGAGGGGCTAGGGGGCCGCCACACCACCTGGCAGTGCGGCCAATCCTGGCCCGTGCCAGGGGGTGGTCTAGCTGCCTAGGTCACCCCCTTGGCCTCTGCTCTCGCCTATAAGATGCCTCCGATACAGAAACCCTAAGTATCCAATCAAAATTCCACAAGAGTCTGTAGCCATCGTCATCTCCATCCCTAGATCGGGAGGGATCTAAAGCTCTTCCTGGCACCCTGCCGGAGAGGGGAATACACCCTAGAGGCCTTCTTCATCACCATGCAAGCCTCCGGTGTGATGCGTGACTAGTTCATCCCTGGACTACGGGTCCATGTAGTAGCTAGATGGATGGTTCTTCTCCTTTGTGCTATCATGTTTAGATCTTGTGAGCTTCGTTCATGATCAAGATCATCTATTTATAATCCTACATGTTGTGTTTGCGGGGATCTGATGGATATTGAGATGCTATTTCGGATTGATTATTGATTCTATCATGTCTTTGTTATTTGTGATCTTGCATGCTTTCCGTTGTTAGTAGCTATCTTGGCCAAGTAGATGATAGCAACTCTAAGAGTTAGTATTTATGCTCGATAGTGGGTTCATGCCTCTAATAATCTGGGGAAGTGACATAAATCTCTAAGGTACTAGATGTGTTGTTGCTACTAGGGAGAAAACATCAATCCTTTGTTCATAGAACAATCGTATTGTTTACTTACACGCAATGCGTAATGCAATTATCTGTTGCTTGCAACTTAATACTAGAGGGGGGTCGGATGATAACCTGAAGGTGGATTATTAGTCATAGATGCAGTTGGATTACGGTCTATGAATAATGTTCTAGTGCCCAATCGAATCTCAAAGGAGTCAAGATGATTAGTATATGCACGTATTTCTTTCTCGATGTTTGTCAATTGCCCCGCTGTAATTTGTTCCCCCAACATGTTATCGATCTTAAGGAGAGACACCACTAGTGAACTATGGACCCCGGTCCTTTATTTTATCATCAATCTACAATTGTTTACTATTTTCTGTTTACTTTTTACAATCTATTACTTTCTTCCACACAATACGTTTAATCCTTTGTTTTCAGGAAAACCAGTGAGATTGACAACCTCACTATAAGTTGGGGGCAAAGTTATGTGGTTGTGTTGTGCAGGTTTCCACGTTGTTGCTGGCACCGGTAGTGCGCCCTGCCAAAGTCCAGCAAGCAACACCTTCTGAGGGAGAACTTACTGTTTTTCTCATCATACCTTCCTCTTGGGGTTCCCCAATGAGCTCGTTAATACACGAGTCTAGTTCTTGACTCCATAGCGATATAGAGGTCCCGACCTCCGTATTCGCTCGCAGTCGCGGATAGAGGTGTGGGGTGGGCTTGGAATTGAGGGGCGTTTGCAGGCCCGAATACCATGGCTAAACAAACAGATGAATTGGATGTCTAATTACAAACGCTAATTCCAAGGACCAATACCGTGCATCCAAACACAACATAAGGGGTTTTATGTGAATGTTTGTTAATTAAAGTAATTAACAAAATTCTAAATAAATGAAATAAAATTGGTTTTTATTTAATGAGAGCTTGCAATAAATTTGGTGGAAAATTAATGCAAAGTAAGTGGATTTTGTGTTGATAGGAGTGCGCTTACTGGAAGCTCCACTCACCATTATGGAGGGAGAGGTGGGGGCACCACCATGCCATGCGCATGGCCCCTTGAGGGCTGCGCCATCCTCCTACAAAATTAGTCCTCCTCCACTCTCACACCTCCTCGTGAAGGATCTCTCTCCCCCTCTAGAATATTACCCATGGCATCGGCTTAGATAAGTACATGTTCCCGGTGGCTTTATCTAGAAGGATTTGCTGCTTCTACTGCTTTGCTAGAGCGAGGACTCGGAGGTGGTCCGGGTATCGAACCTGTGTGCGATCACGGATGCACTGCTAGTTTGTGGTGTTGGACTTCATCACAATCTTGAGATCAGCAAGTGAATGACTACATCATCCAAAAAATCAGATTTCATTAACAAAGATTTTCATTGTTCGAGGGTAAGATCTCTATGGATGTATATCCACCCATTGATTGTATCTAGGTAGATAGATCTTGGTGATTAGTTGTTCATATCATAGGATTTTTTTGTTTTCTATGCTACGAACCCAACAGTGGTATCAGAGCCTGATATATGCATAGATGCTTTGCATGGGTAGAGCACATATGATTATGTGGATGTTGATGATCATGTTATTGCATCTTCTATGTATTTTTGATATTGGTGTCATAGTGGGATTAAGCAGCCCAGACTAACTTTACATGTCCTCGCACAT
Organism: Avena eriantha; assembly: GCA_910589775.1. Lineage (NCBI taxonomy): Eukaryota > Viridiplantae > Streptophyta > Magnoliopsida > Poales > Poaceae > Avena > Avena eriantha. The sequence goes on from OU342741.1 coordinate 476,467,709, forward strand.
GAGACTTGTTCCACGCTTGACATGCAACTAGTTTTTCTTAAGTGGCTAGCGGGTGTCTGTCTCTCCTACTATAGTTAATATCTTATTTACAATGAGTTGCTAATAATATGATTATCATCATTGTGGTTCCATGTCCGTAGGTAAGAACGGTTCTATCTCTGAAAGCCCTAAGCCACGTAAAAACATGCAAAAGATAAATTAGAAGCATGTAGTATTTAGTTTTGCTGGGCAAGTGCTATGATATGGTAATGTTATAATTTGTAGTATGGCTTGATACCTTGGAAATTATAACATACCAAAGTGTAAGTTCCATAGACCTTGGCCTTACACATATAGGAATGACGAAGATCATACCACAATGCACAAGATAGTGATCAAGTGCAAGAGCCATATCATAACACTTTTTGCATATGATGTTTTTTTCATGTTATATTGCTTGTATGATGCTTTAGTAGCATTATAAGATGATCCCTCATTTAAAATATAAATTTAAAAATGTGTTCTTCCTTTAGTATGCACTGTTAAGAAAGTTCGTCGTTTCGAGACACTACGTGATGATCGAGTGTGATAGACATTATGTTCGCATAAAACAGATGTACGATAGTTTTACACTAGTGAGTACTAATGTTCTTACTTGGTGAGCCTAGCATGTATAGACATGGCCTTTGAACACAAACCGAAAGGTAAAGCATGAGTCATATGGTTGATATGATGACCATATTGATGCTCTCCTTTGAAGCTGGACCAATTCACGTGATGATCGGTCCTGGTGTAGTGGATCTGGTTCATGTAATTACCAAAACGACTCGAGGGATGTTTGTTTTGAGTGGGAGTTCATGTAGTAATATTATTACAGTTAAACTCAATTTATCATAAACTAAATCAAAGTGAATTTTTTGTTGTAGTCATTGGCATTCGTTTACTACCTGATGCTTAGTTATAATTGAGATAATAGAGCTACAGAATTCTAGATATTTACTTTACGAACTGGTATCACATTGTTTTGAGTGTCAATCTAAATTTTAAAAGTCCTATTGCAAACTTTCAGAAAACTCCATTTACTCCATGAAATTTAATAAGTAGTATGTATTAAATCAAGAGTAACAATTCTAGTGTTAGTATCTAAAGTATCATGTTTTGTTCCATGATCCCTGATATTCAAAAGATGTTTTAGTGTCAAGGTTATCTAGAGATGAAAGAATTGTTTTAGAAACCATCAAGTGTGGAAGATATTGCGATATATAAATCAATGTTTTAGTTGCAATATGATAGAGTATAATTTAGCAAAATACATGTTCTCATATTGTATGAGAATTTGTGAAGGTTGGAGATTCTAGGCGTCCTAATCTCGCAAAAAGGTTTTGGGAACTGACATTATTCCCGTGATTCGCCCTTATTAGCTATAGTAGCTTGATCATGAAAGTTGTCATGATAAGGATGAATAGAAGATGTAGGTAAAATGTTTACTACACTAAAAGATTACTAAAGAATGGATTTTGAAAGAATGCCAACCATTTGATGATGGTGATCCACTTCAAAGTGCAAGTCCAAAGGTATTAGTATTTGACTATACATGCTTTGGACTATGTGTCATGTGTATGGCGCCACTGTTGATGTTGATAGATTCTTTTAAGAAAAGGAAATGTTGAAGGAGAATCTATAAAATATTTGGCACAAAAGAAAAGACTGGAAATGTCCATCTTAGGTATATAGAATATATACATGTTATGGTTGTATTATTTGCTTGTTAAAGAATGTGGTTCTTGGGTATTGGATACCGAATTTGTTGGTATGAAATGTCATATAGAACAACACAATTCATGAACTACAATGGCCTAAGTAACTAGCAATATAATATGTGACGATGTTCATCGAAAACAAATAAAGTGTTGTTGTGTTTTTCGTTAACATTAAACCTAATCTTCAAGATTTGTGTTAATAATTGTTATTTCATTCTGGTATTATGAGAACAATGGTTGTTCAAATAATTAACGTCTTCCATAGATGGTGGATGGAATTTTACAAGTTGGAGAAATCACGTCCATAAAAACTAAAGCTAAAATGCTGCAAGACAAATGACTAAAAAGATCACTTACAAAGTGACATCACCATTTAAAATTATATTGGAAAGAAAACATGTAGAAACCCCATGTTGATGGAATTTTGGAGTCTTTGATTTTGATCAAATGATGCTTGTGAGACTTTCCTGATGATAATTGAAACTTTGTTCATAGGACAAGGAGGAACAAATGACTAACTTATTGGACATTGTGCATGTTGATGTATATAGTCCATTATGTGTAACCATGTGCGATGGATCTTTCAACTTCATATGCTTCTTCCAAAAAATTGAGTGAATATATGTGTATATTTACTTAATAAGGAAGAAGTATGAAACATTTGTAAATTGTTCAAAGACTTTCAAGATGAAGTGTAAAATCACTGTAACGAGAAAATATTGAATTTATGATTGGATCATAAAGGAAGATATTTGTGTTACATGTTTTGCAAAACACCTAATATTTGAGGAATTGTTCCATGTACTTGTGTTTCCCAATAAACCATAGGAGTATGGAGTGTCCGAGAGATGAAATCAAACCTTATTTGACATGGTAAGATCAAAGGTGTCATTTATACAACTGCCATTATGTTTTTAGGATTATAGCTTTAGAGACTACCACTTTTACACTAAAAAGAGCACCATCATGATCCATTGAAATGACACCATATGGGTCATGGTTTGGGATAAAACCCTAGTTGTCTTTTCTTAAATTTTGGTATGCTAGACATAAGTAAAAAATTTACAACCAAAGTCGGATAAGCATGTATTTGTAGGTTATCCCAAAGCAATAGTTGGGTAGTCCTCCATGACACTAAAGAAAAACGAGTTTGTCACTTAGAACATCAAGTTTCTTGAGAAGAAATTTTTCTCAAAATTTAAGTGGGAGTACAATAGAACTTTGATTAGGTTGATGAAACTAAGCAACATGTTCTAAGTAGCACAACACCAGAAAATGTCCCGGAAGGGGCCACAATTCTCATTGATCCCGTGATTACAAAGGTTATGATCTTGGAGATTAGAGTTATTATTGAATCGTGTGGGTTAGGTAACAATCAAATAGTGAGATTTGATAAACAAGTCATTATTGTTTTGACAATGATGAACCAACTGTATGCAAAGAAGTGATGATGGGCCCTGACTCCATAAAATGACTAGAAGTCATAAAATCCGTGATAGTTTCCATACACGAGAAATCAAGTTTTTTGAACTTAGAAGACCCTCTGGAAAGGCGTGAATCCTATAGATCATATTTGGATCTATAAAGAAATAGACATGGATGTTTCACACCTATTTAATAGTCGACATGTTGGAAAAGAGTTTGTGCAAGTGTTCAAAGAGTTGACAATGGCAATATTTGATCTTTCGTAGCGATATTTAGTCTGGACGGATTAACACAGCGACCACTACATATGTCAATTTTGGTATATGGTAGTTGAACAAACAAAACAAAGTTCTTCTAATAGAATAGTGGTAACGGACCGAACCCGACTTGGTTCGAATCCCTGTGATTATAGTGCTAGTCCCTGGATCGAATAGCTAGCACCCAGAGTTTAAGATGTAATATCAAGATACAAAGGTCATATTACATCGCATGATCCATAATATGAATACTTCATTACAAACTCATAGACATAGGCTAACTTATTACAAAGCAGCAGAATACAAGTAAAGCATGGAGTCCTTCATCTTCATGTGCCACAGGCAAACATGTTGAGTGCAGACTCATAACCCCTATCATCGTTCCTCACTCATCAATAGAATATACCTGCAACATGATAGGTTGCAGCCACAGAGGTTCTATACTTTGAATGTATTGGCAAGTGTCACTATTATGTGTATATAAGTGGGGCTATCACTACATGCATATTTGGTTAAGTAGAGCTTAGGCTTATTTGCAGAAAGTAACATGGTTTTATCCTATCTTTGCAAAATAGTTTTGATCTTTAAACAACTTTCTGAACTCCTTGGCAAACTCCAAGTGCTTCTACTCCCTTCTTGACACCATCAAGTTTTACTTTGAGAAATTGGAATATCGAGATCTTCCATAGCTCCAGGCCTTAATTGCTCAGAGTTGTCCATAACCGGGGACACGGCTAAGTACTTACAATTTGATCTTCTGCGGAAGTTGTACACTTTACCGACATGACACAATCTCGTCTTGACGCCACCAGTGGCCGCTGGATTAGTACACACCAAATGGAGTACCGGCAGATCGAGAATATGATAAAGTCTTTCCATAGAAGTCCTCCCAATACATAGTGCTAGCACGTCTACGCGTACCAATGCAAAGATCTTCTTCCAAATACATAATGCTAGTCCCTCTGTAGAAGTACCAATGCAAGGGTCCTCTGCTATGTAATTGACTAAGCCAGAGCCCATTTAGCATGTGGTTGTACACGGAAGCCACTGTACGAGAAACATGTCCAATCTCTAAGTTCCTGGGTGCTATTCTTCTAGTGCACACACGAAAGAGATAGCCATAGATATGGTTCCCTTCGTTGCCACCTTATTCACAACTTAGTATCCACATTCCACCTAGGTGATTCATTGAGTACTTGTTTTATTATATAAAACATATATTTTCCAACACTTCATATAATCATGCCCTGATATCCACCCAAAGATATAGCAGGGCTAAGAACACTACAACTACAATGTTTCCACTAAGGAAGATATAAAGAATATCCTAATAGGACATAGCATAGCATATTATCATAGTAGTCCTATCATGCATACTACAAATTCCACTAAGTGTAATGAAAATAGTAGGACATGGATGATAGTGCCACTTGCCTTCATAGTTGATGGTGTTGGTACACTCTTCGCAGTAACACACTTGGCAATCCACACAATCTATCAAACAAACATTCCAAACATTAGACACAAAATCAATTACCACTAACAAGAAATACAAACAATGCAAAGTATGTATGTATGCAACAAGGATTTGATTGCACAAAATTTCCCTAACAAGGTTCTGAGACTACTAATGTTTCCCGAACATTTTATATATGCATGATGCAGAATGCAACTATTTAGTGCAACTAGTTTTCTTAGAAATATGTTCTAACATTAGAGAATGCCTTTCTTAATTTTTTTTGCTACATCAGTTTATTTATACAACTAAAATTTGGTTCTAGTCTGAACTTAGTGACAGTTTCAAATATAATTTATAGAAAAAGGAATTAGCCAAAAATAATTTATAGAACAATATCTATAACAAAAATACTCTAAATACTTTTCTGTAATTTAATTAATTTTACACTAGTCAAACTAGCATACTAATGATCTTAACGTGTTTTTCATGTTCCAATGATTCCGGGGGTTATCTCATTTCCTAAATTTGGATACACAAAACTCAAGATATAGTTTTATGAAGTTCCTAAATTCTTATGTTTAGAAAATCCGAAATAAAAGCTTATATGACATACCCCTTCGTATAAGTGACTCCACCATCCACATGGACTGCTCGATCGGAATACTATGTCCCTTGCCTATTCAACTCTTGTCCTAGCTAGACTTAACCGTCTACACAGATTCATGTCAGAACCCAAACGAGGTTGAGAGAGAGGTTTCTTTTTTTCAACACTACTGACTTGATTTACTAAAGTGATGACAATCGTAAGAATAGGTCCTAGCACTAAATGTTCTAGCACCATCTGTACACACGATTGCTAGTAAATCAGGTAAAATAAAACTGTCTAGACGCATTAATCGACGACGAGAAGATCTCACCTATTGACAGTGTGGTGGTTGATGTCTCAATAGCATGGACGTTGGCAACGGGTTTGGTTGGATAGTGACACAGTAGTCGGAGCAGATACTCCTGGAGAAGAAGAAGTAGTGGTTGGAGTAGCACCCTATGTGGCGGACACGATAGGCTCCTCGAAGGTCCGATGGCGTAGTACATATGGTGTTGTCGTCAACACGAGTCACCGGCTGCACGATTGGATGACATAATGAGCAAAATTGTTGTGCACTGTCTACATGGGAACGAAGGAAGAAGAATTGGGGCCTTAGACCTTCTGTACCCGACGAACTGGACGATGCCGTCACCACCACCGGGGGAACTTTGACGTCAAAATCTGGCCGCGATGCGGCAGAAATTGGTCGTGGACCTTGTGGAGGTACGAAGTGAAACGATGGGAGTCTCGGAGACTGCTTATACACAGAGGGGAGGAGCCAAGCGACGGGGAGCTGATGCTGAAACGACACACGTTCGACAGACCTTTCGGCTGCAATGTGCAGAGGATTTAAGTTGTACTGGAGTGGGGATTTAATCCTCTGAATGGAAACGTGGACTAATGGGAAATAACTTTCGTGTTTAAGACGAGGGCATTTAGAGGTCTACAATTGAGGCAATTTTATGGGGAAGATGTGTCCATGGTGAAGTTTCAGTTTTCCTAACCTGATTTTTAGTTCAGAACGTGAACCAGGAGGAAGACGACCAGCTTCCTTTGGGTCTAGTTGGGCCAAGAGAAGAAACTAAGACCAAGGGGAAATAAAAAAAGGGGAAAAATAAGGAAGGGAAAGAGTGCTATGGTAGCTGGACTGGGAAGTGGTTCCGCTGCTCTTCTCTTTTTTATTCCTTCATACTTTTATTTGCCTCATAAATTCCATATATTTTGATCTAAAACTCCAAATAGGGTCAAACCAATTTCTTGAGATTTATGATTTTATTATTTATAATGATCAGTCATTTAATAATACTTTCATTTCTTTTTTAGTCATTGCCTCAACTTGTCTTTATTTCTCTTCCTATATTTTACAATTTTTCATATCTTTTTATCCGAAGCCACAAATAAGTCAAACTAATTCTAACGGTTTTGTATTTTTGTTCTTTAACATAATATATCTAAAAATATCGTTGCTTAACTTTTATATGAAATGCATCCCTAGATTTGTATTGTACTTAGAGTGACAAACAATATTTAGGGTTTAGGGTTTTGAGAGAAATGCTATGTCTCTACATACTTCATGATTTTGAGGTTTTGAAATCTTGCACACCACTTCAATCAAGAATCATTTTACTTGTCGTGAGTTTTGGGAAAAGTTATATTAAATAGTTAAAAGTTTTTGTTCCATCCGAAATTTTAGGAACTTAGTTCTTCATTTTTTTTAAAATTTTCACATTTCAAAATTTGAATTTTTTTGGGATCTGACAATAGTTACCTAGGATGTGTACATGACACGGTCCGAAGGGTTTTGTTAATTCAAAGGATGCTAAAAGTGCATGCAAACTTCAATGGTTGAAGTAAACATAGCTGACATGGGTATACCCTACGGGAATTCGAGTTTTGTATATACGGCCTAGATACAGCGCAAGCCCACGACGTTGCCAAGGCCCAATATAGAATTCGAGTGACCCACAGACTCTCGATTTCTTGCGAGACAAGAAGGAGCTTAAGATAGAAAGTTCAAAGGGAAAAACCTTAATCTATAACCGACTCGACCTGCTACCCGAGACCTAGCCTGTCTATATAAAGGCTAGGAGGGGGTGGCAAGGAGGACACACAGAACCTTAGTTTCCACAGCTTCCGCCAGACTGCATCTGCGCGCCCCTATAATCTTCGATTCCTCCATTAATTCTAAGAGTAGACAAGCAGGAGTAGGGACCTCTACAAGGCCTGAACCTGGGTAAATCTTGCGCCCTTGTGTGCTTGTTTGCTAGCCTACTGATGCCTCCAGCGCTCCCTCCTTCTCCAAAACCCAAGTCCATAACAATGGACTTTATGAGTTGAACCCTCGTCAATTGGCGTTGTCTGTGGGAATTGGGAGTGCTGATGTCGCGGCTTCTGCGGCCCCATCAACCGCGATCTACAACTCCACAACAGCAGAGGTTCGCCAGCTCTTCGGTGCATTTGACTTGACCGTCCATATGCCGGCCACTCGCCCGGCCTTCGAATCCGTGGGCGATGGAATCAACCTGGTGATCGGGAGCTTCCGCTTCCAAGTTGGTCAGATGGTCAAGCTTCGCATGCCTGACCAACCAACGGCACCCATGATTGCTCCAGCATCGTGGTTCCTGCCACCAATCGGCACCCTCAGTGAGCTTAACACCTCAGCAGCAGCTGAGAGCACGGACAGCGACAAGAGTCGCGAATGCGATCTGGGTGGCCTAGCTACGGAAGATGGAGTCTACGGCTCCGTATCCGAAATTTGCGGAAGCAACATCTTCCCCAACCACTTCATGTGCACCGTCATCAACACTGGCGACACCAGCGCCAATCGCGAAAATGGTGGCGACGGATCTGATCCACCCAACGGTGGCATACCTAATGGCGGACCCCCCAATGGCGGCCCCACCAACCGTGGCAATGGCGCGTCCGTCAACAATGGAGGGGAAGTCAAACCACCAACCATGGTGAAAGAGCACACTGGTGAATGTGTCGTGATTAGACTCAACGACAACGAATGGGCCCGTTGCCGAGAAGCTCTGCGAGGCAACCCTTTGCCTCCCGTCACGCCGCAGGAAATGCTGATGGGCTACCATTGGCTACTAAAGGAGGAGTACAGACGCCAACTACATGCAATCGCGTAACTCGAGGCGCGTAAAAAGGCAGCGGATGAGTCGAGTCTTCGACGAGACGGGCTCTCCTCTCACGGAGGATCCTCCTCCAAAGGCAACGAATACGTCGCCAACCAGAGGCAATCTCGAATGGCTCATCTCACCGAGCAAGAACGCATAGAGGCTGCAAAAGTCCTCGACTTCAGCTCCATGCCAGTCGACACGCGGGGCAACGTGGTCCCAAAGACACCAGAAGCTGCGGTAACCGCGGCCACCATGTACCTCCTCAACAACCAGCCGCCAACTGGAGATCCCCGAGCCGCCATGCACCGATCTACGATCGCGGGCTTGGGGCTAGTCGAGGCCGCTTTCGACAAAGAGCTGACGCTGGAGCCAAAGAAAGGAAAGGCTCTGGCAAAACGCTATTCCTCACCCTCATCCAGCGACGACAGTCACGATTTGTCTGGGCGTCGCCTCTCACGACGGCACGATCGCGACTACAATGCACGCGATGACCTCACGCAGCGTAAAATCGACAAATCAAGGGCAAGACGCGCTTGTTCGACTGACTCAGAAGAGGACGATACTGAACTCTGCGGTGCCAGATGCTTCAGCAGGGCCATCAGGCAGAGGTGAATGCCTAAAGGGTTCAAACTCCCGTCGGAGAACCCAAAGTTCGACGGCCTACAAGACCCAAAGATCTGGTTGGAGGACCACATCTCCTCTGTCAGGCTACATGGCAGGAGTCGAAGCACGGCCATGCAATGCCTGCAGCCATAGCTGCAGGGCGCCGCCTGAGCATGGCTCAACAATCTCCCGCGTGGATCCATTCGTAGCTGGGAAGAACTGGTCTACAGCTTTGTATGCAACTTCAAAGGAACTTACAAAAGGCCTGCATCAATCGAAGAGCTGAGGAGCTGGCAGCAAAGGTAGGGCGAGTCGCTATGCTCATACATCCAGAGGTGGTCCATCATCATGAACTCCGCAGAAAACATCTCGGAGGATCACACAATCGACGCATTCAACGGCGGCGTTCGCCGCATAGAGCTCAGGGAGGAACTGGGCAGCTCGAAACCCAAAACAATCGACCACCTGATGGAAATCACGAATCGGTGGGCCGATGGAGAGGATACGGTGAAAATCCGCACCTACTCCGACGACGACGACGACCTCGGGCGCAGACACGACTATCGAGGAAAGCGGAGAATGCGCGACTACGATGACGTCAACATGGTCACAGCCAGCTACGCCGACAAACGCGACGACAACCGCAACAACGGCTATCGTAGCGGTGGATACCGCGACTGTGGGAAAACCACACAGGTATGGCAGCACCGCACACGCGAAGAGGCACCCACAGCAACCATTGAGGACAAACTGTCCGGGCCATGCAACGTGCACTTCTACATTGACAAGCACAACGGCAAGAAAAAATCCAGCCATGCTCTCAAGGACTGTCGCAAGTTTCTCAAACTCCACGAGGGATTGGCTCGGATGAATCGCGACACAGTCAACAGGGGCTATGGAGTCGCCCCGGGCACTGTGGAACCTGAAGTTCCTCTAGCACCGCACGGAATACGACCACCCACGGCCGCACCGGTCAATAATCACGGCAGCGAACCATACCCACGACCCGTGGGCAACATGGGGATGATACAAAAGGGGCGTCCCTCAAATTGAGTGCAGAAGGCCATCACTCGCCAAGTCAACTTGGCGATAAACTCTCCACCTTCGACCACTGAGTACCTCAGTGGAATTGACTCCTGCATTAACTTCGACTGGCTGACCACCCGCGCCAAGTCCCTCGTCCAGGCCACTGTCCCCTCGTACTCGAGGCGCAGATTGGGGGTTTCGACATGAGCCACGTCTTCATGGATGGCGGCAGCGGCATTAACCTAATGTTCATGAGTACCTTACGTGCAATGAGGATCCCACTGACGTGTCTGGAAGTTCCCAACATGATGTTCCACGCCTTCGTCCCAGGGAAAGGTGTATATCCCATAGGCAAAATCCACCTCGACGTCATCTTTGGCACACCGAAAAACTTTCGGCGAGAGCGCATCGACTTCGAGGTCGTCGACTAGCCTTCACAATATCACTACATCCTCGGATGCATCGTGTTCGCAAGGTTTATGGCAGTGCCACATTATGACTACCTGCAGATGAAGATGCCAGGTCCAAACGGCGTAATTACAATCAACGGGAACTTCGAGAGGTCCGACAGCTGCGATAGGGAATTCAACAGAATCGCTCGTCACGTCCCGTCAAAGTCGTTCATGCGGGCAACTAAGGTCATCACATCGTCAGGACTGATGTCATGAAAATGTAGCAGCAGAAGATTTCGACTACTTTAGTCCTTGCTCGAGTCTTCGACTCCACCAAGCACTCGGGGGCTACTCCCACAGGGAGCGCTAGTCGCGCACCCTACGATTTCTTTTTATACAAGAATATGAACATTCAAGGCATACCCAACAACTCGAATCTATGATTCGAATATGGTTCATGGGTTACTCCCATAGGGAGCGCTGGAAGCAAATTCGACTGAAACAAGCAAACAACAGACGAAAGCAGTCGCAAAAGGTTTTTAGTCCCTCCCTGAGTCTTCGACTCAAATAGGCACTCAGGGGCTACTCCCGTAGGGAGCGCTGGTCGCGCACTCTATGATTATTTGTACATTGTAATATGTGTTGATAACATCCACACTCGAAGTCTATGGCAACACCGCCTCATATTTTTCCCTACAAAGAGACTGCGTCTCCTGGGTCATCGAATCATCTTCGCGATGACAAAAATTCGGATGTCGCGCTTGCAGCGTGAAGATAAGACCTGAATAAGGACTGGCAACGCATTTGCTACGCACTACCAGAAACATATCCATACCTACAGGTACGATGAACATGCCTTGACGGACGCGTCGAGTACTCACACCCCTATACTCGAATTCGACTCCTGTAAGACCTCCGTGGCTTGAGTCGAATTACACCAGCACTTTTCCGAATTCGAGTCTGGGGACTCGAGTTTGAGTAGATTGCGTTGTTTTTCCCTAACGCAGTTAACTGATACCGATACATCGGTTAAATCAGGCACGTATAACAACAATCCCTATGACATAAATAGAACACTCGAAAAATACTCAATCATGTACTCGAAAGGCTTTATAAAGTCCCCAGTCGAATCTTCGATTCCACTGGACACTCGGGGGCTACTGACATGGGTATACCCTACGGGTACTCGAGTTTGGTCTATACGGCCTGGATATAGGGGAAGCCCACGACGTTGCAAAGGCCCAATACAGAATTTGAGTGGCCCATGGACTCTTGATTGCTTGCGAGACAAGAAGAAGCTTAAGATAGAAAGTTCAAAGGGAAAAACCCTAATCTGTAATCGACTCGACCTGCTACCCGAGACCTAGCCTATCTATATAAAGGCTTGGAGGGGGTGGCGAGGAAGACACACACAACCTTAGTTTCCACAATTTTCACCATATTGCATCTGCGCGCCCATGTAATCTTCGATTCCTCCATTAATTCCAAGAGCAGACAAGCAGGAGTAGGGACCTCTACAAGGCCTGAACCTGGGTAAACCTTGCGTCCCTGTGTGCTTGTTTGCTAGACGACTGATGCCTCCAGCGCTCCCTCCTTCTCCAAAATCCAAGTCCATAACAATGGGCATTGATGAGTTAAACCCTCGTCAATAGCGGAGGTCGAATCTTCACCATCATGAAATTGTTAAAAGGTTTAATTTCATCAAAGATGATGAAGATGCTTGCTTTTGCAAGAAATTAAGTGGGAGAACTGAGACATATTTCTAATACATTAGGTAGAGGACATGTTGTTGGTTGGAAATGATGTATCTTTTATTGACATGGGTTAATAATTTCATTAAAATTGGATTTCGATGAAAGACATGTTGGGCAAAACTAGAATATTAGGCATCAATGTCTATATGGATAGATTAAGGCGCTAATATGGTTGTGCTAGACGTACATATATGAGATATTGAATGAGTTGAATATGGAAATGACAAGAAAGGTTCTTGCCGCATGGAAAGGATTGAATCAAGATTTAAGTGTATCGACACTTGGTAAGTAAAAACAAGATTCAAGTATTCTGACACATGGTGAGTGAAATCACATGAATATTTTGATGAATCATATATACCATGATATGTACAAATCCATATATGTCGTATTCTCTAAACGTTATGAGCATATACTAGGATGACTCATAAGATGATCATTGGACGGTAATAAGGATATTCTTATGATATCTGGAAGAAGTAAGAATATATTTATGTAGAAGTGACAAATAGTTACAAATAGTTCATTATAAAGTGTTACATTGATACTAGTTTTGTCACAAGATACAAATTAAATTTATCTCAATTTAAACTATGGGTGGCACAATGTAATAGAAAGGAGGTTCCATGATGGATTTGGATGAGTTCCAAAGTTAAGACATTGTGACAGATACTACAACAAAAGGCTAAGTATATGACTGCTATAGTAGCAGCAAAGGAGGGCATTTTTGTTAAATGTTTGTTATCAAACTAGGTGACGTTCACAGTGGGCTAGTACTATGAAGATATACTGTACGACACTAATATCAAGATGTTTTAACCCAAAGGAACTAAAGGTCACACAAAAGGACTAAATTTATACAATGCCATCTCATTTGATAATGAGTGATGCATAGAGACGCAAAGACATGCAAATACACATGGACCTGAAAGTGTCAGATCCAGAGATTATTTTTACACATGCATATATACAACACCAGAAAACCATAGGTATTGAATATGCAAGTTTACAAACTAGATTATTGACTCTAGTGCAAGTGGGAGACTGAATGTAATATGCCATAGAGGCAATAATAAAGTGGTTATGTGATAAATGTTTATTTCTCATGTTATAATGTTGTTAATTGGAAACGTTAATACATGTGTTTTTGATAAACATAAAGAGTTCCTAATTATGCCTCTTATATAAACTAGATCCTTGATTAACAAGATGATCAAGGTTTCCTGATCATGGACATTGGATGTTAATAACGAGGACACATCATTGGTGGAATGATGTGATGAACATTCATCCAAAGTATAGTAATACGATCAAAGTCATTATGTTTACATTTCTATAACATCATGCGAAGTAACGTTAATCCTTAGACCATGAGATCATATTAATTGCTAACATCGGAAGAGTACTTTGATAACATCAAACGTCACACTGTATCAGGGTGACTATAAAGGTGGATTTGGGTACTCTGAAAGTGTTATGTTGAGGCTCATGGATCAAGAGTGGCATTTTCCCATCCCGATGACGATGAGATATACTCTAGGCCCTCTCGGCGATATCACATTGACTTAGCTTGCAAGCAAGTGATAAGATCACTAGAATGTCATATCAGAGGAACAAGAAAAGAGTACTTGTCGGTAAAGAGATCAAACTAGGTATGGGGATACCGATAATCGAATCTCGGACATGTAATATATTGCGAGATAAAGGGATTTAGTTAAAATGTTAAAGGTTCTCATGGTCACTAGAGTCATTGTTGAATGTGTTGGAGTCAGTTTGGATCTCCAAGTCCCGCTGCTGATTATTGATCAGAGAGGGCTCACAATCATGTCTACATTATTCGCAAACCATAGGGTGACACACTTAAGGGATACCGACACCATTTGGAGCAAACATGATACCAGATAAAGATTATGAAAGTGCTGGAATTATTTCGATGGACACCGGAATTGTTTCAGGTCAAATGCTAAAATTGGTTTTGCATGTGATATCGAAATGTTGTAAGGGGTTTTATGTGAATCTTTTTTAATTAAAGTAATTAACAAAATTTGTAATAAAAGAAATAAAAATTGTTTTTATGTAATGGGAGCTTGCATTAAATTTGGTGGAAAATTAATGCAAAGTGAGTGGAGTTTGTGTTTATGGGAGTGGGCTTAGTGGAAGCTCCACTCACCATTATGGAGGGAGAGGTGGGGGAACCACCATGCCATGTGCATGGCCCCTCGGGTACTTCCCCCTCCTCCAATATAAGGAGCTCTCCTCCTCCTCCACTCTCACACCTCCTTGTGAAGGATCTCTCTCCCCCTCTACATTATTCCCCATGGCTTCGCATTAGCGAAGTACATGTTCCCAATGGCTTTATCTAGGAGGATTTGCTGCTTCCGCTACTTTGCTGGAGCGAGGAATCGGAGGTGGTCAGGGTACTAGATGTGTGTGCGATCATGGATCCACTCCTAATTTGTGGTGCTGGACTTCATAACGATCTTGAGATCAGCAAGTGAATGACTACATCATCCACGAAATTAGTTTGTTAACAAAGATTTTTAGTCTTCGAGGTAAGATCTCTATGGATGTATATCTACCTGTTGATAGTATCAAGGTATATAGATCTTGGTTCTTAGTTGTTCATATCATAGGATTTTTTTTGTTTTATATGCTGCGACCTCAACATATTTATGGACTGAACAAGAATCCCAGAGTTGGAATCTTCGATTTGATGAGGTGGTCAAAGGGTTTGAATTTGTCAAAACTTATGAAAAAGCTTGTATTTACAAGAAAGTGAGTGGGAGCTCTATAGCATTTCTGATACTTTATGTGGATGTCATATTGTTGATTGGGAATGATACATAACTACTTGAAAGCATAAAAGGTTACTTGAATAAGAGTTTTTCAATAAAATACCTTGGTGATACTCACTAGTGTATGGGATCTTTGAAATCTTTGATTTGTAAGTATTAGTCTCGATCCCACGAGGAGCAGAAGGTATGATTATTTATTCTTTCAAATTAGAGTGTCACTATTCTAACATCTACGCACTAAGCAAACTAAAAAAACTATGATGATTGCATTGGAGAGTTTACACCTGAAAGTAAATATGCAAGAAAGTAAAGAACTAGTAAAGTTTTGATATTAAAGAGAGATTGGTTTTTGTTGAGAATGAACAGTAGATGAAAATCCTTCATGGAGTGACTAATGGCAACAATCATGGCCACTTTTCGATGGAACTCCAAGTGAAGAGTGTTGTAGCAAGATTCTTTTCCCCACAGGGGTGACTTGAGGGTTTATATCTAACTCTTAGGGAATTGGTTATGGAAAGGTTTTTGTGTTCTCCTCTTCAAGCAACATGTAAAGTAAAATATTTTGTCTTGTGTTTCCAACTCCACCAAGTGATTGTCAAGCACAAGGTTTCGTATTAGTAATATTAAATAAAATATATAGTAAACTAAAGTAAATAAAGTAAAGAATGCAAACTAGATGATATGGAAGATAATAGAGTTGTTTTGGGGTTTTTATGAGTGATTGCAAGTAGAGAAAGTATTTTTTGTATTTTCGAAATAATAAATTGCAGAAAATATAAAAGATAGTAGATGCAATGAAAATGTCTTTCTTATGATTAAAATTGGACCAGGGTTCATGGGTTCACTTGTCTACTCTCTTTTTAAGTTGGAGTGATCACAAAACAATTCATCAATGATAAATTTCATGGAAATTCTATATGTGTTTGATAAGGAATCAATATGAACATCACATTCTAACATAGAGATGAAATACATCTCTCTTAGACTCCTCAAGAAAGGGAAACTCCATGCAATCTTGAATTAAGAACAAATAAGAGTATAGCTTTAAGTAATATAACATGATGTTTTAAATACAAATATTCTACCTTGATCTAACAAGATTACCACACTGTCACATGATAACTATAACACATGATTTCACTTTATCCCTAGAGAGGCAGCAAAATAAAGGTAAAAAAGCAAATTAGATCTTGAATATTGTTTGTCATAAATCAATCACTACCACCATGCTACTCCATATAATACACACTTATCCCCATACAAGTTCTTGCATACAAGTTGGATCAAAACAACTAATTAAGAATGGGGTACATGATATGCATCTATCAATACATATTACACAAAATATATTCCAATCTCAAATATCAAATCATAGAACAATGATCCACCACATAGGAATTACAAATATGACCATAATCATGTAGGGAAGCTCATACGGTACTGTATCTATGAAGAACAAGAGAGAAATAGATCAAGATACTGCCAAAAACCCATAGCCCGGAGGTGTAGTACTCCCTATTCATCATTGTGATGATGCTAGAGATGTTGGAGAGGGTGGAGATCCTCCCGGAGGCGGCTACAGCAGAGTTTCCCCCTCCAATCTTCGCTGGAGCTAACTCTGTTTGGTGGTGTTTTCGTCTCTAGTGTCTCCCGTCTTGAGGACTCCCCGGGGGATCCTTATATAGGGGTTTTAGGTCAAGAGAACTCTGTGAGCGAAAGAATCAAGGCGATCGGATGGCCGAGGAGGAAACGAGGGTAGGTGGCATGCCCACCTGGGCTGGGCCTGCCACCCATGCTCATTTGGGCGTCCTGGCCCTCGAGGTGGGATTCTTGTGCGCCAGATACTTCTCGTGGATAAATATTGGTATTCCCAAAAGTTCAGGTCCATTTGAATTTTTGTAGGTCCTGAAACATCAAAAACATTGAGGGGTTTTCTACCTTGCCGGGTTATAGCCAAAATAAAGGGGATCATTGGTAAATCCCCAAAAATCAATATAAAACATGGATATATCATTATATATGATGCAAATATTTGGGAAAACATGTTAACGAAATACAAAGTTCATTTATGCATTTTACATGCATCAACATCCCCAAACTTAACTTATGCTTGTCCTCGAGCATGAACGTGATAAAAACTAAACATGGACTTTGGAGTTTGTTAGCTTTGCTTCTTTCATTATCATGTAAAGTTCATAGGCTCAGTTCCTTTCAATGAAACATAATATCCAAGTGTACTATCGAGTTGTATCTTTTACACATCCATAAACATGTTAAACAATAAGTAATGGTGTGATAAAACAAATGATGAACAAAACAAACCTTCAAGCACACTTTGATGAACCTATAGAATACGAGACTCTTTTCATGATGGGCATTTGTGTTTTATGCCTTTATTTTTTCGCCACTTCTTAGTTTCGTGCCCTTGACTGGAAGAGTCACTTCTTAGTTTCATGTCTTCCCTTGAGATGTTTTACATATCGTACCGAAAGTAAGCATTGAATACATATGTTAATCCTCCATAAAGAATCTAAAAATAAAGTTTTGAGCTATGTAGTTCATGTCAACAATACTAATAAGGATGGGGTGATATGTTGATAACGTATCTACAATTTTTGATGTTCCATGCCTGGTTTATATCTACTTTCTTATGTTTTGTCCACACTTTGGAGTACTTTTTATACATTTTCTGGAACTAACCTATTAACAAGATGCCACAGTGCCAGTTGCCTATTTTCCGTTGTTTTTGGTTCCAGGAAAGTGATGGCTCGGTGTTGATGTAGAGCTCGTTGGGAACCCCAAGAGGAAGGTATGATGAGCACAGCAGCAAGTTTCCCTCAGTTATGACACCAAGCTTTAATCGAACCAGTAGGAGCAACGAAACACCCCAAAGATGATGCTAGCTGAGCCTTGGTAGGGCGCACTACCGGTGCTAGTAGCAACATGGAGACCTGCACAACACAACCACAGAACTCTGTCCCCAACTTGCGATGAGGTTGTCAATCTCACCGTTTTGCTGAAAACAAAGGATTCAACGTATCGAATGGAAGGAAGTAATAGTTTGCAGAAAGTAAACACAAAAAAGTAGACAGTTTGTAGATTGAATGTAAAAGAAAGAGGACCGAGATCCATAGTTCGCTAGAGGTGGCTCTCCATAAGATAGATAACATGTTGGGTGAACAAATTACAGCGGGGCAATTGACAAACATCGAGAAAGCAATACATGCATATACTAATCATCTTGACTGCTTTGAGATTCGATTGGGCATTACAACATTATACATAGACCGCCATCCAACTGCATCTATGACTAATAATCCACCCTTCAGGTTATCATCCGAACCCCCTCCAGTATTATGTTGCAAGCAATAGATTATTGCTTTACGAACTGTGTGTAAAGTAAATAATACGATTGTTCTATGAACAAAGGATTGTTGTTTTCTCCCTAGTAGCAACAGCACATCTAGTACCTTAGGAATTTCTGTCACTTCCCAGATTACAAGAGGCATGAACCTACTATCGAGCATAAATACTAACTCTTGGAGTTGCTAGCATCTACTTGGCCAAGATAGCTACTAACAACGGAAAGCATGCAAGATCACAAATAACAAAGACATGATAGAATCAATAATCAATCTGAAATAGCATCTCAATATCCATCGGATCCCCGCAAACACAACATGCGAATTACAAATAGATGATCTTAATTATGAACGGAGCTCACAAGATCTAAACATGAAAGCACAAAGGAAGAGAACCAGCCATGTAGCTACTACATGGATCCGTAGTCCAAGGATGAACTACTCACGCATCACACCGGAGGCTTGCATGGTGATGAAGAAGGCCTCTAGGGTGAATTCCCCTCTCCGGCAGGGTTCTGGGAAGAGCTTTAGATCCCTCCCGATCTAGGGATGGAGATGACGGCGGCTACAGACTCTTTCGTGGATTTTTGATCGGGTACTTAGGGTTTTCGTCCCGAGGGCATCTTATAGGCGGAAGGAGAGGCCGAGGGGGTGCTGGGGTCGGCCAGACCACCCCCTGGCGCGGGCCAGGCCTGGCCGCGCGGCCAGGTGGTGTGGCCGGCGCCCAGCTCTTCTCCATCTCGTATTCTGGCATCTGATGACTTCCGGAAAAATAGGCACTTTGGCTTTTGTCCCGTCCAATTCCGAGAATATTCATTTTCTAACTTTCCTAGAACCAAGAACAGCAGAAAACAGGCAGCTGGCACTGTGGCTCTTGTTAATAGGTTAGTCCAAGAAATCATATGAAAGGTACTCCAAAGTGTGGGCAAAACAAAAGAAAGTGGATAAAACCAAGCATGGAACATC
Source organism: Avena eriantha (assembly GCA_910589775.1). Lineage (NCBI taxonomy): Eukaryota > Viridiplantae > Streptophyta > Magnoliopsida > Poales > Poaceae > Avena > Avena eriantha. The sequence goes on from OU342741.1 coordinate 476,487,201, forward strand.
AAAAAAAAATTATAGATACATTTGCAATCTATCAGAAAGTCAGAAAATGAACATTCTCGGAATTGGACGGGACAAAAGGCAAAGTCAATAATTTACCGGGAGACACATGGAGTCCAAAGGAGAGACGAAGGGGGGCCACAGGGTGGCCAAACCATCCCTTGGCGCAGGTAGCCCCTACGTCGCGCCAGGGCATGAGGTGGGCCCCCTGGCCGGCCACCGACTTTGCCCCTTCGCCTATAAGAAGCTCCGGGGACGAAAACCTTAAATCAAACAGCCTCCAGCCATGAAAAGTTCCCCGCACCATGGCCACCGAAGGGGTGATTCGGGGGATAGAAAGTGACATGGGTATACCCTGCAGGTACTCGAGCTTGGTATATAAGGTCCAGATACGGTAAAAGCCCACGGCGTTGCCACAAACCAATAAATATTTCGAGTGGCCCACGAACTCTCGATGACATGCAAGACAATAACAAGTCTAAAGATAGAAAGTTTAAAGGGAAAACCCGAGACCTAGCCTATCTATATAAAGGCTGGGAGGGGGCGGCGAGGAGAACACACGCAACCCTGGTTTCCACAACCCTCGCTAGATTGCATCTGTGCACCATTCTAATCTTTGATTCCTTCATTAATTCCAAGAGCAGACAAGCAGGAGTAGGGACCTCTACGGGGCCTGAACCTGGGTAAACCTTGCGTCCCTGTGTGCTTATTTGCTAGTCGATTGATGCTTCCAGCGCTCCCTCCTTCTCCAAAACCCAAGTCCGTAACAATGGGCATTGATGAGTTAAACTCTCGTCAACTGGCACCGTCTGTGGGAATTGGGAGTGCTGATGTCGCGGCTTCTTCGGCCCCATCAACTGCGATCTACAACTCTGCTACAGCGGATATTCGCTAGCTCTTCGGCGCATTCGACTTCACCGTCCACACACCGGCCACTCGCCCGGCTTTCGAGTCCGTGGGCGATGGAATTAGCCTGGCGATCGGGAGCTTCCGCTTCCAAGTTGGTCAGATGGGCACGCTTCGCATGCGTGACCAGCCGACAACATCATCGATTGCTCCAGCATCGTGGTTCCCTCCACCGATCAGCACCCTCAGCGAGCTCATTGCCTCGGCAACAGTCGAGAACACGGACAGCGAAAGCAGTCGCGGATCCGATCTGGGTGATATGGAAACTAAAGATGGAGCATACGTCTCCGGATCTTAAAGTTGTGGGAGCAAGAGCTTCCCCAACCACTTCATGTGCGCCATCATCAACGCTCGCGACACCTCCGCCAATCGCGACAACACGGGCAATGGTGGCAACGGATCCGACCCACCAAACGGTGGCATACCTAATGGCGGGCCGCCCAACGGTGGCCCCACTAACAGCGGCAACGGCGCGCCCGTCCACAACGGAGGAGAAATCAAACCACCAACCATGGTGAATGAAAACACTGGGGAGCGCATAGTGATCAGGCTCAACGACAATGAGTGGGCCCGCTGTCGAGAAGCCCTACGAGGCAACCCTCTGCCCTTCGGCTCCCTGCAAGAACTGCTGATGGGCTACCATTGGCTCTTGAAGGAGGAATACAAATGCCAAGTGCATACACTCGCGCAATTTGAAGCGCGTAAAAAGGCGGCACACGAGTCGAGCCTCCGACGAGCCGGGCTCTCCTCCCACGGAGGATCCTCCTCCAATTGCAACAAGTACGTCGCTAACAAGAGGCGATCTCGACTGGCCCACCTCACTCAGCAAGAGCGTGTAGAAGCCGCAAAGGTCCTCGACTTCGGTTCCATGACGGTGGATACGCGTGGCAACATGCTCCCGAAAACGCCGCAAGCTGCGGTAACGGCGGCCACCATGTACTTCCTCAACAACCAGCCGCCAGTAAGAGATCCACGAGCCGCCATGCACCGATCTACGATCGCGGGTTTGTGGCTAATCGAGGTCCCTTGATAAAGAGCCAACACCGGAATCTAAGAAGGGCAAGGCCCTGGCGAGATGCCATTCCTCACCCTCGTCCTGCGACGACAGTCACGATCTATCTCGGTGTCGCCGCTCATGGCGACACGATCAGAACTACGACGCGAGCGATGATCTCACGTAGTGCAAAATCGACAAGTCAAGGGCACGACGTGCTCGTTCGACCGATTCAGAAGAAGACAGGACTGAACTCTGCGACGCCAGATGCTTCAGCAGAGCCATCAAGCAGAGGCGAATGCCTAAAGGATTCAAACTCCCATCAGAAAATCCAAAGTTCGACGACCTACAGGACCCGAAGATCTGGTTGGAAGACCACTTTTCCTCCGTCAAGCTACACGGCGGGAGTCGAAGCACGACCATGCAATTCTTGCAGCTACAGCTGCAGGGCGCCGCCCGTGCATGGCTCAACAATCTCCCGCGCCGATCCATTTGCAGCTGGGAAGAGCTGGCCTATAGCTTTGTGCGCAACTTCAAGGGCACTTACAAAAGGCCCGCATCAATCGAAGAACTGAGGAGCAGCTAGAAAAGGTCGGACGAATCGCTACGCTCATACATGCAAAGGTGGTCTATCATCAAGAACTCCGCAGAAAACATCTCGGAGGATCACGCAATCGACGCATTCAACGGTGGTGTTCGCTGCATGGTCGCTCGAAGCCCAAAACAATCGACCACCTGATGGAGATCGCGAATCTGTGGGCCGATGGAGAAGATTCGGTGAGCAACCTCACCTAGTCCCACGATGATGAATCCCTCGGGCGCAGATGCGACCGTCGAGGCAAGCGGCAAATGGGCACTTACGATGACCGTGACGACGTCAACATGGTCGCAGCTGGCTACACCGACAAGCGCGACGACGGCCGCAACAACACCTATCGCAGCAGCGGATATTGCGACTCTGGGAAAACCACGCAAGTATGGCAACACCGCACCCGCGAGGAACCATCCGCAGCATCCATCGAGGACAAAATGTCCAGGCCGTGCACCGTGCACTTCTACATCGACAAAAACGATGGAAAAAATAAATCCAGCCACCTCCTCAAGGACTTCCGTGAGTTCCTCAAACTCCATGAGGGTCTGGCTCGAATGAATCGCGACACGGTCAACAGGGGCTATGGAGTCATCCCAGGCGCTGTGGCACATGGAGCTCCTCCACCACCACCCGCGGACACGCCGGTACAGCACCACGGAGGTGAACCGTACCCATGGGCTGTAGGCAACATGATGATCCAAAAGGGACGCCCCTCCAATCGGGTGCAGAAGGCTATCACTCGCCAAGTCAACTTGGCGATAAACTCCCCACCATCTAGAACTGAGTACCTCAGTGGAAGCGACTCCTGCATCACCTTCGACAAGCGTGACCATTCGTGCCAAGTTCCCCGTCTAGGCCAGTGTCCCCTCATACTCGAGGCGCATATCGGAGGCTTCGACATGAGTCGCGTATTCATGGATGGTGGAAGCGGCATCAACCTCATGTTTGCAAGTACCTTGCATGCAATGAGGATCCCTCTGACATGCCCTGAGGTCTCAGACACGACATTTCACGGCATCGTCCCAGGTAAGGGCATATATCCCCTGGGCAAAATCAACCTCGACGTCATCTTGGGCATGCCAAAAAACTTTTGACGCGAGTGCATCGACTTTGAAGTCGTTGACTGGCCTTCACAGTACCACTGCATCCTCGAACGCGTCGCGTTCTCTAGGTTCATGGCGGTACCACACTACACCTACTTGCAGATGAAAATACATGGTCCCAATGGCGTCATCACAGTCAACAGGAGCTTCGAAAGGTCTGACAGCTGCGACAGGGAACTCAACAGAATCTCCCAGTCCTTCGGCATGCAGGAGGAACTCACAAGATTGAAGGAGTCAATGGACAACAGTCTCTCTCCCCTAAGGAGGCCAAGCTCACCCGACCTGTCCTTCCACTCATCGGTGCACACGAAGAAAGTCCAGGTCCACCCAACGGACCTGACCAAGACGGCCCTCATCGCCAACAACTTGAGTCCTGCATAGGAACTCGCGCTCGTCGAATTCCTCCGTGAGCACTAGGAAATCCTCGCCTGGTGTCTTGCGGACATGCCAGGAGTTCCCAGGAAATTCGCCAAGCACGCACTCAACATGAATCTAGACGCCAGGCCAGTCAAGTAGACAATACGGCGACTGTCTGAACCACGAGCAAAAGCAGTCGGGATGGAGATCAACAGACTCCTCGATGCAAAATTTATACGCGAGATCAAGGAAAGCACTTGGCTCGCCAATACAGCTCTGGTGCCTAAAAAAGACACGGATATCTTGCAGATGTGCGTGGACTTCACCTCTTTGAATAAGAACTGCCCAAAGGATCACTTCCCACTGCCACGAATCGACCAAATCATGGACTCCACCGCGGGATGTGAGCACCTCTGCTTCCTCGATGCCTACTCAGGCTACAATCAGATTCGAATGAAGGAGGAAGACCAAGAGAAGACAGCATTTACAACGCCCTTTGGTGTGTTCTGTTACAACACAATGCCCTTCGGGCTCAAAAACGCAGGAGTCACCTATCAGCGGTGCATGCAGGCTTGCCTCAAGAGCCAACTTGGTCGCAACATACAAGTCTACGTTGACGACATACTCATCAAAACCAAAGAGGAAGCCTCGCTAATCGACGATCTCCGTGAAACCTTCGCCAACCTCGACCGCTACCAGATCAAGCACAATCCGAATAAATGCCCCTTCGGCGTGCCATCTCGGCAATTACTCGGGTATCTCATCTCTGCAAGGGCGATTGAGGAAAACCGGAAGAAAATAAAAGCCATACTGTCCATGGAGAAGCCGAAAAATGTAAGAGGCGTCCAACAGCTGGCTGGGAAAATTGCGGCGCTCAGTCGATTCATCAGTTAAATGGGCGAAAAGGCACTGCCCTCCTACCAACTTCTCTGCAAAGCTAACAAGTTCGAGTGGACTGATGAAGTGCAAGAAGCATTCGAAGACATCAAGCGCCTGCTGTCCACATCGCCAGTACTGGTGACGCCGCACAAAAAATAACCACTGCTGCTCTACATCTCCGCCACCAATTAGGTGGTCAGCACGGTACTCGTGGTGGAACGTGCTGAAGAAAACAAAGTCCATGGGGTGCAGCACCCAGTCTACTACCTCAGCGAGGTGCTCACACCAACAAAGCAACGGTACCCGCATTACCAGAAGCTGGCTTACGGCGTCTTCATGATAGCCAGGCGACTGCGCAACTACTTCCAGGAGCACCCAATCGTGGTGGTCAACGACGCCCTGCTTGGACATATTCTCAACAATCCCGACGCCACGGGACGAGTCGCGCTTTGGGGAATCGAGCTGTCTCCATGAGACATTACATACGAGAAGCGCGACGCGATCAAGTCGCAATTACTCCCTGATTTCCTTTTACACTGGATGGAGAACCAACTCCCCGAAAAGCAGATATGTCCTATCTCTGGACAATGCACTTTGATGGGTCCCAACGAAAGGACGGCGTTAGCGCAGGTGTCATACTGACATCGCCCCAGGGAGACAAGCTGAAATACATTATGCGAATGCAGTTCACGGCCTCCAACAATGAAGCCGAGTACGAGGTTCTACTGCACGGGATGCGAATGGAAAAAGCATGCGGCGCTACGAGGCTAATAATCTATGGCGACTCCAAGCTGGTGGTCAACCAAACAATGCACGAGTGCGACGCGCTGAACAACAACATGATTGCCTACCACGACCTCTACGACACACTTGAAGGAGACTTCGACGGCTACGAACTGCGGCACATAGGCCACGAAAGCAATGAAGAAGCGGACGCACTCGCCAACATTGTCTCCACCTGCGCCCCATACCACATGGGGTATTTCTCGAGCGTATCTACAAACGCTCCATCAAGCCGAAGGCCACAGAGAAGAAAACAAGCGCAACAACGGACTCGGCGGCTGCGCCACCCAATGAGCCAATGGCACTCGACGACATGGAGCTTCACACAGGACTCAAAGGACCAATGAGTTTCATGATGATCGAGCCATCTTAGACTCAACCCTACATCACATATCTTCTCAGCAAGAGGCTATCGGACGATCCGACTGATGCACGGCACATTGCGCGGCGATCTAAGGCATTTGCTATTATCAACGGCGAATTGTACAAGCGCATCATAACAGGAGTGCTCCAACGGTGCGTCTCCAATGGAGACGGAAGGGTTGTCCTTCTCGACATCCACGAAGGCACTTGCGGGCATCACGCTAGCAGTCGTGCCCTCGTCGCCAAAGCCCTGTGGGATGGATTCTACTGGCCCACGACCATGCGCGATGACAAGGACATCATCCAGCACTGCAACGCTTGCCAGCGATTCGCATACAAACCGCACGCACCAGGCGCGGAGCTCCGACCATTAGCTTGGCCCTTTGTGTAATGGGGGTTCGACATGGTCGGCAAGCTCCCAAGGTCCTCACGAGGAGGCTACGTCTACCTCTTAGTCACAGTCGACAAATTCACCAAGTGGATAGAAGCCATGCCGGTGACAAATCAATAAGGGAACAACGCTGTAATATTCTTCGAATCCATCGTCTACCATTTCGGCGTGCCACACAGTATTATCACAGACAACGGGATGAATTCACTTCCAAGGAGTTCCAGGAATTCTGCGAAAACCTAGGAATCAACATAAGCTATGCCTTGGTGGCTCACCCGCAGACCAACGGTCAAGTCGAAAAGACCAACGGCCTCGTCTGCGGCCGAATCAAGAAACGACTCCTCTGACCACTCAAGCAAGCTGCGGGATGCTGGCCGGACGAGCTGCAATCCGTACTCTGGAGCCTGCGCACAACTCCCAACAGCACCACAGGATACACCCCGTTCTTCATGGTGCACGGTGCTGAAGCGGTACTACCCGTAGAAGTACGCTACAAAGCCCCACCGGTGGTCTCCTACAGCGAGAAGGAATCGACCCTCGCACTTGAAGACTCCGTCGATCTCCTTGACGAGGCACGAGAAATCGCAGCGGAGAGATCAACGATCTACCAGCAAAACCTCCGCAACTACCACAGCAGAAGGCTACGCCCCAGGTCCTTCATCGAAGGAGACCTGGTCCTGCGACTGAAACAACAAGGGCATCTCAAGATCGAGTCCCCTTGGGAGGGACCATACGTGATTACACACGTAATCCCAGGTGGCGCCTATCGCCTTAAAGATTTCGAGATAGGAGTCGCATACTCCAACCCCTAGAACATCGCGTAGCTTCGGCGCTTCTACCCTTATTCATTTTTCTTTCTTTACATTACAAATAAGGCTTGTCTGCCAGGCTACTTAGCCACACATTGTACCTCGTACTGTTCTATGATTAAATAAAAGCTAAGTGCCCCAACCCTGTGTTTTTCTATTACTTTTCGCCATCTATTTACTCGGGGGCTGCGCCACCCTTTACACATATGTTCTATGAATCAATCGCGATATCCTGATTAGCTGACGCAATAATCGAACCCTTGGAAAACACCAACCCAGCTGCAACGCACCTGACAGGTTGGCAAGGTGCTGAGATAAACACAGGTCAGGCTAACGGAAAGGAATCGCATAGTGCAACGCACTCGCAAAACATACGAACTAGCAAGCTCCTTACATATCAATATTAATCAATTATATACAGCATACATACGAACTTTATAACACTGGTATACCTATGTGGAGGATACAAACTAAACTATTGTTCCAACAGAAGAACATTTGTCTGCTCCTTGAAGAAGTCGACAATTTCCTCCGCTGGGCGATCCACCGCCTGGTAATGAGGAACCATATTCCAGGTGGATCCTACTGGCGGCGCCGGCGGTCCAGTAGCAATCGCTGCAACATCCACATCAGGCCTATGTAGTCGCACCAGCGACAGAGCAGCCTTGGCACCAGCCACTAACTGTTGGCGCACACACTCGCGAACTGCGCTCAAATCTTGAAACTTCACAAGGAGAGCCAACAGGCTCGAAGGAACAACGTCCATCAGAAACATTGTCTGATAGATATTCCTTAAGCATGATTGCGACTTCTTCAGAAAATGAAGCACTCGCGAGGCACGATCCTGCATGGCCGCAAGTGCAATCGCATGATCATGATCCACCCAGAAGTACCCACTCGCCTGAAGCTGTTATTGGGTCAGGTCATTCATGCGAATGGCGATCCTGTCCTTCTCATCCTGCAGATGATGCGCGCTGACAACCGTACCAAGCAAGAAGCAAATGTATGAAGACAACTAACTACCACGAGTGGCTACAAGAAAAGATAAGGAGGCAGAAAGCTAACACTTGAATTGATCGCCCAGCTGCGCCACCTCCCCTAGTAGATACTGCTCTCGGGCGGTTCTCTTCCCTCGACTTCCATACATCCACGTTACCGTGGAAGACGGGCAGTTCACGTTCCTGCTGCTTAACGTGATCGCGTAGTCGTGAAAGAAGGGATAGCTCATCCACCCTTTAGTGCGACTGTGCTAAGGTATCACCAGAGGATGGCGGGCCACGAGGCTCGTTCGAAGGACCACTCGACGTACCCTATCACAAGCCAAGCATGAGAAAAATAAGGGACCAAACAACACATCAGCAAAGCTCAAGTGCATCCAGACATATGAAAAGTATTCACAGAAGACACTTAGCCAGCGGCATGTTTTCAACAAAAGGAGTCGCGCTATCAACTATTACAGATATAACTATTGTGGAGCAGCTGGCTTCTTCAACTTGGACTTCGGTTTCGGGGGCCTCATCGAGTCTGTGGCACTATCAGATGCCACAGACTTCCTGCCGGCCCCTGACGCTGCAGCCTTCGCCGCCTTCTTGGCTCGCTGCAGCTCCTCAGAGTACTTCGCGACTGTGTTGATGAGTTGCGGCCCGTACTTGCCACAAGCAGTTGCAAAAGGAGCAAAAACTACCTATTGACCATCTGCGCTAATAGGCATCGCCTTGGAGACGATAGCGGGATCCATCTCCACGCCATGGGCTTGAACCATCGCGAGTGACATGGAAGCACCAGCGGAACGAAGCGAGTTCTTGAAGCCTCCAGGAATGCCTCCAGCAAGGGACTCCACCAAGTCATCTACGTTCTCAATCAGCTCAGCTTTGGGTGCCAGCTCCTCGCGGAGGCGACTGAGTACACCCTTATCTTTGCTCAGCGTTCCCTGAATGGAGGCACTGCGGTCTTCGACTACCGCGACGGCGCCTGCCAAGGCATCATCGCGACGAAGCGCCTAGGCGTCGAAGGTCAGACCACCAGCATCTACACAGAGCAAAGTGTTAGCAAAAATTCAGCACAATAACAAAATCGAAAGAAAGGACGCAATGGAAATCCAGACGAAAGAATACATGAAAGAGCATTGGCAATTGAGAAGAGTTGTCCCTCGAACAACTTCTCCCTAGCAGCGATGGAGGCGTGCAAATGCTCTTTGCGTTTCCGCGATTCATCAAATGTAGTGACTGCCTCACTACGACTCTTCACCACCGTGGCGAGCGTCTTTTCAAGGGAAGAAACGTCGCGAAGAAGCATGTTATGCTTAGCTGCGAAACATAAAATTTAGAACATCAGTCGAGTACACAAAAAATCACAAAGATGAAGAAGAGGAAGCACAAAATACTAACTTTCAACCATGCGGTGGCGATTGTCTAGCAACGCGTGCTATCGACCCATTGCAAGTACTTGCTCCGCCAGGCGATCAGCTTCCTTCACAATGAGCTGCAACAGAATAAACAACAATGGATCAGCAGATAGCATGGGTGATTAATTCGATTGCAAGAAAAGGCAACATCAGACATACGTGATCCTCCACTGACTCTGAAGTCAATTGTCGCGCAGTCGTCCGGACAATCATCTAGTGCTCCACATCGCGTTGAGAACTTGATAAATTGTGCCTGGAGTGGGCCTCCAATGGAGGAGAGGGAGTTCGCTCAGCCACTTCCTTGGCCTTGGAGTCCGCGACTCCAGATTCTTTCAAAAATTGGATGCCGCCAAAAGATGACGACGTCGGTTGACTACGGGGCAAAACCAACATCAGGAAAATGCAACTCCAAAAAGAGTCAAGAGAAGAATTGTATACTTACCAATCAAACTTGTCAAAATCGAAGGTTTGGCCCTCCGACTCCCATGACTCCTTCGGCAGCCGCATCCGCATCTTCTTGCGGGAAGATGGCGCCATGGAACTCACAGGAATAGTAGGAATCGGCGACTCTGCACCAATAGCTGGACCTTATGGGGTCGAAGGAGATGATGCATCTGAATTTTTGCTACGCGCACGCTTGCAAGTGTCTGGACTGCTGGACTCGAGGGATTCCTCCTCCTCTTTAGATGGGACGGTCGATTACGACTCGTCCTCTTCTTCTGCTTCACGAGGAATAACCCCCTCAGGAAGAGGGGGCAAAATAGGAGATACCTTCCAATCCTGCATATAGAAAACAAGTCAGCACACGTCAAGAAATTAGAACTATTCGACAACTAAAGTTACTTCGTAGCCCAAACCATACCTCAGGAGGAGGGTTAGAAGCATCGAATGGAGGTATGACTGGTTCACTGGGGAGCACATCCTTGGCGGTGTACTTGGTGAGCAGTCGGACCCTGTTATCTACTTCACCCGCGGAAATGCCACCGGCAGATACACGAGTGACATCGTCCGCACCAGCCCACTGGACATGGGGTGGACTCTGGCCTGCAGAGGCTGGATGGGACGGTGCAACCATGTGCGAATGAGGGAGCAGCCTCCCTCTTCTTTACCCATGCGACTCTCGAGGTCACAGACGCGCTCGTACAACACTTCTGTCTCCTCAGACTCGCCGAGCATCACCACGTTCTTCCAAGAACGCCTCCTCCTGCACGGCGTCGCGGGATCGAAAGGCGCGAGTCTGAAGTGGTCTCCGTCGGCCTTCTGGTCGCGGATGTAGAACCACTTGTTCCTCCACCCTTGGACGGACGCCATGAGTTTGATGTCGAAATATGTGATGGAGGAGTCGACATGGATCCCGCAGCCTCCTACATCATAGACTACGGAGCCAGATGCTCACTGATGCTTCAGCTTGAAGAGCCGTTTGAAGAGACCAAAGTGTGGCTCAACTCCGAGCTAGCACTCGCAAAGTGTAATGTAGCAGGCGATGTGGAGAATAGAGTTGGGGGACAGCTGGTGCAGCTGGAGCCCATAGAAACAAAGGAGGCCCCTGAAGAAAGGATGCAGGGGCAGAGATAGACCGCGGATGATGAACGCTTGGAACATCACCCGGAAACTAGCAGGAGGACAAGGAGTTACCTCACCTCCTGGGACTTGCCGGTCACCAACTATGGAGGACAGAACTCCATCTCGGCACAGAAGACGAAGCTCGGACGACTTGATGATGGACGCGCGCCACACACCATTGGTGACGCGGGTGCCCGCGCTCTTCTTCTTCCTGGTGACAGCAGTGCTTGTGCCGGTCGAGCCACCCTTCTTCTTGGCAGCAGCAATGGCAGCGGTGGACTCAGCGGCAGCACCTCCTTTCTTCTTCCCCATCTTGTGGCGGCGATGCGAGCGGAGGAAGTAACTGGGAAACACATGGAGTTGGTCCAGTGCCGCAACACGAGATGAACTCTAAGAGCCAGAGAGAAGCATCAATGGCGATGGAGGCACAAAGCAGAAAAGAGAGCAGATGAGAAATTACCGCAGCTACGCTGCTACTTAACCCCCTGGCGGACGCAATCCAATGGCCAGCAGAAACCCTACTGGACGCATGGCACGCATCGCGATTGACACGTGGAAAGGTGGGAGCATGAACCGTCACCCACTACCTCCATTACGCGTGGAAATCGAGGAGGCATAGTTAAAACGAAAGATTACACATGCCCGATCAAGTCAGGGTCAGAAAATGGGACCCATCGCTCGTCACGTCCCATCAAAGCCGCTCATGCAGGCAACGGAGGTCATCACATCGTCACCACACAGATGTCATCAAAGATTGAGCACTAGAAGACTTCGACTACTTTAGTTCTTTCTCGAGTCTTCGACTCCACCAAGAGTTCGGGGGCTACTCCAATAGGGAGCGCTGGTCGTGCAACCTACGATTTTCTTTTCTGCAGGAATATGGACATTCAAAGCATACCCAACCACTTGAATCTACAATTCCACTATGGATCATGGGTTACTCCCATACGGAGCGCCAGAAATAAATTCGACTGAAACAAGCAAACAGAAGACGACAGTAGTCGCAAAAGTTCTTTAGTCCCTGCCTGAGTCTTCGACTCAACCAGGCACTCGGGGGCTACTCCCTTAGGGAGCGCTAGTCGCACAACCTATGATTATTTGTACATCGTATTGTGTGTCGATAACATCCACACTCGAAGTCTACGGCGACACCGCCTCATATTTTCCCTACGAAGAGACTGCGTCTCCTGGGTCACCCGAATCATCTCCATGATGACCAATAATTGGATGCCACGCTTGCAGCATGAAGATAAGACCTGAATAAGGCATGGGAACGCATTTTCTGCGCACTACCAGAAATATATCCGTGCCTACAGGTACGATGAACATGCCTTGATGGACGCATCGAGTGCTCACACCCATATACTAGATTTCGACTCCCGTAAGACCTCCGCGGCTTGAGTCGAATTACACCAGCACTTTTCTGAATTCGAGTCCGGGGACTCGAGTTCGAGTAGATTGCGTTGTTTTTCCCTAAGGTAGTTAACTGATACCGATACATCGGTTAAATAAGGCATGCATATCAACAATCCCTATGACCTAAACAAAAAACTCGAAAATACTCTGTCATGCACTCGAAAGACTCATAAAGTCCCTAGTCGAATCTGCGATTCCACTGGACACTCGAGGGCTACTGACATGGGTATACCCTGCAGGTACTCGAACTTGGTATATATGGTCCAGATACGGTAAAAGCCCACGGCGTTGCCACGGCCCAATAAAGATTTCGAGTGACCCACGGACTCTCGATGACTTGCGAGACAAGAAGAAGTCTAAAGATAGAATGTTTAAAGGGAAAACCCTAACCTGTAACCGACTCGACCTGCTACCCGAGACCTAGCCTATCTATATAAAGGCTGGGGGCGGCGAGGAGAACACACGAAACCCTAGTTTCCACAACCCTCGCCAGATTGCATCTGCGCACCATTGTAATCTTCGATTCGTTCATTAATTCCAAGAGCAGACAAGCAGGAGTAGGGACCTCTATGAGGCCTGAACCAAGGTAAACCTTGCATCCCTGTGTGCTTGTTTGCTAGCTGATTGATGCTTCCAGCGCTCCCTCCTTCTTCAAAACCCAAGTCCATAACAATGGGCATTGATGAGTTAAACCCTCGTCAGAAAGTCTCTGTTCCGGCACCCTGCCGGGACGGGGAAGTGCCCCCGGAGCAATCTCCATCGATATCCACCACCATCTCCATCGTTGTTGCTGATTCCCATGATGATGAGGGAGTAGTTCTTCCTCGAGGCTAAGGGTTCTACCTGTAGCTATGTGGTCATCTCTCTCTCTATGCATGATCATATTGTGATCATGAGCTTTGTAATCAAGTAGATCTACCTTGCTACTCAAGTGCTTTAATAGATCTCTGCTCTCCCCATGTGTGTGAAAGTGATTGCGTGCACACCATGGTGGCACTTAGGCTAGAGATTACAAATACTTGTTATGAGTTATATTTGGAGTTGAATGTCTCTATGAAATTGTGGTGTTTGCTGGAACCATCTAGTGCTCAAGGTGACAGTGTGGGGTTATCTAGATGGGGAAAGCAAACTTTGAGGAGTGTTGTTATAGCCCTACCATGGATTAGAGTGTTCAATCTGAGAGTAGTTCAGAGTAGTATCATGAAGAGAAGATATTTATATGAGAGTGTCCACTAGCGAAATTATGATCCCTACGCCTTGTTTCTTAGCATTGAAACACCGTTTGCAACTAGATCTAGTACATGTTTGCTAGCTTCCATCTTTATTTTAGATTGCCTTTAGTCTCAACCACACGCCATCAATGCTATTTTCTGGCACCGTTGCCACTTATAATTATCTATACCACTTGTATTTTACTATCTCTTTGCCGAACTAGTGCACCTATACACCTGACAAGTGTATTTGGTGTGTTGGGGACACAAGAGACTTCTTGTATCTTGATTGCAGGGTTGCTTGAGAGGGATACCTTTGACCACTTCCTCCCTGAGTTCGATAAACCTTGGGTAATCGACTTAATGGAAACTTGCTGCTGTTCTACAAACCTCTGCACTTGGAGGCCCAACAACTATTTACAAGAATAGAAGTGTGTATACATCATGGGGTTCCAAGTATCTTTTATTTCAAAGCTTCATATGGTTTATGCGCTAAATATCTTACAAGTTGATTCTTTCATGCACCATACCTATGACCTTGCACTCCTCATGCTACTCAACTTAGGCATATCATTCTATGCACATGTTGGTCTTAGAAACCGCATCACTAAAGTACCTCTTTCTCCCTATGAACATATATGCCCCCTTTTGTATTTATTTATTTATTTAGCATAGGAATTAATGTAATTTAATGGTAATGTTCAAGGTGGGAGGGGATAGTATATATACTCTAGAAGAACAAGAAAAATAGACATATGAATCATATCAACAAGGATCATCATGCTGTAAGTTTCCACCATGAGTTGTCGCGAGGCGCATAGATATTACTAGCGGTTCAGGAGCGTTTTATCTCAACATGCCTACTCCCGTATGCACACTTTATTTCACATTGATGAAATCCATAGGCAGAACTTTAACATGATTAATTATCAGCATTCAACATTGAAAGCTTGTGCCATGATAGCATGGTTTGGCCAACAACAACTAATAAGATGTAAAGCAGTGGTATAACCCCAAACCTTACTTTCTTATGAGATTTAAAATACATGAAAAAAGGTGTTTTTAAGAATGTTTGGAGGATTCACGTACATACTATACTTGAAAGTAGATTTTTCCACAAATAGGTGGATATGCCTAGTCTAGTTTATGTGGTTTGGAACAAGTCTTAGCTTGTATTGTGAAGGCTTAGCAAAAAAGCGATCTAAAGAGTGTGCCATCTAGTCCATAATCCCAACATTTATTTTCTCACCTTGATACTTAATGTTGAACATAAATATACACAAGCAAAGATAAAAATTAATAGCACAAAACAAATCATACTTCATATAAAGTACTTGAGCTTAAGAACTAGACATAACATGAATTTCAGCCTTTTGCTTTTATCTCCCCTTTTATTTTATTTCAAGGCATTATTATTCATTTTTAGTCTCATTAAGGAAAAGATTATTTTCATTAGCTCTATCATAAACATTTATAATAATAGTGGTGGTGGTCCTTTTAATGCAAAACAAAAGTAAAATAAACAAAACAGACGCTCCAAGTTTCAACGATAATTTTATGTTGCTCGAAAAAAAAGTTTAGAGGTTTGTAAACCGTGAGTTTAATAGGTTTAGTGGGGTGCCTTGGGCATACCCAAGCTTATGGTTTTAACCATCCCTGTACTACTCTTGGTGTGATGTTCCTCTATTCCCTGTCAAAAAAACTTCAACACAAAACTTTTTCTCCCATCTCTTTTCTAAGTGCTCACATTAGTGGCACAAAAGTATAATAGTTGCTGCATATATATCAAAGAAAAATTCTTTCTAAATTTTCTAGCAAGCATATAATGTTCCTACATAAACTTAGCATATAATATGACTCATAGTAATCATTTTAGGATACTTGGGAATGTAAAACAAAACTTGACAGAATTTGTCCAGATTTTCAGTAGCAGCAAAACAATTTTTTCTCGCCCACGTAAACATGTCAGAAATTTTAGCCAATTTTTGTGCATTCATATGATTAAATGTTGTAAACTCTGTGTAAATATTAGTGCAATGATAATTACATAAAAAATCAGACAATTCTTGCACTAAAAACTGTTCTGCAGAAATTTGCTACTCCATATGGTTAGAAACGTTTTAACATCCAAAATGGGTTCCACTTGGTAATTTAATAAAAATTACAGAAAAAACAAAAAAAACTCTCTTGCTACATAAAGAGTTAAAATGAAAAGTCCAAAAGAAAACTAACCAGGTTGCCTCCGGCAAAGCACTTTCTTTATAGCCATATAGCCAGGCTTTACTTACTTGGTTTAAGTGATATGGAACTCATGGGATAGCTTGTGCTTCTTTGCTACATCCTTCTTCCTTGGAAAATGTTTCATACATTTCTTGTGAGGAAACTGAAACTTCATATTTCCTTTAAATATCAATGATTGCACCTGTGGTTCTCAAAAAGGGTCTACCAAGTATTATAGGACTTGAGTTATGTCTCCCCATGTCTATCACAATAAAATCAACAGGTACAAATGTCACATGCAATTCAACCATGATATCTTTAAGTTTTCCTAAAGCGTGTTTAGTTGAATCATCAGCAAGTATAGAGCATTTTTCATAGGTTTCAAATCAAGTAAATCATACAGATCTTTAGATAAAATTGAGACATTGGATTCTAAATCTAGAATAGCATGATGCGTCTCTTTTCCAATAGTGATTAAAATCTTGGGGAGCCATATATCCCCAATCTTAGGTGGTATCATAGATTCATTATTATATCTTTCAATCTTTTCTTTTATAACATAATTTGCTAGGTAGGAACCAAATCATGCTTGATGACCATTAAAAGATGGATCATTAGAAAACTTTTGCAATAAGTTAATGAGTTCATGCAAGATACATTTATCAGGATCAAGTAGAGGTTGTTTTGTTTCACATAGCATTTTTAATTCTTCTACTTTTCTATCATTTGTTATCATTAGGGTTTCATTTTCCTCCACCATATTAAGAGTTTCCCATGATTTATCTATTACTTCTTTCCCATACTTAATAGTTTCATCATGGTTCTTTTGAGCTTGAATAAGATTTTTAAATGATGTGACTTTTGTGTTAGGAGATCTACCCTTTCAAATAAAGAATATTGACTTTCAAACTTAGCTATAAATTCCTTGTTAAGTTCCTTTTGAGTAGCTATAAAGTATCTCATGGTGCTTTCTAAATTATGAGAAGCATTATCACCACTAGCATATTTATTAGGAACAAAAGGTGGCCTACCATATGAGTTATTATAGTTGTTCCCATATCCATTACTACCAGAGTTTATTATGTAGTTGACATCTACACTTTCATTGGTGTTTGTTACTAATTCTTGTAGAGGAACATTATCAATAGTTTGCTTAGATATGTAGGAAAATATAGCATCAAGTTTACTTCCTATGGAGTCTAGTTCTTCAATGGAGTTAACTTTCCTAGATGGGTTTGGTGCTCTTTCAGTATGCCATTGATTATGGTTATGGAGCATGCTTTCTAGGATAGTTTTAGCTTTCGGCACAGTTTTACTCGTAAATGCACCCCCGCAGCGGAATCTAGAATGCTTCTTGACATAATATGCATGCCATTATAAAAAGAATGCAATATTGTACATTCATTTACTCCCTGTGATGGGAAAGATCTAAGCATGTTTTTAACTCTCTCCCAAGTTGTTGCTGCACGTTTATTATCATTTTATCTAAATGACTGGATATTATTTCTGTTTTGTAGGATCTTAACAGGTGGGTACTATTTCTTAATGAAAGCTTCTTTTAATTCATCCCAAGGGTTTATACTAGCAGTGGGAAGTAATAATAACCATTCTTTAGCTCTACTTCTTAGTGAAAACGGGAATAGTTTGAGTCTGACAATGTTATTTTCCACATTTTTTAACTTTTGCATATCACAAATTTGACAAAAATCATGCAAATGCATAGAGGCATCCTCACTAGTACTCCCCCCAAAATTGTCCTTTAGTTATAAGGTTTAAAAGACAAGGACGTACTTCAAAGCTTTCAGGAGTAATTTCAGGAGTAGTAATACGTTAGCTATGAATTCATCATTAGGATTGTTTGTGTAGTCACAAAGTTTTGTTCCTCTTTCTCCCATTTTTGCAAATAAAAAGTTGAAACTAATTTTTATGTGTTTTTGTGCTTTAAGGAAACTTAAAAGGACTAAAAACAAGACAAAGTAAAATGATTTAAAAATCTAAAAGGAGAAGAAAAGGCTCATAGTGGTGCAACCTCCCCCAAGCTTGGGTTGTTGCACAAGATGATGAAGATGACAACGCCCGAAAATTGTTCCAAGTGCCGCGGAAATACCTTGTTCTTCAAACTTTCTCTTGAAACTTGATGACGATGTAGTTGTGGTGTACCTTCGCCAATTCCCCGGCAACGGTGCTAGAAAATACTTCTTGATGGCATCAATCGTGACCACTTTTCATTGGGACTCCAAGTGCAGAGTGTTATAGCAAGCTTGTTTTCCCCACAAAGGTGACTCAAGGGTTTATATCAAACTCTCGAGGAATTGGTTATGGAAGGGTTTTTGTCTTCTCATCTTCAAGCAACCTGTAAAGTAAAATAATTTGTCTTGTGTCCCCAACTCCACCAAGTGGTTGTGAAGCACAAGGTTTCGTATTAGTAATATGAAATAAAATATAAAGTAAACTAAAGTAAATAAAGTAAAGAAATGCAAACTAGATGATATGGAAGATAATAGAGTTGTTTTTGGTGTTTTATGAATAACTGCTAGTAGAGAAAGTATTTTTGTATTTTAGAAATAATAAATTGCATAAAATATAAAAGATAGTAGATGCAATGGAAAGGTGTTTCTTATGATTAAAATTGGACCTGGGTTCATGGGTTCACTTGTCTACTCTCTTTTTTAAGTTGTAGCGATCACAAAACAATTCATCAATGATAAACTTTCATGGAAATTCTATATGTGTTTGATAAGGTATCAATATGGGCATCACGTTCTAACAAATAGATGAAATACATCTCTCTTATACTCCTCATGAAAGGAAACACGATGCAATCGTGAATTAAGAACAAATCAGAGTATAGCTTTAAGTAATATAACATGATGTTTGAAATACAAATATGCTACCTTGATCTAACAAGATTACCACACTATCACATGATAACTATAGCACATGATTTCACTTTATCCCTAGTGAGGTAGGAAAAGAAAGGTAAAAAACCAAACTAGATCTTGAATATTGTTTGTCACAATTCAATCACTACCACCGTGCTACTCCATATAATACACACTTCTCCCCATACAAGTTCTTCCATACAAGTTGGATCAAAACAAGCAATTAAGAATGGGGTACATGATATGCATCTATCAATACAGCTTACACAAAATAGATTCCAATATCAAATATCAAATCATAGAACAAAGATCCACCACACAGGGAATTACAAATATGACCATAATCATGTAGGGCGGCTCATATGGTACTAGATCTATGCAGAACAAGAGAGAAATAGATCAAGCTACTTCCACAAACCCATGGCCTAGAGTTGGACTACTCCCTCTTCATCATGGTGACGATGTTGGAGATGTTGGAGAGGGTGGAGATCCCTAGAGGCAGCTCTGGTAGAGTTTCCCCCAATCTTCGCTGGATCTAACTCTATTTGGTGGTCTTTTCGTCTCTAGTCTCCTGTCTCGAGGACTCCCTAGGGATCCTTATATACGGGTTTTTAGGTCAAGAGAACTCTGTGGGTGAAAGTATCAAGGCGATCAGACGGCCGAGGAGGAAACGAGGGTAGGTGGCATGCCCACCTGGGCTGGACACGCCACCCATGCTTATTTGGGCCTCCTGGCCCTCCAGCTGGGATTCTTGTGCTCCTGATGCTTCTCGTGGATAAAATATTGGCATTTCCAAAAGTTTAGGTCCATTTGACTTCGTATAGGTCCTGAAACATCAAAAAAGATTGAAAACGGGGTTTTCTGCCATGTCGGGTTATAGCCAAAATAAAGGGAATCATTGGTAAATCCCTCAAAATCAATATAAAACATGGACATAATGTTATATATGATGCAAATATGTGGGAAGACATGTGAACAAACTACAAAGTTCATGTATGCATTTTACATGCATCTGTGACCAGCTCAATATTACACGGATGAGATCATTAATGTAATAATAATATCATTGCTATTGTCTTGTGCTCTAGTAAAGTTGAAATTAGGCATGTGTTCCATATGTAGTTGTACATACTAACCAAGAGAATGTGCACAATAATATATTGTCCTACCTGCCCATTTCATTGAGGCCAACTTGGAACTACCGGTGATTAAGGTCTACCTTTTAAACTAGCCCGGCACAATGCATTAACACTCCTTCAACATATGAACTCCTACATATATATAACATATTCCCCTTGTTTTACCTAGGGTATCACGGTAGGGTTTGCATGTTTAACACTATAACATGTGATACACTATGCAGATAAATACCAAATTATCATATATGATTGGGAAATAAAAGTTCAGAGATAAGATCATGTTATTGGGGCACTAATAACAAGCAATAAGAATAGCATAAGTGCAAAAAAAATCACACACAAACATCAACATAATAGGCACCTCAAATTATGATAGCTATTCATCATTGCTAAAGAGATCTCATTGAGTTACTTTACAACCCACGCCTACATAGGGGATTACTCACACATGGTCATGCAGACTAGAGGCTTGATGGAGTGGTTGATGAAAAAGAGCATGCCCGCGATGGAGATCATGAAGGAAGAAGCCATGACAATGGCGGTCTTAGAGGAAGGCGGTGGCCCTAGGGATAGAGCACCCTTGCCCCTTATTATTACTTTGTGATGGTGCAACAATGGACGAGCTTCTCCCCCTCCTTGGCAGCTGCCAGGTGGAGGCATGGCTATGGATGGGTGTCTCTAAAAGTAGGTTTTCCTCAGTATATAGAGTTGATGTCGTCGGATTGATGACAAGTACGCCATGAGGGGGTCACCGAGGCGTGCGGAAGAGAGGGGTGTGAGACGTACGGTGTTCCGGGACGGTGAGCAGACAAGTTTACCCAGGTTTGAATCCGCCGGCTTTGGACGGATCCTACTCCTGCTAGCAATCCAGTAATATGGTAGAGCCAGAATATGGGTTACAAGGGTTCGCCTGTGTGAGTTGAGATTGTAGACTATTGAGGTGTTGCCCTAAAGGCTCTCCCTAGGATGGCTTATATAGATATCCGGCCTAGGGTTTAAAAGAGAGATCTATCAGGCTATGACTAAGAGATGGTTACAGAGTACATCTTGAACTACAAGTAACGCTATGGGCCTAAGTCGGTAAGTCTTCTGGGCCTTCCCGTAGCCGGACTGAACTCCGTCTCTTCTCCTAACTGGGCCGCCCGTGAAGCAAAGCTCTAACCCGAAGTGGGCCACCCTGGTCAGTGAGGAACTGTGAGGATACCCGGAAAGTATATCCCCAACAACAGCCCCCAGAAGTCGCCAAGATCCAAAGTCGGATTCATCACCTCTAGCTTGATCTTCGGCTTGCAGAATCTTGAAGGGTTCCTGAAACTTCACAACAAAAAATACGATCCGGGTCTTAAAAATAAGTCGGACCTATCAACAGGTTACTCAGATTTTCCAGCTTGATTTCAAACTAAGCCGGAACTTGGCCTCTAACGCCACCTGACACCAGCCATGGTCAAGTCACGTCATCTGACAGACATCCTGTCAGCACGACCGTTGGTGGGTCCGCAGTTCGCGGAACCGAGGCGTCGTTTCAATGCGTACGCGGAGATCGAGGCGACGTAATCATCGCGTGGGTCCCTCCTAGTTCCTTCCACGACGCGTGGCAGTTACACTGTAGCAGTTGCACGAATCTTGGCGCGGTTAGGTGGATATAAGGTGTGAGGATTCTCCTCCTCCTTTCTTCACATGTTCCCTTGCCGTTTCCTCTCCTCCAAATCTCCCCCACGCGCACAGAGCTCCTCTGCTTTCCCCCAAAAACTCCCAGCGCCGCCCATCCTAGGTCACTAGCTCACCGGAGAAATGGCTTCCTCATCCTCCTCCGGTTTGGTGGCAGTAGCGGCGACGGCGGTGACGGAAGTGGCGACGGAGAAGGAAAGCTTCTGCGGGGTCTGGATCCCTTGCGTGCTCGATGACGAGAAGCTCCGTGGCGTGGAGATAGAAGGGCTCCTCCGCGCCGGCGACTGGTGGAGCGGCTACAGGAAGACCGTCCCCAACCCGCACGCCGGCGAGGGGGTCCACTTCGGCACCCTCCTCGACAGAGGTTTGTCGTTTCCTCCCTCGGAATTCTTTTCCGGGGTGATAGATCACTATAGTGTTCAACTCCACCATCTTCCTCCCAACTCTCTCTTAGAGATGAGCACCTATGCGGCTTTGTGTGAGGGATTTCTCGGCATTAGGCCGAGTGTTACCTTATTCTGGTACTACTTCCATGTCTGGAGAAATTCTATCACTATCGGTGTTCCTTATATTACTGGTACAATTAGTTTTTCACTTAGACGCGAGCGCGCATATCCCAAAATCTTAGCTAGTGACTTGGTCAAACAGTGGCCAGCCACCTTCTCCTATCACAAGGACATTCCGGCTCCCGACAAAGCTACTGCTTTGCCGGCTTTCGTTGACGGAGCTGCCACGACCCAACCGTCTTGGGACGAGGCTGCTCCGGCTCTCAGTGACGATCTGATACTCGCTAAGAGGCGGGTCGAATATCTGATCAAACACAAAGGACTGAAGGGATCCGACTTGGTCTAGTGTTGGGTCTCACGCCGGATCCAACCCCTTCAGTACCACGGAGACCGACTGATGCACTCCATCACATCATCTAAGAAAGATTCCCTCCGCATCAGCCCCAGAGCCTATACCACGCAAGGTTATATAAGCCAGATCAAATGGTTGATAAGGGAGCGGATCGAGAGGAGGATCCCGGAGGTTTCTCTGGATATGCATACGGCGGAAAACCCCGTAGTGCCGGTAAGCTTCTAATAGTAAACCTTTTTGTGTGTTTCAATCTTTAAGTTATATTGCAACACGGATATGTTTTCTTCTTTTCAGCTTGCTGATCTCCCCGAGTCAGAATTTGCTCCTCTCGAGGGATATCCTCTAGAGTTTTCTCAGGAGGCAGAACTGGTCCCATTGCCGGACATTGCGCTTAAGAAACGCAAGGCTCCGATAGTGGTTGTCGGCACAAAGGAGGTGCCCATCGTAAAGAGGTAACTTTCAACACAATTTTCGCTTTTGTACCCTACTCGAATTTTCTTTCGAGAAGTAATATTTTCGACTTTATTACATTCTCAAAGCTAAGCAGCTCATCAAGGGAAAGGGGAAGGGAACTTCTTCGAAGCCCCTGCGACAGACGAAGCTTAACATAGCTTCTCCTGCCGTGGCTCCTCCGACTCCTGCCCCCCAACCTTCCGCAACGCCGGTGATCATTCCTTCTCCGGCTGGCGCAGAAGATTCGGCTCCTTCAACGGAGCCTGTGATCCTTGAATCACAAACTGACGTCACCATGGGTGAGTCAGGTATAGATAAGGGTGCACCCTCTTCGGGTAATGATCCCTCGGCAGAAACCTTTGCCGAAAACCTTCTCAGCAATCTGGGACTAGCCAAATTTGGCCTATCTCGGAAATCTGTAGAAGAGATCTAGCAGCTGGCCAGGCAGTGCCTAGAGAAAAGAAATTTGTCGGCCAAAGAAGAAGCGCAAGAGGCAGAGGACATCAAGTTCTCTGACCTTCTTGCACAAGTGCGTCTTCACGACGAGAGAATAAGGATCGGTGAGCTTCCAACGGCACTAGTGGTCCCTCTGACTCTTGCTGAGAAGGTTGTTGTTGAAGTAAATGCGAGTTTAGATAAACTCACTCGCGAGCAATATGTAAGTCGGAATTCTAACTCTTGTTTTTCCCTCATTTCATATCATATCATCTAGCCCCCAAGCATGAAGTAGGATATATAATCCAGGTTTATGCTTCCTTAGGATGCCAAAGGACGAACTAGTGTAGCCCCCAAGGCTCGTGCTGATATTAGTAAAAATATTAGCTCGAGTCTTTAGTAGACTTCTGACTTTGGGTATTCTGACTTACAGAAAGTATGTTCCTATAACCAGGATTTGTTAAAAAATGTCTGCAAAAAGCGAAGAGAGATCAGGGCTCTCCGACTTAAGAATGTTGAGCTTAAGGTCTCCAAGGATGAGGCCGAAGGTAAACATTCCGAGACTCAAAACCTTGTCTTTCATCTTTTCATAGTCGAATTTTCACTAAACTGTTGTTCTTTTTTGACTTACAGCGTTGATAAAACAATCTTGCGCCATGATTGAAGAGGCCGAGAACCTCAAAACCTTGGTGGTGGAGAACAAGGAACTGCGCCAAGAGCTGGATAGGCTCAAAGCGGATCATGAGAAGAGTATAGCTCAAGTTCTCGAGTCCTCCTCCATGGCTACTGACGAGCGCGATCGCAAGATTGCCGCGCAAGATCAGAAAATCTCGGACCTCAATGATGAGCTATGCAGAGAGAAGGACCTTTCTGAGGCGCTCCAGGCTGAACTCCGGAGTCTTCGGGAAGAGAAGACCAAGGTTGACGACGTCATCTTCGGTATGTTCCATCTGTCTGACTTATCAATTTTCTTCGACTTCTTTCTATGTCGGATTTTCTTAACTTTTTTGTGTATAGCTCCTCCGAACTTGTCGGACTCCACCTCCGCCGAGCCCCCTACCCACTGGCTTACTCAAGTCGGTGACCTGCTTCATAGCTTCCGCCAATCCCTTGAGGATATTGGCGAAGCTCTCAAGATTCCAAACATGCATAGCATGTCAGATTATCAGGTGCGGGACAAGGCGAAGGAGATGCCGCAGCTTGTCCAGGATTGGAATATGTCCTACGCGCGATCCGCAGCGCAGAACGCTCTCACCATGGTCATGAGCCACCATGGGAGCATGGAGATATGGCAAGTGACCAGAGGGTATTCTACAGTGGATGAAGACGGCCAGGAGCAGGACATCAAGGCTATTATGGACTCCTGTGCCGGAGATGGGTGTCACGTGGCTGATCTGACCAGCTACGACACTCCTTTCTTCACCCGTGTGGACACTCCGCCTCCGCCTCCAGAAGAAACAGCAGAAGTTTCTGATGACGACCACACCATATCGGAAGTGGACATCTCGGAACGATATCAAGGCGATGTATCCAGCGAGGCGGCAGCTCCTTCTTCTCCTCCCGCATCATAGATTGCAAGAAACATTTGTATTATTCTGAAAAACATGATGGATTCTATAAATATGCAGTACTATAATTTTGCTACTGCTAAGCTTTTGATCTATCCGGCACTTTTGACTTTAAACTTTTTGCATGCCTGAAATGTTTACATAACCACTTGAACTTTTTCGCCTATACTTATCATTTATCTAGCTTTCCGCCTCGTCCCTTTCGTGAGCCGGCTAAACCTTCTGCACGGAAACTTTGCCGAGCAACGGAGCTCAATTGCTAAACTAGTTTAAACTCGGAAACAAAGCCGGCTTCTAGTACCAACAATTCACTACTCGGAAAATACCCGCATCCGACAATCAAACAAATAACCAAAGTATAGACTAGAAACTTTAGAGTTATACCCGAAGGTAGCATTTTTAGAATCGGAAATCTAAACCAGAACGAACATGAGCATAAAGTACTTTCACGCATTCCGGGATTTTCGACTATGACATGATCATTCGGAAATAAGATGGTAAAAACTTCTCAGGAAAACTTGAGGCAACCAAAACATTTATTTCTCATAGAACATGTTCATATATATGATTACAAAGAAGGATAAACTAAGAATAAAAGGGACGTAGCTGAGCAATAATCCATGGTCTGTCTAACCATCCGGATTTGTACTGCCTCCAGCTCTCTTTCTCTTCTTAGTAGCAGGTCTTTCTTTGACTAGCCTCATGTTAGTTAAGTAGTATGAACCATTGTGCAATACCCGACTAACTAAAAAGGGCCCCTCCCATACTAGGGAAAGTTTGTTCTTTCTTTGTTGCACAAGCCGGAGAACCAAATCACCTTTATTGAAAGATCTATTTCGGACTCTCTGACTATGATACTTGCGTAACTTCTGTTGATAGGCTGTTGATCTCATTTCAGCAACGAAGTGAACTTCTTCGACTAAGTCGAGATTATTTTGTCGAGAAATCTCGGCATCATGTTCAATATACGCGGCCACTCTAGGAGAAGTGTGAATTAAATCACTAGGAAGAATTGCTTCTGCCCAAGCCCCCGCAGCATGTCGTAGTGGTGCTTCGAGTCTCGGTTTCAGGCCTTGTAGGATTAAACCATTTGCTCTTTCAACTTGTCCGTTAGCCTGTGGATGTGCGACTGACGCAATGTCAAGCCGGATATTTTGCTCGTTGCAGAATTTGGCCAATTCTCCCATAGAAAAGTTACTCCTGTTGTCCGTGATAATGCTATGTGGATAACCATACCAGATTATAACATCCTCGGCAAATCTTTTGGCTGTTGCTCCATCACAACTAGTGACATTCTTAGCCTCAATCCATTTGGTGAATTTGTCCACCATCACTAAGAGGTGAGTGAATCCACTTGGGGCTCGTTTAAAAGGTCCTACCATATCAAGCCCCCAGACCGCAAAGGGCCATGTTATAGGTATTGTTCGCAGCTGATCAGCCGGAACATGAGCTTGCTTGGCATACTTTTGGCAGCCTTTGCATGTCTTGACTAATCATTCGGCATCTGCCTGAGCTGTAAGCCAGAAAAAACCATGTCGAAAAGCTTTTGCCACTAAAGATTTGGCTGCAGCGTGGTGACCACACTCGCCTTCGTGGATTTCCCTTAAGATTTCCACTCCTTCTTCTGGAGATATGAAGCGCTGAAAAACCCCAGAAACACTCCGTTTATAGAGCTCACCTTTAACAATTGTATAGGCTTTCGCTCGTCGGATAATCTGCCGGCTCAGAACCTCGTCTTCGGGTAATTTGGCATCTACCAAATAATCAAGGTAGGGTTGAGTCCAGCTGGGAATTATAGCCAGAACTGCTATCAAAGGTGAGTCGGATTTGGTCGGATATTCCTCATCTACTCCCTTTATTGAGGGAATTTTGAGGTGCTCTAAAAAAGCGCCATCCAGGACCTCTTTCCGTGTAGAGCCTATCCGAGATAGTGCATCTGCTTCCTCATTTTCTGCTCGAGGGATGTGTTGAACTTCAAACCCTTCGAACGATTTAGATAAATCATCCATGACAGCTTTATAAGCTACCATGTGTTTATTTGCATTACAAATATCCGACACTTGTTGAGCAACAAGATCCGAATCTCCGTAATACATCAAACGTCGGATGCCAATATCCTTAGAAATCCGGATTCCATGCAGCAGTGCTTCATACTCGGCAATATTGTTTGTCGCTGTGAAGTGGATCTACAACACGTATATAATTTTATCTCCTTGGGGTGATTTGAGCACCACGCCAGCCCCTGAGCCCCCTCGAGCCTTAAACCCATCAAAGTAGAGGGTCCAATATTCCGAATCCGGGAGGGTCATATTTTCCCGCGTCTCTGTCCAATCAGCGACAAAGTCGGCAAGGATCTGGGATTTGATTGTTGTTTGAGGTTTATACTCAATATCGAAAGCTGAAAGCTCTATGCCCCATTTGGCGACGCGTCCTGTGGCGTCACTATTGTTGATTATATCTCTCATGGGAGCTATGCTCACCACGGTAATTGGATGCTCCTGAAAATAGTGTCATAACTTAAGAGATGCTAGAAAACACCTTAAGCCAACTTTTGATAGTGCGGATACCGCTGTTTTGATTCTGTTAGGACCTCAATGACAAAGTAAGTCGGACACTACACCAGGTGTTCCTGATTTTGCTCCGGTCTCTCCACCATCATGACAATACTAACGAACTTATTTATCACAGCAAGATAGAGCAACATCGGTTCCTGAGGTTCCGGTGCTGCAAGGATAGGAGCATATGAGAGTACTTTCTTCAGGTCTTGTAGTGCGGCTTCAGCTTCGTCAATCCAAACAAAATCCTTGGTCTTTTTCAAGAGTTTGTATAATGGTGCAGCTGTTTCACCAAGCCGGCTTACAAACCGACTGACTGCAGCAATGCAACCAGTTAGGCTTTGTACGTCCTTCAGGCGAGTTGGCCTGGAAATATTGAGTATAGCCTTGATTTTGTCCAGGTTCACCTCTATGCCTCTTTGAGACACGATGGAACCTAACAATTTTCCGGCTGGTATTCCAAAGAAGCATTTCTTCGGGTTAAGTATGATGTTGTATTTTCGTAGATTGGCAAATGTTTCCTCCAAGTCAGAAATCAACGTTTCCTTCTTTTTGGACATCACCGCAATATCATCCACGTATGCATGTACATTGCGTCCGAGTTGGTCATGGAGGCAACGCTGCATTGTGCGTTGGTAGGTAGCTCCTGCGTTCTTCAGCCCAAAGGGCATCGTAACAAAATAGAAGGTTCCGAAAGTGTTTATGAATGAAGTTTTGACTTTGTCAGATTCCTTCATCCGGATTTGGTGATACCCAGAATATGCGTCGAGAAAACAGAGGAGTTCCGAGCCTGCCGTAGAATCAATTACTTGATCAATTCTAGGCAGAGCGAACGGATCTTTTTGACAAGCCTTGTTCAAGGCAGTATAATCAACACACATCCTTAAATCAGTGGTGTCCTTTTTAGGGACCATTACAGGATTGGCCGACCACTCAGTGTGGATGACCTCTTCTATGAATCCGGCTAACTCGAGCCGTGCTAGTTCCTTAGCTATTGCCTTATGCTTTTCATCGCTGAAATGTCGTAGGGACTGTTTGACGGGTTTAGCATTCGGGTTTACATTTAAAGAGTGCTCGGCAAGTTCCCTAGGTACTCCGGTCATGTCAGATGGCTGCCATGTGAAGATATCTTGATTTGCTTGGAGGAACTTGACGAGCGCGCCTTCCTATGCGCTACTTAGGCCTACGCCTATCTGGGTCACCTTGGAGGGGTCATCATCCTTCAACAGCGTCTTCTTCGTCTCTTATGATGCCTTGAACTCCAGATTTGGCTTTGTCACCTCCTTCTTTGTTGCTGGCATCTCGGACGGATCTATGCTCTTCTTGATCTCCTGGTACTCCTGGGCGTGCAGCACGGCTTCAGCAAAGGCGGCATTTCCATCCTCGCACTCTCGCGCTTTCTTCGGGTCTCCCCTAATAGTGATTACGCCATTGGGACCTGGAATTTTCATCATATTGTAAATGTAACACGGACGAGCCATAAAAGCCCAATAAGCCGGACGTCCAAATATAGCGTGGTATGCGCTCTTGAACAGGACCACTTCGAAAGAAAGTGCCTATGTTCAATAGTTCTTTGGATTTCCAAAGGTAACATCCAAAGTGATTTCTCCCAGGGAATTGGCTTGTCTTCCTGGGACA
This sequence comes from Avena eriantha, assembly GCA_910589775.1. Lineage (NCBI taxonomy): Eukaryota > Viridiplantae > Streptophyta > Magnoliopsida > Poales > Poaceae > Avena > Avena eriantha. Next base: position 476,516,385 of record OU342741.1, read on the forward strand.
ACTCCGTGAAAGATCACAGAGCTATGGTTCAGCTGGGTCTCCGAGATCTTCATTTGGCGTAGCGTCTCGACATATAGAATATTGATACTGCTACCACCGTCCATGAGGGTCTTGGAGAAACCATAACCATTAATAAGTGGATTGACGATTAAGGCGTATTTTCCTCGCCTGTGCAACTTAGGCGGATGATCAGCACGGTCAAATGTGATTGCCACTTCCGACCAGTCCAGAAATTGGGGGACAGCCAGAACTGTTGCATAAGTGTCTTTCTTGGTCGGAAAAATTTTCTTCCCTTCCGGCTTGGGATTTGAAGCATCAGCTTCCTCCATGTCGGAATCTTCTTTGGTCTCTTTATCTTTTTCGGAATTCTTCTTTCCCTTCTTCCGCTTAGCTTTGTAGCCTGTGGTGTCATCTCTTTTGATGTCATCATTGAAACGACATTCAGCGTTAGTGTGGGACGAGCCCCCATTGGCGTCTAAGTGATGCACACATGGGTTATTGGCAATGTCGGCCCAAGAGTAGGTTTTGCCTGGTTGCTGGTCTCCTCTACCTTGGACCCTTGAAGTCCCACGGCCACGCCCGCGGCCTTTGCCACGTCCTCCTTGTCCTCCAGACCCGAAAGTAGCAGTGACCACTGATGTTTCCGCGTTGGGTTTCTCTTCTGAGGTATTTTTGCGCTTCTGAGCTTGTTGCTTTGGTTATTTTGCCAACTGAGGCACTGCTAGGGCATTGAGTAATCCCTCTGCATCGTCGTCAGCATCTGCATACTTGCTCGTTGTTTCTATCATCTCTCCCAAATCAATGACTTTGTCACACTTCAAACGATGACATAGTAGACCACTTGGGAGACCTGCAATGAAGGCTTCAATCGCAGTTTGATCATTTACTCCTTCATAGGAGTTTTTGGTGTCGATCCATCGTCCGAGATAATCCCGGCAAGTTTCTCCGGTCTTCTGGGCGCAACGCTATAGGTCTCTGACCGTACAGGGCCTCTTATATGTGCCTTCGAAATTCTGAAAGAACGCACTTTGCATGTCATACCAGTTATGGATGGTGTTCTCCGGAAGTTCATTGAGCCATGATCGTGCTTCCTTCCGCAACATAAGTGGGAGATATCGGGTTGCAATATGAAATCTGGCAGATCTGCTTTTTTCTGGACTGACCTTTGGCAAGAGGAATGCATGATGAATAAGTTCCCTTACCTTCTTTCCTATGCTAAGTCCACAAACATTAGTGTTCATGATTTCCTTCATGCTTAATTTCTTGAAGATAACTTCCACCTACCTCTATCTCATCAGGCTTTCTCTGAATTTTTAGTACTGGAAGATAGATGCTAGGAATTCAGGCATGACATACAGGAGGACACCCATGATAATTGGAACTATATCTGGGGATCAGACAAATTCGAAGTTAAAAAAGCCTACTCAGCCATGATTGGATATTCACCATCACCACCACACTTTTCCTGGGTTTGGGCAACCTCCTGTCAAAATAAACACAAGTTCTTTTTCTGGCTTCTGCTACTGGACAAATGGAATACAAGAAACCTACTGATGAGGAAGAATTTCAACCTTTCTGATTACAATTGTGTTACATCCAACTACATCACAGAAGAATCAGCAATTCATCTTTTCTAGGATTGTCCATTTGCAAAAAATGTTGGGACCATATTTCTAGAAACAGAACTGCAAATCTAACAGGACTAGAAGCTATTTCAAACATCAAAGAAAAGTTACATCTACCATTTGCAATGGAGATTATTATGATGACTTCCTGGGGCATCTGGATTTGCATAAATGAGAAGATTTTCAAAGACAAAAGACCCACATTTGATAGATGGAAAGCAATTTTCTACCAGGAAATGAGAGGGATACAATTCAGAATAAAAGGGAAATACAAGGAGAAATTCAAAGCTTGGCTCAATTAGCAATTAGATCAGGGATAGAATAGATTGTCTCAGAATAAGATGTAGCTGATCTACTTTAGATCATTTTCTCATTTTGTAACATACTAATATATAATTAAAAAAACTGCAGTGGGGATCTTTCCCTACTGTTTCACCTAAAAAAAGATATCGGGTTGCGACCAGGCTGTTTCCGCCTTTGGCGATGCAGGAAGCTTGGAAAAAATCCTGTATCCAAGTATCTGGCCGAGCAATGCCGTCATAGGCTTGGATATGCCTTGAGATAGCTATCCTTCCGGGAATCTTGTAGCTCTGATGCGTGGTCCGAAGCATTTTGGGCCCACGTACATATCATCGTTTTCGTAGCACCGCGCCTCTATGTTGGAGTTGATCCTGTGCCTTGCTTCGTTCGGGGATAGAGATCATCCCGAATGTCGGTTGCGGCTGTGGTACCTTGGAGCCAGACTTCGGCTTCTGCCACCACCTCCTCTGCCACTTCGTCCTCCTTGAGAGGCGTTGTGATGACTGCTTGGTGGAGAGGGTGGGGCAGCTGGATTGTTTCCGTCTGATTGCCGCCCTCTGTCCGGAGCGTCATTATTCTGGTTCCGGGGAGGGTCTTCACTATGACAAGCCCCCTGTCGGCTTGGCCAGGCATGGTTTCCGTCGTTCCTTCGTCCGTTGTTCCCACTATGTTGAGGTGCAGCCAGACGGTTTGTATGTCTAGGAGGTGGCATTTTTTGACGATCCTCCTCCCGACGTTCTCTTTATCTTCTCCCCTTCGATCGTTCGACTCTCGTCGGGGAGGATTCCTCGGATACAGTGCAGCAATGGCCTCTTGCTCGGCCGCTGGAGAGACGTCGCGCCAGCTACGTGCAGGTTTGTGATGCTGTCATGATGATCCAGTTCTAGAGTAGTTGTCTTCCCGTCGATCGGAACGGCGATGCTGTTCCGGAACACGCTGGGGCCTTATATCATTCCAGGCCGAGTCCGTGTGACATTGGACGGATTTGGAGACCAGCTTTCCACTTCCGGATTTCGCAGCCATCTGTTTCTCCAGACCCTTGGTGAGCAGCTTGATGCCCAATCGAACCTGTTCTGGGCCTGGGTTATTTGACAGGATATCTCGAGCTGCGATAGTGTTCTGTACCGGTGTCAGATACACAAGATCTCCTTTGCTGTAGAGACGAGGCATCCCTGGATCTCCTTCAAAGAGGACCCTGTTTACTTCCGGAAATTGCCCGTCACGCGTGTAATGTTTTTGGGTCTTTTGATGCAACCGAGACATGTAATCCTTGGTTGACATGCATTTCTTTTCCTCCTCGATGTTCTCGGCTTCATCTAGGAGTTGTTGTCGACGCGCTTCTAGGGCTTGGGACCTTTCGTCCAGCTCTTCAGCAGTAAGTTCTGCAGCTGTAGGGATAGGTATGGTTAATGCAGCATCGATGAGTTTACGTGCACCTTCAAAGATCACGTGTACATACACCGATTCTTCTTTTTTCGGCTCTTCTGGGATAAGTGCTCTATCCGAGTCTTCATCATATTCCTCGGCAATCACCTCTTCTATCGGAGGGTCTTTTGTCGGGGTCTTGTTCTTCTTCTTTTCCTTCTTGGCAGTGCTGGTAGCAAAGATGGCTTTGGGTATGTTTCCCAGAGTCAAGCTCTTATCGGTACTTTCAGACATATGGATCTCGGGATAATCTCTGATTTCCATGTCATCCTGCGCTTTGGGAGAGTGTTCCCCGGATCCTTCATCCATGGCTTCTCCTTCTTCTACAGCTTTGGAGTTGTACTCCTCTTCATATTCCGCGGAGAACTTTCGGAAATCAGCTGACATCATCGATTCATCCGAGGATGCGGGTACATCGGCGTTTGTTCCAATTGCCTCTAGCACAGAATCGGTATTTTCTCCAGCATCGGCAGAGCCCGATCCAGATCCCACATAGCCGATGAAGTGCAATGCGTTCTTCCTGAGGTACCCGCGGCTCTCGCGGTCAGCTTTGTCGAAACTTTTGATGGTCTCGAGAATTGCATCTGCGCTTGCATCTTGCATTATCATACGTCACAGTGTGTACCTTAGGAAAGGCCTGTCTGTTCTGGCGTCATCAGAGCCCGAAGCAGTGTCGTTGATATGCTCCTCCTGGATTTCGACTTCCGTTGGTGGGTTGATCTAGGATCCGGCTTCTCCAAGGAGATCCACTCCAGATTCGACTTTGATCGCTAGGTCTTCCTCAGGCTCGGATTTCTCCACTATCACCGCCACTGGTGCGGGCTGGGTGGGATTAGGTTTTTATGAGATCCGGAACTCTGCCGCCTCCACAGACAAAGGGGACCTAGAAGATTCTTCTGCCTCTATCATCACCGCTAGGGTGGGTGGGGTAGGTTCAGCGAAACCGATGTAAACATCGATCTTGCCAAAAGACATGATTGTGTAGGCAGTCACGGCCTCCCTAGCCGGAATCCAAGTCTTGTCGAGAATGATGAGAGGGACATCGCTGTCGTAGAGGATGCGACCGACGGTGATAGTCTTGCCGATTCCGGTTCTTGCAGATTCCGCTCGGAACGCAGATCCGAAGCTCACTTGCCCCATGGTGGGCGCCAACGGTTGTCGGATTGATGACAAGTACGCCATGAGGGGGTCCTCAAGGCGTGCGGAAGACAGGGGTCTGAGACATACGGTGTTCTGGGACGGTGAGCACACAAGTTTACCTAGGTTCGAATACGCTGGCTTTGGACGGACCCTACTCCTACTATAAATCCAGTAATACAGCAGAGCCGGAATATGGGTTACAAGGGTTCGCCTATGCGAGTTGAGATTGTAGACTATTGAGGTGTTGCCCTAAAGGCTCTCCCTAGGACGGCTTATATAGATATCCGTACTAGGGTTTACAAGAGAGATCTATCCGGCTACGACTAAGAGTTGGTTACAGAGTACATCTTGAACTACAAGTAATGCTATGGGCCTAAGTCGGTAAGTCTTCTGGGCCTTCCCGTAGCCGGACTGAACTCCGTCTCTTCTCCTGACTGGGCCGCCCGTGAAGCAAAGCTCTAACCCGAAGTGGGCCACCCTGGTCAGTGACGAACTGTGAAGATACCCGAAAAGTATATCCCCAACAGTTGGAGATGAAATCTAGGCCATGTGATTAATGTCCCTACTACAAGAAAAATTGGGTTTTACAATGGACGATTTTCGTGGTTAAAGGCCCTTTTTTGTGGTTAAAAAGTATTCTACGACAGATAGCCTTTGTGGCAAAAGGCCCATCACGAAATAATCTACCACGGGTTTTTTGACCATGGAGGATCGCACCCTTCAGCCGCAGGAACTTGTGTCATAGTAGATCTGTTCGCCAGCCACGTTGACTGCTGACGTCATGCAAACTGGCACATGGCAAACACCGTTAACATCTAGTTATCATTGTTAATGGTCACAAAAAACGTGGTAGAAGTCAGGCCCAGCCAAAGCCTGCTAATTATTAAGTGGGCTGGTCCATTAGGAGAGCCTAATAAGAAGATGGGTCGTTATTGTTTCGCCCTGCACTGTTTGAAATGGGTCCATAACTATATCATGTCGTGGCATGTGACCTTTCTAATCTGTTACTCTTTTGGCCTACATAAGGCCCACGTCAGCCCAACACCGCGGCACACTAGCATCCTATTTAGGCATGTCACTATGCATAACACCTATTTTTATTCATGCCTTCTGCCAAACTGGCCTTTTACTGTTTAGGCCTTCTATCAATCTACTCTTTTGCTTTTTAGGATTGTTAATGTTCATACCCTATTATAGTTCTGGCCCAATTTTATTTTTGGGCTTTTACTGTTCAGGCCACTTACTATTCTGGCGTTTTACCTATTTAGGCCTGTTACGATTCTAGCCCATTAGTGTTCTGGCCTTTTACTATTCAAAAAATACCATCTGAATATCATGTTTATGTTCTTCTAGAAGCCCATTATTTATTGGCTACCCGGTAGGCCCATCAATATTGATTGGTGGTCCAACATGGAATGGTCCAATCCTTGTTGGGCCTTCTACTGTTTAATCCTATGCAAGTTAGGCCCATTCACATACAATAAAACTAGATAAACAAAGAACCCCAGATTATCCAGAATGCTAAATGAATTCTGGAACTGTGGAAAAAACTTATAATTGGGAAATGAGTAAATTATTACAATGCTCAAAAATTTCGTAACTTGTACAATATCATCGAAGTACAACACAATTGATAAACAACATAATCTCAGTTTCAGAAACGTTCCTTTTAGGGAGCTCGCATCGCCTCACATGTAACGATGGGCTTACCAAAGGATATGTTGAGGAGATTATTAAGTATATTCTCCATCAAAGCTTGCCTATTTTTCAACTCAGATAACTCCTTCTGTGCTATGGAGACTAGTGCATTTATTATGTTGCCTTCATGTCCAACTGCATCAAGTGCATCTTGGAGTGCAGCACTAAAAATTATTTCTGCTGGAACATATGGAATAGTCGACATCATGTACCTATGTGAGCAATACACATGGTCACTACTTCTCTATGTAAAGAGATCTAGACTTGAGGTAGTGGTTTTTGGTTCTGCCTTCATATTTATATTTGCAACCTGAAACAAAAAGAAACGTCTTATAACACATTACAAAGGAAAACAAAAACTAAAGAATTTCAAATCAGTCCTCTTGCTAAAAGGAAGAAAGCAATTAATAGTATCAAGGCCTCATGCATCTCTTTCTTCTGGAATAACTAGAAAAGTTGTCTTCATAGAGGGATGGGATCGGGTGCAACTGTCACTTCTGCTCTGTGAAATGACTGATCTACTTGATAAAGTATGAAACTAAGGCAAAAGAAGTTACAACATTATACCAAGGAAGAAAAATACCATGTTCATTCTCAAATAATTTCAAAAGATTATTTGGTCTGATATAGCAATGTAAACACTCAACCCAAGGACCTCATGCAGACTGATCAAAGTAGAATATGTCAATTATGAATGTAATGAAACCGGCGACTAAGAGTTAACTACCTAGGCACATTGAAAGGGAAATGGATGTCACCTAGAGGGGGGTGAATAGGCAATTTAAATTTATTACGGTTTAGGATCTAATAAATGCGGAATAAAACTTAACGTTTAATTTATCAAGCCAAAACCTATATTCACTAGGTTCACTAAGTGCACCAACAACCTATGCTAAGCAAGACAAACAACAAGGTGATAGCAAGATAAAATACTTCAAGCACGATGGCTATCACAATGTAAATTGCATCAGTAAAGGGCTCGGTTGAGAGATAACCAATTGATGCGGAGACGATGATTTGTTTCCCAAAGTTCACTTCCAAAGAAGCTACGTCTCCGTTGGAGAGGTGCGGGGGCGCAATGTACTTCGAATGCCACAAGTGGCTCACCTCGAGGTGTGGTAGCTCGATGCTCACCCAACGCCACACAAGGCCTCAACCCCAAGATGCGAAGGCACGCAACCTACCGACACCACAAAAGGCTCACCCTATTCTCCCGTGAGCTCGTCACAAAGGCCTACTCACGTTCCACTATGGGACACTTGAGGGCGGTCACCGAACTCGTACAAGGTTGGGGCAATCTCCACAACTCAATTGGAGGCTCCCAACAACAATGCCACAAATGCTACAAAGCCACAAAAGGTAACAAGGCCACAAAAGGCTACAAGACCACAAAAGGTCAAAAATCCAACCACACAACCGTCTAGGGTTCCAAGAACCCAAGAGAAACAAGCCCAAGGACTTGAACTCGCCGAATCTCCGAGGAGAACTCAAACCTATGCACCAAATGCAAGAGGCAAGTCCTTCTCTCTCAAATTCCACCACAGCTACAAAAGCTATTGGGGTAATAAGAGAGGAAGAACACAAAACACAAAACTCTCCAAGATCTAGATTCCTTCACAAAGAAGGGATTTGGTTTGGTGGGGTTGTAGTGAAGGAAATATGCCTTGAGAGGCAATAATAAAGTTGTTATTATGTATTCCTCATATATGATAGATGTTCATTTTGCATGCTATAATTGTATTGATTGGAAATGTCAATACATGTGTGCTTAATAAACAAAAAGGGTTCCTAGTTATTCCTCTCTTATACACTAGCTTGTTGATTAACAAGATGATCAAGGTTTCCTGATCATGGACATTGGATGTTGTTAATAACAAGGTCACAACATTTGTGAAATGATGTGATGAACATTCATCCGAAGTATAGAATTACGATGAAGTCATTATGTTTATATTGCTATAACATCATACGAAGTAATCTTTATCCTTAGACCATGAGATCATGTCAATTGCTAACACCGGAATAGTATCTTGATAACATCAAACGTCACACCGTAACAGGGTGACTATAAAAATGGGTTCAGTGCTACGAAGGTGTTATGTTGAGGCTTCATGGATCAAGAGTGTAATTTGTCAATCCCGATGATGGATAGATATACTATGGGCCCTCTCGGTGATATCACATTAAGATAGCTTGCAAGCAAGTGATGTGATCACTAGAATGTTATATCACGGGAACGAGAAAAGAGTGCATGTCGGTAACGAGATCAAACTAGGTATTTGGATACCGATGATCGAATCTCGGACATGTGTTATATCATGAGACAAAGGGATTAAGTTACTAGCGTTAAAAGTTCTAACGATCACAGAAGTAATCGTTGAATATGCAGGAGTTAGTATGGATCTCCAGGTCCCGCTTCTGATTATTGATCTAAGAGGAGTCTCAATCATGTCTGCATTATTTGCGAACCGTAGGGTGACACACTTAATAGTTATCGGACACCATTTTGGAGCACATATGTTTCAGACGAAAGAATTGCAAAGCGCAGGAATTGTTTCGATAGAAACCGGAATTGTTTCGGGTGAAATTGCAGAAAGTGGTTATGCATGTGATATTGAAATGTTACATGGGGTTTTATGTGAATGTTTGTTAACTAAAGTAATTAACAAAATTCTGAATGAATTTAATAAAAGAGTTTTAATAAATGAGAGAGCATTAAACTTAGAGAATTTTAATGCATTTAAAGTGGAGACTTTAAAAGAGAATGTGAAGGGGCATTTTAATGTGGAGGAGTTACCACCACATGAATGGGGGAGGTGAGGGGTCACCCCCCATGGGGCGCCGGCCATGGGGAGGGGTACCCCCTCCTCCTATAAAAGGCCACCCCTCTCACCCTTCTTCCACACACCTCCTCGTGAAAGATCTCTCTCCCCCTCTAGAATTATTCCCCCATGGTCTCGGATTAGCGAGATACATGTTCCCGGTGGCATTTCGTCTGGAAGGAGTTGTTGCTTCCGCTGCATCGCTGGAGCGAGGAGGTGGAGGTTGTCCGGTGGCTTGAACGTGTGTGCAAGGACGGATGCGCTGCTAATTTGCAACGCTCGGACATCCACACGATCTTGAGATCTGCAAGTGTACGACTACATCAACCATGAGTTCCTACTCGTTAACAAAACTCGTTGTCTTCAAGGGTAAGTTCTCGATGGATGTATGTCCACCCTTTGCTCTGTATCTAGTAGATAGATCTTGGCGTATTGTTCTCATCATAGGAAAAATTTGTTTTCTATGCTGCGGACCCAACAGTGGTATCAAAGCCTGATCTATGCGTAGGTGCTTTGCATGGGTAGTACACATATGTTTATATGTGGGCAATGATGATCATGTTATTGCATCTTCTATGTATTTTGGATATTGGTGGCATAGTGGGATGAAGCGGCCCGGACCAACCTTACATGTCATCGTACATGAGACCGGTTCCACGACTGACATGCAACTTGTTTTGCATAAGTGGCTGGTGGGTGTCTGTCTCTCCTACTATAGTCAATATCTGATTTACAACGAGTTCCTAACAACTTGGTTATCCTCGTTGTGGTTCATGTTCGTAGGTAAGACCGGTTCTATCTCCGAAAGCCCTAAGCCACGTAAAACATGCAATTGATAAATTAGAGGCGTAGTTTAGATCGTTGTTGGGCTAGTGTCTTGATATGGTATTGATGTAAGTAGATGTATGATAGATACTCTTACAACACACTCAACGTATAAGTTCCATAGACCTTGGCCTTACACACAAAGTAATGATAGAGATCATACCATGATGCAAATGATAGAGATCAAATGCATGGACCATATCATCTCACTTTACACATTAGATGTTAGCATCTTATACTGCTAGTTTGGCGCTTTTTGTAGCATTGTAAGATGATCCCTCATTTAAATATCAAGATAAAATGTGTTCTTCCTTAAGTATGCACCGTTCTGTGGATCATGTTTCGAGACATCACGTAATGAACGGGTGTACTCGACTCTACGCTTTCATAAGAATGGGTGTAAGACAGTTTTACACACGCGAATACTAAGGTTCTTACTTGGCGAGCCTAGCATGTACAGACATGGCCTCGGAACACGGACCGAAAGGTTAAGCATGAGTCATATAGTTGATATGATGCCCATATAGATGCTCGCCTTTGAAGCTACACCGACTCACGTGATGATCGGACTTAGTGTAGCGGATTTGGTTCATGTAATCACTAAAAGGACATGAGGGATGTCGTTTTTGAGTGGGATTTCATTAGTAATTTGGATTAGTTGAACTCACTATAACATAAACTTAGTCTAAATAAACTTTACAAATTATGTTGTAGATGGCACCACCTGCTTTTCATTTTCATTGTGTTCATGGAGAAAGAGAAACTTGCTGCGAATGGTAGCAACTTCACCAACTGGGCTATGAATTTGAGGATTATCCTCACTGCTGCACAAAAGCAATATGTACTAGAGGCGCTGCTAGGCCCCCCACCAGCTCCTGATGCCCCTGACGAGGAAAAGAATGTCTATGTGACTCGTCAGGAGGACCACAACTTAGTTCTTTGCGGCATACTATATGGGCTAGAGCCAGAACTTCGAAAGCGTTTCGAAAATGGCAATGCCTTTGATACCATGGGAGAATTGAAAATGATTTTCGATACCCATGCTGCCATAGAGAGTTATAATGCTACTGAAAAGTTCTTTAGCTGCATGATGGAGGAGAACAGCTCTGTTAGTGAGCACGTACTCAAAATGTCTATGTACGCTGATAAGCTTGCGACCTTGGGAATAACGATTCCCATTGACTTAGGCATACATCGTGTTCTCCAATCTCTGCCACCTAGCTTCAAGAGCTTCGTGATGAACTATAATATGCAGGGCATGAAGAAGTCTCTTCCCGATCTTCTATCAATGCTTAAGACTGCAGAAGTGGAGATTAGGAAAGAACATCAAGTGTTGATGATAAATAAGACCACCGGTTTCAAGAAGGACAAGAAAGGCAAGCACAAGGAAAAGAAGGGTGGCAAATTTTTTGCCACACTTGAAAAGAATCCCCGAGTTGGCCCTAAGTCTGACACCGAGTGTTACTATTGCAAGGGGAATGGCCATTGGAAGCGCAATTGCCCCAAGTATTTGGCGGACAAGAAGGCCGGCAAAGGCAAACAAAGGTATATATGATATACATGTTATTGATGTGTACTTGACTAGTACTCGCAGTAGCACCTGGGTATTTGATACGGGATCGGTTGCTACTATATGTAACTCGGTTCAGGGGATGCGGAACAAGCGACAAGTAGCAAGGGATGAGGTCATGATGCGAGTCGGCAATGGATCAACAGTTGATGTGATCGCCGTCGGGACGCTACCTCTCCATATGCCATCGGGATTACTTATAAGTCTAAATAATTGTGATTTTGTGCCTGCACTGAGCATGAACATTGTATCCAGATCGTGTTTGATGCAAATTGGTTATTCCTTTAAATCTGAAAATAATGGTTGTTCGATTTATAAGAATGATATCTTTTATGGTCATGCACCTGTGTTGAATGGTTTATTTCTATTGGATCTCGATAGTAGTATTACGCATATTCATAATGTTGATGCTAAAAGGATTAAATTTGATAATGATATATCTGCATATATGTGGCACTGCCGTCTAGGTCATATTGGCGTTAAACGCATGAAGAAACTCCATTCTGATGGACTTTTGGAATCACTTGATTTTGAATCATTTGATACATGTGAGCCATGCCTTTTGGGCAAGATGACTAGAACGCCGTTTTCCGGTTCAATGGAACGGGCGACAGATTTATTGGAAATCATACATACTGATGTGTGTGGACCAATGAGTGTGTCGGCGCGAGGTGGATATCGTTACTTTGTTACTTTCACGGATGATTTGAGTAGATACGGGTATATCTATTTGATGAAACACAAGTCTGAAACCTTTGAAAAGTTCAAAGAATTTCAGAATGAAGTGGAAACTCATCATAATAGAAAGATCAAATTGCTGCGGTTCGACCGTGGAGGTGAGTATCTATGTTACAAGTTTAGCACACACATGAAAGAGTGTGGAACAGTTTCACAACTCACGCTTACCGGAACACCACAACGTAATGGTGTGTCGGAACGTCGTAATCGTACTTTATTGGATATGGTTCGATCTATGATGTCTTTGACTGACTTGGCACTATCATTTTGGGGTCATGCACTGGAAACCGCTGCATTCACTTTAAATCGGGTACCATCTAAATCCGTTGAAACGACACCGTATGAATTATGATTTGGAAACAAACCTAAGTTGTCATTTCTTAAAGTTTGGGGATGCGATGTTTTTGTGAAGAAACTTCAGCCAGATAAACTCGAACCCAAAGCGGAAAAATGCGTCTTCATAGGATACCCTAAGGAAACGATTGGGTATACCTTCTATCACAGATCCGAGGGCAAGGTTTTTGTTGCCAAGAATGGATCCTTTCTTGAGAAGGAGTTTCTCGCGAAAGGTGTGAGTAGTCGGAAGGTAGAACTCGAAGAGGTTATTGAACCTTCTCTTCATGAAATGACGAGTAGCGCAGCACCGGAAATTGTTTCGGAGTTGACTTCACCTAATGAAGAGAGACCTAATGATATTGATCATGAAACTCCGAAATAGGACACTACCTAACCTCGCAGGTCAAGTAGAACACGTGCAACTCCTAAACTGTACGGCAATCCTATTGTGAATTTCATGGTTCATGAAATGGATGACCCTGCAACGTATGAAGAAGCAATGATGAGCCCGGATTCCAACAAATGGCTAGAAGCCATGAAATCTGAGATGGAATCCATGTACGAAAACCAGGTTTAGACCTTGGTAGACTTACCTCATGATCGAAAGGCCGTTGAGAATAAATGGATTTTCAAAAGAAAAACTGATGCTGATGGTAATATGACCATCTATAAAGCTCGACTTGTCACAAAGGGGTTTCGACAAATTCAAGGAGTTGACTACGATGAGACATTCTTTCCCGTAGCGATGCTTAAGTCGGTTAGGATTATGTTAGCAATTGCTGCATATTTTGATTATGAAATATGGCAGATGGATGTCAAAACTGCGTTCCTCAATGGTAATATTGAAGAAGAGTTGTATATGATACAACCTAAGGGTTTTGTCGATCCTAAGGATGCTGATAAGGCATGCAAACTTCAGCGATCCATCTATGGACTGAAGAAAGCATCCCGGAGTTGGAATCTCCGCTTTGATGAGGTGATCAAGGAGTTGAATTTGTCCAAACTTATGGAGAGGCTTGTATTTACAAGAAAGTGAGTGGGAGCAATGTGGAATTTCTGATATTATATGTCGATGACATATTATTGATTGGAAAGGATATAGATCTTTTAATAAGTGTTAAAAGTTATCTAAATAGCAAATTTTCGATGAAAGACCTTGGTGAAGCGTCATATATATTAGGCATTAAAATCTATAGAGATAGATCAAGGCGCCTAATTGGGCTATCGCAGAGTAAATACCTTGATAAGATATTAAAGAAGTTTAATATGGACAGAAGTAAGAAGGGGTTCTTACCTATGTTGCAAGGAAAGACATTGAGCAAGACTCAAAGTCCGGCTACGGCGGAAGAAAGAGAGATAATAGATAAGATCCCCTATGCCTCGGCCATAGGCTCTATAATGTATGCCATGCTATCTACAAGACCGGATGTGGCACATGCTATTAGTTTGACTAGCAGGTACCAATCTGATCTAGGTTCGAAACACTGGATAGCTGTCAAGAATATCCTTAAGTACTTGAGAAGAACTAGGGATATGTTTCTTATATATGGAGGTGAAGAAGAGCTAGTCGCTAAGTGTTATGTCGATGCTAGCTTTGACACCGATCCGGATGACTCTAAGTCTCAATCCGGATACATATTTCTCTTGAACGGAGCAGAAGTTAGTTGGAGGAGTTCCAAACAACCTGTGTGTCGTGGTGGTGTCACGGCAGATGCCATGGATAGGCTAAAGGTGGGGACTAAATGCACTAGGGAACCCAGGGAGGGATAGTGTGGTGATTCCACACACAGTAACTTTGTATTCGATTCTCTTCCAAGATTTACAAGTCCTCTTACTCTCACCACTAGCAAAACTCAACTCTCTAGGAGACAACAAGTCCCAACTAAGCCACTAGTGATCAACCAACCCCTTCTATAGAGGCCCTAGCCCTCCTTATATAGGGGGGCTAGGTCTCCACTTAGGGCATACGTGGCGGCATATTCCCTGGAATATGCCTCTTCCCAAAATAGTAAGCCGACCGGGTCACTTTCCCCTCGCGTCATCCATGCAGAGGCTATGTGAGCCTCTGCGGCGCCTGCGTCATCTGACATAGGCTTCGTCACCTTTGTCAGCCAAGCCTCGGTGGTCCTGCCTCTGTCCGCTTCGATCTGCGTACAGTGGTTACCTTTGACCAGTGAGATACCTTCCTTCTCTTACAAGCTTGATATGACCCGGATCCCACATAGTTGATCCGGCCACACCTGTTCCTGCATACAAGTTAGATAAATCTTACCGACATGCGGCATAAGTCGGTTGAGACCAAGTTAGGTGGACCTCCCCTGGTCGGGGTTACTCCGTGATCCGGCCTGCCTTGAGGTGACTCGGCTAGCACTTGCTTTGACCTTGCCATACCTCGGCTAACCAGGCCATTATACCCCGGCGTGACCCTACCCGGGGGTATCCCCCCAACATTAGTCCCCGAAGTTGGTGCGGTCTTAGCTGCCTTAGCCGCTAAGGCCACAGCAGGTTCAATCTTACTGAGCTCCTTACTTCTTCTCCGAGTTACCTCATAATCCGGATTCCATAGGTTTATTTTCCCTTGGCGCATTCCAAGTTTTTACTTGCTGGTCGGGTTACCTCGTACTCATCCGGATCATTCTTCCTTCTCTCGTACGCTTCCCCACGTGGCGGCTAATCATTATTTTGCCTCATTTTAAGGGCCTGCTACAGTAACCGCCGCAGTCATTGTCAGAAGTTACTATGGCAGACGTCACGTCGTGCCTGCCTCCTCGTTAACTGTATCACAACATCGCGGCATAGGATCTGCTGGGCCCTGTGGCCCTTCATGTGGCTTGTCGCTGATTGGTCAGTCCAGGTCAGACACGGCCACACGGTGTGGCCCGCCCGCAAAATGCGATCCCACTACCTCCTTAAGGGAGTGGTTAAATAGGGGAGGGGCACGCCCCTTGGGTCCTTTCCCCCATTTCCGAGCCCCTCTGCCTCTGCTTCTTCCTCATCTTCTCCAGTGCTAGCGCCGTCGCCATCGCATCTGAGCAGCAGCGCTGCCGCCGTCGCATCTGAGCAGCAGCGCCGCCGCCGTACTACTTCCACGCGCTCCAGCGCCTCCGCCACCTCCGCGCATGTCCTCCGCCACGGGTCCCTGCCAGTCCAAGCCACAGCCTCCCTCCGCCGCTAGCGCAAGTGAGGGGAGCGACCTTGAGATGACTGAGGAGGAACTCGCTGTCGCAGAGCAGGAGATGGAAGAAGACGCGGCGAACGCCGACCGCGGCGCGTGGGCCGGATCCTGGGTCTACCAGGATGACCTGGATTGGCTCTACCGCACCAGGCGCATCCCGGAGGGTGTCGCCGCATGCCTCTCACCCAATCCGGGTGAGTATGCGGTGTTCCTGTCGCATTTCCAACGCGGATTTGGTCTCCCAGTCAGTGATTTCTTCCACGACTGGATAAACACATATGAGCTTCGGCCGCACCATCTTCCGGCTAATGCCATCACATCCCTCTCCACCTTCGCCTCCACCATCGAAGGTTATGCCGGACTATGGCCCACGAAGGAGCTCTGGATCCGGTTCTTTGGCCTTCGCCGGAACGTGATTCTAAACGTAGAGCTAGATCCGGAGGACAAACAGCTCACGCAGTTCGGTGCTGCGTCAATCTCTCCCCGGAAGCAGTCCATCTTCCCCCGAGTTACGGGTCTTGAGTGTTGCAAGGGATGGGCCCGGACTTTCTTCTATGTCCAGAACAGCACCACCGAAGATCTGATCCGGCTGCACCATTATGCTCCGGGTCCTCCTAATCCGGATTTGTGGGACGCTATCCCCAAGAAGCCCACCATCCTAGCGAACCAAGACAACAAGAGGTTCAAGGAGCTGAAGGATCTCGGATTGCGCAATGAGGATGCCATGATCACATTAGTTCGCAACTGGATCTCCCCCCTCCAGAAATGCACACATAAGCTCTGTCACAGAGATCTACCGCTGGGTCAAGGCCCTCTCAACCACCCTCAAGGAATTCTCCTCTGAGTGGACGTGGGGAATTGAACATTTTTGACGAGATAGGCTCCCTCCTGCAGTAAGTCTCGTGCCCCAAACTCTTTCCGAATTAAATCATATGTCGGTCTTTTGTTGTAGGTTTTAATCCTGTCGCCTTTTGTTTTCCTTAGATGTTTCTTCAGCAAACCATCGAGGATGGCACCGAGCCTTCCCTCAGAATGGACGCCTGACCGGGATACCTCGGACAAGGAGGAACCGGATCAGGAGATGTTCCTTCCAATGGCGGATGCGACCAAGCGACCCACCGGTAAACTCTCTTCCATTAGAGATTTGCCAGACGATGAAGATGATTCGGATGTTGAGGTGATGGAAGCATTTGACGCTATCCCCCTTTCTTATGCTTTTCCGACATCAGCTAACCCCGGTGGGCAGATCCATGAAGACCCTCCCCTTGCCGTGGGTGATCCTGTTCCGGTCGCGCCGAAGAAGAAGAGGGGAGCTACATCAACTTTTTCCTCTAGACCTTCTCAGCTAGCCAAAAGGCGAAAGAAGTCCGGGGACAAAACTACCACCAAGCCTGCAACCAAGGCCATAGCCCGGAGGGCTCAGAAGCCCAAAGAGCCACTGACCTCGGATGAGTAAGCCTCTTCTCCCATTGCTATTTTATTTGTTCTTCTTTTATTATAGTTTCTCATCATACATTATTTGATTCGGCAGGGCCGCGGTGGAGGTTCCACAGAGTGGACCCGGCATTGCCTCGCCGCTCCGACACAACCCTTCTCCACCTCGTGGCGACGATTCACGCCCATTGAGCCCGAGTCAAGAGGGTTCAACGGCTGCTCCGGGTTCCAGCCCACCTCGTCAAGAGGAGGGCAACCTCAGAGCGGGGGAGACTGGATCTGCCAAGGCAGCAACAACCACCACTTCGGCTCCGCCGCAAGAAGCTTCATCCGAGAAACCCACAGTACCCCCATCGAAACGAAAATCAGCACCAGCACCATCTTCGGCTCCAGCACCAGCAGCAAAGGCACCAAGCCCCTCCGCCTCGTCCAAGTCTTCCAAGGCTCGGCGAGAAGACACCAGCAGCACTAAGGGAAGCACCAAGGCAGCTCCCAAGGGCAAATGTGCTCCAGCAACTTCCACCTCACAGCAGCAACCCAAGGGCAAGAAGGCTCCTGACGCCGCCAAGGCAATGTCCGTCGAGGCTGGATAGCGCACCCTCGCGTCCATGCTTTCGAAGAAGACTCCACCACCGAAGGACGCCCCTATCGAGCCAGTTAATGCGCAACTTGTTTTGCACACCAGCCTTGCCATTGCCCAGGTTGAGAGGAGGGAGGCGCATGCCAAGGGTTTAGTGGCACCCCATATGCTTAGCGGCGAACGATACCCTCCAACCTTGATCGAGTTTGTAAATAACTGGAACAAGGCGGAGTTCGTCTACAACGACGATCTCCCGGAGAAGTTCGGTCCCGCTGAATTTGCTGCGCAGATGAATACTGCCGCCAAGGCAATTAATCTTGCGTGTCGGATGATGGAGGTACGTCACTTCGTCTTTTCCTTAACATGCAGTAGACATTAGTGATATAACCATTAGTCCCCGAGCCTCCGGGGGAGTAACTAGTTACTCGGCCGGATGCTCCTTAAATAATTAACGTAGCTCCTTAATAACTTCGAATATGCACATACCTAGAGCCGGGTTAAGTTCCACTTGGCCCGGATTTTATACACTTCGAATATGCACACAGCTAGAGCCGGGTTAAGTTCCACTTGGCCCGGATTTTGTACACTTCGAATATGCACACACCTAGAGTCGGGTTAAGTTCCACTTTGCCCGGATTTTGAAAACTTCGAATATGCACACACCTAGAGCCGGGTTAAGTTCTACTTGGCCTAGATTTTGTACACTTCGAATATGCACACACCTAGAGCCGGGTTAAGTTCCACTTGGCCCGGATTTTGTACACTTCGAATATGCACACACCTAGAGCCGGGTTAAGTTCCACTTGGCCCGGATTTTGTACACTTCGAATATGCACAAGACTAAGCTGTCCACAGGTGACCACCAATCGTCGGAGCGCTGAATTTCAGCGTCTCCTTAATACTCACAAGATGATGCGCGCAAAGCAAAGTGCGCTGCTCGCTGAACACGATAAAAGGGGTACGTTTTCTCCTTGTCAATTTTCATCTCTCTTCATCTTTTTCCGCCGAACTAATCCCTCATTCGGATTTCACAGCTGGTGTGGAGGCTGAGAACATCCTTATGAGGAAAAATCTGGACCAGATAAAGGGTAAATTAATCTTGCTTCACCTTGCTCTGCTTTCTATCTCCTTTTCTCCTTGGCTCAGCAACTATTCATACCTCGGCTTTGCTGGGTCAACAAACTATTTCAGCCTCTCTTGAAGATAATGTGCCTGTGCCTGAAACGATGCTGCATTTTCTCGAACAAGTAGCGCAGCACCAAGCCAAACTCAAAAAGAAAGATGATGAGCTTTCCCTCCTCCGAACCAAAGATGATGAGATTTCCAAGCTCAAGGCAGATATGAAGAAATTGAAAGCGCAGCACCAATCTGAACTTCAAAAAGCTATCCAGGACTTCACTGAAGAGCGCGAGCACCTCAACCTCCAGATTTCCAAGGACCAAGAACTTCTCCAGGAGGCCGACGTCAAGCTTGAGTCGGCGAATACTGAACTTGCGCAGCTTCGCAAAAGGCGTGATGACTGTACTAACAAGCTGACTCGGATCCACAACCACATCTCTCGTAAGTTCTTTTCATTTATCCGGCATACTTCTCCGGGTTGCTTCACATGTATTTTCCTTACTTGTTTCACTTGTCTTGATTTCAGAAAAATTTCCAGAGGGTGATGCCATTGCATCCACTGCTGTTACCAAGTTCCGTCAGCAGAGAGGTACACCATCTGGTCCTGGCGCCATTCCTCTTGATCTGGAGGACCTGCTTGTCAGCTTGTTCTCTAGAGTTGAGATCATGAAGAACCACGGCAAGGATATTCTGAGTGCAGCAGTCCGGGTCTTCAATGCCCTTTGGCCTGGCGAAGAAACTCCAGAGGGAACCGCAGTTTTTGTCGACAAGTTGATGGAGTGCGAGACTCGGCTAGACCTCTGGAGGGAATCCGCCGGACATGCCGGAGCTGAGACCATTCTCCACTATGTGCTCACATGGTACGAGAAAATTAACCTCGATCTTCTCGAGCGGATGCGCACCAGGTCAAGGTGGTCCACCGATCCGGATTGTGTAACTCGTCGCAAGGCTTGTGTCCATAACCTCATTCAATATGCCCCCATCCATCAATGGATCGAGGGACCAAGCTTCCTCGATGCCCTTGACGACGAATACGTCGAAGATAGTTCGGGTGAAGATGATGAGAGCGAAGCCTCGGACCTTGAAGAAGATGAACCTGAAGGCGAAGCTGGGGCTGCACCCGCTGGCGCCGAAGTACCTCCTCCTGCTGCTCCTTGAGCGAAAAAACTTTGAAATTTATCAGATCCCTGGTATGCCAGGTGCAATTGTATCTAAGCACATAAGTTATATTTTGCTACTAAGTTTTTATGCCGGATTAACTTGGGCGTAGTCCCCGAGTTTCATTTTCTTGTTCCTCCAATTTCTTGGCTCGGCTCGTGTCCACCTTGGTTCAGTTTTATGACTTACAAGTCCGAGTTTCAAAAATTGACTTAACAATACTTGGAAACTTTAGGATTAGCTCAAAAATAATTCAGCGTAATAAATTTAAAGTAAACACAAGGTTAGTCTGAAAAACAAACGTCGGCTCGATTAAGTTTCTTTCCTTAGTCGTTTTTCATGTGCTACGCAATTCCAAACTTGTTCTCTTGCTTGCCATGAAGCCAATTCTTGTTGGACAGCAGCAAGTCAGGTTCTTAGTGCTCACACACTACTAATCCGACTTAAGTAGAAGCAACTTATGCCAGCCGACATATAAATAATGAATACAGAAGACAACCAATATTATTAAGGCAGTCCCCGAGTTACTGCTCGAGGTGCCAAGGTTTCATTGATAAGCTCATTGTCGGCATGCATACCGACATATGAGAGACTCGGATACATACACTTCTCTTCTAAGTGTAGAAAGGACGAAGTAGAGCTACATTCCATGGACGCTTGGATTCCTCGCCGGACCTGTCCGCCTTATTCTTCTCCTGTGGTTTTGCATCGATAAGATAATAAGAATCATTGTACAATGCTTTGCTCACAAAGAATGGCCCTTCCCATGGGGGGGGGGATAATTTATGCATGCCAGCAGTACGTTGTACCAACCGGAGTACTAGGTCACCTTCCCGGAAAATTCGGGGGCTTACTTTCCGGCTATGATAGCGTCAGAGATTTTGCTAATATATGGCGGATCTGGACAATGCCAATTCTCTCGCTTCTTCTAGGAGATCAACATCATTTTGCCGGGCTTCTTGCACTTCGGCTTCTGTGTATTGGGTGACCCTAGGCGAGTCATGCTCTATGTCGGCTGGTAATACAGCTTCAGCCCCATATACCATAAAGAATGGCGTATAGCCCGTTGATCGATTCGGAGTTGTTCTTAAACTCCACAGTACCACTGGTAGTTCTTCTATCCAGCACCCCGATGATCTTTGCAGCGGCTCAATGAGCCGGGGTTTTATCCCGGATAACACCAATCCGTTGGATCTCTCCACTTGCCCGTTCAATGCGGGGTGTGCTACCGAGGCAACGTCTAGCCGGATCTTCTTATCTCGGCAAAAACGTGTAAATGCTCCTGTAGCAAAATTTGTGCCATTGTCCATTATGATACTGTGAGAATAACCGTATCTCAAGATGATGTCTTTTAGGAAAGTTATGGAAGTAGCTCCATCACATTTTCTTATTGGTTTCACTTCAATCCATTTCGTAAATTTGTCAACCATGACAGGATGTGGGTCATGTTCCCTCTTGCTGGTTTAAACGGGCCAACCATATCCAAGCACCATATGGAAAATGGCCATGTAATTGGTATGGTTTTGAGCTCTGACATTGGCATATGTGTCTTTTGTCGCATATCTCTGATAGCCATTGCATTTTCTCACCAGATCTTCTGCTTGTTCTAAGGCACTTGGCCAGTAAAACGCATGGCGGAAAGCTTTTGCTACCAAGGCTCTGGAGGAGGCATGATGCCCACATTCCCCTTGATGTATATCTCGAAGGATGTCAAGTCCTTCCTCTGGGTTAACACATCTTTGGAGGACATTAGTCACACTCCTTTTGTATAGCTCGGAATTGATGATCGTGTATGCTTTTGCTCTCCTCTGAGTTTGCCTGGAAAGTATCTCCTCAGCGGGTAAGGTTCCATCTTTTAGGAATTGGAATATGGGCAATGCCCAAGCTGGTATAGCTCTCACTAGGAACACATCCTCATCAATTTCCATCCGATCCACCGGCATAACTTCTACCGGATCATGCTGTGCAGTCCCCGGGTTTGTCGTGGCAGTCCCCACATCAATGTCCATGGGCACAACCTCTGATTCCGGGTTTGCCGGGATAAAAATTGAGTCGGATTCCAGGGATGGCCTGATAGATGGTCTTCTGAGGTGCTCTAATGCTACGCCTGGTGGAATTTCTTGTCGGGTTGACCCGAGTTTCGACAATACGTCGACAGCCTCATTTTCCACCCGGGGTATATGAAGAAATTCGCATCCCTCAAAGTAACCAGATATCTTCTGCACATGAAATCTGTACAATACCATGTTTGCATTCGGAGCATCCCATTGTCCGGAGACTTGCTGGAATACAAGATCCGAGTCACCGAAGCATTGGATCCGACGTATTCCAATCTCCTTCACCACTTTGAGCCCATGTAAAAGTGCCTCATATTCTGCAACATTATTTGATGAAGTGAAGTGGATTTGCAGCACATCCTTTAGCTGGTCCTTCTTTGGCGAGGTAAGCACAACTCCGGCACCTAACCCGGTTTTTGTTTTTGACCCGTCGAAGTGCATTTTCCAGTAGTTCGGATCTAGCAATGGTGGTTCATATTGTACTTCAGCCCAATCCACAAAAATTCCGCCACAGCCTGAGATTTGATTGCTTCTCTTCTGTCATATTGTGGCTCATAAGGTGCTAGATCAATTGCCCATTTTGCAATCCTGCCACTTGCATCCTTGTTGCTCATTATCTCGGATATGGGAGCTTCACATATTACCTTGATTGGGTGCTCCTCGAAATAGTGCTTCAGCTTCTTAGCTACCATATATACACCATATGCCACCTTGTCATAGTGAGGATAGTTCTGCTTTGAGGCTGATAATACCTTGCTCAGATAATATACTGGCCTTTGCACTGACTTACCCTCTTCGTCGCGCTCTACCACAATTACTGCACTTACAACTCAGTTGGTTGCGGCTATATAGAGCAACATTGGCTCCTTTGATAGTGGAGAGGCTAACACTAGTGCAGTGGCTAACATCTTCTTTAGTTGGATAAAGGCTTCATTGGCCTGCGGCGTCCAAATGAACTTGTCCGACTTTTTCATGAGTTGATAGAGAGGCAGTGCCTTTTCTCCCAACCGACATACAAACCGGCTTAAAGATGCCAGGCAACCAGTGAACTTCTGGACATTGTTAAGACACCTCGGCAGTTCCATTCGCTCTATGGCCCGGATTTTAGTTGGATTGACCTCGATACCTCGGCTGGAGACGAGAAATCTGAGTAATTTTCCAGCCGGGACTGTGAAGGTGCATTTTTCCGGTTTAAGCTCCATTCGGAACCTCCTTAGGTTCGCAAATGTCTGCCTCATATCGTCAAGGAGCGTTTTGCTTTCCTTGGTCTTTATCACAACATCATCCACATACACCTGCACATTTTGACCAATTTGTTCATGCAAACATTTTTGCATACATCTTTGGTACGTTGCCCCTGCATTACGTAAACCAAAAGGCATGGTGCGATAGCAATAAGCCCCATACGGGGTGATAAATGCAGTCTTTATTTGATCACTTGGGTTCAGAGGTATCTGGTGGAAACCAGAATATGCATCAATGAACGACAACAACTCACACCGAGCAGTGGAATCTATGACTTGGTCTATCCTTGGTAGCGGGAATGGATCTTTTGGACATGCCTTATTCAGGTTCGTGTAATTGATACACATACGCCAAACCACTGCCACGTTCGGATCATCCTTCTTCTTTTCCACCAGCACCGGATTAGATAGACAATCCGGGTAAAGTACTTCCATGATAAATCCGGCAGCCAACAAATGAGTTATTTCATCTCCTATGACCTTTCTCCTCTCTTTGGTGAAGCAGCGGAGAGGTTGCTTCACCGGCTTTGCTCCGGGTCTGACATCAAAGAGTGCTTGGCCAACTCCCTCGGAACACCTTGCAAGTCCTGTGTGGACCAAGAAAAAATATCTCGATTCTCACGGAGGAAGTTGACGAGCTTGCTTTCCTATTTGTCATTTAACCCGGCACCAATTGTTACGGTACGCTCAGGGAAACATATCATCAACAGGCACCTTCTTGGTATCTTTTGTCGCTTGGAATGATACACTACCATGCTTGGAATGATATATTGCTCCGCGGACTGAGCCAATGTCGCCACTTCTTGGATCTTTCTCTTCTCTTGCGCAATCACGAGTGACTCGGCCAGGTTAGACCCAGCGGATGCACAGTCAATGGAACGTCGGAAATCACCAGCATTGGTAATCACACCATTAGGCCCGAGCAGCTTCATCTTCAAGTAACTAATGTGACAACTTGCCATAAATTTGTTCAGAGCTGGCCTGCTAAGCAACGCGTGGTATGCGCTCTCCAAGTTTACAACCTCGAACTCCAAATTCTCCGTCTGGCAATTATCTCTTGTGCCGAACAATACATCAACCCGGACCTTGCCTATGGGCTCACAAGAAAGGCCTGGTACAATGCCATGGAAAGTTGTCCTTGTAGCTTGGAGCATATTCTCCGAGATACCCAACTTGCGCATTGTGTCCACATACATGATGTTGATGCTACTGCCATTATCTATCAGCACCTTTGAGAACCTCACATTGATGTTAGGCCCAATGAATGTTGGATCCAACACTAGTGCATACGAACCAGGCCTTGGCATGAGCTTCGGATGATCCTTGATGCTCTAGGTAATCTACTGATCTGACCAAGGCCTATACCTCGTCACTACTGGCATTACTGCATTGACCTCTATATGTCGGCACTGCAAGCTCTTTATGTCTGTTTCTTCCATAGTGAACACACAATAACTCTGATGATGCTCTCTGTACTCATTTCTCCCCTCATTTCCGGGGTACCTCTGATCCTGTTGGTTTTTGTTCTCCACCTGATGCACTTCATCCCTTCTCTCATGGGGTTCTTACCTCGGCGGAGGGGGAGGCAACATTACGTGTTGCGTGTTCGCTCCGGAGAGAAATTGCTGCCGGGGTAACTCCTGCCGAGGTTGATCATTCCGAGGTGCCTGCGCATTCCCTGAACCACTTTGTTCTATCTTTCGCATCCATTCACGCTGCCTGGTCGTGTGACCCGCTGGGTTACTCGGATTAGGCATGTGAAATTTACACAGTTGATCCAGCATTGCCTCATATGTGTACCTCGGACGGTCCTTCTTTTTTTGCCACTGTTTTTTCTGCTCTGGTGTCCAAGTTTTCTTTCCATCATTTCTCGGTGTCCATTGCTGCCCTCCAGTTTTCTGACGTTGACTGCCTCCTGCTCCGGGTTGATCCTGATTCACAGCTGCAACTTGTTGCGAACTGTGCCGATAATCCGGTATGTCATCCCTTCTTTTACCTCGGTAATCATTTCTTCGGGATGACCCGGCCCCATCTTGCTGACAATACTCCTCGCTTGACTCGTTTGAGGTGAGCCTAAGTTGCGTCGGATCACCTAAGGCATATGAATCAGCAATCCGGATTGTTTCTGCCAAGGTGGTTGGCATATCTCTTTGCAACCTTTGCCATAGCATGCTAGCGTATATGCATCCTTGTGCAAACCAAGCTATGGCATGTGACTCAATCACACCCTCACACGAGTTTTGCACAGTGCACCAACGGGTTAAAAACTCCCGGTCAGTCTCATTCGGTCTCTGCCTGCACATTGCTAGAGTCTGTGGCCTGTTGGGCCTCTGATACGTACTTGAGAAATTGCTAACAAACATCTCCTCAAAATCGATCCAATAGTTAATACTTCTGGGTGGCAAATTGTTTAGCCATACCCTTGCTGGCCCCTCCAGCATCTAGGGTACATATCTCACAGCCCATCTCAAGTTGCCTGTGGCAATTTTCACAGCAGTTGCATAGTTAATCAACCAATCCTCCGGCTTAGTGCTGCCGTCATACGTCTTCGTGCCTCTAGGTAACTGGAACTTAGGTACCAGAGGTTCCTTCATGATCTGGGGCCCAAAACAAGCTGGACCCGGAGGACCTTGGCACTCAATTTGCTCCGACCTATATAGCCTATCTAGCTTTAACCTGGCATCATCAGGCATCAAGTTCCTGCCTCCCAATCTTGACCCTATCATGTGATAGTCCGGCCTGGGATAGCCAGCATTCACCATCTCCGAATCACCATCATTGTATCTATCTTGCTCATGTGGAGCTGCTCTCTATTGCACACCTTGACCAATATTGCGCTCTTGCCGTGGTATATTCCGCTGCTGCTGTTGACCTGCACCTACCAAATTACGCTGTTCGGCATTGCCTTTTACAGCATTCCCTTGACCGGCATTGCCTTGGTCGCGGTTACCTCGGCCAGCTTCACCTCGGCTCACACTCCTTCGATCCTCATTTCTTTGCACTTCTTTCCCTTTCCCTGCCCTTGCCGGGTCATATGGGACTATCTGCTTATTCCTCCTAGCCGAAGTTACTACCTCCTCTCTCTCCTAGGACCACCATGAGGAGACGATGCGGCTCCAACGGATTTCTCCGGGTTACCCACCGCCGAATGAACGATCTTGGAGGCCCCAGCTCTCTCCGGGTTAGCCCTGAGCAACTCCTCGTTTTGCCTGTTCACGATCCGAACCAACTCATTAACTCTATCCTGCTGTCTTTGACGGGCTTCACCCGTCATACCTTCTAACTCGGACGCAGCTGCATCCGCTGCTCTGAGGTTCTTTGCCGGGGTACTATACTTCGGCAGCCCCACGGACAAATAGTTTTCTGATTCCTCAATCCTAGTATCACCCTCTCTGTTCATTTGACTCATGAGATTTCTCCCCTTCACTTTTACAGCATCTACCTTATTTTCCTTTGCGTACTCACGCAGTGTCATGTTTAATGACTGCTGAGCTGTGGCTATCTTTTTTGCACCCTCTAGTATTTTTTGCCTAGTCTCCTCTAGCTCGGCATGTGCCTGAGCTGGATCTACTGCTGCTGCTACTGGGTTTGCCAAGCTATCCATCGCCTGCTGCAGCACATTCTTAGGCCTCTCTAGCGGAGGACCTCTACTTTTCCTCGGTGCCTTAGGTGTTACCTCCGGATCTGGTGCTGGATCCGTGCTTGCTCCAGCGCCAGGCGTGGTCATCATCACCTCAGCGTGGTCCGGGGAGCGAGTGATACGTGCTCCGCGAGCCGCACTAAGGGGTGGCTCGCCTCCTTCGACGACGTGCCGCGGATGAACGCACGACACATCGACAGCAACGTAGATCTTGAGCGCGCCGAGCTTGACGAAGAGGTCCTTGCGTGGGAGAGGACGCTTGCCGAAGCAGCCAGCATTGTCGCTGGAATAATGACTTCCATAGAGGCCCTAGCCCTCCTTATATAGGGGGGCTAGGTCTCCACTTAGGGCATACGTGGCGGCATATTCCCTGGAATATGCCTCTTCCCAAAATAGTAAGCCCACCGGGTCACTTTCCTCCCGCGTCATCCATGCAGAGGCTACGTGAGCCTCTGCGGCGCCTGCTTCATCCGACATAGGCTTCGTCACCTTTGTCGGCCATGCCTCGGTGGTCCTGCCTATGTCCGCTTCGCTCATGCTCTGTGTAAAGTGGTCACCTTTGACCAGCGAGATACCTTCCTTCTCTTACAAGCTTGCGATGACTAGGATCCCACATAGTTGATCCGGCCACACATGTTCCTGCATACAAGTTAGATACATCTTACCGACATGCGGCATAAGTCGGTTGAGACCAAGTTAGGTGGACGTCCCCTGGTCCGGGTTACTCCGTGATCCGGCCTGCCTTGAGGTGACTCGGCCAGCACTTGCTTTGACCTTGACGTACCTCGGCTAACCAGGCCTTTATACCCCGGCGTGACCCTACCCGGGGGTACCCCCCAACACTATGGTGGCTGGATCAACAACGGATGCGGAATATGTTGCTGCTTTAGAAGCGGCGCGGGAAGCGGTTTGGATGAAAGAGTTCATAACGGAACTAGGTGTGGTTCCTAGTGCATTGGACCCAATGGTGATCTATTGTGACAACAATGGAGCCATAGCCAACGCCAAGGAACCGAGGTCTCACAAGAATTCCAAGCATATTAAGCGCCGGTTTCACTCGATCCGCGAGCATGTCAAGGATGGAGATATAAAGATTTGTAAAGTACACATGGACCTAAATGTAGCAGATCCATTGACTAAAGTCTCCCTAGGGCAAAACATGATCAACACCAGAACTCCATGGGTGTTAGATTTATCACCATGTGAACTAGATTATTGTCTCTAGTGCAAGTGGGAGACTGAAGGAAATATGCCCTGAGAGGCAATAATAAAGTTGTTATTATGTATTCCTCATATATGATAGCTGTTTATTTTGCCTGCTATAATTGTATTGATCGTAAACATCAATACATGTGTCTTTAATAAACAAAAAGGGTTCCTAGTTATGCCTCTCTTATAGACTAGCTTGTTGATTAACAAGATGATCAAGGTTTCCTGATCATGGACATTGGATGTTGTTAATAACAAGGTCACAACATTTGTGAAATGATGTGATGAATATTCATCCGAAGTATAGCATTACGATCAAGTCATAATGCTTATATTGCTATAATATCATACGAAGTAATCTTTATCCTTAGACCATAAGATCATGTTAATTGCTAACACCAGAACAGTATCTTGATAACATCAAACGTCACACCATAACAGGGTGACTATAAAGATGGGTTCAGTGCTACGAAGGTGTTATATTGAGGCTCATGGATCAAGAGTGGAATTTGTCAATCCTGGTGATGGATAGATATACTCTAGGCCCTCTCGGTGATATCACATTAAGATAGCTTGCAAGCAAGTGATGTGATCACTAGAATGTTATATCACGGGAACGAGAAAAGAGTGCATGTCGGTAACGAGATCAAACTAGGTATTTGGATACCGATGATCGAATCTCGGACATGTATTATATCACGAGACAAAGGGATTAAGTTACTTGCATTAGAAGTTCTCACGATCACAGAAGTCATCGTTGAATATGCGGGAGTCAGTATGGATCTCCATGTCCCGCTTCTGATTATTGAGCTAAGAGGAGTCTCAATCATGTCTGCATTATTCGCGAACCTTAGGGTGACACACTTAAGAGTTACCGAACACCATTTTGGAGCACATATGTTTTAGACGAAAGAATTGCAAAGTGCAGGAATTGTTTTGATAGAAACCGGAATTATTTCGGATGAAATTGCAGAAAGTGGTTATGCATGTGATATGGAAATGTTGCAAGGGGTTTTATGTGAATGTTTGTTAATTAAAGTAATTAACAAAATTCTGAATAAATTTAATAAAAGAGTTTTATTAAATGAGAGAGCATTAAACTTAGAGAATTTTAATGCATTTAAAGTGGAGACTTTAAAAGAGAATGTGAAGGGGCATTTTAATGTGGAGGAGTTACCACCACATGAATGGGGTAGGTGAGGGGTCACCCCCCATGGGGCGCCGGCCATGGGGAGGGGTACCCCCCCCCCCCTCCTCCTATAAAAGGCCACCCCTCTCACCCTTCTTCCACACACCTCCTGGTGAAGGATCTCTCTCCCCCTCTAGAATTATTCCCCCATGGTCTCGGATTAGCGAGATACATGTTCCCGGTGGCATTTCGTCTAGAAGGAGTTGCTGCTTCCGCTGCATCGCTGGAGCGAGGAGGTGGAGGTTGTTCGGTAGCTTGAACGCGTGTGCGAGGACAGATGCGCGGCTGATTTGCGGCGCCCGGACTTCCACACGATCTTGAGATCGGCAAGTGTACGACTACATCAACCACGAGTTCCTACTCGTTAACAAAACTCATTGTCTTCGAGTGTAAGTTCTCGATGGATGTATCTCCACCCACTGCTCTGTATCTAGTAGATAGATCTTGGTGTATAGTTCTCATCATAGGAATTTTTTTGTTTTCTATGCTGTAGACCCAACAAGTAGATCTATCTCTGCTCTCTCAAATCCCTCAAAAAGATGCAAGAATCATAGGAGGGAGAAGGGGAGAGAGCAAGCTCTTCAAGGTCAACAATGGAGGAGAGAGAGAAGGGCCAAAACCAAGAAGAACAAGTGAGGCCCAAAGGGGAAAGGGGAGCTCCTTTTAAAGGGCTCCCCGATCTGCCCGTTACTCACAGATACGCACGCGACCGGTAGTACCGGTGTGTGGCCGGTACTACCGGTGACACCCAACCAATGGTCCAAAAACAAGGTGCAAACAAACACAGAAACGATCCTGGCCGGTACTACCGGTCGACCACCGGAACTTCCAGCGGGGACGGTAGTACCGCCTGAAAAACCGATCCAAGTTCCGTCAAATACGCACACCAAGACAGAGAGGATACAGACCCTAAATCGGGGTTACCGGAAGTTGGGCCAGAAATAACACCGGTACTACCGGCGGCAATTCCCTAGCAGTACTACCGGTGGCCCGCTAGAACTACCGGTCAGGCAAAACTCCAGAAACCAAAACTGCAAGAACTTTTGCAACCGAACTCCAAACGAAATGAAACCAATTTTGTTGGAAAGATAACGACGTGTAGAATCCATCCTTAATAAATGTCCCCATCATGATTTACCTGAATGGTATGTTCTATACATTTTCCGTGGGGGACTTAATCAAGAAATTAAACATGAGCTAGACACAAATTTCGGAGGTTCTTTTATGGACTTAATGATAACTAAAGCTTGGGAACTCCTAGAATGAATTTGTTGCAATAGAGAAACTTGGGGATTTGATTTAGGCGGCTAAGGAGGGATAGAAATAGAATATGATTGTCTCAATGCTTATAAAGAATTTGGTAAGGTAAAGGAAACTGCTAATGAACTTCAACTCGATGATGATATCATTTTGCAAATCCTTCAGTCCTTTACAGAACATATTGAAGCTCCAAAGAAAGATTGGCTTCGTTACACTCCACTGCCTAAGCAAGTGGAAGATGTTGAGGTAGAAATTGCAGCTCACAAAGAGCCATTGAGGGAGTTACCCCCTTATGTTGAACACCTTCCTTTCCCAAGGACGGCAAGAAAACATATGATGGCTCAACAACGTGAAGAACAGATTGAAGAAGATAAAATGTTCCTAAAAAATTATAAGAAGAGGCACAAGTGAGAGAAACTAATCAAGTAAGTATGTAGGAGATAGGTGAACCAACTAAGGAAGATATCCTAACCATGTTCGCACATTGCAACGTAATAGAGCTTGATACCAAAGCTTCACAGTTCGTTGAAGGAAAGGTAAACCTAAGGATGTTGGTAAACCCATCCTCCCTTGTATCTTTGGTGGATCTTCATACTATGGCCTCTGTGATATCAGAAAAGTTTTTAACGTAATCCTTTACAATTTTTATCTCAAAATCCAAAAATAAACTCATGCAAGCTGAATTAGAAGACACTTATAAGACAATAATTCTTGTAGATAAAACAATCAGAGTTCCTATGGGAATAATTAGAGATGTTCCGATTTGTATTAGACCTTACAATTACCCTATTGATTTTGTACTTGTTGATATGCTTGCGGATGTTTATTTTCCAATTATTTTTGGGAGAACTTTCTTGAACACCGTAGGAGCAGATATTGATTGCAAGAAAGAAACTGTATCTCTCAAGTTTGGTGAAGATAAAATGAATTTCCATTTCTCAAATTTCGAGCATAAGCTAGATATTGAAGAGTTTGATGAGTATGAATATGGACAGGAAGAAGAAGGTAACGTTATTAAACTTGCCTCCGTATTCATTGAAACTCCAGATGATAATTTAGCAAGGATCCTGGTTGACAATAATAATATACCTGTAGACATAGATAAAATGGAGATTAATGATTATCTTGACTCATCCACTGAAGTAGATACTAAAATGAATCAAACTTATGAATTACCTATAAGGAAAGGATATGAGGACCTTCCACCTCCTACACTCAAAACCCTTCCTAAGGAATTAAAGTGTAGGTTTCTTGATGATACTAATAATTTCCCCATTATTGTAAGTTCTAATCTTGCAGAAATGGATGAGGAAAACTTAATGATGGTCCACAGAATGCACTGAAAGGCCCTTGGATATTCGATGAGCGACTTGGAAGGCATTATCCCCACGATAGCCACTCATAGAATATTTATGGAAGAAGGAACTCAGCTGGTTGTAGACTTTCAAAGGCGACTTAAACCTTGTATGAAAGAAGTAGTAAGAAAGGAGGTAATTCGCTTATTAGATGCAGGAATAATCTTTCATGTGGAGGAAAGCGATTGAGTGAGTCATGTACATTGTGTTCCTAAGAAAGGTGAGTTTACTGTCATTCCAAATGAAATATTAGGTATCACCAAGGGAGAAAATACCATCAATATATATGTGAGATACCTGCCAAGGTGTGGAGCCGGAAAACCCGCAAGATTAAAACCGCAATAAGATATGCAAGTGAAATCCGTTTTTGATGAACTAGAGCTTGTTATGAAGATAACCACAAGCTCTAGATCCTCACATGGACAAGAACCAAACAACAACCAAGAAAGATGATGCTATGTATGCAAAGGTTTGAGGTCTCTTCAAAAGATATGAACGAGTCACCCACTCGAGAGCCCCTCTTGATAGTACAGCTACCTATCCTAAACCTGGTCTGCCAACACTATAAGAACACTACAAGAGACTAGTAAAATAGAAACCCTGTCAAGATCATAGCTTTGCCTTGAGCATCCCACTTGAGCTTGATGTAGACCGTCTTGTCCTTCTCAAGACGGAACACCTTTCTTGAATGCTCTTTCTCGCTCTTGCTTGATGAAGACTTGCGAATGGCTCCCCCATACTCCATGGGAAAACCTCTTCTTTGACCTTGTCTTCATCACTCCATGATCACCGAGGATGGCAAGCTTCAAGCATGAGATCTTCTAGAGATGAGGCATCTTGAGCTTGCACTTCAATTCTTGACGATGTCTTGAAGATAGCCATGAGGAACTCCATCTTCTTCTTCTTCTTCTTCTTCTTCTTCTTATTCTTCAAGACATACTTGATCTTCTTCTTCTACTTGATTCCAATAGGCACAAAGCCCTTGGACATTCCTTCTTATTTTTCATCCTTGAACCCAACACATGGTCCAAGTGATGCCAATGGACAAACCTACAAGTGAAACTCAATTTGCACATTAATCCATAGGGATTGTCATTAATTACCAAAACCACACATGGGGCATACATGCCCTTTCACACAGGACAAATGAAATCTAGCAAATATAGTAAAAAAGAAGTACATGCCCTGCCTAAAGCTCCTTAAACTGATAGACAAGCATTTACCAGAAAACAAAATAAGCATTTAAATAGTGTGGCTGATATTAACTAGCCTACTCAATGTGCAGTTGGATCTAAAATGTAGGTAGGTGGAATTTCTCTAATCATTGGCAAACTATTATAGTGCCTTAGTCAAATTATAAATGTAACAATAGTGTGCCTCTAATACACTAGCCATTTCATTTCCGAGATATGGTCAAACAATCTATCAAACAGTTTGATTCATATAGTCAGATTGTTTCAATTTTTTGATTGTCTGCCCAAAAGACCAATTATACTATCATGTGCCTCATATTAAAATAGCCATACACGTGGCAGATACCAAAGTGAGGTTTTAAGTGCACGGTTACTCAGTATCCTTGTGTTTCTAGTATATTGGATTCTGTCGCAAATTTGGCCTTATTATAATCATCCTAGTGCCTCTATATAAAGGTGCAGCCAATAGTAAACAGAAAAAGATTCCAATCTGACAGAAGTTAGCATGAAGTGATACAAAAGCAATAGATACTTACGACATTATAGGGGCCATTGATTCTATAATTTCTAGTGTAAACTACACATGTTTATTGCGTAACAAAAGCAAAAGGTTAGGAATCATGGGGGTAAGCATAAGCAAATAAACCCGACATATTAGTGGAAGTAGTATAACGAATGTAAAATTGTATTGCACGGATATGAGAATAGTAGCAAGTAAGAAATAACAGTTAGTGAAATAGCCTATTCCAAACCAAAGGGAAATTATAATAGAATCACTTATGGGCACTTTAATAAACGAGATAATGAAAACAAATGAGCTCACCGTTCGCTGACTCATATTTTGCCATGACATACAAAATTGTAGTTCAATGCCTTACTATTAAATCAGACTACAAAGATTTTATTTAGGAAGATACAGGTAACAAGTATAGCACTTGTAAGTTACTACAAAAGTAGGGCCAATACAAAATGCAGTTGATTGTTACATATTTATCAATACCATAATCCAAGGAGATCTTGTTACCTGGGTCGGGTCGATGTTTAGGCATCCTAGGTGATGACTTCGAGGTTATCGAGGGTGATGTGATTGCGGTGCTTGTGGGCAAAGGTGAAGCATAACAGGGGTTGCTCCGAGTCTTGGACGATAGCTGCAAAGAAGTAGATTTCTGGCGGTGGAAAATGTGTTTGGCATAGCAGGCGAGTGGGTCGGTGAAGCAGATCTAGTGTAGTGCATGGCGATGACACTGAATAAGATCAAGTGCAATTGACCAGCGAGTCGGCGAGCTAGATTCTTGACGTCTATGGAGCGGATCTTGAAGACTGGTGGTTTAGTGAATGTTCTGATGGTAAGGTGGTGAAGGTGAGATCTAGAGTTTTCCACAGGGTTTGCGTGGCTGTGGGCGAGGATTGTGTGGGGGGAGGGGTTGTGATCTGGACTATAGAGGTAGTGAACCAGGAAGTTACAGTTGAATCCCCAACCAACTGACTTACTAGGGGTCAAAGGGGAATTCCATAATGTTTGACACATTTGGGTGCGAAATATTTCAGGGATAGCGGGAGATTTTCCTGCTCAACTAAATTAAAATTTATGTATAGTCCAAGTAGTAAATTGGTAAGCCATACTCCCTAGAATTAAAGGCCGACGGTCACATCGTTGATCATCCATGGCCCATATTAGCTATATTCAGATATTAAGGCCACGTTTGGCATCAAAGTATTTTTAAAGTATTTAGGGAACATTTTTGTTTTTGAATAAACTAAAATATTAAATACCTTTATGTGTTTGGATCCAAAAAATAATATGGTTTTAAACTGAAATATTCTCCAAAACTATGTTTTTAAAAGAATTTGAGAGAGAGGTCAGACCCTTTTTTATGAATCGGAGAAAAGATAAAACTGAAGTATTGTTTTGGTAGGCACTAAAATACTATGGCATTGATATACTTCTGTATTATATCCATTCATCAAATGCTGATGCGCATGCAAATGTTGTCACCAAAGCAGGTAGTGAGCCTGAAAATTACGATTGAATCCCCAACCAATGAAATTAACTAGAGGTCGAAGGGGAATTCCATAGTGTTTGAAACATTAGGGAAAGAAATATTTCAGCGATGGCAGGAGATTTTCCCACTCGACTGAATTTGAATTTAGCTATAGTCCAAGTAATAATAGTAGATTGGTAGGTCGGTGGGATGGGAATCGAGTGTAATAATGAAGTGCACCGGGCTTTAAAAAATAAAGCGCCCTTTATCGATAAATTTTAAATCATTATGGTCGAGAGTGTTCAAACTTCTATTTTAAACAAAAAATTGGGAACCCACTATTCTGCTAACATGAATAATCTAGTGCACCTAAGCTACGGAATCAAATCATCCATAAGGTAATCAACGATAGCGTTTCCGTCGCAAAAAAGTGGAAGTTGCTAGGTCCCACAAGTAATTTCTCCTCACAACTCTTATTGTCCGTTCGCACTCATTCATTAATACGGCCATGTTTTTCTTCAGATTTTTCAAAAGTTGTTCAGTCATGCACATATAGCATATTCTATGAAGTACAATAGTACAACATACGTAGACCACAATTGATTAGTCAAACTAATCTATATTGTTCTTATTTAACAATAATGAGCTATTGAGTTTTAGAGCATGTCCAACAACCTTTGTGTATTGAATTGCTAAAATATGGCTATAGAAGAGGAATGTGAAGGTTTATCAATGGAACACAATTTTCGGTTTCTTAGCCTTCCTACCTATCAGCATTTAGTGTTTGCATTTGATGAGGCCAAAATTTAAGTATATTTACCTTTCGTTTTTGCATAATTAGATTAGGATTTTTAGTATTTTACCATGTTTACACGCACCTTTTGAACGAAATATGCCCTGAGAGGCAATAATAAAGTTGTTATTATGTATTCCTTATATATGATAGATGTTTATTTTTCATGCTATAATTGTATTGATAGGAAACGTCAATACATGTGTGTTTAATAAACAAAAAGGGTTCCTAATTATGCCTCTCTTATAGACTAGCTCGTTAATTAACAAGATGATCAAAGTTTCCTGATCATGGACATTGGATGTTGTTAATAACGAGGTCACAACATTTGTAAAATGATGTGATGAACATTCATCCGAAGTATAGCATTACAATCAAAGTCATTATGTTTATATTGCTATAACATCATACAAAGTAGTCTTAGTCCTTAGACCATGAGATCATGTTAATTGCTAACACCAGAAGAGTATCTTGATAACATCAAACGTCACACCGTAACAGGGTGACTATAAAGGTGGGTTCAGTGCTATGAAGGTGTTATGTTGAGGCTCATGGATCAAGAGTGGAAATTTTCAATCCCGATGATGGATAGATATACTCTTTGCCCTCTCGGTGATATCACATTAACATAGCTTGCAAGCAAGTGATGTGATCACTAGAATGTTATATGACGGGAACGAGAAAAGAGTGCATGTCGGTAACGAGATAAAACTAGGTATTTGGATACTGATGATCGAATCTCGGACATGTATTATATCATGAGACAAAGGGATTAAGCTACTAGCGTTAAAGGTTCTCACGATCACAGAAGTCATCGTTGAATGTGCAGGAGTCAGTATGGATCTCCAGGTCCCGCTTCTGATTATTGATCTGAGAGGAGTCTCAATCATGTCTACATTATTCGCGAACTGTAGGGTGACACACTTAAGGGTTGCCGTACACCATTTTGGAGCACATATGTTTCAGACAAAAGGATTGCAGAGCGCAGGAATTGTTTCAATAGAAACAGGAATTGTTTTGATGGAAACCGGAATTGTTTCGGGTGAAATTGCAGAAAGTGGTTCTGCGTGTGATATTGAAATGTTGCAAGGGGTTTTATGTGAATGTTTGTTAATTAAAGTAATTAACAAAATTATGAATAAAATAAATAAAAGAGTTTTTTTAATTGAGAGTTGCATTAAATTTGGTGGAAATTTAATGCATGTGAGTGGAATTTTGGGTGGAGTCAAAATTGATGTGAGTGGAGCTTCCACCACATGAATGAGGAAGAGGTGGGGTACCCCCCTTGGCCGCCAGCAATGGGAGGGGAGGATCCCCCCCCCCCCTCTCCTATAAAAGGCCCCCTTCTCCTCCCTCACAAAGCACACCTCCTCGTGAAGGATCTCTCTCCCCCTCTAGATATTCCCCCATGGTCTCGGATTAGTGAGATACATGTTCTTGGTGGCCTTGCATCTTGAAGGAGTTGCTGCTTCCGCTTATTCGCTGGAGCAAGGAGGCGGAAGTTGTCCGGTGGCTTGGACGTATGTGTAAGGACGGATGCGCTGCTGATTTGCGGCGCTCGGACTTCCACACGATCTTGAGATCGGCAAGCGTACGACTACATCAACCACGAGTTCCTACTTGTTAACAAAGCTAGTTGTCTTCGAGGGTAAGTTCTCTATGGATGTATATCCACTCGTTGCTCTGTATCTAGTAGATAGATCTTGGCGTATAGTTCTCATCGTAAGAAATTTTTTGTTTTCTATGCTGCGAACCCAACAGTGGTATCAGAGCCTGATCTATGCGTAGGTCCTTTGCATGGGTAGTACACATATGTTTATATGTGGGCGATGATGATCATGTTATAGCATATTCTATGTATTTTGGATATTGGTGGCATAGTGGGATGAAGCGGCCCGGACCAACATTACATGTCATCGTACATGAGACCGGTTCCACGACTGACATGCAACTAGTTTTGCATAAGTGGCTAGCAGGTGACTGTCTCTCCTACTATAGTCAATATCCGATTTATAGCGAGTTTCTAATAACTTCGGTATCCTCGTTGTGGTTCATGTTCGTAGGTAAGACCGGTTCTATCTCCGAAAGCCCTAAGCCACGTAAAACTTGCAATTGATAAATTAGAGGCGTCTAATTTAGATCGTTGCTGGGCTAGTGTCTTGATATGGTATTGTTGTAAGTAGATGTATGATAGATACTCTTACAACACATTCAACGTGTAAGTTCCATAGACCTTGGACTTACACACAAAGGAATGATAGAGATCATACCACGATGCAAAGGATAGAGATCAAATGCATGGACCATATCATCTCACTTTACACATTAGATGTTTGCATCTTATACTGTTAGTTTGGCTCTTTTGGTAGCATTGTAAGATGACCCCTCATTTAGATATCAAGATAAAATGTGTTCTTCCTTAAGTATGCATCATTCTATGGATCGTGTTTCAAGAGATCACGTGATGATTGGGTGTTCTCGACTCTACGCTTTCATACAATAGGTGTAAGACAGTTTTACACACGCGAATACTAAGGTTCTTACTTGGCGACCCTAGCATGTATAGACATGGCCTCAGAACACGAACCGAAAGGTTAAGCATGAGTCATATAGTTGATATGATGCCCATATAGATGCTCGCCTTTGAAGCTACACCAACTCACGTGATGATCGGACTTGGTGTAGTGGATTTGGTTCATGTAATCAGCAAAAGACACGAGGGATGTCATTTTTGAGTGGGAGTTCATTAGTTATTTGGATTAGTTGAACTCAATATATCATAAACTTAGTCTAAATAAACTTTACAAATTCTGTTGTAGATGGCACCACCTGCTTTAATTTCAATGTGTTCATGGAGAAAGAGAAACTTGTTGCGAATGGTAGCAACTTCACCAAGTGAGCTATGAATTTCAGGATTCTCCTCAATGTTGCACAAAAGCTATATGTGCTAGAGGCGCCGCTAGGCCCCCCACCAGCTCCTAATGCCCCTGACGAGGAAAAGAATGTCTATATAACTCATCGGGAGGACCACAACTTAGTTCCTTGCGGCATACTGTATGGGCTGGAGCCAGAACTTCGAAAGCGTTTCGAAATGGCAATGCCTTTGATACCATGGGAGAATTGAAAATGATTTTCGATACCCATGCTGCCGTAGAGAGTTATAATGCTTCTAAAAAGTTCTTTAGCTGCATGATGGAGGAGAACAGCTCCGTTAGTGAGCACGTACTCAAAATGTCTGGGTACGCCGATAAGCTTGTGTCCTTGGGAATAACGATTCCCATTGACCAAGGCATACATCGTGTTCTCCAATCTCTGCCACCTAGCTACAAGAGCTTCGTGATGAACTATAACATGCAGGGCATGAAGAAGTCTCTTCCCGAGCTTCTACCAATGCTTAAGACTGCAGAAGTGGAGATTAGGAAAGAACATCAAGTGCTGATGATCAATAAGACAACCAGTTTCAAGAAGGACAAGAAAGGCAAGCAGAAAGGAAAGAAGGGCGGCAAATTT
Organism: Avena eriantha; assembly: GCA_910589775.1. Taxonomy (NCBI): domain Eukaryota; kingdom Viridiplantae; phylum Streptophyta; class Magnoliopsida; order Poales; family Poaceae; genus Avena; species Avena eriantha. The sequence goes on from OU342741.1 coordinate 476,555,762, forward strand.
GTTGCCGCACCTGAAAAGAAACCCCGAGCTGGCCCTAAGTCTGATACCGAGTGCTACTATTGTAAGGGGACTGGCCGTTGGTAGCGCAACTGCCCCAAGTATTTGGCGGACAAGAAGGCCGGCAAGGAAAACAAAGGTATATGTGATATACATGTTATTGATGTGTACTTGACTAGTACTCATAGTAGCACCTAGGTATTTGATACGGGATCAGTTGCTAATATATTTAACTCGATTCAGGGGTTGTGGAACAAGCGACAGCTAGCAAGAGATGAGGTCACGATGCGGGTCAGCAATGGATCAAGAGTTGATGTGATCGCCGTCAGAACGTTGCCTCTCCATATGCCGTCAGGATTAGTTATAAATCTGAATAATTGTTATTTGGTGCCTGCACTGAGCATGAACATTGTATCCGGATCGTGTTTTATGCAAAGTGGTTATTCGTTTAAATCCGAAAACAATGGTTGTTCAATTTATATGAATGATATCTTTTATGGTCATGCACCTATGTTGAATGGTTTATTTCTGTTGGATCTCGATAGTAGTATTACGCATATTCATAATGTTGATGCTAAAAGGATTAAAGTTGATAATGATATATCTGCATATATGTGGCACTGCCGTCTAGGTCATATTGGCATTAAACGCATGAAGAAACTCCATTCTGATAGAATTTTAGAATTACTTGATTTTGAATCATTTGATACATGTGAGCCATGCCTTATGGGCAAGATGACTAGAACGCCGTTTTCCGGTTCAATGGAACGGGCGACAGATTCATTGGAAATCATACATACTGATGTGTGTGTACCAATGAGTGTGTCGGCGTGAGGTGGATATCGTTATTTTGTTACTTTCACGGATTATTTGAGTAGATACAGGTATATCTATTTGATGATACATAAGTCTGAAACCTTTGAAAAGTTCAAGGAATTTTAGAATGAAGTGGAAAATCATCGTAACAGAAATATCTAATTTCTGCGGTCCGACCGTGGAGGAGAGTATCTTAGTTACGAGTTTAGCACACATATGAAAGACTGTGGAATAGTTTCACAACTCACGCCTGCCGGAACACCACAACACAATGGTGTGTCGGAACGTCGGAACGTCGTAATCGTACTTTATTAGATATGGTTCAGTCTATGATGTCTCTGACTGACTTGCCACTGTCATTTTGGGGTTATGTACTGGAAACCACTGCATTCACTTTAAATTGGGTACCATCTAAATCTATTGAAATGACACCGTATGAATTATGGTTTGGAAACAAGCCTAAGCTGTCATTTCTTAAACTTTGGGTATGCGATTTTATGTGAAGAAACTTCAGCCGTATAAACTCAAACCCAAAGCGGAAAAATGCGTCTTCATAGGATACCCTAAGGAAATGATTGGGTATACCTTCTATCACAGATCCGAGGGCAAGATTTTTGTTGCCAAGAATGGATCCTTTCTTGAGAAGGAGTTTCTCCCGAAAGGTGTGAGTAGTCGGAAGGTAGAACTCAAAGAGGTTATTGAACCTTCTCTTCATGAATTGGCGAGTGGCGCAACACCAGAAGTTGTTTCAGAGTTGACTTCACCTGATGAAGACAGAGCTAATGATAATGATCATGAAACTCCGAAAGAGGATACTGCCAAACCTCGCAGGTCAAGCAGGACACGTGCAGCTCCTGAACTGTACGGCAATCCTATTATGAATTTCATGATTGATGAAATAGATGACCCTGCGACGTATGAAGAAGCGATGATGAGCCCTGATTACAACAAATGGCTAGAATCCATGAAATCCGAGATGGAATCCATGTACGAAAACCATCTTTGGACCTTGGTGGACTTACCTCACAATCGAAAGGCCGTTGAGAATAAATGGATTTTAAAAACAAAACTGATGCTGATGGTATTGTGACCATCTATAAAGCTCGACTTGTCGCAAAGGGGTTTCGACAAATTCAAGGAGTTGACTACGATGAGACATTATCTCCCGTAGCGATGCTAAAGTCGGTTAGGATTATGTTAGCAATTGCTGCATATTTTGATTATGAAATATAACAAATTGATGTCAAAACTACGTTACTCAATGGTAATATTGAAGAAGAGTTGTATATGATACAATCTAAGGGTTTTGTCGATCCTAAGGATGCTGATAAGATATGCAAGCTTCAGCGATCCATCTATGGACTGAAGCAAGCATCCCGGAGTTTGAATCTCCGCTTTGATGAGGTGATCAAAGAGTTTGGATTTGTTCAAACTTATGGAGAGGCTTGTATCTAAAAGAAAGTGAGTGGGAGTGATGTCTACGCACTTCTATTCTTGTAGACAGTTGTTGGGCCTCCAAGTGGAGAGGTTTATAGAACAACAACAAGTTTTTCCTTAAGTGGATCACCCAAGGTTTATCGAACTCAGGGAGGAAGTGGCCAAAGGTATTCCCTCTCAAGCAACCCTGCAATCAAGATACAAGAAGTCTCTTGTGTCCCCAACACACCCAATACAGTTGTCAGGTGTATAGGTGCACTAGTTCGGCGAAGAGATAGTGAAATACAAGTGGTATGGATAATTATAAGTGGTAACGGTGCCAGAAAATAGCTTGATGGCGTGTGGTTGACGTGGGAAAAGACTAAAGGAAAACTGAAATAAAGATAGAAGCAAGCAAACATATAACAGATCTAGTTGCAAATGGTGTTTCAATGCTTAGAAACAAGGCCTAGGGATCATAATTTCACTAGTGAACACTCTCATATAAATATATTATCTTCATGATACTACTCTTAACTACTCTCCGGTTGAACACTCTAATCGATGGTAGGGCTATAATAGCACACCTCAACGTTCATCTTTCCGCATCTAGATAACCCGACACTGTCACCTTGAGCACTAGATGGTTCCAACAAACACCACAATTTCATAAAGACATCCAACTCCAAATATAACTCATAACAAGTATTTCCAATCTCTAGCCTAAGTGCCACCATGGTGTGCACGCTGTCACTTTCACACACATGGGGAGAGCAGAGATCTATTAAAGCACTTGAGTAGCAAGGTAGATCTATAAATTACAAGCTCATGATCTCAATAAGACCATGCATAGAGAGAGAGATGAACACATAGCTACCGGTAGAACCCTTAGCCTCGAGGAAGAACTACTCCCTCCTCATCATGGGAATCAGCAACGGCGATGGAGATGGCTCTGGGGGCACTTCCCCGTCCCGACAGGGTGCCAGAACAGAGACTTTCTGTCCCTCGAATCTCCCCTTCGGTGGCGGCGGCGCTGTGGAACTTTTCGTGGCTAGAGGCTTGACTATTTAGGGTTTTCGCATCGGGAGGAATATATAGGCGAAAGGGCAAGGTCGGTGGAGGTCGGAGGGGCCCACACCACCTGGTGGCGTGGCCAGGGGGACCCGCGCCACCCTATGGTGTGGCTGGCCCTTGGCCCCTCTCTGTCTCGTCTTCTGGCTCCGTGTTCCCCTCGGCGAAATATTGACTTTGGCTTTTGTCCCGTCCAAATCTGAGAATATTGATTTTCTGAATTTCCTTGAACCAAAAATAGCAGAAAACAGGCAACTGGCACTGTGGCTCTTGTTAATAGGTTAGTCCAAGAAATCATATGAAAAGTACTCCAAAGTGTGGACAAAACATAAGAAAGTAGATAAAACTATGCATGGAACATCGAAAATTATAGATACATTTGCAATGTATCAACATCCCCAAGCTTAACTCCTGCTCATCCTCGAGTAGGTAAGTGATAAAAAGAAAGAATAATTTTTGAGGTGACATGCACCATCATAAACTTGATCAAAGTATTTGTAAAACATTCATAGGTGGGATCATTGTACTTCAACATAGCATGAAAGATAAAGTTCTAACAATAAGACATAGCAACTATGTTGCAACATGAAAAGGCACAAACAAAAGATTCCTGAATAATAATGCTTTGTAAGACGTTTGTTTGTTTCACCTAAAGAAAACATAGCATAATGGTATTTAGCGTGTCCCTCATAGAGTAGCAAATATAAATGCATAGGACTAGATACAAATAGTTTAGAACAAGCAATATCAAGTTATGCATCAATCAACTAGTGTTGGGACAATGCATATAGAACTAAGAATGGCCACTATGCTCTCAAAGTAGGTGCATAAAGGTAGAAGGTGGAGACTCAATAGATCAGTGGAAGAAAGCCTTCATAGAAGGAAGAAGGGATTCGAGTCTCATAAAGAGTTTCCAAAAATTATGGTACTTGTTAGCTTTCAACTCTCATTGCCCCTATCATAAGTATATTGAAGTGATTAAGGTTAAAGTGAACAAACTATGGTGTACATGCTTGACGAAGTATAAGTTAGAAATCTCATGTCCCTTGAATACGAGGGTCGCTCCTAATGCTAATCAAGTTTAGTCAACGGTAAGTTCTTGTCATCGTAAGTACATGTGTATCATAGAGAACCTCCAACGGGGTACCCCTTGCCCGATGATACGGAAGAATCCCCATATCAAAATGACAGGGCAAGCAGACAATGAGCATCTTAGCAATCTTCTTATTTACCATGGGAATATGGTGCTTTTTTCTCTCTTTCCTCTTTTCATAATCTCTTCTTTTCTTTTTTTCTCTCTCTTTTTTCTCAATATCAGACTCTTTTTTTTATAAGAAGAATGTTTCATAGACAGCTCATTATGGTTACGCTGCAGGTTTTCACCATGTCAGCATGGATTAGACCAGTGGCCCAGGCGTTTCTCTAACACATATACATAACTCCATGGACTTACAAGCTCCCCTTTCATTTCACACCGACGACATCCATAGACAAAAGAGCATGATATCAAGTAGGTACAAAGTACCTGTGCAATGTTCAAAGCGTTCCCCGTGACAGCATGGTTCTGCTAATCCCCAACAAATAACTGCAAGCATATACAACATAGATGACACAATGGTTCAAGTTTATTAAGGGCAAGAAAAGTAAAGTGTGCCATCAAGTTCGTGAGAGATTTAATCACTAGTTTTCTCATAACGAAAGGTAAACAAAACATGAATATACTTGGAATAGCATAAGCTAGTAGGTAGGTATGGTGGACTCTTTGGAATAACTTAGTTTAGGGAATTGGATGCATGAGTGGAACTCATACTTGGTTGTGGAGGCTAGCAAAAGACTGGGAGCGACAAACTAAGAGAGCAATAATGGCCATAATCATACAGAGCGACAAAACATCATTGATCAAAGCATAAAGTGATACTACAAGTTGAAAACTAAAGGATCATAAAGGCTATGGTGACTTGCGATAGTCATAACATGGTGTGAGCATGCGCCAAGTCAACCCAAATAAAGCATCAAAGGAGAATACCACAATACTATGCTTTAATATGCTAAAACAGCGCATGGTTCTTCCAAGGCACATTAAGCAATCGCAATTGTTTATAAAATATCATGCTATAGCAAAGAATACTAAGCCTAAAGCCAAAACAATATCAAGCATGGCATGACAAAGCATGGGCCACAGTCAAAAACAAGCTCTCTTTACTAGTTAAGCATGAACTTTCCTACTATTTTCCAATCCAATCCAAACTATTTGAAAACCAATGTATGAAAGAGGGGGTCCAACCAATTTATTCAGCAAACTAAACAAACAAAGAAAATGAAAAACCAAAATGAAAACGAAAAAGAAGACGCTCCAAGAACAACACAACTGTGCATGAAACAATAAAAATGAAGTGTTTGGAAGAAACCTGGGATTTTTATTGATGAAGAAGGGGATACCTTGGGCATCCCCAAGCTTTGACGCTTGTACTTCTTGGATATTTCTTGGGGTGACACGCGTGGCATCCCCAAGCTTGAGTTGTAGTCCATCCTTCATCTCATTACTCATTCCTTCCATACACCTGAAATTTTTCCTTCATACAAAATTTCACACAATCTTTATTAGCAACATTAGTGCACTGAAGATAATAGGTCTTAAGGTTCAGTTCTAACACCAAATAAACTTCCATTAAAACACTAGATACTATAGCACTTCCCTCAAAAAGCTCAATTCCCCAAAAGAACTCAAAAAGGAACCAACAAGAAGAAAATGCAGAAAATGGCAGAAATCTGTCAAAACAGACCAGTAGGTAAAGACGAATTTTTTCGAAGACCTTCTGTTGCTCAAATCAAAAAGTGTTGAACTAACGAAAGTTAGATAACAACCTGGGGCAGAAGAACAAACATTCACGCCTCAAAAGGACGTTTAGAGATTTTACACGAATTTTTACGGTGAAGCACAGAAATCTGTTTCGGGACAGCAACTTTCCCAATCATTACTTCTCTCTCATTAGAGGTTACTCTTGGCATAAAAAGAAAATAAAAAGGATAAGGAGCGGTTATTATAGAGTTAATAACTTCCAAGACTCATCTAAAACTTTTGGGTTATCTCCCAATAAGTACTTTTCTTTAACGCCTTTAAGTTAGACATGATAGTTTGATAAGATGCTCACATAAGAAATATGAATCGAAGTAAAAGAGAGTACAAAAGAGGAAAATTCAAAGCACATTTAAGTCTAACCCACTTCCTATGCATAGGAATCTTGTAAAGAAACAAGTCATGAAAGCACAAAGCAACAAGCATAGGAAAGCAAAACAAGTGCAACTTCAAAATTTTCAACATAAAGAGGGGAAACTTAATATTATTGAGATGCATAAAACCATGTTTCCCTCTCTCATAATAACTTTCAGTAGAATCATGAATAAAATTAACAATATAAATATCGCATAAAACATTCTTATCATGAGCCACATGCATAAAAGAATCAATACTCTCCACATAAACATAGTCATTCTTATTAATTGTAGTGGGAGAAAATTCAACAAAATAGCTATCATTATTATTCTCATCACCATAATCATAAAATATGGGAGGCATATTGTAGTCATAATTAATTGCCTCCTCAATAGTAGGTGGACTAAAAATATCATATTTATCATTGTAATCATCATATATTGGAGGTTTCGCATCATCATAAGCAATAGAATAGCTATCTTCCAAAGTGTGTTCATTTGTAAACATATCATAATTGGAAGGAACATGGATAGCACTAATAGTACAACAATTATCATCATTTTCAGAATTGGTACCGAAGATATTTTCAATATCAAAAGTACTGTGCTTTTCCCAATCATGATCACTACTATAGGTAATAGGCATAGGAACATCATCGAGTTCAGACTCATCAAAAACTATAATAGGAGCAACATGCTTAGGGGAAAATACCGTTTCCTCTCTCCTTTTAATCCTCCTCTTCTTATTTCTCTTCTTCTCTTTAGGAGGGAGAGGCTTGAAAGGAAGCTTCTTGATATAGCCTGTTTCATTGTTAGAGACAATAGAAGAAACTTTGGAGGATTCCTTCTTTTCATTAATAAGATCAAAACACATATTAGTCCTATCATATTTTGGTAAAATCTCATCTTCTATAATATTTTGTATGTAAGTATTTGTGTGGAAATTATCAACACAATAAAGATGACAACCATGCAGGACACTATTCATATCAAAAGCACCTATATCTACCAAAGAGGTTTTTCTTGATAACTCTTCACACCCCAAAAATAATGTAAGTTCATCATGCTGATTAGGAGTGATCATGTCATCACAACACAAACTTGCAGTACTCATTGGATTATAAGGGCTATTATTATGGCCTGAGCATTGAAAATTGAAATGACCCACTTCGAAGCAAAGTTCACAAATAAAAGGATAAAGGGCACAATTTTTTTACCAGGCTCATTTAAAGCCCTATACCTCATTCTAGTTTTTTCATTCCTGTGGGTGATACAATATTCATCTTCAATTTGATTATTCTCACAAGTTCTATGTATTCCACAAAAATTAACATGCTTATAAGAAATAGTACTTTCAGAGGTTTGGGCATGTTTATTGCTATCATTAACAACAATTTAATTTTCCATGTAAGTGTCTTTAAAAGGCTCATGGTACATGTCCCACTTTTCTTTAGGAGCATTAATATGAGAAGCAAAGGTTTTAAAACAATCAATAAGAATTTGAGGATCAAGACCATATTTAGCACTAACTCTTGAAAATCAGCAGTTTCAGCGAAAGACTTAATGCAATCATACTCATAGTTTACACCTGGTTCTTTACCTTTGTTGTTATCCAATCTTCAGTATTGCTTTGAATTGTTTCAAGAAGATCCTACTTAGCTTTGACCTCCTTACTTGTGAAGGATCCCTCTAAACAAGTATCTAGATACTCCTTGTAATGTCCTGAAAGCCTTGCATAAAAATTATTAATAACAATATTCCTGGGGAGCTCATGAATGGGACATTTGAGTATTAGTGACTTCAATCTCCCCCATGCTTGGGCAATACTTTCTCCATCATGAGGATGAAAATTATAAATATAATTCCTATCTTTATGAATTTCATGAGGAGGATAAAATTTAGAGTAAAAGAGAGATTCAAGTTCCTTCCACTCCAAATGATGAGGATCATCTAGTAGCTCATACCACTCCCTTGCGTTGCCCTTAAGTGAAATAGGGAATAGCTTCCTCTTAACTTGGTTCATTGAAATTCCTGCACACTTGAACAACTCGCATAATTCTTGTATAAAGAGTAAATGATCACCAGGATGGACAGTTCCATCTCCAAAATAACAGTTATTCATAAAACGTTCAACAATTTTTATAGGTATTTTAAAAGGGATGCTTTCAGTATGTGGATTTAAAATATCACAAGTATCATTAGAATTACCAAATATGGGAGATAAAGTATCAGCAGAGCAAATTTTCTTCTTTAAAGCTGGGGAACTAAAAATATCATTTTCATAAAAACCAACTTCCCCAAGCTTAGATGTTTCCATAGCATTGGTAACAAAGGTGTTCAAAAGATTCATACCAATAACATTGCTATTAGCATGCAAAGAAAGTTCCATGGGTTTTTTAATTTTCTTTTCAGACAATTCATGTTCTATATTAGGAAAAATACTGAAAATCTCTCTAATTTTTTTATTGTTTTCCATTAATCCTAACTAGTGAAAACAAGAAACAAAAAGACAAAATTGCAGAATCTAAAGGAAATAACTTCGAGCACTCGCACCGGAGGATGTGAGTACCTTTTACCTTACCTCCCCGGCATCGGTGCCAGAAAATAGCTTGATGTCTACGCACTTCTATTCTTGTAAACAGTTGTTGGGCCTCCATGTGCAGAGGTTTGTAGAACAGCAGCAAGTTTTCCCTTGAGTGGATCACCCAAGGTTTATCGAACTCAGGTAGGAAGTGGCCAAAGGTATTCCCTCTCAAGTAACCCTGCAATCAAGATACAAGAAGTCTCTTGTGTCCCCAACACACCCAATACACTTGTCAGGTGTATAGGTGCACTAGTTCGGTGAAGAGATAGTGAAATACAAGTGGTATGGATAATTATAAGTGGTAACGGTGCCAGAAAATAGCTTGAGGGCGTGTGGTTGACGTGGGAAAAGACTAAAGGAAAACTGAAATAAAGATAGCAGCAAGCAAACATATAACAGATCTAGTTGCAAATGGTGTTTCAATGCTTAGAAACAAGGCCTAGGGATCATACTTTCACTAGTGAACACTCTCATATAAATATATTATCTTCATGATACTACTCTTAACTACTCTCGGGTTGAACACTTTAATCGATGGTAGGGCTATAACAGCACACCTCAAGGTTCATCTTTGCGCATCTAGATAACCCCACACTATCACCTTGAGCACTAGATGGTTCCAACAAACACCACAATTTCGTAAAGACATCCAACTCCAAATATAACTCATAACAAGTATTTGTAATCTCTAGCCTAAGTGCCACCATGGTGTGCATGCTGTCACTTTCACACACATGGGGAGAGCAAAGATCTATTAAAGCACTTGAGTAGCAAGGTAGATATATAGATTACAAGCTCATGATCTCAATAAGATCATGCATAGAGAGAGATGAACACATAGCTACCGGTAGAACCCTTAGCCTCGAGGAAGAACTACTCCCTCCTCATCATGGGAATCAGCAACGGCGATGGAGATGGTGGTGGAGATCGATGGAGATGGCTCCGGGAGCACTTCCTCGTCCCGGCAGGGTGCCGAAACAGAGACTTTCTGTCCCCCGAATCTCCCCTTTGGTGGCGGCAGCGATGTGGAACTTTTCGTGGCTGGAGGCTTGACTATTTAGGGTTTTCGCATCGGGAGGAATATATAGGCAAAAGGGCAAGGTCGGTGGAGTCCGGAGGGGCCCACACCACCTGGTGGCGCGGCTAGGGGACCCGCGCCATCCTATGGTGTGGCTGGCCCCTAGCCCCTCTCTGTCTCGTCTTCTGGCTCCGTCTTCCCCTCGGTGAAATATTGACTTTGGCTTTTGTCCCGTCCAATTCCGAGAATATTGATTTTCTAACTTTCTTGGAACCAAAAACAGCAGAAAACAGGCAACTGGCACTGTGGCTCTTGTTAATAGGTTAGTCTAAGAAATCGTATGAAAAGTACTCCAAAGTGTGGACAAAACATAAGAAAGTAGATAAAACCAAGCATGGAACATCAAAAATTATAGATACATTTGCAATGTATCAGGGAGCAATGTGGCATTTCTGATATTATATGTGGATGACATATTATCTATCGCAGAGTACATACCTTGATAAGATATTAAAGAAGTTTAATGTGGACATAAGTAAGAAGGGATTCTTACCTATGTTGCAAGGCAAGACATTGAGTAAGACTCAAAGTCCGGCTACGATGGAAGAAAGAGAGATAATGGATAAGATCCCCTATGCCTCAACGATAGGCTCTATAATGTATGCCATGCTATGTACAAGACCAGATGTGGGACATGCTATTAGTTTGACTAGTAGGTACCAATCTGATCCAGGTTCGGAACACTGGATAGCGGTCAAGAATATCCTTAAGTACTTAAGAAGAACTAAGGATATGTTTCTTGTATACTGAGGTGAAGAAGAGCTAGTCTCTAAGTGTTATGTCGATGCTAGCTTTGACACCGATCCGGATGACTCTAAGTCTCAATCCGGATACATATTTATCTTGAACGAAGCAGCAGTTTGTTGGAGGATTTCCAATCAACCTGTGGTGGCTGGATCAATGACGGAGGCGGAATATGTTGCTGCTTCAGAAGCGGTGTAGGGAGCGGTTTGGATGAAGGAGTTCATAACGGAACTAGGTGTGGTTCCTAGTGCATTGGACCCAATGGTGATATATTGTGACAATAATGGAGCCATAGCCAATGCCAAGGAACAAAGGTCTCACAAGAATTCCAAGCATATTAAGCGCCGGTTTCACTCCATCCGCGAGCATGTCAAGGATGGAGATATAAAGATTTGTAAAGTACACACCGACCTAAATGTAGCAGATCCGTTGACTAAAGTTCTCCCTAGGGAAAAACATGATCAACACCAGAACTCCATGGGTGTTAGATTTATCACTATGTAAACTAGATTATTGTCTCTAGTGCAAGTGGGAGACTGAAGGAAATATGCCCTGAGAGGCAATAATAAAGTTGTTATTATGTATTCCTTGTATATGATAGATGTTTATTTTTCATGCTATAATTGTATTGATAGGAAACGTCAATACATGTGTGTTTAATAAAAAAAAGGGTTCCTAGTTATGCCTCTCTTATAGACTAGCTCGTTGATTAACAAGATGATCAAAGTTTCCTAATCATGGACATTGGAAGTTGTTAATAACGAGGTCATAACATTTGTGAAATGATGTGATGAACATTCATCTGAAGTATAGCATTACGATCAAAGTCATTATGTTTATATTGCTATAACATCATACGAATTAGTCTTAGTCCTTAAACCATGAGATCATGTTAATTGCTAACACCAGAAGGTATCTTGATAACATCAAACGTCACACCGTAACAGGGTGACTATAAAGGTGGGTTTAGTGTTACGAAGGTGTTATGTTGAGGCTCATGGATCAAGAGTGGAATTTGTCAATCCCGGTGATGGATAGATATACTTTGGGCCCTCTCGGTGATACCACATTAAGATAGCTTGCAAGCAAGTGATGTGATCACTAGAATGTTATATCACGGGAACAAGAAAAGAGTGCATGTCGGTAACGAGATCAAACTAGGTATTTGGATACCAATGATCGAATCTCGGACATGTATTATATCATGAGACAAAGGGATTAAGCTACTAGCGTTAAAGGTTCTCACGATCACAGAAGTCATCGTTGAATGTGCAGGAGTCAGTATGGATCTCCAGGTCCCGCTTCTGATTATTGATCTGAGAGGAGTCTCAATCATGTCTACATTATTCGCGAACTGTAGGGTGACACACTTAAGGGTTGCCGTACACCATTTTGGAGCACATATGTTTCAGACAAAAGGATTGCAGAGCGCAGGAATTGTTTCAATAGAAACAGGAATTGTTTCGATGGAAACCGGAATTATTTCAGGTGAAATTGCAGAAAGTGGTTCTGCATGTGATATTGAAATGTTGAAATGGGTTTTATGTGAATGTTTTTTAATTAAAGTAATTAACAAAATTCTGAATAAAATAAATAAAAGAGTTTTATTAATTGAGAGTTGCATTAAATTTGGTGGAAATTTAATGCATGTGAGTGGAATTTTGGGTGGAGTCAAAATTCATGTGAGTGGAGCTTCCACCACATGAATGAGGAAGAGGGTGGGGCACCCCCCTTGGCTGCCGGCCATGGGAGGGGAGGAGCCCCCCTCCCCTCTCCTATAAAATGCCCCCCTCTCCTCCCTCACAAAGCACACCTCCTCGTGAAGGATCTCTCTCCCCCATGGTCTCAGATTAGCGAGATACATGTTCCCGGTGGCCTTTCGCCTGGAGGGAGTAGCTACATCCACTGATTCGCTGGAGCGAGGAG